>CAKJTW010000132.1:0-1200000 GCA_917880005.1 Nanger dama | reverse complement strand
GGGTAGACATTCCCTTCTCCAGGGGATCTTCCCAACCCAGGAGTTGAACCCTGGTCTGCTGCCTTGGCAGGCAGATTCTTTACCACCTGAGCCACTGGGTGAGCCCTAGTTTAGAATTCAAATCCCGTTCATAACTGGATCAGAAATTCATCAGTCCAATCCCAGGATCTGGTTTTAATAACCTCTCCTGGTCTTGTGACATTTGGACCACTGTGGGGCTATGATTTAAAAGAAGCACGAACAAAGAAGACTTCACCCACAGGAAGGAGCCTGGGATGCTGTGGGATTAGGATTGACAGGAGCATACTCAGGGGCGTGGGCACCCAGTAGTACTTTCAGATATTTTCATGGTTATTGACTTTTTCATCTCTGCTCTTTGTGTTAGAATATGACCAATGGACGGAACAATTACTTTATCCTCTCTGGCTTCAGATTCTTCCTCTGTAGAATGTTACTTTACATGATTCCTTACCTGTTGAATGATTACACTGAAGGTGATGAGCTTTAAGGTTCCTTTAAACCATAAAGACTGGGAGACCAGATTTCAGTTCTGTCAGAAAAGGAATTTGTTAAAAAATTTGATTTTTTAATTTAGCTATGCCAGCTCTCAGTTGTGGCACACAGAATCTTTGATCTTTGTTGCCATGAGGGATCTTTAGTTCTGACATTTGAACTCTTAGTTGCAGCCTGTGGGATCTAGATCCCTGACCAGGGATGAAACCCCTCCACTGGGAGTGTGGAGTCTTAGCCACTGGACCACCAGAGGAGTGCTGGAAAAGGAATTTTCTAGCTGGCAGGTCTGACCAACAGTGGAAATGTCTTCCCATGGAGTAGTGAACTCCCCATCATTGGAGGTATTCAACGTGGGCTGAATGCTGTGGATTAAGGGTGCCGTAGAAAAGAACAAGAATTAGGCTGGCTTCCAAAGTCCTTTCCAATTCTTAGGTTATTGTGTGACTTGTCAAAGTTGAAAGGTAATGTGAAATATGGGATATACCTCTAATTGTACAGTCCTAGGGTCAACATCATCATTGTAAGCATTTTAGAAAATGTTAATAAGTGGGTCCCAACATTTTCAAGAAATCTGCTGGGGTCATTTTAGAAAGGAGGAAGAGAACTGTTCGATGGTGGGTCAGGAGTCAGTTTGTGGCCAGGACTGCTGAAGATTGAATTTTGTCTTTAGGAAAAGCAAGAAGACAGAGATGGAGTGGAGATGGCAAATAATAATAAACAAAGCAGGTTGACATATGGAAGACTAACGTGTTTATTGGGCATTTGTATTCAGTATAATGAATGAATCAAGCTGGGGGCCTTTAATTGACTCCTGAGGTCCTCTGTTTGGCTGTGGAGGACCTGAAAGTGTCCTTGGCTACCTCCTTCCTCATGTTTTTCAGGCAGATTTATATTACCACGTTATTGCTGTTATTGAGCCCAGTCACTCAGTCGTATCCGACTCTTTGTGACCCCATGGACTGTAGCCTTCCAGGCTCGTCTGTCCATGGGACTTCTGCTAGGAAGAATACTGGAGTGGGTTGCCATTTCCTTCTTCTGGGGATCTTCTGGACCCAGAGATCAAACCTCCAACCCAAGTCACCGGCATTGCAGGCTGATTCTTTACCATCTGAGTCACCTGGGAGGCCCTCGGCACATTAAACGTCATCCTGACACCAGGGATGAGTCTGAACCTTGTGGCTGCTCTGTGGATCTAGTGACAGTGACGACAAGGGACAGATAAAGAAGCTTTGGGTGGGATTTTCCAGAAATGCATATGTTAATGTTATTTTCTATGGGACAGTAAATTTGTGATTTGAATAAAAATGTTTTTGTTTTCACATTTTTATTTATTGCTTCCATGTGGAAGTTTAATTTTGCCTAAATTTTACTTAAATATGTGGCTTATTTAGAATCCACTCTGGTTAAACATTTTAGATTTTCTTACTGATATTTTTGGATTCCTTCTTTTGTTGGGAGCACTGTCAGGGCTAACTCACATAGCAAATGTTTCTCAGAAATTCCGCAAGGAGAATAGAGGTTTATCTCATCTTTTGGAGAAGAACGCAAGATTTATGTCACCAGGCCATTCATGCCGGCCTTTTGGCATTTGAAAGAGTCCGTATTAGGCAAGAGAGTGGTTTTTTGGTTTTTTTAATTTCATTTTATTTTTTGGCTGGACTGGGTCTTTGTGGCTGTGCAGGCTTTTCCCTTGTTGGACGCGTAGGCGCGCTCTCCAGTCGAGGTCTGCGGGCTCCTCGTCGCAGCGGCTTCTTTTGTTGCAGAGCTTGAACTCTGTGGTGCAGGGGCTTCAGCAGTTGCGGCTCCCACGCTCTAGAGCACAGGCTCTGTAGTTGTGGTGCAGGGGCTTAGTAGCTCCCAGGCAGGTGGAATCCCCCTGGACCGGGGATTGAACCTCTGTCCCCTGCATTGGCAGGCAAATGCTTTACCTTTGAGCTGTCAGGAAAGCCCGAACGTGCTTTCTTCATGTGAAGCAGTTTCGGGGTGCTTACCTAGGGGGCGTCAGTTTTAGATGTATGTAAAAAGTACAGACAGAACTCTGTAATTGAGAACTAAAGTGGGAAATCTTATGTGTATTCGATGATGAAGGGCTCAGGCCACCTTTATCTCAGCATCCTTTGGATCTCACACAGTATATGGCACATTGACTGTGCTTGTTGAGTTGCTCGGAATCAGTTCCCTGGGCCACATAACAGTGAGTATGGGAAAAACTTAGGCTATCAGATTTTTTTTTTTTAAGGCAAAAACACGATAAGAAATAACAACTCTCAGCCGTTTTTGTCCTTTGAGTATTAGGAAGCCATAAAACTCTTTTAGTAAAAACAACCACACTGGGTGGCTGTTTTTCAAAGTGCAAGGGGGCGGGGAAGTTGGTGGTGGTGGTGGAATGAAAACCTCCCGGTCCTCTATTTTTCTTCTTCAGCCGAACACGAATTGCTCCTGGTGTGCGGTTCTTAAATTCCTGTGTCCTCTATCCATTTTAATCTTGTTATCTATTTTTATGGTGACTGTCGCCATGGTACTTGTGCACTTTACATAGCACAACAGAGATTTCAGATACCTCATAGGACAGCTCAAAGTTCTGCTGCAGCCAGGGAGAAAGGCTGCTGGGGTAGTTTTCTTTTTAAATTGAAGTGTAATTTGCATACAGTGGAATGCTCAGATCTGAACTGTGCCGTTTGATCAGTTTTGACAAATGCATCCCGAGACAGAACCTTTCTATCACCTCTGAAGCGTTCCCCGTGACCTTTTTGAGTGAATCCTCACCGCAACCAGAAGGACCACAACTCTGATTTCTAAGACCCTAGGCTAGTTTTAGTGACCCTAGGTCCTTAATAATAGACTTTTGTGTTTCTATGGGCTTTTCACATGGTGCTTTGAAGAGGTGGAGAGTATGTGTGTGTGTTTAAAAGATCAGTGTTTTGTGTGATTAGGTGGCCCTCGAGAGTAAACGAGATTTTATAGCTTGTCTGATGTGGTGGTCAGCTTCTTCCTTCTCATGAACCCATGGGATTGGAATTGATGTTAAAAATCCTGATTCCCAGATGGAAAGGTCTGAAGCACAGCTGGTTGGCTTGGGGCCCTGGTGTGGATTACGTGTGGTTGGGTGAGAGCTGCCATTATGGGAGAGTCTGTGTGTGTGTGTGTGTGTGTGTGTGTGTGTGTGTGTGTGTGTGTGAGTGAGTGTGTGATGTTGGACAGCTGGGATGCTCAACTCGCACAACTGAACTCTTTCCTAGGACATCCCTTTATATTACCCAAAAGCCCTCTGACATGCCTTTATCTTTTTTTCTTGCCTCTTCCTTGAACTGGCGTATAAACTGAACCATCCACAGAGTCACAGAGCTGGGATTCTAATACTTACAGTAAGATCTGTGTTGCAAAGCCCACTGCTTTGCACCACTCTGCTTTCAGCCTCCTAGGGAGTTGTTTGGCAGATTCAGTTAGAAATTGCCCCCAAACATAGGACTGAAATGTATGGAACAAAGTCGGTTTCTTTCTTTCTTTTTTTTTTAATCACATGGTGGAATGCAATTTTCATTACACAAGTAGTACATGAACACATTCTCTGTAGGGAAAAAAAAAAAAAAACGCAAACCTTTCATAGCAAACCCAAATCTTCCTTAACAACCACTTGTAATCCCAGTCCTTCCCCAGAGGTTAACCACTGTTACAAGTTTGTTGGTGTTCTCAGATGGTTAATATACTTGCATTTGTACCTGTAGAACTAAAAAAAAAGGTGCATGGCAAGGAGTATTGTGCTCCCCCACCCCCCCTTGCATCTTGGTGATGGCTTTCTGCCACTGTGGATAGGTCTTACTGGTTTTGCCTCCTGCATAACCTTCCTTAGAACCAGAAGGCTAAACCATTGTTTGTGGGCCTCCCAGGTGGCGCTAGTGGTAAGGAACCCGCCTTCCAATGGAGAAGACAGAAGAGATGTGGGTTTGATCCCTGGGTGGAGAAGATCCCCTGGAGAAGGGAATGGCAGCCCACTCCAGTATTCTGGCCTGGAGAATCCCATGGACAGAGGAGCCTGGGGGCTCCAGTCTGTGGGGTTGCAAAGAGTTGGACATGACTGAAGCGACTTAGCACACACACAAACAGTTGTTTAATTTAGCCTGATTGATGGCCATTGAAGCTATTTCCAAATCCCCTACTGATACAAACGCTGTTACAGTAAACATGGCCAGACATGCCTGCTTGTCACGCATGCGACCAAGGATAGATACTGAGAAAGGGGATTTGCTGGGTAACAGGGTACTTTTTTAATTTTACTTTTTTGTATTTATTTATTTGGCTGTGCTGAGTTTCAGTTGTGGCATGTGGAATCTTTAGTTGAGGCACATGGCATCTAGTTCCCTGACCAGCGATGGAACCCGCGGCCCCTGCAGTGGGAATGCGGAGTCGCAGCCACTGGACCACCAGGAAAGTCCTGATTCTTTAATTTAAAAAATAATGAAGACCCATTACAGGGTCAGTTCTGAGCTTAGGCTTGATGTAGGCCAGAAGTTCTTCGGGTGGGCTCAGACACAAAGCAGGCATTTTCTGAGAATGGGGCAGGCCCCTGGGTGTGCGAGTCTGCAGTTTGGCTGGGAGGCTGGGTGCTGGGGAGAGTCCGTTGAACCCCATAGTCAGTGGGGTCTAGTTCCCCGAGGACAGTGACCTGTGTGTTGGAGAAAAATCACTGGATGGATGAGCAGCCGTGGTGGCCCCTAGATGGTAAATTCTAACCTAGTTCACTCCCTAGCTGGAGAGCTTCAACCCATCTGTAATAGTTCTCTGTCCATCTTTAGAATAGAAAGTGTGGCTTCAACACACAAGCCAAGGGTCGGGCCTGTGGAAGCATTTTTGTGTTCTTAAAAAAACAAAACAAAACCCCTAGAACACTGTGGGTGTTACTCCTGTCAGCAGTTCCGTTGTGCTTGGAGAAGGATAGAGTGCGTCTCTCTGTGCTTACCCTTCTTCCCATCATCTCTAGATCTCTGAGAACTCCTGGAAGACAGGAAAAGTCATCGTCAGGCCAAACCCATGCCTTTAGGAGGGTGTGTGGCAAGGAAGGGCTTGGCTCTGTCCCTTCTGAATGGGGCATGCTGGTGCCACTGGTCACCCAGCTGGTGAGGGCAAGGTCCCGTTGCAACCTTAATGACCCTACATGCTTTCACCTTCAGATTTCTTACGCAGAGGTTAGAAAACAGTTCTGGTTCTGAATCCAGGGACCACCCCCCAACCACTGACTGTACTCACACAGTTGTCCAAACCCAGTAAGGCAGTTTATATCGCCTTCTTTGGGGGTATTGACCCATTTCAGTCAACGTTGGGACCCTATTTTATCTCTCTCACTTGCTAGACTCTCCCAGGGCTCACTGGCCTTAATCTTTCCTTTGAGTGTGTCCTCCCGTGACAGCCCATTGAGCTGACTGTCCTGGGGTTTCACAAGTTCCTTCTCCATGGGCAGCCACCTGTGTCCCCAGGATGGATGATTCTCTTAAGTTTATAGGTGGTGGTGGGTAGCGTGTTTCCTTTTGGTTTAGTCCTTTTGCATTGGTGCTGGACAAAATGATTTGTTTGTTTTTTTTTGACTTTGTGATCACGGTAGGATGACAGTCCAGTCTACGCAGACAGAGGCCCCTGTGTCAGAGCTCTTGCATCATTTCTGTTTCCCCTCCTCCCTTAAATGTATTACACTGCCCTTGTCAGTGATCAGCTTTTCCCCTCCTTGAGCGAATTTTTCCCTATAGTCTTGTCTCATCACCACCCAGAGCTTGGTGCCTTTTTTAAGGCTAAAGGTTATTGAACTTTGGAGAAGGAAACGGCAACCCACTCCAGTACTCTTGCCTGGAAAATTCCATGGACAGAGGAGCCTAGTAGGCTACAGTCCATGGGTTCGCAAAGAGTCGGACACGACTGAGCGACTTCACTTCACTTCGCTTATTGAACTTAGCCCTGGAGGATTCTTTTCCCATTCCTTCCTGGGCTTTTCTCTCAGACCTGGGAGATCAGAATATCTAGGAAGGGAATCTTGGTGACTCTCTTTTTTTTTTTCCTAATTTTTTTTTTTTTAAATTTATTTGGTTGTCCTGGGTCTTAATTGTGTCATGCAGGATCTTTGTTCCCTGAGCAGGGATCAAACCTGGCCCCCTGCATTGGCAGGTGGATTCATATCCACTGTGCCACCAGGGAACACTTTGTTTTTTAAAAAAGTTGTATTGGAGTATAGTTAATTTGCAGCATTGTGTTATTTCTGTTGTCCAGCAGAGTGACTCAGTGATACCTGGTGCTGTCACTTCCTAGCTCTTTGGCCTTGGGAATGTTGCTCAACCTTCCCACGTCTCAGTTTCCTCATCTGTCAAGGGGAGGAGGTGATCCTGCTTATCTCGTGGGGCTATTGTGAGGGATGAAGTGAGATATTACCGTCTGAAATACATAGCCAGTGGCCAGCCCTTCTGTCTTTAAGTAATGATAGCTCTCGGAGCATTCCTGAACAACTATAGTCTTCAAAAGGCTGCAGGATGGACAGAATGCTGGGTTTCTCTTGCCCTTGACTCTTTAACAGTTCTAATGAAGCAGATGGATGCGAGCTGGGGGCTTGTGAACACCCTGGGGCCTTTCCTGTCAAGAGAGTCTAGTTGTCTGCGTGACCCTAGGCTCAGTCTCCCTGCCTGCCCTGGGGTGGGATTCCGTGTGGTCCCAGGGGCCAGCAGCGGCTTGCTAGTGCTGGGCAGCCACTGTGGCGCCCCACCACGTGCCAGGGTCGTCCTCTCTCTTCTCACAGTGCATGTGTGTGGGCCCGCTGGTCCTTGCGTTTGGTCCACACTAACTTTGTTACTCTGGCTCAGTCACCAGCGATTGTGCTCTCATCCTCTGTCCATTTCAGGGAAAACATCGGAGAGTGGATGCCTGGATGTCCTGAGCTTAGACAGGCATGCCACTCGTTTCGCCTGTCTCTCCATCTCTCCACAGCCTTTGCAATCATCCTCAGGCCTGTGGTTGTTGGGACAGGTGGTGAGCGTGAGCTCAGTCGTGTCCGACTCTTTGTGGCCCCAGTGACGGTAGCCCAGCAGACAGGCTCCTCTGTCCGCGCAATTTCCCAGGCAAGAGTACTGGAATGGATTGCCATTTCCTTCTCTAGGGGATCTTCCCGACCCTGGGATCAAGCCTGCATCTCCCACATTGGCGGGTGGATTCTTTACCACTGAGCTGCATGGGAAGCTGAGAACTCCATAAATGGCCAGGCTAGAGAAAGCCCCTTCCTTGGTGGGTCGGGCCTGGGGCAAGCCCCTCCCTCACTGTGCCCATTTGCACAATGTATTTATTTAAACCATCTTCTATATGGTATTCACTTAGGTTGACTTTCTGTTTTCTGGAGGAAGCGTGTTTGTCTCCCTCACCCTCCAGCCACTCAGCAGATTTTTTGTTGTTGTTGTTCGACCCATAACATTTTATTTCAACTTAACTGTGTCAAGCACTGAAAATATTAACATGCATAGTCATCTGTGTTTATGAGCTTCATCCTAAAAACCATCTCTTTTAAAACTGGGCTTTGGTTTCAAATTGCTGATTTTTTTTTTTTTTTGCCTTTTCCTGAAAAAAGCAGATTCTGATCCATTCATCTAATTGCACAGATCGATGACTGTCACTCTTGAGCATATGAAGTGCTTTAATAAACGAGCTGGGTGTGGGATGCAAGTGGAGCTCGGTGAGGCCTAAAGTTCTCTGATTATTCAGCAGATTATTTTAGCTCACAGGTGCTGGGGTCCTGTGGTGCCCCTTCCCCTGGGTTTCCAGTGAGCTGGCGCTGCCCTCTGTGCTGGGTGGGTCTGCACGGGTGAACGGGTGAACGCATATCCAGATCCAGGCAGCTGGGATCTTGGACCGAGGTGTCAGGTTTGGGAGGGTTGCTCGCAGAGGCTGATCACGCCGGTCACGCTCTGCCTCGGGGAGGCTTGGCAGTGGTCCTCGAGCCGCCCTGGGCAGGCCACCAAGACGGCGATTTTGGCCAGGGGCCGGGGAGGAGGGCAGACTTGGAACTGTGTGCTGAGAGCCAGGTGAGGGGCCAGTCACGTGGGCCCTGCCTTGGGCTCAGGGAAGAGCTGGCCAGCTGGGTGTTGAGCTCGAAGCTGGGAGCCCTGGGGTTGGTTCCCCATGGCCAGCTGGCCTCTGAGTGGAATATGTTGAATTTCTCAGTTCCCCTGCTTGCTGAAATCAGTTCCGTTGTGATTTCAGTTAATCAGTAACTCACTCATAGTCAACTTTTTTAAAGTATTTTATTATTTTATAATAAATAATATTATATATTATAATATATAATTATATGTTATATGTTATTTATAAATATATAAAACATAAATATATAAATAAAATATAATAAAAATATAATATAATATTATTATATATTAATATTGGCTGTCTTGCAGCATGTGAGATCTTAGTTCCATGACCAGGGATTGAACCCATGCCCCCTGCCCTGGAAGCGAGGAGTCTTAACCACTGGACCACAGGGGAAGTCCCCATGGCCAGCTTCTTGACTCCCTTTAGAGTTAGTAGCTGCATCACTGATTCTGGCTGAACACCCTTTCACAACCTCAGTTCCCAGGTGCCGGCCGGACCGTGGCCACTAAGCTGTCCGAGTGGCCGGCCGTGCCTGTTAGCTGTCTAGTGCCAGTCCGGGATCAGGCAGCAGAGGAGGGGACACATCTGCGGAGATCCTTACGGACACTGGGAAGTGGCCTCAGTTTTCACGGTGAGGCAGGAAACTGAGGCTCTGAGGTGGTGGCTTGTCGCCAGACGTCGCACAGGTCAGGGTCACTGGCTTGCCTGGAGCGCGTTTCCTGAAGCAGTGCCCTTGGCAGTGTGCCCAGACTCGGCTTCTCTGGTTCCATTTTGAGCAGCCCGTTTCAGTTACTCAGGTGTATCCAGCCTTTTTTTCCCTTGGCCACAGAGCTCCTGGGGGATGGGAGGCATTGGTGCAGCTCTTGGGGAAAATGCTCCAGTCCCAGGAGCAAAGGGTTGTCTCCAGGGAGAAGGTGCCGGAGTGACAGTGTGGGGGAACTGCCCCCATCCTGAGACAGGAAACTTGTACTGGGAAGCAGGGAGTCAGAGTGGAGGCAACGTTTGGATGCAAAATTGATCCGTGGAAGGACCTGATCCAGCGGTTAAGACTCGGAGCTCCCAATACAGGGGGCCAGAGTGCATCCCAGTCAGGGAACTAGGTCCCGTATGGCACAGCCCTCCCCTCCCCCGAAAAAAGTTGATCCATGGAAGCCGGGTATGGTCCTTCTGACCAGACACGTCTAGTTCTGTTCATTATCCAGCTCTTATTTCAGGTGTTTCAGTGTTATCGGCCACGGGAGTGTTCTGTCATTCCAGCGGCACGTGCTCCTTGTCTCACTACCTGTAATTTCCAAGACTGCACTTTACTCTGTCCTGGCTTATGTTTGGCTCTGGTGGCTCCCAGGTGGGACTCGGATCCCGGAGGGGTATTTGGGCCCTTCCCTTCCCTGTTGCTCTTTTCTGCTTGGCCCATTCTTATTTGCGTGTGCATGGTTTCTCATCCATAAATTTGGCTTCCCCTCTCCTGGCCCGGCCCCCAGACTAGGTGGCTCCTTTCTTGGGTACCTGCAACCCTGTGTGCTCTGATTGTCCACCCTGGCAGAGGGCTCCCACCTCCTTGTTACCTATTGATTCTGGCCAGGAAAGCCACCAGGTGACTCACCTTCCCTACAACCCCCTGGCACCCCCACCCCCATCCCCGGTCTGTTTATTTAGGATTGCCAGGGTAGGTGATTATTCATTCAAATGACTGCTGAGTTCCACATGGTTTTTCTGTTCAGTGAAGAAACAGAGCCTGCATCTCTCTGCCTTCAGAGGAGCAGGAATACGAGAGGCCCTTGTGTCTCGAGATCAGCATTTCAGGCATCACAAATCACACAGCTTCCCTTTCTGGGGTGTGCACCACTCAGGGACTTACCTAAGGGATCCCATGTTGTTAGGCATTTTATTTTTAAGTTTTTATTTATTTAAAAAATGTTTATTTATTCGGCCGTGCTGGGCCTTAGTTGTGGCAGGTAGCATCTAGTTCTCTGATGACCAGTGATCCAACCAGGGCCCCCTGCATTTGGGAGCTTGGAGTCTGAGCCACTGGATCACCAGGAAACTCCCTGTTAGGTATTTAAAATTCTCTCCTCTGTGCTTTAGATTTGGGAAGGTGGTTCTTATGATGCCAGTTTTCCCTTTTCATAACTGTAAGTGCCTCTGATAGACTTCCCTGGTGACTCAGTGGTAAAGAACTTGCCTGCTAGTGCAGGAGATGCAGGAGACACTGGTTCAGTCCCTGGATCAAGAAGATCCCCTGGAGAAGGGCATGGCAACCCACTCCGGTACTCTTGCCTGGAGAATCCCATGGGCAGAGGAGCCTGGCGGGCTACAGTCCATGGGGTCGCAAAGAGTCAGACACAGCTGAGCGACTGAGCATGCATGCACACAAGCACCTCTGATAGATCCCTTCTTCCCAGTGAAGCTCACACTTCCTTCCTCACAGCACTGTGAGGATCAGACAAGGCAACACGAAGGCCCCAGGGAACTCCAAAGCCCTTCCATCTGAGCCCTTGTCCTGCTCCAGGGTCCAGGGATGAGAGAACCAGTCCAGGGATGAACTAGGAAAAGCTGCAGACAGCCCAGCTGACTAGGCCAGCAAAGCAGTGGCCTTCTGAAGGAGCCTCAGTTTTCTCAGCTATAAAATTGGGATTAAATTGTCCCTCCGTGTTTCCTTGAGTTGCTGGGAGGTCAGGAAAAAGGAAGCCCCCAGATGTGTGTATCAAAGTACATGGAATCCGAGTGCTATGCAGGCGTTCTTGGGTGGTTTGGATTAACGTGCAGGTGGGAAGCTTTCTTTGCAAACTGCCGGAGGGAACTGTCAGTGCTCTGAGGCTGGCTCTCCCCGCCTCCTCCTGCGGCTGGCTCTGGGTAGAATGCCGAGTCAGCAGCCAGGCATCTCCCTGCCTCCAGCGGGAACTCTCACAGAGTTTCGGCACAGCCGAATCAGGTTTAACCACAGTGCAGGCACCCACATGTACACGCGTGCATGCGTGCCCCATGCAGGTAGGAAAACAGTGCTGGCCCAGCCTTCCACCTCGCCTGGCATGTTTGTAGGCGTGCTTTTACTTACCCCTGCTTCCTTAACCAGCATGTTCTACCTGTTTTCAAGAACACACTGCGTAAGTCCCCTACACACAAACCTTCAAGATGCGAACTTTCAAAGATACAAATGTGTATTCTCACGTTTCACCTCATAAATTAGTTCACGTGTCTGGCATGCATTGTCACGTGCGTGTGTCCTCTACAAGTGGTTGTACTTTTGTGTACTTTACAGAGTACAGTGTCTTTATTTGAACCCCAGGATGTCCCAAGGCAGGGCTTCCCAGGTGATGCTACTGGTAAAGAACCAGCCTGCCAATACAAGAGACATAAGAAACTTGGGTTTGATCCCTGGGTCAGGAAGATGCCCTGGAGTAGGGCATGGCAACCCACTCCAGTATTCTTGCCTGGAAAATCCCGTGCACAGAGGAACCTTGCAGGCTACAGTCCTTGGGGTTGCACAGACTCTGACATGACTGAAGCGATTTAGCATGCACACATCTGAAAGCAAGTGTACAAGCAGCGGTGATGTACATGGTACTGTTAAGTGCCAGCCATTGTACTATACTAGTACTGTAAGATTAAAAACAATTTTCTTTTTTAATGTTTGTTTTTATATACTATTTGTGTGAAAAATATCATAAACTTATCACAGTACAGTACTGTATAACTGCTTGTGTTAGCTGGATACCTAGGCTAACTTTGTTAGACTTACGAACCCATTGGACTTACTAACACTCTTTTGGAACTTGTTTGTATATAGGGGACTTAATGTATTTTCTTAGAACCAAGTCTAAACGCTAAAATGCTATCCTTATTTTTGACATCTGCCTATCATTTTAGGGTGAGTAGTAGGTCTTATTTCTTACAACACGTTATTTTTTTTACTGTATTTTTTTTTAAATTTTTACTTATTTATTTTTGGCTGCACTGTGTATTTGTTGCTACGGAAGGGCTTCTCATTGAGGTGGCTTCTCATCGTGGTACACAGGCTGTCGACCACGTGGGCTTTAGCCGTTGTGACGCATGGGCTTAGTTGCTCCATGGCATATGGAATCTTCCCAGACCGGGGATCGAAGCCACATCTCCTGCGTTGGCAGGTGGATTCTTAACTACTGGACCCCCAGGGAAGTGCACAACGTATGTTTTTTTAATCTGGGGCTTTCCTTACCTATGGGAATAGCAACATCTGTTCAAAATCATGCATTTAATGGGATAAGCAGAGGCTTGCTGTCTTGGGGAGATGGAGTCCCTTGGAGTTTCAGGTCCCTGAGCCCTGTGTTTCGTACAGAGTAGTGCCTGCATGACAGCTGTGAATGAAGGACACTGCTGGTGTTGTAAGTAGATGAGGAGGTAGGTGTGAAGGAAGAGGAAGTACAGTTGTTCCTGGGCTGAACTGTGAAAACCCTTTCCTTCCCTGTGGGCAGCACAAACAGAATGGTCTCTTTTACTTGACTAGAATGGCTCTTGTGTAGTCACATCAACAAAAGTATTTGTGGATCGGGGTCATTTATTGTTTGCTGGAGAAAATTCAGTGTAACCAGATCAGGTGACCTGTTTCTGCAGCCCATATGCTGGGATATGAAAATGGCACCGCTCTTTGGGGCCCTAATTTTCCCCTTCCATTTTGCTATTACTTCTATTACTCAATGATGGGAAGGCTGGGCCCTCAGTTATGGGAGGTCCTGTGGAGAAGATCCAGCTCTGAACAGGAGATGGGCAGCCTTTAAGACCCTTGCCAGTCCTGATCACCTAATTTTAATTTTATTAGCAGTCTAAACTGTTATACATTGAGACAGTATAATCCGGTTTTTAAAAACCTTCGGATGAAGACAATGATTAAGATGACTT
The DNA here is from genome assembly GCA_917880005.1 of Nanger dama. NCBI lineage: Eukaryota > Metazoa > Chordata > Mammalia > Artiodactyla > Bovidae > Nanger > Nanger dama. The sequence goes on along the minus strand of CAKJTW010000132.1, from coordinate 1,186,503 downwards.
GAGAATTCAAATGATCTTTCTCTGAACAGTTGATTTAGAAATCTTGGCATTGAATCAGTTTCTAATATGCTCAATGCTATGATCTTAAGCTCATACCATGAAAAACCTAAAATGCACACTACACATTTAAAAAAATGGTGTCATAGGGCCTGATGTGTAACTTGAGAGACCTAGATGTTTTAGCACAGGCCCTTGGCTACTCTTGGAGATTTTTCTGTCCAAAACCAGGCTGAGAAAAAGGTCCTCTGGGAAGAAATAATCAATATATACTCAATGAAGTGAAGTGTTTTTTTTTTTTTTTTTTACTTTTTTTCTGGAGAAGGCACCCAGAAGAAAATAAAGCTTGAGAACCAGGTAGCATTTGGGCAGTGAGGACAAAGTATGACAGCTTGCTTCTTTCTGCCAAGCAAGGTTCAGATGGTGAGGACCACAAGCATATTTGCATAAAATCATCAGTATGCTGTGGACGTGTGCGGCATCTCTCAATAGGGATCATCCCTGGGCAAGGATTGCTAAAACATGAATTGTTCGGGACCAGTGAATTGTCCTATTCTCCACTGAATTCCATTAGGCAATAAAAGATGTGGTGTGCTGCAGCATTTTTGACCTTTACGTGAGCTTAGAATGTCACATGGAAGGAAGACATTAAGTGAAAACTTTACAGATTTCAAAGAAAATAATAGAAACACTGATAAAGGATTAAGAACAATATGCAAAATATTAGCCAAAGATCTAAAAACTCAGATCGTACTCAGGGAGATCATAAAATAGAAAGCTGAGGTTTAGTGGGGAATCTCAGCAGAGGAGTGACGCCCCTCACCTTGGTCCCCAAATGTTCATTAGAGAAGCAGCAGTCTTCCATGCTTTGGCATATGGAAGTCTTACTCCAAGCCTCACCCTCTTTAATGACAGAAACAGGAAAACAAAACAACCCCTCCCCCACCAAAAAAAAAAAAAAAAACCCTTTGGTTGTGTAATGAATCAGTTTGACTCTATGACCTGTGTCCTGCAAGTGCTACTCAGTGATGTCATAGCTTGTTGCCATGGGAGGCTAAAGAGAGCAATCATTGTGCATGAGGGCGTGCACACAACACACACACGTGGATGTGCTGAGACGAGGGGTTGTCTGGCAACAGTCACATGTCAAATGGCAATTTGCAGCTTAGAACCACAGAGAGGGTTTGTTTTCTTCTTCTGTCTGTTCCAGTTATTAAACTGATGGCAGATGTCCTCATTAAGAGCTATTAGCACATCAGAAGATGTTTGCTGAGCTTGGAAAAGGGCTCACCCCTTTTGGACATGGACCAAAATACATCTCCAGTAGCCAACCGCACCCTGAGGGGGACAGCAGAGGGGATGAGAAGCAAAGAGAAGCAGGTTCTCTTGAAACTCTGCATCAGCCAGGAAGTCTTTTTAGCATGAGTTTATGTTTTAGTCAAAGATTTCTGTAACTTGAGACTGTAACATTGTAAAGTTGGATTTGCCTACTTGTTGAAACACTGTTATTGTTATCCTGAAATAGATGTTTCTTGATTTCTCTCTATGGTACCAGAACCCTGTGGCAAGTTAGGGGCTGACTGGCTTATATGGAACATCTATAGCTCTGAAGAAAGGAACTAATAGGGAAGTGAGTAGAAAATAGAGATCAGGGAAGGAAGAGTGGAAGGAGGCAGTGGTTATATTGATAGAAACATACTGGGAGAGAGTTGGGACCCTTGATCTAAGATATAAAGTGACAAGCAGTCCTGGAAAGCCCCTGGCAAATTCCGTATTAACCTGGCACCTCTGCCTGGCTGCATGCCAGCATGCTAAGTCACTTCAGTCATATCCGACTCTTGGACTGTGGCCAGCCAGGCTCCTCTGTCCATGGGATTCTCCAGGCAAGATTTCTCTAGAATGGGTTGCCACGCCCTCCTTCAGGGGATCCTTCCAGCCCTAGGGATCAGACATGCGTCTGTTACTCTCCGTTACTCTCCAGTATTGGCAGACGGATTCTTTACCGCTAGCGCCTCCTGGGAAGCCTGGCACACCTCTGTAGGTGCCTGAGTTCACGTCTGAATTCCTGAAGGACTTGAGGCATGGTGTTATCTCCCGAGCCGTGTTCCTGATTCAGTGTTGGTCAACACACTTGGCCATCCCACCCAGCCTACATTTAATCTAGAGTCATATTTTTTTTCCCTTCCATGCTATCAGTCCCCAGTGTAAATTTGGCTAAAATTTTCCTTAACTTTTGGGATTGATTCTGTATCTCTCTGTGCCCTCACGAGGGCAATATGTGTATAAAGTTCTTCCCAAACCACTAAATGATTAACAATGACCTGGACTGTTAAACAAGATCAGAGGAAAGCACTGACCTTTATTTTATAGGTAGGAAGCTAAGGTGCAAGTGGAAAAGGGATTTTCAAGGAAAGAAAAAGCACAGGAGATGGATGTAGAAACTTGCAGGATTAGGAGCTGGGTTTTATTTGGTTTTGCTTTATTTTTTTCCTATTGAGGTTCACTGACATAGAGAAAAAAATACCATGTAGGTCAGAAGCAACTTGGAGTGTTTTCTTTTGAGAAATCTCGTACCTACTGGACTAATGGCAGTATCATGCCCTTTTGACACCAACGAGGCAAGAGTTCAGTCCCTTGGGACTGCCTTTCATGGTTGTGTTGCCATGGCAACCTAAGCTGGCAGTGGTTCAGTTTCCTCATCAGAAATGAAAGACCATATGTTTGTCTTAAGTTGTTCTGAGGATTAAATTAGATACAGTTTGTGAAAGCTCGTGCTATTGGGCATTTAATAAAGGCAGTTTCCCTTCCTTCTTTCTCTTCTGCTTTTAAAAATTAAGATTTGAGCATGCTATAAATAAAGCAAATCATAAAATGTATTTCAGGGTGGAATTCAGGCCAGTCAAAGGAGAAAGGCCAGAGAATGCATGTGGAAAGAAGCCGGAAGTGGGCATGTTCACCAGCTGTGCAAATCCAGCCGGCTTTGGAAGGTGCAGCTTCACAAACCAAATAAAAAGTGTTCTTTACGTTTAGGAAAAAAAAAAAGAGACTTAGGAAAAAGAAAACATCATCAGAGACCATGAGCCAAATATTTCAGGCTCCGTCTGAAGACTGGAAGCCCAGGAATTTTGGAAACACTACCCTTTCTTCATGTTCAGTGGTAGAAACCTCAAACTTCCTGCTGTGGAAAGTGGGGGTGGCCGCTGTGTTTTGTGTGTGCATGTGTGTTTTTTTCTTCTGGTCAAGAGCAGGGTTATTTCTTTCTCTGGAAGGTTGCTGCCATCTGACGTCTCTAAGTGGCACTGTGGCTTTGCTTACAGCTCATCGACATTAAACAGCGGGTCATGGGCATCCCTGGTGACTCAGTGACAAAAACTTGCCTGCCAGTGCAGGAGACTTGGGTTCCATCCCTGGGCCAGGAAGATCCCCTGGAGAAGGGAATGGCAATCCACTGTAGTATTCTTGCCTAGGAAATCCCATGGACAGAGGAGCCTGATAGACTATTGTCCATGGGATCACACAAATTTGGACGCAACTGAGTGACTAACTCTGTGTGTGTGTGTGTCCACGTGTGCGTGCACATTTCCGCCTGTGTGCTCAGAGTCACTCCGTCATGTCCAACTCTGCAACCCATGGACTGTAGCCTAGGGTCCTTTGTCCATAGGATTCTTCAGGCGAGTATATTGGAGCGGGTTGCCTTTCGCTTCTCCAGGGGATCTTCCCAATCCGGGGATCCAACCTGTGACTCTTGCGCCACCTGGGAAGTGCTTAAAGTGAGAGTTAGAGGTTCTTATTTCTGGCTTGATGCATGAAGATGACAGTAGGTGACTGGGTGGACACTTTTTTTTTTTTGATGGTGAATAATTTACTCCTTGTGTTTTTCTTCCTTTTGATGACATGCATAGTAAAAAAAGCTTTCCAATAGAGTGTTACTTAAAGTCACTAGATACCTAGAGAGGAGTTCTGTAGGGTGGCCTGATTTTGACCTTTTTCTTACCTCTTCTTTGCTTTCTAGGAAATTCATGATGGAGATACCATACTCCCTGATTCTAGCCTGTGAAGCTCTGAGTAAAACATTTATAAAAATGTGCCAAACCCTTCTCCTCCATATTTGCAACTGTATTATTAGCAGACAGGCTGTGGAGCATGGGTGGGATTTCCCAAGAGCAACTTTGTTGACTGTTTTGATTCTCAGAGGCCCTAGAAGATTGACTTCCTCTTTTCTGGAATGGTATGGGCTCCTGAAGGTCAAGGGGTTCCCCCTCAAACACCCCTGCCCTGGGGCTTATAGAGTGCCAAGTGGTTAGAACCCACCTCTCAGGCAGTAGGATTTTGACCAAAGGAGCATCAGCAAGTGTCTCGTCTTGTCACCTTTCTAGCCCTTCCACCATAAAATGCAGAGGACAGGGCTCTGGTTTCTGGAGTATGATCCGTGGAGAGTGTGCTGACACCTCTGAGCAGGCAGAAATAATATGCCCGGTTTTTGGAGCAGCTCCTGCCCATCATGGGGTGACTGCAGAGGCCTGGAGTGGTCTTCCGTGGGTCCATGCAGGCCTGTGGTCCTGCATTTCTATCAGCCCTGAATTCACAAGCGGCCCGAGCTGTTGGAGGCAGTGTACAGGCCATTGGGAGGCAGTGAGAAGATCTGGGTTTGGAATCAGGACACCAAATCCCATTTATCTGACACCAACAACCTTTATCACCATGAATAAGTCTCTTAAGCTCCCAGGGTTAGTTTCCTTAAGTGTAAAACGAGAAGAGTTACTGTGGCTCATTTCTGTGGCTATCTGCAGCTTTGGAGCCAGCTCAGTGTGGGATTCCATGAGTATCTCACAGACACCCTCTTGTTCTAACTTGGTTGTTGTTCAGTCGCTCAGTCACGTCTGACTCTGACTCCATGGACTGTAGCCCGCCAGGCTCCTCTGTCCATGGGGATTCTCCAGGCAAGAATACTGGCGTGGGTTGCCATTTCCTTCTCCAGGAAACCTTTCCAGATCAGGGATCAAACCTGTGTCTCCTGCATTGGCAGATGGATTTTTACCACTAGCCACCCCGGGAGGCCTCTGCTCTGACTTCGCACTATCTTAATAGGATCCTGACCTGGAAAGTGACCCTTGGTGTGTATGCTGAGGGTCACTTTCCAGGCACACTAATATGCTTGCTGTGGGCAGAGAAGTTTCGGTAACACAACCCAAGGGTGCAGCCATTAGGCATAATAATAAGGGATTTGTTAAATTAGCAGTGATGCAGCAGCCTAAGGAAACACAGCCGTGTCTCCCAAAAGAGTTTTTGTAGAATAACATTTAATGATACAGTACAGCTGACACAGGATAAGTGAAAATTCCCCGTTTACCAAGCCATGATCCTGTTTTTTGTAGAAATGCAAGTATGTAAACCCTTGTGTAGAAGAAAGCCTGGAACACTGTCCAGGAAACATGGGTGTTCCTCTGGGAAGCCTCTTCTTGAGTGATTTGTTTTTCTGCTTATCAGGATGTTCTCAATGTCCTACTCGTAACAGGTGTTTAGCTTTTGTAGAAGGAAAACTGTTGTAAAAATTACTTTAAAATGTCTCATCGTTTTTTATGGGCACTCATAGGCTCCAGCTGTGGGGGCATCTTCCTGATTCCCCAGACACTGGATAAAGGACCCTGTGTCTCCTTTGTCTCCCCAGGAAAGGCAACAGCATGGCCAGCGTGCTGTCCCGGCGCCTCGGCAAGCGGTCCCTTCTGGGAGCCCGGGTGTTGGGACCACCGGGGGCTGCCCCACCCTCGGAGCTCCAGGCAGAGCTGCTGGAGGGGGGCGGCTCCCCAGCCCTTTGTTGCCGCCAAGGATCCGTCCTGCCAGGAGCGGCCTAAGGAGGTCCTCAAGGCTCCAGGCACCTCAGGCCTCCAGCTGGTGGCCTTTCACCCCGGGCAGAAGGTAGGTTGATCCCCAAGTAGACAAGTGTCCACTGTCCCCATGCTGGGGTTCAGCAGCCCAGTGGTATCCCAAATGACAAGCCAGAAACTCTCTGGGCACTGACTTGAGTGCAGACCTTTTCCCTGCAGCCATATGAGCCCCTTGGACAGCAGGCTTCCCAAGAGAATGAGCCATTCTTAGCAGATCCAGGGCTCCTGCATGAGAATTCTGGGCCCAAGCCTGCTCAGAACCTCAGTGCAAAGCATGGCCAGGGCTCAGTTTCTCTTAATCTGCCCCAGTTTACAACTTTACAAAAACAGGGGAAAGGAGCTCAGATTTATGAGAGAGAGAAGATTACATCCCACAGTCATGTATGGATATGAGAGTTGGACCATAAAGAAGGCTGAGCGCCAAAGAATTGATGCCTTTGAATTGTGGTGCTGGAGAAGACTCTTGAGAGTCCCCTGGACAGTAAGGAGATTGAACCAGTCAATTGTAAAGGAATTCAACCCTGAATACTCATTGGAAGGACTGATGCTGAAGCTGAATTTCTAATACTTTGGCCATCTGATGTGAAGAGCCAACTCACTGGAAAAGACCCTGATGCTGGGAAAGACTGATGGCAGGAGGAGAAAGGGACAACAGAGGATAAGATGGTTGGACAGCATCACTGACTCAGTGGACATGAGTTTGAGCAAACTCTGGGAGATGGTGAAGGACAGGGAAGTCCATGGGGTTGCGAAGAGTTGGACACACCTTAGCGACTGAACAACAACAACTAAGATCGCACCATTGAATTACCTTGAGATGTTTCTAGAGACGAAGGTGTCTGCTTAGTTGGAATGCCGTTTGGATTCTCTTTTCCAGTGTCTGCTCCTCTGTGTTATCACTAGATCTGTTTGGACTCATGTTATCGCTAGATCCAGATGAGTGGGCTTCTCTTTCATTGCCTTCCCAAGAGTTGATAATAGAGGCTCTACTTTCTGCCTCTCTTTTAAGACTTGTGTGGTCCAGATCTTTTCTCCCACAAGGTGAGGAACCTGCCAACTGCTAGGCACCTCTGAAAGCGGTCAGTCTGCATTTTCATCATTACCATCTTGCTCCCAGGTAGACTCAGGATTTTCTGAAGGAGAAATGGCAGAGTGTGAGCAATTCAAGGCAATTGTTAGGAACCAGCAGATATGTAGAACTTTAGAGGCAAGTCAGGTTAAGATCTCAAGAGGATGGAAACAGATTCCTAATTCATTTGATTTGAAATTTTAATCCATTTACATTTAAAGTAATTAGTGATAGGTAAGGACTTGGTATTGCTGTCTTGTTAGTTTTTTTCCTGTTTTATAATTCCTTTGTTCCTTTCTTCTCTTGCTGTCTTCCTTTGTGAGGGTGTTGTTTTTTTTTTTTTTTTTTTTGGTAGTCCCGTGCTTTGATTTCTTTATCTTTTGTATGTCTACTAGAGTTTTTTCTTTGTGGTTACCATGACGCTTACAGAAAACATAAGTCTATTTTAAGATGATATCAGCTTTAGTTGTATATAGACTCCAAGTTTAAAAAAAGGAAGTCTCAGAAATTGGTAATTTTGCTCTCTCCATCTAAAGAATTTATAAAGATTTGTTTCAGTGAGAACTGATCCACTTTGGCTGGTCTGGATGTTCAGGTAGGAAGCAGGTACCTGGGAGCATCGGCATGAACTAAAGAGGAGTCTGAGAAGGCAGTTTGTGGCAGATAGCCCCTGGGTCCCAGAACCTAGAACACATGGAGTGAGAACTCCCACGTGCTGACCACTGGTTGCTGTCTTTCTCTCTCCAGGTTTGTGTGTGGTACGGGGGTCAAGAGTCCACAGGACTGGTGGAGCGGCATAGTTGGGCAGAGGATAAGGTGACTGTCTGGCTGTTGGATCAGAAGTTACAGATCTGCTGCAAAGCGGAGGAGGTGTGGCTGGCCGAGCTGCCGGGCCGCATCCCCCAGGTGCCACCTCCAGAGCAGGGAACCCAGGCGCCAGCCTACAGGCCTGTGTCCAGGAACATTGATGTCCCAAAGAGGTTTGTGTGGGAGAACCTTGGCTCTGAAAGATATGTGGGTGTTGAGGTAGGGGCTTTGGGATGCCTTGGGTTGGGGAAGGAATGTAGAACTCCAGATATCTGTCTACTGGTGAGGATACCAGTTGGATGAGATACAGTGAGAGGGCATCCTTTTGCAAAAAAACCTAGACGGGCATCTTTTCTTCCCCATAACTCTGTTATTGTTGTTTTAGTCACACAGTCCTGTCTAGACTATTTTGCAATTCCATGAACTGTAGCCCACCAGGCTCCTCTGTCTGTAGAGTCTCTGGGCAAGAATACTGGAGTGGGTTGCCATTTCCCTTCGGATCTTCCCAACCCAGGGATCAAACCTGAGTCTCCTGCATTAGCAGGTAGATTCTTTCCGCTGAGCCACCAGGGAAGCCCTGGTAACTCTGTTGAGAGTGATATATATAACTTCATCTGGCTGAGGGCTATTTTTTTTCCCTTTCCTGCTTAAACTAAAATTGGTTCTTAGTTTTTCATGATGAGAGAGAGAAAAGTGGTTTAGATCAGGAGGCAGCAAGCATGTCCAGAGTGGGCCAGATAGCTTAGATCAGGAGGCAGCAAGCATGTCCAGAATGGGCCAGATAGTAAATATTCTGTAGACTTTGTGGGACACGAGGTCCCTGTCACAGCTACTCTGCTTGGCTGTGATCTTGAGAAATCAGCTGCAGACAGAACTTAAATAGGCGGGCATGTTGGGCTCCAATTAAAACTCCACTTATAGACACTCAAATTTCAATTTGGTGTAATTTTCATGCGTCATATGTCAAGAAATAATATCCTTCTTTTGATTTGTAAAACCACTTAAAAACTGTTAAACCAGGGACTTCCCTGGTGGTTGAGCAGTTCAGAACCTACCCGACAATGCGAGGAACGCAGGTCCGATGCCTGGTCCGGGAGGATGCCACAGCTAAGCCTGGGAGCTACAGCTACTGAGCCCGAGTGCCCTGGAGCCCTCGCTCTGTAAGCAGAGAAGTCGCCGCGGTGAGAAGCCTGCGCCCGGCAAACTAGAGGGTAGCCCCTCGCTTGCTGTAACTAGAGAAAGCCCACACACAGCGAGGAAGATCCAGCACGGCCAAAACCAACCAAATAAATAAGTAAACTTTTAAAAAGTTATGCCATTCTTAACTTTCAAACCAGGCAAAAATAGACAGTAGGCTCAGTCAGGAGATTACAGAGCCCCAGCTAGATATTTAAAACCATTGACTTTGAATAAAAAATGTATACTTTGCTTTAGAAGTTTTAAAAAATTATTTTAATTTTTTTTTGGTCCCACTGCACAGTATGTGGGATCTTAGTTCCCAAATCAGGGATCGAACCCCTGCCCCTCCCCTGGAAGTGTGGAGTCTTAACCACTGGACTGTTAGGAAAGTCCCTGTTTTAGAATTTTATGACATGAATTTTTCCTCTGAGAATACAGACCTGTGCTGTGTTAGTTGCTCAGTCACGTTCGACTCTGACCCCTTGGACTGTAGCCCACCAGGCTCCTCTGTCCATGGGGATTCTTCAGGCCAGAATACTGGAGTGGGTAGCCATTCCCTTCTCCAGCAAGTCTTTCCAACCCAGGGATTGAACCTGGGTCTCCTGCACTGCAGACTCTTTACTGTCTGAGCCACCAGGGAAGCTCTGTGTTATATACTCTATGCACACTGATCTTTTCAGATTAAAAAAGAAAATCTGCTAGTGAGATTCTTCTATGCTGTGCTATGCTTAGCCACTCAGTTGTGTCTGAGTCTGCAACTCTGTGGACTGTAGCCCACCAAGCTCCTCTGTCCATGGGATTCTCCAGGCAAGATTACTGGAGTGGGTTGCCATGCCCTCCTCCAGGGGAATCTTCCCAACCCAGGGATCAAACCCAGGTCTCCGTATTACAGGTGGATTCTTTACCATCTGAGCTACCTGGGAAGCCCTAGAGTTCTGAAGTAGGTAGAGAATCCCTTCTCCAGGGGATCTTCCTGACCCAGAAATCAGACTGGGGTTTCCTGCATTGCAGGCGGATTCTTTACCAGCTGAGCTACTAGGGAAGCCCCGAGATTCTTCTATACAGGATATGTAAGCAGCTCAACTCCCCGCCCCTGCAATCTGTGTGTGTATCTGTGCATGTTACTGTTATTGACAGTATATTCTGTGTCTTGAGACCAGACCAGAGCAGTAAATAACATTTGTGACTGTGAATTCAGTGGAATACTGGCAAAGAAATTTGTCTTTCTATTCTATAGAAATAAAAATACAAATAATCATTCAAAAAGGGGCTGCTGACATGTCTAATACATTGCTAGTCTCAGTTTAGCTGCTTCATGTCGTATAATTTAGTGGATCTGAATTGTAAAGAATAAACTGTATAATGCAGTCCTTTGAAATAGAGGTGCCACCTGGAAAATTATTTCAGACTGACTTTTCATACTTTAGCATTACCTTGTTGATGGCTTTCATTTTATTTTCAAATAGTGTAACTTTATATGGGTTAAGGAAATTGTGTGTAAAATTTCATAGATCTCTGCTATATAAAGCATTGAGGTTTGTTGGGAGATTTATTTTAGTATTTCTGGAGATTTTTTGCTTAGATTCTGTTGACATTCAGAAACTATTGTATTATCTCATCACTAATATTGAGAGGAGGGGAAGGGAGTTGGTGAGTGGAATTGTTCTCCCTTAAATGTAAATATGGAGACCTCCTGGTGGCCCAGTGGCTAAGACTCTGTTCCTAATTCAGGGGGCCCGAGTTTGATCCCTGGTCAGGGAACTAGATCCCACATGCTGCAGCTAAGATTGAAGATACTGTGTGCTGTCACTAAGACCCAGCACAGTCAAATACATTAAATAAGCAAATAAATGTTTAAAAATTTAAATATGAAGCTAGAAAAGGAAGGTAATTATAGTGCTTTCGAATTCTAGCCAGGTGTCTTTTATGCCCTTGCTTTATTTCATTGCTTGGGCATGTCTTCCTTTCCCTCAAATAAAATTCCTAATTTTAAGCTGCAGAGTGAGAGTTAGGAAGTGAATTCTATGGAGAATGGAGCTGCCTCTGGGTGTCAGCAGTGGGATGGGGCCCAGCGTGCTTTCCCTGGGGTTGACTGGTATTTTCAGTGACACTCAGAACTGAGTACTTTTCATGAAGAATGAGGAGAGCTCCGAATGCTTTATTTAACTCTGTTACTTGACCACATACCGACTGATCGGAGTCGGGGCCTAGAAGGGACATTCCAGGAATGTAAGATGCTCACGTGACCTGCTGTGTCAGGAAGTAACCTCTGGCTCTCACCCATCTGAATCCAGGAAGTCGGAGGCAGTGGAAATGGACGAGATGATGGCGGCCATGGTGCTCACGTCCCTGTCCTGCAGCCCCGTCGTACAGAGTCCTCCCGGGGCGAGGCCAACTTTTCTGGTGAGGAACGGGGCCCAGTGGGTTCTGGGTGCGGCCGAGGCTTCCACTCTTTCGGAGTTCGATGCTTGCATTCTCTCTCCTCAGTTTCCTCCTCTGGGGAGAAGTTTCCTGGTGCATTGTGAAGATGGTTAAGTGCGAGACTGAACCCCACTGGCCACCTGAGTAAGTTCTTCCATGGGAGTAAGCGAGCAAGGCACCCGGGCTGCACGAGGCCAGTAGAGGGACGTTTAGTTGTAAAGGTAGGAACGTACTAAGTGATCCCCTCATGGCCTCAGCCGATTCGCAGCCCCCTTCCAAGTGCCTCATTCAGCCTCGTAAATTAGTGTGGAATAAATGGCCTGAAGTCTGAAATAGATAATTGCTTAATGCAAACCAATAGAAAGACTTCGTAACAAATTTATAAATTAAAAGAAAATGCTAGCACAACCCCCCAAATACATTATGAGTAATATGGGAGGAAGGTGGGTTGTTGGATATTAGTAGTTTGACAAGATTTGTGGTGAATCTGAACTTCTTTTTTTTTTGAAATTTGTTATCTGGCTGGCCTAACTTACTCCCAGGGAATAACTTTTTTGTTGGTGAGATCTAACTGAGCTTCTGAAACCTTATAGGAAAATAATGGAGTCAGTTTTGAACATATCAGGTGGAAAGTGGCCTTTACAAAGCGTCCCTCATAAGTAATCTCCTACTTAGAAAATAAACGTAAGGAAGTGACAAGATTTACTTATTTCACCAAGGCCTGTCTTCAATGGCTAGACTGCTAGAAGAAGCTGTTGCAGTCTCACAGCACCAGTTGAGGGGCAGAGCATCACACGCTCATTCTGTGAACCCCTGGGGCCCACACCAGGAGTCAGTTAAAAATTATTCATTTATTTGGTCGTGCTGAATTTTAGCTATGGCATGGGAACTCTTAGTTCTGGCATGAGGAATCTAGCTCCCTGACCAGAAATTGGCCCCTTGCATTGGGAACTCAGAGTCTTAGCCTCTAGACCTCCAGGGAAGTCCCATAGAGTCAGTTTTAAGTTCTCAGCAAACTCTGCAAGTTTAGGAGATTGAGGAGGTTGGTCAACAGGAAGAAGATCCAGGAAAATATCATAAAGGGAAAGAAAATCATTGACTGAAACTCCCCTCAGCTTGTGTGTGTGTGTGTGTGTGTGTGTGTGTGTATAATCCATTCATATATGTTCACACACACCCCCAAGGCTAGCATATACCCATCTAACTGATAATATGCTGTGATATCTTAAGTTCCCTTTGATAAACATTTTTTATTGTCTGTTAAAGGTGTTGTCCCATAACAACATATTTCTGATCTTCCGTTGAAGTAAGTGGGAAGATAAGGCCCCCTTGGCAGCTAATTATGTTGACGTAGTCTGGAAGGTGAGGTCTTTACAACAACCAAAACCTTGCTCTAATCATGGCTGCTTTTGCAGAATCCACATTCCTCTTGGTGCCTGTATTGTTAGGATGACTCTGTGTGGGCCTGTGGAGAGCAGAGGGCATTACAAGGATTTCTTAGAAGTTCAGGGTGCATTGGCCAGGGAACATTTTGTTTTCCTGGTAGAGAATCTCTGTTGACCCTGCCCTAGAAAACTGTATGATCTAAGGTGAAGTGATTTATGTTCCTCTTATAAGATATATGGGGCTTCCATAGTGGCTCAGATGGTAAAGAATCTGCCTGCAATGCACGAGACCCAAGTTCGATCCCTGGGTCAAGAAATGGCAACCCACTCCAGTATTCTTGCCTGGAGAATCCCATGGACAGAGGAGCCTGGCGGGGGTACAGTCCATGGGGTTGCAGAGTCAGACATGACTGAGCGACTAAAACTTTGTTTCACTTATAAGATACCGGTTAATTTATGAGTTTCACTTTTTAGCTTTGGTTTGAATTTTTCCTTATGTGCCAATTTGCCAGTGTTGGCACTGAGCCCCTTGAGTTGCTCCTCCATGCAAGACTGCTGTGTCGTGGGGCAGGCCAGTTCTCTTCTCCTGTTCTAATGCTAGATGTAGCCTTCTTCCCCTTCGCCCATCTCCCTGATAGATTTCCTTAGTGGACTTGTGAGAATCACTGGCGGCTCCTGATTTCTTTCCTGAAGGGCTACCCTATTTTTAGCCTCATGTGTAGATGTCATAAACTCTCAGTTTCCAGGAAGTCACACCTTTAAGACTGACGGTGATACTTAGGGAGGGCAGAGTTCATTTGGCCCATTCTGTTTGGCCAGGCTTCTCCTAGCATTTAAGACTTAAATAAGGAGAACCTGCACTGGAAACATGGAATGCTGGGTGTCTAGGTTAGCCTGGAAGTGGATTGGAATATGGAGTAGGGTGAGAGGAAAGCAGTGGGATGCTTATCCTGGCCTCAGGGGATATGGTAGATGGTCTCAGAGCTCAGGGTAAGGAGGTCTTGTGGACCACTGCCGATGTGGAAGTTGGGGCTTGAGGACAAGGCTGCCACACCTGAATGTGTCATAGGTTGCTCCCCTTTCTTGCTATTTCTGTGCATCAAAATTTCAGGTTCTCATGTATGAATTGGTCTTCTCTAGTAGCTGAGTGATAAAGAATCCACCTGCCAATGCCCGCTAGCCAGTGCAGGAGATGCAGGTTCGATACCTGGGTTAGGAAGATCCCCTGGAGCAGGAAATGGCAACCCTCTCTAGTATTCGTGCCTGGAAAATCCCATAGACAGAGAAGCCTTGTGGGCTATAGTCCACGGGGTCAAAAAGAGTCAGAAACGACTTAGTGACTGAACAACAACTAAATGAGGTAAATTAGCACATCATTGACCAAAGAATTTTTGCAGAACCTAATGCCTGTGGCCGCCGCTTTGTTATGTCAGTGAATATGAAACATCTCCGATCAATGATGTTCGGGTAACGAAAGACGTACTAATGGGTCTCTGGCCAGTAAGCTGTCAGTACAGGTTTATGGCCCAGACACGGAAGAGTTTGGGCCGGGCTTAAAGCAACCCGAAGGGAGGCAGCTTAGAAACTGAGGATTTCACACGTCTGACTGATCTTCCTGTTCAGACACGTTGCTGGGAGCAGGGTAGTGAGTTCAGGCCCTGTCGGGCGAGCAGGCCTCCTGTCATCTTGTGATGAGTCTGAACTGTTCTCGGAGCTTGTCTTTCTTGCTCTAAGCGTGTTCCCTGTGGATAAAAGCAGGAGCCAGCTCTGGTAAAGTCTTCACCTCCCGACAGCTGTGAAAGCTGGCTCAATGGTTTCTTTTCTCATGCAGGTTTTGATGTTCTTGCCTGGGTTTAAATTATCAAAAGGCATCTTTTAAGAAAGCCTGGTTAACAAGCCCTTCTCCTGGCCTCTGCATCCTACTCCACTGCTGGGAAAACTTCCCAAGTGGTACCCAGCCCGTTTGTCTATGCGTGGTGTGGGGTGGGGCCAGGAGAGGCTTTTCCTCTCCCCTCTCCCTACTCTCCCCTTGCCTTTAAAGTGAGAAGTACATTTTGATTAGGTTATCTTTCCATTAATAATACAGGTCTCCCCTACTATCTGAAAGTAGAGCATTTCTGTGAAAACTTTTGAAAACTGAAATGGTATAAGGCAAAGAAACAATTACCTTAGGACGCCTCTTGGCTAATGGACGCACAAAATACATAGTGATAAAGCACAGATACTTGCAGGTTCAGTTCAAAGCTCTGGGGGCTGGGTGCTGAGATGCTGAATGTGGTTCCTAGGAAGGGGCTTGGACTATTTGGGGCCCCCTGCCTCCATAACAGCTCACTGCGGAACGAGCACTGAAAACGATTGTCACCTTTTTTTCATAAAGTGAAAGTCCTCCTTAGATTTCTTTCAGTTAGTGAAAACAGGTCCTGCTGTAAGGTTGTCACTCGATATTTGTGGGGGTTTGGTCCTAGGACCCGTGTGGATACCCAAATCCATGGATACTCAAGTCTCTTGAGTAAAACAGGATCGTACTTGCATGTAAGCTATGCACATCCTCCTGCATATTGTCAATCATCCCTAGGTTACCTATAATACGTGACACAAGGCAAATGCTGTGTACAACATTTAAGTACTTGGAAAGACAATGTAAATGCCTTTTAAATGTTGCTGTTTAAATGTTTCATTGCTGTGTGGCAAATTCAAGTGTCACTGTGGGGATCCTTCTGGAATTCTCTTTCCTACATATTTTCAGTGCAGAAACTGGGGATTTGGAGGGCTGACTGCAGGGTCTTGCATCTGAAGGAAAAGGTATAAGTTGAACTTTCGAAAACTGGGGGACACCTGCATACAAAATGCAGCTACAGAGTGTGTCTGGCGGTCAGTGATGATCAGCACAGCTGTGGCAGGAAGGGTCCATGAGAACAGAGCAGTCTGCCACCCGCAGACAGTGCTGCAATGAAGGGGCCCATTCCTCATTTTTACTGAAGCCCAGAAAGGGGAGGGGTTTATTAGGGAAGGGGTACTTTGTCGGTTTTTGTTTTTCCCCCTTGCACTACAAAGCCAGGCAAGCAGAACCTGGCATCAGATTCAGGAACCCAACCTTTTTAAGAAAATAATTTTTATTTATGTATCTGTTTTTGGCTGTGCTGGGTCTTTGTTGCTGCTCAGGCTTTTCTCTAGTTGTGGCTTTTCTCTACCTGCGGTGAGCCAGCTTCTCCTGTTGCAGAGCACAGGCTCCAGGGTGCTCGGGCTTCAGTCATGACAGCTCCCAGGCTCTAGACCACAGGCTCAGCAGTTGCGCACAGGCTTAGTTCTTCCTTGGCCTGTGAGATCTTCCCAGAGCAGGCCTCAAACCCGTGTCTCCTGCATTGGCAGGTGGATTCTTGACCACTGAGCCACCAGGGAAGCCCAGGAACCCAGACTCTAAACTAGAGTGTCCTGCCCCCGACTTGGGCTGTCTGCAGAATCTGGCGTGAGCAAAGGGACAGGCACCGAGCATCCTCTGTCTTCCCTCCAGCCTCCCGCACGGCCTGCGACCCGTGGAAGGAGAGTGGCGACGTGTCAGACAGCGGCAGCAGCACCACCAGCGGGCACTGGAGCGGGAGCAGCGGCGTCTCCACCCCCTCACCCCCACCCCCAGGCCAGCCCCAAGTACCTGGGGGATGCCTTCGGCTCTCCCCAGACTGATAATGGATTTGAGACCGACCCGGATGCTTTCCTGTTGGATGAACCAGCTCCCCGAAAAAGAAAGGTGTGTGGCCTGAGCTTTCAAGCTCAGCCGCAGAGGGGCCAGGCCTGGTTTCCCCGGCCTTCTCGGGCTCTATCCTGTTTCAGTGATCCATTTAAAAAAAAATTAATTAGGCTGCACCAGATCATGGTTGTGGCATGTGGGATCTAGTTCCCCAACCAGGGATCGAACCCCGGCCCACCCTCCCTTGGGAGCTCAGGAGTCCAAGGCCCTGGGCCATCATTTCAGCTCTCCTTTGCTGCTTCTCTGCTCTTGATATTCCCGGAAGCCTGCCCCTCCTCTCCAATGCCACATCATTGGCCTTCTCACCTCTGCCCAACCTGGCTCTCCCGCAGAGACCTCCATCAGGTCTTCCCCTGTCCCCCAGCCCATCTCCCCTCCCCCACTGCATCTCCTCTCCTCCATCCCCCTGCCCCCAAGCCCACCCCTATCTCTGCTCCAGACCGATGCCAGCCCCCAGGACCAGCTCTCTGCCCGTCTTTGTCAGTCTCTCTGGTCTCTGGGAACCCCTTTACTCGTTTGAGCCTTCTGCTGGGTCCTGTTGGATGTGACTGGAGCCCCACTGGGTGAGGCTGAGCGGGGGACATGACCTCCTCATCCCTTGTTCCTTTCCCTCCAGAACTCGGTGAAGGTGATGTACAAGTGCCTGTGGCCCAGCTGTGGCAAAGTCCTGCGCTCCATCGTGGGCATCAAGCGGCACGTGAAAGCTCTCCACCTGGGGTAGGTGCGCGCGCAGAGCTCCTCTGCCTCGCGCCTCTTCAGACGTCCTCCACCTGCTGATTCCCCGAGACCCACACCCCCAAATGCTTCTGAGAACCTGGCTGGCTGAGGACCCCACCCATCCCTGATCCCAGGCCCCGTGGAACAGCTCCTTTGCTGGGATCTTTGCTGGGAAGGAGGCCCTCCTGCGGTGGTGGGTGTTGATGCTGTTGATGGGCATGTCTTCTTACCCCGGAGCGAAGATGGTTCAGTTCTGGGCACTTAGAGGATGGTTAGTTACTTAGAGCCTATTGCTTCCCCTTGGGGAGCTGGGGCTCCCTTCACCCCTGACACCCGGAGCCGGAGCTGCATATGGCCAAGGGGACTAACTCAGTCCTTCCCCTGCCGGAGAGTGTGACCATGAGTGAGTGGCGCCCAAAGACGACCCGAGGGCAAAGCATGAAGCAGATGTGGCCAGAGGAGAAGCCTTCATTGCCAGGAAAATACTTCCCCTTGTGCCAGGGTGCAATCCCTGGGAGCCCGTGCTGGGACCTGGGCTCCCACCTGTCCTCCCAGGCTGCTCCTGTGCCTTGCTGGTGGCCCTGAGCAGGTGCTCCCTTCATGCCTTGCTGTCCCCTGTGTTTGGACCAGGGCAGCTTGTCCCTGGTTGTCACCGCATCTCCCTCCCCTGCAGGGACACCGTGGACTCCGACCAGTTCAAGCGGGAGGAGGATTTCTACTACACAGAGGTGCAGATGAAGGGGGAAGCTGCTGCGGCTGGCGGCCCCACAGCCGACCCGGCTCCGACACCCAGCGTGACCAGCCCGCCCCTCACCATCCTGCCCCCACCACCTCCTCCCAAAGCCCAGTCCTCAGGCCCAGATCACCCTGGCCTGGAGTCCTACCTGCCCTCTGGTGCTCTCAGCAAGTCAGCTCCTGGCTCCTTCTGGCACATTCAGGCCGACCATGCATACCAGGTATGGGGACCGCCGGGAGCTCAGCCTAGGAGGCCGTGAGGGATTCCGTGCCTGTCACTGGTCAGCCTGATCACAGGCCACTGACCACACTGATTGGAGGCTGAGTCCTCAGCTGAGTTACCCATCTCTTACTTCTATAAGGAAAATGACTTCACACTCAATAAACACAGAATTCCAGAGTTGTACCTTGGCGACTGTAATGAGTGGTTACTGAATCTGGCTGAATCCAGTGGTTAAGAAATCTGGCTGAATCCCTGAGTAACCAGGTTGATGGATTTGGACGAGGGAATTGGTCCATCATTGGTTATAAGAGGGGTAGACTAGTGTAGTAGGGTTTCCGAGAGCAAATCCCCAATTCTCAGAATTGTACTACATTAAATAATCTGGCACTCAGTGTTTTGAATACCTACTGTGTGTCAAGCTGCAGGATAAGCTTTGCAGATAGAATAAGATATATAATTCTTGAGCTTGTGAAGTGTACGGTTTAGCTGGAGAGAGAAATGAATGTGTAACTATGATTAATTATAATAAGTAGTTAAACTATCTCACTGGAGGCACAAGCAGTTGTTGTGGGGACAGGAAGGACCAGGCTTCCCTGGTGGCTCAGTGGTAAAGAATCCACCTGCCAATGCAGGCGATTCGGGTTCGATCCCTGGGTTGGGAAGATCCTCTGGAGAAAGAAGTGGCAACCGGCTCCAGTATTCTTACCTAGGAAATCCCATGGACAGAGGAGCCTGGCAGGGTACACTTCACGAGTCGGACACAAGTTATGACTAAACAATAGTAGCCGTAAAGACCAAGGTATTATGCCCATTGGGTTGTGAAAGCAGGCATGGAGCAGGTGGCATTTCGGGGGTTTTTACTGCATGTCATAGGTGCCGAAGACTCTGTTTGCCATGTGCAAGTTTTTCTTAAAATCCTTTGATGCCTACTGCTTGTTTTTTTCTGAGTGTAGGTTGATTTGCAAGTTAGTAATTAAGAAGCAGTGCTTTCCGTCGGAAAGCCTTTAGAGAGCGAGCCAGCTCTCCTCATTAGCATGAGTGGTTATGAGTGGTCGCTCAGCTATTTCAACTCAGGTGGCCCTTCGGGCCGCCAGCTGCCCCTGTGACATGAGGCCTGGAGAGGGCGGTTGGTGATTTTAGAAACAAACCTTGACCTGGAGAGTCGCTGCTTCCACGCGGTTGCCCCAGGGGTGGCAGGCACTTAGCACGGTGCCTGTGCCCCAACTCACAAGGCTGAATTTCTGGGGGAGCTGCCCCGAGCATGTTCTTGGTAGGTGATCCCGCCAAGAAGTTAATCTGCAGAGATGATTAACTCATGAGGCTGGCATGTAAACCAGCTCCAAGAGGAGAGCTCCAAAAAGACTGGAGCCCGAGACAAGGGCGACTCCAGAGCGCCGGGTGCTCTGCTGTTTCTCTCGGGAGGGGCATTCTGGGGTGTCCCAGGACTTTGTAGTGCGAGGTGCACCTGTTGCTGCAGACCGTGAGGTCGCTGGGGTGGGAGGAGGGCCCTGGCCAACGCGCTCTTGTCTCCACAGGCTCTGCCGCCTTTCCAGATCCCGGTCTCCCCGCACATCTACACCAGCATCAGCTGGGCTGCTGCCCCCTCCAGCGCCTCCTCCCTGTCCCCGGTGAGTGCGCCCAACCCTCCGAGCCCCTCAGCCCTTCCAGAGGCCCCCGGAACCAGCCGAGGGCTCAACAGCACACACCTCATGCTGGAGGCCTTTCCCCCTGAGTTCGTTGCCTCCTGCACCTCAGCTTCTTGAAGTCTTCATACCCTTGCCCACCTGCCCCCACCACCACCGAGAGTCACAGGTGCCCATAGAATGTGGGAGGGGTGTGCTGGAGAGGAGCACCCAGATCAGGTTTATTGCCAAGATCATGAGGCCAGGTGGGATCAGCACCCTATTTAGTCCTGAGCCCCTGGGGGTGCTTGGTAAGGTTTTGATGCCAAGAGGAGGAGGGAGAGGACATGGGGAAGCTGGAGAGGAAGAGGGAGGGTGAGAACGGAAAGGGCTGTGTGGAGGGCTGTGCAGGTGGATCAGAGCTCCCGGGCCACTGCGGACCAGCGCCTTAGGTTGCTTGCCTCCAAACTGAAATAAATCAGAAGTTATTTTGAATCCCCATGGACAGAAGCGCCTGGTGGGCTACAGTCCATGGTGTTGCAAAGAGTTGGACACGACTGAGAGACCCTTCAGGTGTTGCAGTCTGAAACGCCTCCTGCAGGAATGCATCACCACACACTGTAAAACCCACGTGCCCGAAGGTGCCGCAGAGGCTGTGCTGTCCCTCTTTCTGCCCCAATATGAGCTTCTAAATCTGCAGATGGCAGCCCACGAGGGGGCCAGGCCGAGTGGCTCTCCTGCTTGGAGCCCCTCCCCTAGCTGGAGTGTGCCTTTCAAGGCTGGCTCCTCTCTCTGCACCTCCTCTCCCTCCTTGATCCCTGCTCTCCTCTCACTGAAGTCTCCTTCTAGAGAAGGCCTCCCTGCACAAGGTGGGGTTGGGGTAGCTGGCTGTCTCCCAGGACGGTCCTTTGGCCTTGCACTTGTGCCTTCATGCCCACAGCCCCTCTCCCTGTGCCCAGGTCCGGAGCCGGTCGCTAAGCTTCAGCGAGCCCCAGCAGCCGCCGCCCGCCATGAAGTCTCACCTGATCGTCACATCTCCACCTCGGGCCCAGAGCACCACCAGGTGAGTCTGTGCTCTCCTGAGATCTCCCTGGGGGCTCCTGTCCCCACCCACCCCTCACCCCTCGTCCCTAGGGCTGGTCCCAGGGAGCCAGTGGGGACGTCTCAGATGTGAACGAGGCAGTCGGTCCTCCGGTCCTGGTGGTTCCCCTTGCCGGCTGGCCAGTGGGTGACCATCCCCTCATCGACCCGTCTTGCAGGAAAGCCCGCGGGGAAGCTAAGAAGTGCCGCAAGGTATACGGCATTGAGCACCGGGACCAGTGGTGCACCGCCTGCCGCTGGAAGAAGGCCTGCCAGCGCTTCCTGGACTGAACCACGGCCCCTCCCGGCGGCCTGGGGACACAGGCAGAAGGGTCCCGAGCCCCACAGCAGGAACCTAAAAGCTACAGAGTGGACACGGGAGTTTCGGCTCTATTGGCTAAGGCTGAATACTCAAAACATTTTCCCCTCCCTCATGGGAATGTTTTAGTTTTGTGTTTTTTTTTAATAGAAACAAAAAAAAATTTTTTTTTCCTTCCCCTAAAATAAGAGAGAGCCAAAACTGACCAAGGGTATTCTGCAGCAAACCAGAGACCAAAGAAATGACAGCCCCTCCTCTCCTCCCCGCAGCCCATCTCCCTAGGGGATGAATGTACACCGTTTGGAAGGAAGGGACAGCTCATTGTGTTTCCTGCTGAGCTGGTGGATTCCTTGCTTTCTCCACTCTTTCAGAAGGGACTGTGAGCAACATGGATTTACTTTCTTTCTTTTTTTCTTTTTTTTTTTTTTTTAAAAAAAAAAGAGGTTTCTGGCTGATGACTCAGAGAACAGGACCTGCTGAGGCTGGGGTGGGAAGACGGGGCTGATGTGTGAGCTTTTTGAGGTGCAGCCAGCCCTCTTTCTCCACCCAGATCTAGGAGAAGGGAGAGATTGTCCTCACCCGGCAGCTTCCATCAGAATGCAAGGAAAGCCCTTTTTCTGGTGCCAGCTGCTCCGATCTGGGGTCCCTCAGGTCGGGTTGCAGCCCAACAGATATGGTGTGGCCTCTTCTCCAAGCCCAGACTCGTAGGTTTGTAAAAAGACTGTCCCCAGGAAGCTGAGCCAAAAGGCTAAAAAGAATTCACGATCAAGACTACCTTGCCCACTCTTTCCTTAAGAAGAGATCAGACGGTCTGTAATACTTCTCTAATACTTGGCGAGAGTTCTTAGCTGTTCCCCGAGTGAGCCCACACCCACCGCTCCCCACCAGCTCTGGAAGACACCCTCTCAGAAACACTTTGTTTTCACTTAGGGTGTATTCAGGAGCCTCTTTCTGATTAAAGATTCCCCCTTTGGCCGAGAGATCCTGCCCCGAGGTAGGTCCCTCTTCGTCTCATGGGAACCAGGGATTTTCCTGTGTTCCTCCAAGGCCGTAGGGCCGGGCTGGTGAAGAGAACAGACAGAAAGGTAGGCGGCGGCTCCTGCCACGGTGAGAGGGCGCAGAGCTGGCCCGTGGCTCCACAGGCTCACCTGGCCCTTTGGGGACCGTCTGGTTTTCTTCCTAAGGTGACAGGCAGGACAGGACTCTTCAGGGGGCTTCTGCTTGGTCCAGTCAGTGTGATGGGGAGGGTCAGTTGGGTGTGGTGTTGTGTTCCCAGACACCTGTTGCATGTCATTTCTGGGGAGGTTAGGGGGCCTGAGGAGGTCACGTGACAGGAACTGGGGTTGATTTAGCATCTACTGGAGACCTCAGGAATGGAGGGGACCCTGGACTGCGTGACCTGAGAGCTGAATACGTGAATCCATTTTTGTTGGGGGACAAGTAGAGGCAGGGGTTCTGTGCCTAGGCGAGCAGGGCTGGTGGAGGGCACGTTTTTGGCTCAAAGCCTCACCTTTCTGCCGAGCGGGACTGGTTTGGGGGACTCCTCAGGGCCTGCATCCCAGATGTCAGGGGCTCAGGGAACTCTACCATGAGGCCAGCTCTCTGGGGTTTGCACAGTGGCATCCAGCCTTTGGCTGTGAGCAAGGCTGTCCTTCCCGTCCGGGCGGGCTCACCTGGCTGCAGGAACCCGACAGATGCCTTTCTGTCTGTGACACACGCGTGTTGGAAACCGGCAGACGGGGATAGGGGGTGTGATGGTGTGAAGGGTGATGGTGACCTGGGTTTGTTGACAGAAGGGAAAGGCACTCTTACACATGAGTGTCTTTGGTGGTGATGGGATATATTTTTATAACTTAGTAAAAAAATGTACGTGGAATTCTGTCCCTCGGTAAAGCTGGAAATCAGGCCAGCAAGAGGTGCTGGGTTCTTCCTCCCGCTCCTTCAAGCTCCCAGCTTCCCAAAGCTGACTCCCGGCTTCCTGCCCTGTGTACCTGTAGGTCCTACCCGTGTGAGGAGGGGGCCTTTGAGATGGGGGTGGGGGGAGCTCTGCCCAGCAGCGTCTCCCCTTCCTCCTTACTCAAAGCTTTTGCCGGGTCTCCCCTTTGGAGACACTATTATCATTTCCCCCTCAGTTTGGACCATGTAGATACAACTGGATATCAAGATTTTCTCTAAGTAAGGCAGGCTTCTCGCGTCACTGCTGCACAGGGCAGAAAAGGAAGAGAGAGAGAAATTGATGCAACAATTTCAGAACTGAGGTTTTTTTTTTTTAATGTTGTGGTGCGGCTTTCCCTGCTGGCCTTTGCTCTGGCCTCCTTCCCGGTGGTGGTGGTCTCCTCCAGCCTCTCTCCTCCCACTGCTCCATCTGTGGCTGTCATGTGGGTTCTTGACGTGTGGTCTGTCCCAGGGTTGTCCCTTTCGTCTCTTCTCGGAGGGCAGGGGGTGGTTTGTGAACTGATCCCACCAACACGCCTGTTTTCTTCATCTCTGTATTTCTCCCTCCTTCCTGGCCCATCCTGGGAGGCAGAATCTGATGGAAGGTAAGAGGCGACAGGTGCGCTTTGGAAACTAACAGGACGGATTGGCAAAGCAAGCGTCTTGGGAAACTCTTTACTCTGGGAATGTTATGCTAATTCACAATATTTTGGAAGTACCTTTGCAGTCTGTGGTGCCTGCTTGGAGCAGCCTTAATGATACTGAATCTACACCCATGCTTGCGCCTTCAGTGCAAAGAGAGTCCAGTGAATGGTGGTGGTGGTGGTGGTTGAGTCACTGGGTCCTGTTTGACTCTTTGCAACCTCATGGTAGCCCTACAGGCTCTTCTTGTTCGTGGGATTTCCCAGGCAAGAAAACTGGAGTGACTTGCCATTTCCTGGTGGTCAAGTGAGGTCACAGGTGCAGAACACAAGGAGCAACGGGTGAGTAACATGGCTTATATCGGCTGATCTGACTTCTAAGCTGGCTGTGAAAGCAGTCCTGTAATTTCAGAACACATCTGAGCAACATCCACAATGTTGCAGTTGGCCTGAGGCTAGATTCTTTGAAGGACATAATGGATTTGGATGTGGAAACTCTGACTTGTCGGAAGAAATCTGTCCTGTTACTTTCTGGTCCTCGCAGGTTCTGACTTTACCAGGGGCAAAAAGAAAAAAAAGGAGGGAGAGAAATCCCATCTGTGAACTTGTCTTTATTGGCGCCTTTTCCCCCAGCTGTCTTCCAAGTATTATTTTTACTGTTAAAAATTTTTTAAAAATGTGAAATATAATGTTTTTACAGCAATATGAAATATATTTTATAAGGAATAAAATGGTACATTGTCTGATTTGATGTGTGCCTGTCCCTCCGCCCTCTCACCCTGCAAAGGATAAGATTATCATTGTTCTTGGTGTTAAGCAAGCAATAGTCCCGGGGAGGTGTGTACACTCCTTTGCTTATAGTAACAGCAGGCAACATTATCAGGGACCTGGCCAAGTGCTTGCACGGATAACCCACAAAGGAATTACTGTTGTCAGTAATTTTATTTTTAAAATTAAAAAAATTTTTTTAAATTTTATTTATTTTCATTTCATCACTCTCGTTTTACAGGCAAGGAAAGTGAGGCCCAGAGGTTAGAAAACTTGCCCAAAGTCATCATCTGGGAAATAATGGCACTAGGATTATAATCTAGGAGATAACCATTTTTTTTTTCCTAATCTCTAATTTTAATTTTTACAGTTTAATGGTTTATTACAGTGCAAACACCTAAGTATCCACCATTCCTTCAAAAAACAGATCGTGGCCAGCATTCCAGAAACTGCCATTGTACCTCTGTGTTGTGCTTAGTCGCTCGGTCGTGTCTGACTCTGTTCAACCCTATGGACTGTTGCCCGCCGGGCTCCTCTGTCCATGGGGATTCTCTAGGCAAGAATACTAGAGTGGGTTCCAATGCCCTCCTTCAGAGGATCTTCCCAACCCAGGGATCAAACGCAGCTCTCCCGCATTGCAGGCAGATTCTTTACCATCTGAGCCACCAGGGAAGCCCTCTGCTGCTGCTGCTAAGTCGCTTCAGTCGTGTCCGACTCTCTGCGACCCCATAGACGGCAGCCCACCAGGTTTCCCTGTCCCTGGGATTCTCCAGGCAAGAACACTGGAGTGGGTTGCCATTGCCTTCTCCGAGGGAAGCCCTCTAGCAAGGTGCTATTCCTCTTTTCCTCATAAAAGCAACCACTGTTCTTTGACTTTTTACATCAGTGACTTCCTTGATTTAGGAAAATAAGCATTTGCTCTCTTGCTTGCATTGTTGACAATGGGGAGAAGCCCCTGGCTGTGGACCTGAATTTGTTGGGGCTGCTGGCAAGTGCCTAAGGAGAGAATGAGCCACCTTCTGCTTGTGCAGTGTGCTAACCCTGGGGAGGAACAGGGGCTGCCCCTCCCACCCCCACCCTGTCAACCCATGTGATGGCCCACTGAGGCGGGTTCAGAGCTGGCCTGGCTGGAAGGGGAGGTGGCACAGAAAGCTCTGTCCCACCCTGGGAGGGGGATCTAGGACCCCCTCACAGCACCCAGCAGGAGGTATGAATGAAGCTGCTCGGGGAAGACCTAAGAACTAGATTACTGCCAAAGTCAATCCAGCTCAGCAAGCAGCCTGTGGGAGAGGTTGTCCTTGGCCCTTTCCCTCCCCTTGGTGTAGATCAGAGGGCCCCTTCCTCCCCCCTTCCCCTGTCCTTGCCCCACTTGGTCTCTCTAAAAGACTAAGAATCACTGTGGTTTCCTGCCGCTGCCGGCCACACACCCCTCCTTTAAAAGGGCTTACTGCCTTTGGGCCGGACATTGTCCATTTGCAGCTCTGGACCCTCCCAGGTCCACCTTTGTGGCAGAATCCGAGGACCTCCTAACTTTCTGGCTCCCAGTTGGGTCTGACCAACAGGAGACGCCAGGCTAGAGTTGGAAGGGAGAGAGTTGTTCAGTCTCGCCGACGGTACTACCCTGCACAGTGAGTGGCTGTTTCCCTCCTGACCACTAGAAGGAGCTACAGTCCTCGCTGGGTTCCAGTAACCCCTCACCTCATCAGGCGCCCCCTCCCCGAGTTCCCCCACAGAGCCCCTTACCCTCCCTATTGATTTCCCACGGCCCCCTACCTATCTGTATAGATGTTTGACCCACCTCAGTCACTCCATTTGGGTGGATCAGAGGTTTCTTGGCTGAAATATTACCCAGCTTAACATGTTTTGAGTTAATTTCGACCCCATCCAGAGGGTCCCAAACCAGCAAATGCTACATCACCTGGGAATTGTTAAAGATGCAACTTTCTAGTGAGTCAGAAACTGAGGGTGGGGTGCAACAGCCTGGCCCCTCCATCACCCTGCCCGCTGGGTCCAATCACATAGCTGGGGGCTTTGGATCTGGGGACCCAGCACAGTCAGGGTGTTCTTGCTCGACACATTTCACATAAAACAGAGTCACCTGCGTTTGGCCTCTGGCTCCCTGGAGAGGCAGCTCTGGAGTCTGTGCTCTCGGTTAAAGAAGCAGCCAACCCATTTACTAACCGTTTGCTCAGTAGAAGTTTAATGGAGAAATATCTGTTTAAAACAATCAGTCAAAAAGAACAGCTCTTTTACAAACAAGTTACGGCAGTGACGAGTCAAAACCCCAGGCTTGATTTCCTGTTCCTTGAACCCACCACCTCAAAGAAGGAAGAGGTGGGTGAGAAGGAGAGATGGGGCCGTTTAAATGTTAGCTGGAGGAATTACAAAAATACACTCTGATGTAGCAACAGGGTTGTCATGAAACATGCCATGGGTGGGGAGGGGCCAGGAGGAGTCAGGGAGGGAAAGACAGCCAGATGGGGCAGGGCCCTGGGGTGGTGGCCTGGAGGCAAAGCTTGCCTCAGTGCCTTGGGGAGGGAGGCGTCCTGATGCCCAGCCGGCAGGTTTGGGGCTGGAGACATGCTGCTTTGGGGATCGCCCGGACACCTGGGGAGACATAAAATGACAAATTAATGGTAGATTAAAATGGCAGATCTGACAGTTTTTCTGACCCTTCAATTCGATTTTCCCTACTGCCTGAGAAATAGAAAGGAGGCAAAGAAAAACTATCATCTGGGACTTTCCTGGTGGCCCAGAGGTTAAGATTTCGTGCTCTAAATGCAGGGGTGCTGTACGCTATGCTTAGTCGCTGTCGGGTCCAACTCTTTGCAACCCCATGGACTGTAGCCCACCAGGCACCTCTGCCCTTGGAGATTCTCCAGGCAAGAATATTGGAGTGGGTTGCCATGCACTTCTCCAGGGGATCTTCCCAGCCCGGGAATTGAACCCGGGTCTCCCACATTGCAGGTGGATTCTTAACCCTCTGAGCCACCAGGGAAGGCCAAGAATACTGGAGTGGGTAATTTATCCCTTCTCCAGCAGATCTTCCCGACCCAGGAATTGAATGGGGGTCTCCTGCCTTGCAGGCGGATTCTTCACCAGCTGAACCAACAGAGAAGCCCTAAATGTACAGGGCCAGGGTTCAATCCCTGGTCCGGGAACTGAGATCCCACGTGGTGTACCGTGCGGCCAAGTAAATTATGTTAAAAAAAAAGTTCTATAATCCACATAGCCCCAAAAGCAGCAAGAAGGGGTCCTTGACTCCTACACACCTGTTTTCCTGGCCCATAATCTAGCGTCAGAACCAACAGGACAAAGGGGGAGGCCTCCTGCCCAGAAACAGTTCTCTTATCCCCGGTATCAGTATTTGGAATCTCTGTATAGTAATTCATTTCTTCAGGCTAAAAAGAGCCCTCATTTGTGGCTCTCTTATATTACAAGTGCTGACTTCACTGATTCCTCACCAGGAATGAATCTGCTCCCTCTCCACCATCTAGAAGGTCAAGGTCCAGGGCAGCGGAAGAGGGAGGGGAGCATAGTGCCAGGAAAACGGATGGTAGGTGTCGGGATCGGTCGTGTACTCTTCACAGGTCTCTCTAGGACTGGTCCTGCACCCCAGTGTCCCCCTTTTTTTGGTTCCATTTGTTATTTTTTTATCGGAGTGTCATTGCTTTATTTTCTTGTTAGTGTCTGCTGTAGAACAAAGTGAATCGGCTATAAGCATACATACATCTCCTTCCTCCTGAGCCTCTCCTTCCCATCTCGCCCCACCCCACCCCTCTCAGTTGCCACAGAGCGCTGAGCTGAGCTCCCTGTGCCACACAGCAGCTTCCCACTCGCTGGTTTTCGTGACGGTGTGCATAGTCGGTGCTGCTCTCTCGACCCATGCCGCCTCTCGCCTCCCTGCTACGCCCACTCCACTCCCTACAGTCTGCGTCCATTCCTACCCTGCTAATAGGTTCCTCTGTGCCGTTTTTCTAGATTCCATATATGCCAGTGTCCAGGACATCATTACACTTTCTGAATAAAGGTTCTTTATCCCAAGTGTTTGCTTCCCCAGTGGCTCGTGGTAAAGAACCTGCCTGCCAGTACAGGAGACACAGGAGACACGGGTCCTATCCCCTGGAGGAGGAAGTGGCAACCCACTCGAGTATTCTTGCCTGGGGAATCCCATGGATAGAGGAGCCTGATGGGCTGCAGTCCATGAGGTCACAAAGAGTCGGACATGACTGAGCACACACACACACACACGTCCCATGTGTTGGGTGGCGCCGTTTCGTCCAGCATTCTAAATATAGGTTGGTGTTGGGTGTCTCAGGTGTCCAGAACGGCTCTGGCAGTAGGGAGTCCCCGAGCCATGGAGAAATCTCAAGCATGTGTGGGGCTGGCTGGGGTGTGTACAAGCAAATAAAGAAAGACAGGCTTAAGGGACTCATAAATACACATCCACACTGGAACTCAGCAGCCATGAATGTGTGGAAAAAGAATCAGCAAGATGGTTGCAGGAGGAGAGCAATCGATAATACCCAGATGAGCTGCTTAATATCACCAGCATTTCCATCAAGGACTTTATATCTTGAGCAAAGCCACAGGCAGAAGCTGGTTATCCGCTATGTTCCAGTGCCTCTCAGTTGGAGGTTTAATAGAAAACTGGAAAAACCAATTGCCCGAATAGGGGCTCAAATAGTTTTTCTAAAAACTAAATTGATTCCTGCTAATGTGACTGATTTGAAACTGTCTTTATAAGGTAAACGGCCGTAGTTCAGACTTAGACGTGTCTTCAGGGTGTCTTGATGGTCCCTTTAAAGAAGAATATCCCTAAAGTTTTGGCGCGGGGCGGGGGGGACATATATGTATACCTATGGCTGACTCATGTTGATGTGTGGCAGAAACCAACACAATATTGTAAAGCAATTATCCTCCAATTAAGATTTTAAAAGAAGAAGAATCTCTAAGATTTGGAAGAATTCAGCCCATGCCATTTCTGAAGGATTTTTATTAGGTCCCGTGTAGATATGGCTTTGGAGAAATGAATGCTTATTAGGGATCCAAGAATATGACTTTAAAACCAGTGCAGGGCCTTCAGAGATTAGTCATTCTGCTAAAATAAACACAGCAGCCTTTGGCTCGCCACTGAATACATATATCCATATTTGGCAATGGGCGTTTTGCACACAAGCCAGCCTACCTGCAAAGGGCTGCCTTTCTGCTGCAGTGTGGGTGCTCAAGATTCACACGTGGATTAATATACATTGAAGGAAGATTATTAACAATCTGGCTACCTTTGACACAGAGGAAGCAAAGTAAAGAGCCCATGCACAGACTTTCTGCTTTTATGCCTCTGTGTCAGGCAAAAGCCCCCACTTGGGTGATAATGTCTGTGGAAAGTTTCTGACCAACTGAATAGTTCATTCTGTTAGGGGAAGCTTCTCTCTTTAAGGAGAGAGATGAGATACTGCATGTGAGCCTGTGTGCTCTGTCCTGTCTGACTCTTCGACCTCATGAACTGCATGCAACCTGCCAGGCTCCTCCGTCCATGGGATTCTCCAGGCAAGAATACTGGAGTGGGTTGCCATTTCCTCCCTCCTCGGGATCTTCCCAACCCAGGGACTGAACCCTTGTCTCCTGCATTGACAGGCAACTTCTTTACCCCTGAGCCACCAGGGAAGCTCAGATGAAATCCTGCAGATAATCATTCCTACCTATGAATTAAGGCACATATGCTTAATGATTGGAATTCTCTCAGATTTTCAGAAAAGTTCATTGTGCTAGTTGCCTCTGCCACTCAAAGTTATGTATAGGTTAATGGGCTAAGGAAAGCCGAGTTTGTAATGACTGGGAAATAAGTTAGGATCTCTGATATTTATGATCTGATCTGCATTGTAGGTACATGTATAAACAAGTGCCTGGGGGAGGAAGAACAGACAGGCAGGGAGATAGGAGGAAGGGCAAGCAACCAAACACACACAAAACAGAAGTGGCACCTGGGCACCTCCCCGGTGGCCTGCCACCGGGGACATGGGTGAGTCCCTAGTACAGGAAGATCCCACATGCTGCGTGGCAACTAAGCCTGTACACCACAACTGCTGGAGCTCTCACACCCTAGAACCCGTGCTCTGCAACGAAAGAAGCCACCCCAGTGAGAAGCCCGTGCACTGCACTGGAGAGTGGCCCTCAGTCGCCGCAACCAGAGAAAACCCGTGAGCAGCAACGGAGACCCTGTGCAGCCAAAGATAATAAATGAAAATTAAGACCAACCGACCGACCAACAAAAAACCAGACCTGGCACTCGGAAAGAGGCAAAAGCGAGGAAAAGTGATGATCCTTTAGTCCCCCTCCTAAAGTGACTGAGGTCATTAGGGCCAGATTCTCAAAGCCTTGCTCAGGTGCCACTGGCTACAAAGCACCAGCCCAAAGTGATCAGGTGAACAAGAGATGTGTGCCAGAAAGACACACAGAAAACCTAACAAGAACTGGTCCTAACCAGAGCTCCTTGACTGGGGGAGAGTGGGAAAGTTGAAAGGTTGCCATGGAAGCCAGTCACCTTGAGATAGAGGGAGGAGGGGAGGGGACAGCTAAGCCATCTTTGAAGGTGAAACAGCAATATCACAGACATAGATCAGACTCTGCAAATGGCTAAGTGCAGGTCCAGCTCTGGGTCCTTAAAGTCTCTGGGGAAAGGTGAGTGAATGGTTTCTATGGAAACCAGATAGGAGGCTTGGTCCACTTCATTGTCCCCATAGTAACTAAGCTCCTGAAGAGCCATAGAGGAATTAGTTATCTTAACACACTACTATTATCCCCATGGTAACCAGTCTCTTCACCGCAGTGGTGAGCTGTTGGGAGCAAACCCAGGAAAATTTTTGCTCCCAGAAAGGAAAAAAGAAGGTGGGCTGGAGCAGTCCTAGGAGCTGGACCCCTGAAGGAAGTGGTGTGGAGTATGTATATGTGTTTGGGTGCCAACATGTTTCCCCCACCGGGGAGGAAGGTTAAGACGGGGGTAGAGGACGTTTCTTCTCGCCCCCAGCTCATTGGGGCCCCACTCACTCATGGGTTGAAGTGGACGGTGCAGCCGGGAGGGGCTCCCCTTCCAGCTACGCATTACCATTCTGGTGCAGGGTGCGCCGACGCTGGCTGGACTGCATGCTCAGGACCAGGTACTGCCGCATAAACTCACTGAACCGCTTCTGGTTAGCCAACTTCCGGGCCGACTTCCGGGCCCCGGTGAAGCCCCCGAACCGCTTCTGCAGCTGCTTCTGCTCGATATCCCCCACCTCCTCCAGGCCGGACTCTGTCCTCTTCTGCCTTTGAAAGAGGCTCCTGACCCGGGGCATTCGCTTCCAGATGCTGCATCTCAGAGGCTCTGGGCTGGTCCGGAGCAGCTGCCACGTGGTCTGGGTCAGCAGGGCTGAGCTGCCAGGAGCCCCTGGCCATGACCTTGGTGCATGGAGTCCAGAGAGGGCTGGTGAAGACCTTCTCTTCACACTCGAGGATACACACCTGCCAAGAAAGAGGTTGGAGGAAAGAGAAAGACCAGGGACATCTGTTAGTCCAAGGCAATGAGGAGATAAGTGCTTTTGCTGTCTATTTTAGGCTTCCCAGATTGCTCAGTGGTGAAGAATCCGCCTGACAGTACAGGAGAAGCAGGAGGTGCTGGATCCCTGGATCAGGAAGATTTCCTGGAGGAGGAAATGGCCACTGCTCCAGTATTCTTGCTGGGATAATCCCATGGACAGAGGAGCCTGGCAGGCTACAATCCATGGGGTCGCAGAGAGTCAAGACTCGACTGAGCATACATGATCTACTTTGGTGCCAATCAATGCAAGGGCTTCTGAAGCACCTCTTCAGTACCATGGAGCAGTTTTACATATAGTTACTTAAGTTCATAGAATTTCAGAGTCGGAAAGAGACAGAAAATGAACTGGCCCATCTCTGTCATTTCACAAAGAAAGTTGGAGCTCAGAGAGGTGAGGTTAAGTTACCCAGGTGACCCAGCAAGTTAACAAAATGCACAAACAAGAGTTACAGTCTTTGTTGGGTTTTTGGAGCCAAACATAGCTCATCAGGATCATCCATAAAGAAACATTTTATTCTGTTTTTCTTATCCAGCCTGGGAGAGGTCAGAGTGATTTAAGAAACTGGGGATGTTAAAGCACGTAGTCACGCAGTTAAATCTGCATGGTTAGTCTAAGGTCACCTGGTAAAGATCAACCTTAGTGTGTTTCATTTTCACCTTGCATACATTCATCATCACTATCAGTGCATGAGTTATAGAAAATAGGGATCAAATAGAGAATAGACTTATGGTTGCCAAGGGTTAGGAGGGCGGTGGAGGAAGGATGGACTGGGAGTTTAGGGTGAGTAGATGCAAACTATTACATACAGAATGAATGGGCAACATGGTCCTCCTGTATAGCCTAGGGATCTAAATTCAATGTCCTAGGATAAACCACAATGGAAAAGAATATAAAGAATTTGCATATATAACAACCAAGTCACTTTGCTGTACAGCAGAAATTAATACAACATTGTAAGTCAACTATACGCCAATAAAAAAGTAGAAAAGGGGGGTTAAGACCCTTTGGGATATAGACAGGTCGGTAATCTGGGACTGTCCGACAATTCAGTGGACCTGCCAGCTCTCTAGGAACCCCTGCAGCTTCTGTCTCTCCTGGCATCGCCCACCTCTCGTCTAGACCACCAGCCTGACCATGATGTTCCTGTACCTTCCCGACTGGCCCTGGCCTTAACCCTTCCCTCCCATATTCCTGCCTCTGATTGGAATCTCCTGGAAGCCTCTGCCTCCAAGTTTTTTTCCTATTGTTTTGGCTTCAGGCTTCCTGGATGACTCAAGTGGTAAAGAATCCACCTGTAAAGCAGCAACCACAGGAGACACAGCTTCGATCCCTGGTTCAGGAAGATTCTCTGGAGAAGGAAATGGGAACCTGCTCCAGTATTCTTGCCTGGAAAATCCCACGGACAGAGGAGTCTGGCGGGCTACAGTCTGTGGGGCCGCAAAGAGTCAGACACGACTGAGCGCCCCAGCACACTTCACCCCAAACACTCCTGTGTTTTGGGGGTCAGATGAAAACCTCACTTCAGCCTGACTTTGACATCATGGTGAGCAGGAAGCTGCAGAGCTCTTCATCAAAACTTGGAGTCTTTTTAAAAATTTACTTTCTAAGTTTTTGGCTGCACCATGCAGCATGTGGGATCTTAGTTCCTGGACCAGGGATCAAACCTGCACCCACTGCATCGGAGCTTGGAGTCTGTGGTTAAGTCCGTGCCTGGCTTACAGGGCATCAGGAGTTACTGTTCTGGTTGGACAGGTGCAGGATGTGAGATGTGTGTGTGCCCCATCGGGGCTCTCTGGGGAGCGAACACTCCCACCTGGGTGTTCAGAGTGGTACACATGCCTCTATAGGCAAGTCTTCCAAAGTGACCTCTAACCAAGTAGTGAGATACGCATGCAGCTTAAATCACAGACTTCACCAGCTCTTCCACCAAATCATCAAAACCTGTCCTTCAGTTTGACTTCTGCTTGCATTTACCATTCTGACCCTGTCCTCCTTTTGTTGCTGCCAAGCTTCTCCAAGATGTGGTCATGCTCATGCCTCCACTTCAGCATTTTCCACTTTCTCCTCCTGACTTCTGTGTGAGGATCAAATCTCCATCTTTGGGGGGTGGAGGATGGGTCACACAGCACAGCTTGTGGGATCTCAGTTCCCCAGCCAGGGACTGAACCCATGTCACAGCAGTGAAAGCCCGGAATCCTACCAGTGGACTACCAGGTATTGTTGCTTTAGTTGCTAAGTTTCGTCTAACTCTTTTGCGACCCCACAGACTGTAGCCCAGCAGGCTCCTCTCTGTCCGTGGGATTTCCCAGGCAAGAAGACTGTAGTGAGTTGCCTTTTCCTCCTCCAGGGGATCTTCCCGACTCAGGGATAGAACCGAGTCTCCCTACATTGGCAGGCAGATTCTTTGCCACTGAGCCACCTGAGAACTCCTAAATCTCCATCTTATTAAAGAAGTCACTTCAGGTGTTTGTTACCAGCTGCTGCTGCTGCTGCTGCTAAGTCTTGTCAGACATGTCCAACTCTGTGTGGCCCCATAGACGGTGACTTTAATTCTTATCTGATATACTTTTTCAGTAGGATTGGGACAGGTTTGAATGAAGTACTGATTGTAGCATATATATCACTACTTCACTCCTACTTTTTCCACCTCAAGTCTATCTTTTTGCTCTGTCTCTCTCTGAACATCACCTTATTCCCCAGCTGGTTCAGGTTTAGAGCCCTGGAGCACTCCCCTTCTCAGGACTCCGTTTCTCCATCCAGTCAGCATGTGAGTCTGTCGTCTGCTTTCCACCCTCTCTGCCTGATTTCCTCTTGGGGGTGCTGTGAAGCAAGGAGAACAGGTGACTCCTATCCTTTTCCTGATGCATTTCAGGGAGAAGTTTTTATAGGCAAGATTTGGGGTGAAGGCTGCAGTGTGTGTAACTTTGTTCTGAATGGCTGATGGTAACAGATATTCCAGGAATCTTGTGCTCAGCCTGAAGTTACCATCATCCACCTGGGTGGGGGGCCTTAGGTCTCAGAGAAGAATTAAAGGTTGTCGTCATTCAGTCACTAAGTCATGTCTGACTCTGTGAACCACAGACCGCAGCACACCAGGCTTCCCTGTCCTTCACCACCTCCCGGAGTTTTCTCAAACTCATGTCCATTGAGTCGGTGCTGCTATCCAATCATCTCATCCTTCATCATCCCCTTCTTTTCCTGCCTCTAACTTTCCCAGCATCCGGGTCTTTTCTAATGAGTTAGCTCTTTGAACTCAAAGGTATTGTTCTGTATATTCCTTGAGGGTGAAACCGAGAATGGCTGCACTATTGTTTGACTGCTCCTCCCTGCTCTTGGCATCCCCTGCTCCTGCTGCTGCTAAGTCGCTTCAGTTGTGTCCGACTCTGTGCGACCCCATAGATGGCAGCCCACCAGGCTCCCCCGTCCTGGGATTCTCCAGGCAAGAGCACTGGAGTGGGTTGCCATTTCCTTCTCCTATGCATGAAAGTGAAAAGTGAAAGTGAAGTCACTCAGTCATGTCTGACTCTTAGCGACCCAATGGACTGCAGCCCACCAGGCTCCCTCTGTCCATGGGATTTTCCAGGCAAGAGTACTGGAGTGGGGTGCCATCGCCTTCTCCGTGGCATCCCCTACCTTCCCTGATTAGCAACTTCCCTTTGGAACTCAGGGCAGGTTCAGGAGACTGAACGAAACCTATTTCCTACAAACAAGAATTGGGGGACACAGAAAGGACTTGTACCCAGGAGGACCCCCCAGGGTCCTGCTCCATTTCACAAGGACACTGGCAAACAACCTGTAATGTATAGGACAGCCCACCCCAACAAATAATTATCCCGCTTAATACATCCACAGAGTCTGAGATGCCCTACTCTACAGAGTCAAGGAGGAAGCAGAAAGCATGGGTAACTCCAGGAAAGCCAGTAGAAGTGAAATAGGAGGGAAGTGTGAAGGATAAAACCTCTAAAAAATGACATAGCCCTAGAAAGTGTGAAAGTGAAGTCACTCAGTTGTGTCTGACTCTTTGTGACTCCATGGACGGTAGCCTACCAGGCTCCGCGGTCCGTGGGATTTTCCAGGCAAGAATGCCAGAGTGTGCTGTCATTTCCTTCTCCAGGGGATCTTCCCAACCCAGGGATCAAACCTGGGTCTCCTGCACTGCATACAAATGCTTTACTTTCTAAGCCACTAGGGAAGCGGATATGACATAAACTGGTGAGAACCGACTAGATATAAGATGGAGGAAGATTCAACTTCCAGTGAACCTGGAGCCTCTTCATATGCTCACTGTGATATTAGCATCTAAATGACACACCTACAGGTGCCATGAACGTTCAGAGGCTGATCATAAAGGTGAAAACATGGGCGGTGGCCCAATTCCAGAAAATCTCTACCCCTTTTCCAAAATAGCTGGAATAATTCTCCTACTCATTAGCCCATGAAATCACCCAGCCCATAAAAACTAAACAGCCCATGTTCTGGGGCCTCTTGCCTTCTGAGATGGCCCACACGCTGTCTGTGAAATGTATTTCTTCCAGGACCATTCTCTCCTTTTGAGACAGACTGCATTCTGTCTATGGAATGTGTATCTCTAAGTAAATCCACTTCTTACCTATCACTTTGTCTCTTCCTGAATTCTTTCTGCAAGGAGACAAAGAATCTAAGCTTCATTAAGTCCTGAGACCAGGTGTGCAATCTCAATGAAAAGACAGTGCATTCAGGGGCTTTCCCGGTGGTCCAGGGGTTAAGACTCTGCACTCCCGACACAGGGCACTTGGGTTCCATCCCTGGTCAGGAAATTAGATCCCTCATCCTGCTACTAAGGGCTTCGCAGGTGGCTCCGTGGTAAAGAATCTGCCTGCCAATGGAGGAGGCACAGGAAACGTGGGTATTGATCCCTCTGTCAGGAAGATCCCCTGGAAGAGGAAATGGCAACCCACTCCAGTATTCTTGCCTAGAGAATCCTATGACTGAAGAGCCTAGAGGGCTACAGTCCATGGAACCGAAAACAGTCAGGCTCGATTGACTGAGCACACACTCGCTCCCACACGCCACAGTGAAAATCTAGCATGTGAGAAGGAAAACTCCAGTGTGCTGCCACTAAGACCTGGAGTAGTCACATTAAAAAAAAAAAAAAGAGTGGGTTCAAGCTCCATCCTGGGGTTTTGCTGGGTTCAAGTCTCAACCTGACTTGTGTGGTCATAAGCGTAGACTTGTAGGACTCAAAAGGACTTTTGAACACACTTGGTTCAGCCTTCACATGGATAGGATCCTCAAAGTGCTCGTTGCCTTGTTCTGCTCTGTCCATTTACAGGAACAGGTGGAAACTGTTAAGCCTAGAGTCTCTCAGATCTTCTGCAAGCCCCTGGGTTTCTAAGCCCAGATGGTAATTATATTGCATGTCAATCAGAGAAAATGAAATTCTATGATCAAACCAGATGTATAGTCCTTACTGAGACTCAACATACTGTTAAATGATTAGGTACTAAAAAACGGATCTTGATTCTTGATTTAGGAGAAGGTTTTGGGGCAAAAAAATGAGGAATCCAAATTGACGGCAACATTTGTAGCACCAGATGGGCATATGAGCTTCCTGACTACAACTCTCTGGTCTGAGGGACTCACCAGCCTGTTTGCAGAGATGGGTTAATGGCCCATTAAGTGAGCTGGATACATTTTCACAGCCCGCTCTGATGACATTGCTATATTCAGACACAGCATGGAGGAGCATCTGGAAAGTCCCAGATTGGTGCCAAATTGATCTGTAAAGCTGGGCTTTGCATGGGGGAGGGAAGTCAGTGAGCAAAGGGTCATCTGAATGTCTAGGATCAAAGATTAGTGAGCCCAATGGAAGGAAAATAAACAACTCATTCAGATTGTCATGTTTCTGCCTCTAAGGAATCCAGCCACTTCTGACCAAGAGACATTTGGGACCTATTTGCTTTGGGAGGTTCTGCCAGTATATCAGAGAGCCAACGCCAGTGGGCCAACAGATGCATGATACAAAAGAAAAACGTATTAGGAACGCCTACGGCAAGTCAACCACTAAGATTTTCTGTGTGATGAAGACAGAAACCTCCAGAAGTAGTGACCCTTCTGCTGTTAATAGAGTTTTAGGGAATTTAAATAAATTTCCCTAGATCTTTCTTGGCTTCTTTATGGCTCAGGGGTAAAGAATCTGCCTGCCAATGCAGGAGATATGGGTTTGATCCCTGGGTCGGGAAGTTTGCCTGGAGAAGGAAATAGCAACCCACTCCAGTTTTCTTGCCTGGGAAATCCCATGGACAGAGGAGCCTGGTGGGCTACAGTCTGTGAGGTTGCAAAGAGTCGGACACGACTGAGTGACTAACTTACTACAGCAACAAAACAGACCTTTATTGGGAGTTACCTTCTTCCTGGTCACTAAAATAACTCGGTGGATCTAGTTTTTTTCTTTGTAAGCTGGTAGGGTAAGTATCATTCTCAATTAGCTGAAAGCCCAGGACTTCCCAATCATTTGGCTTGTGTGTTGGTCATTTACTGACCACAATGACAGTCTAACAGAAAGGCAGGCATGCTTGGACCATTGCCCTGCAGTGAGAACACATGAAATTCCTGATGAAGCCAAGGGTCCGGAAGGTCCTGGGAATAGGTTAGGATTCCATCATTTGGTGGAAGGATTGGGGTGGGGGCGGACAGTGACCCTTGCCTAAATATCTGAGTCCCCCATCTTTCACAGAAGGGGAAAGGACATGGAGGTAAGAACAGGGAATCTTGGCTATCACTTGTGTTTGGGGGAGGTGGGCAGGAAGAGAAGTGGGGCTCTAACAGGCAGAAAAGGAAGAGTCAGAGTGGAGAAAAGAGCGGGGTTTATCAGAGAGGATGAGGAGGGGAAGCCTGCACACTGGCGAAGGTATCTGTGGTTAGGAACTGCTGGCGACCTTGGAGACTGGCTACGGAGTTAAGGCAGGCTTCCCAGGTGGGCCAGTGTTAAAGACTCTGCCTGCAGTGCAGGAGACATGGGTTCGAGTCACAGGGTAGGGGAGGTCCGCTGGAGAAGGAAATGGCAACCCACACCAGTATTTTTGCCTGGAGAATCCCATGGACAGAGGAGCCTGGCGGGCTATAGTCCATGCGGGCGGATACTGCTGAGCAGCTGAGCTCGAGCACGGCAAAGGGGCGAGGCAACCGTGAGGGGTCCAAGTTGCAAATATTGATACTCTTCCAAAAACAGGACAACAAGGGGAAGGAAAGAGCAAGCGGGAGATGGGAAAAAAATTTCCAGCAGGAAAATCAGTGGTACACAGGAAGAGGGGAGAAGAAGGAGCAGAAGCACAGATCCTGAGATGACAATAAGGAGGCTGGAGGGAACCTGCCCCTGGTGGCCTCTGTCATCTCACGACCGGCACCCAGGGTCAAGGTGTCCCGGGAACCAGAGCATCACAGTGCTTCACAGTCAGGCATGATGTTTGCACTCAACAAATTACCTAAATCTGTGAATGCTTTACTTTGTTTAAAAAAAAAAAACAAAACTAGTGCAGACTCAGTATTATCCTTACAGCTGAGCTCCAAATACTTTTTTTTCTATTGTAAAATCCAAATACCATCAAATTTATACTGAAACCATTTTTAAGCATACAGCTCAGTGGCATTAAGTACATTCACTTTTGGGTTACCATCAACCCTTGTCCCCATCTCTAGAAATTTTTCATTCTCTCAAACTGAAACTTGGAATTTATGAAACACTAACTCCGCTCTCCCTGTTTTCCCAGCTCTTGGCAGCCCCATTCTACTTTCTGTCTCTGAATCGGACTGTTCTTGGAACCGCAGGTAAGTGCAATCCTCTGGTATTTGTTGTTTTGTGACAGCATACATCGTCAGGGCTCATCCATGATGTAGCCTGTATCACAATTCCCTTCCTTTTTAAAAGCTGCATAATATTCCATTGTCCGCATCAACCACGTTTTGTTTATCCATTCGTCTCTCGTCGGTCACCTGAGTCTTTCCTACCTTTTGGCTATCGTGAATAGTGCTGCCATAAACATGGGTGTACACAGGTCCTCATGCTTTTTTGGAGTGGGAGATACAGGGTTGCAGTTCAAGCTTATGATGCAGGAATTGTGCACAACTTTTAGTCTTTGTCAGGACTGCGGCGATGATGAGATTATTTCTTAATCAACTCCTTCACTGGTTTACCTGTGAACTAGCTGTGTTGACTGAGACCACGGGAAAGCGTTTTGTTTTGGGTGAAATTTTAAACCTCTCTGGCCTGCACAGAAAAGGCGTGTGGGTCTTCTGTGTTGTAGCCAGATCCAGCCTGCCTCAGTTCCTTACATGCCGCTCCCCTCCCCGCAAAAGGCATTTGCACCTGTGCGCTCCTCCCCCACTCTAGTGCCTCCCTCATCACCTGGGCACCTGGGCTCACCCCTGCCTCTCTGATCATCTTTAGGTCTCCTTAGAGGCATCAGTTCCTCCCAAAGCCCCCTCCACCCCTCTAGACTAGGTTGGGGTCCATTGCTCTTGCTTCCCTATTTCTCAGTAATTATTCTCAGGAAAGGATCATGGATTCTTCTCTCCCACTATCTGTCTGCTCACCTTGGGGCCCTTGGTCTAGTTCAGTGCTTGGTGCATAGTAGGTGCTTGGGGCATAGTAGGTGCTTGGGGCATAGTAGGTGCTCAGAAGACCCACAATAACTGAAGGAGGAGAATGGATGATCCTTGAATGGGTTCTCGGGATGCTGCTTCATGATTTGGTGGTTATTACTGTTCAGAAAACAGGCTCGAAAGCCACTGGGGTGGCATGGGAGGAGCATGGTGTTTTGGTGGGTCAGGGGGCTGTGTCTGTTCATGTTTGTGTGTCAGCCCAATGTGGGTACTTGGTTTCTATATTTGTACACTTGCCTCAAGGGACAGGAGGGGAAAGGTGGCTCTTAAGATTGAGGAGTTCCACGATTATACAGAGTGAAGTAAGGCAGAAAGAAAAACACCAATACAGTATACTGACACATATATATGGAATTTAGAAGACAGTAATGATGACCCTATATGTGAGACAACAAAGAGACACAGAGGCATAGAGTGGACTTTTGGACTCTGAGGGAGAGGGAAAGGGTGGGATGGTTTGGGAGAATGGCAATGAAACATGTATATTTTCCTGTAAGACGAAGCGCCAATCTATGTTCAATGTAGGATGCAGGATGCATGGGGCTGATGCACAGGATGATTCAAGTAGAGGATGTGGGGTGGGAGGTGGGAGGGGGCTTCGGCATTGAGAGATTGTGTTCACCTATGGCTGATTCGTGTCAATGTATGGCAAAACAAATACAGTATTGTAATTTAATAAATAAATAAATTAATTTAAAAAAAAAGATTGAGGAGTTCCAAACATGACATCTTTTGAAAGGAGTTTTCTTGACTACAAAGAAAAAGTAATCAAGTTATATTAGATTAAGTAGGAGAGGAATAACTTTAAATGGTAATGAAAGCAGTGGAGAAAGCAGCTGACTTAGTGAAATTTAGTGCTCAAATAAATTAAATATGAGATAGCACATAGGTGTTCACTATAGAATTGTCTATAATATCAAAACTGGAGGATAACTTACATGCTCTGCAGGAGGGATTGGTTAAGCCAAGTATACTTAAAATAATGTTAATAACGGGAAACTTATCTTGCTATAACACAGCAAGTGAAAAAACTAAGATTTTTTTCTCTGACTGGTGAGATTAAAGGTGACTTTAATTTTTTCTTTTCATAGTTCTTGGAATTTGCCAAATTCTCCAGAATGAGTGTGCATGATTTTAATGATAGAAACAGAACAGCAGCCTGGGTGGGTCTTTACTCAAATGTGGAAACGTGGGAAGATGACAGGGTTTGCTTTCAGAAGCGGCTGTTTCTTAGGGACCATCTCACACTGGGAGAGTCACGTGACTTGAGCAGGGAGGAGAAGACAGGGTCCAACCTCCTGGACCTACCTTGAGGTTGAAGTTGTCAAGAGTAGGGTGGAGCTTCTCTCTGCAGACCAGACAGTCCTTCTGACAGCTGCTGGACACGCTGGAGAAGAGGCTGAGCAGCAGGAGGTCGCAAAACAGGATTTTCATGGTGCAGGAGCTGGAAGCCAGATGCTAAAACACAAGTGAGGGTAGACACCATTAGCACAGCCCTTCTCTGGGAGCCATAGGGGCTGGAGACCCTCATCCAGGGCACAGTGCCCTGGATTCCACTTCCCAGGAGGGGCTGGACGGTCAAGGGCACAGGTGGCCCCATCCTGTCTGCCAGGGGTGATGTTCACACACAGGCTAGCATCTGGGTTCTGGGGTGGGGATGGGGAAGCAGGCACACCTGTTACTCCTGCCATCCAACTGGCCTCCACGTGTATGAATGCTTCCAGGGAGCTGAAGGCCCCACTTGCAAGGCCCACTTGTGGCCTTGAGACAGCCCCTCCCAGTCTCATTTTTCACAGCTCTTAATGGGAAACATTGGTACCTGCCTTGCCCCAGGGCTGTTGCAAAAATGAGATCCATAAGAAATGTTTTGCAGAGTGTGAGATGTGTAACATAGGAGGTTTATTGAATGACTCATCCTCCCCTGCCTTGGCCAGGAATGCCCTGCAGCCCCAAATTCACTCTTCTGGGAAGCATCCGCTAGGTTTCTTGTCTGTTTCTCCTCCTTGATGGGAGCCAGCTCTCTGCACACAGAGCTAATATGTTCACCTTGTTATTCTGTGCAAAGCACAGGGCCAGGCAGATGGAGTCATTTATTGAAAAACGACCAAAGAGACTATTCTAAGGTAATAGCGCCAACGATTATGAGTTAGATCAGTCATTTATATTCTTTTGTAGGATTGCCTCAAAGATGTGCAGTTCTTTCTGTTTTCCTTTAAACGTATCCTGTGATCAAGTCTCCTGCATCGGAAAGCTATTTTCTTGGACCGCATCACTTTGGGTCCCTGTAGAATCAACTTTATTTGGAGGGCTAAATGGAAAGGGGAATGAGGGAACTTTCTGGAAATGTAAAATGTTCTTGATTGAGGTGTAGGTCACAGGGGTGTGTACGTTTGCCAGAAATTCACTGAATTGTACGTTTAGAGTCTGTGTGTTTCCTTGTGTGTAAATTTTATCTTAAGTATTCAGCATAGAAAAACAAATAATGGCCTTTATTACTTTTTCATTAGACTACACTGAAACAATGTATAAGCCTTACTATTCAAATACAGTCTGCAGACCAGCAGCATCTCCTGGGATCAAGAATTTCGATCCCTACCCCAGATCTACTGAATCTGGATCTTTTTAATAAGATTCTCAGGTGATTTGTATACATGCTTAGAGTTTGAGAAGCAGAGGTAGAAAGTGAGTGTGCAATGGAGCTAGTCAGTGGGAGGAGGAGAGGGCGTGATCCATGGCCACTGGCCATGGAGGGACACCACGCCAGCTCTTCTTGGGCATCATCCAAGTTTTTCATACCAAGAGCATGTCGACTGAATCAATGGTCAATGCTTGTTAAGTTATTGAAGTGACATCTGAGATGGGTTTTGAATAATGAGTTTGCCACTAGCTGTCTATTTTTCACATGGTAGTGTATATATTCAATCCTAGTCTCCCAATTCATCCCTCTTTCCCCCTTCTCCCCTGTGTCTGCATGGCCACTCTCTACATCCACATCTTTGTTTCTGCCCTGCAGACAGGTTCATCTGTACCATTTTTTAAGATTCCACCTATACGCATTAATATATGACATTTGTTTTTCTATTTCTGACTTACTTCACTCTGTATGACAGACTCTAGGTCCATCCACATCTCTACAAATGACCCAATTTTTTTTTAATGGCTGAGCAATATTCCATCATATATATGTACCACATCTCCTTTATCCCTCTGTTGATGGACATTCAGGTTGCTTCCAAGGCCTGGCTATTTTAAATAGTGCTGCAGTGAGTATTTGGGCACATGTGTCTTTTCTCAGGGCATATGCCCAGTAGTGGGATTGCTAGGTAATATGGTACCTGTGTACCTGAAGGTCAGTGCTCTGAAGACCTAGAGGGGTGGGATGAGGGTGGGGAGGGAGGGAGGGAAGTTCAAGAGGGGCGGGATACATGTAACCTATAGCTGACTGACTTCACTGTACAGCTGTGACTAACACAACATTGTAAAGCAATTATACTCCAGTTATCACAAAAGAGTTTGCCAAGAGGCCAAAGAGGACACAGGGAATGACTTTCCAAAGGCATGGGGATTTCCTTGGTGGAAAGATTCCATGCTGCCAATGGAGGGGGTACGGATTGGATACCTGGTCAGGGTAAGATCCCACTAAAATCCCACCTGCCACACAGCACAGCTGAAAGAAAAACAAACAAAAAGCGAAACCATAGAGGAAGGGAGAACAGAGCGTGGGTGGGAGGGGATGGTGAGCAGGCAGCCTTCCCAGGGCTGCTCCTAAGGCAAGCACCTTCTGAGAGAGAGGCCTGTTCCAGGTGAAACAGGGTCATGTTTGCCATCTACAGGGTTCAACCTCTACCCTACCGGTTGGGAGGTCTGTGCTAACGAACAATGAACTTGAACATGTATTCAAATGTTGTTGTTGTTTAGTTGCTAGGTCCTGTCCAACCCTCTTGTGACGCCATGGACTGTTTTCAAATGAATATGTCTCAAATGCGTCTTTCTCCTATATCCCAGGGGCTAGTACCTTAGTTG
Organism: Nanger dama; assembly: GCA_917880005.1. Classification (NCBI taxonomy): domain Eukaryota; kingdom Metazoa; phylum Chordata; class Mammalia; order Artiodactyla; family Bovidae; genus Nanger; species Nanger dama. The sequence goes on along the minus strand of CAKJTW010000132.1, from coordinate 1,141,735 downwards.
AGATTTATCACCGTGGTTATTGTGATCACCCTCTAATTAGTCCACCCAATGATCCAGCCTCCCACCAAGCCATCTCCACATCTGATGATTCCCTCATTCTTTAATTCTCTAGTCCCCCGTGGGACTCAGCCCCGCTCCCACCCAGCTCTCTGGCTTCAGCTCCTATCATTCAACCTTGAATCTCCTCCAGTCCTCGTGAGTCACACATAATTCCCATATCTATCAGGTCCCTTCATGCCTCTGTGTCTTGGTCCCTGCTCTTCCTTCTGCTCAGAATACCCGTCTCCAGCTCACACTTTATACAGGAGTTATCCCCCGGGGAGCCCTCCCTGGTCTGAGTTAGATGAGTCCCCTCTGTTTGTGTGGTGGTGAGCCCTGGGGACCTGTCCGTCAAACAGGCACAACAGACCTATGAGACGGGTTGCTAGGATTCCTGTTTTCTGTAAAAAAAAAAAAAAACTTTGATTTTATAATTGATTAACAATGTTGTGATAGTTTCAGGTGTACAGCACAGTGATTCACTTATACATATTTTGGATTCTTTTCCCCATGTAGGTTATTACAGAATATTGAGTAGAGTCCCTTTTGCTATATAGTATAGTGTGAATATGTTAATCCCAGCCCCCTGATTTATCCTCCTGCCCCCGCCACAGCCTTCCCCCTTTGGTAACCATAAGTTTGTTTTCTGTTTTGTAAATAAATTCATTTGTATCATTTTTTTTTAGATTCCACGTATTAGTGATATCATATAATTTGTCTTTCTCAGTATGATAAGCTATGTTGCTGCAAATGGCACCATTTCATTCTTTATGACTGAGTAGCATTCCGTTATATATATGTATGGCTGCTTGTTTATCCATTCGTTTTTCCGTGGACATTCAGGTTGCTTCCATGTCTTGGTCATTGAAAATAGTGCTGTTATGAACATTGGGGTGCATGTGCATTTTGAATTACGTTTTTTTCTGGATACATGCCCAGGAGTGGGATTGTAGGAGCATATAGTAGCTCTACTTTTGTTTGTTTGGGTTTTTTTTTAAATGGAGGGATTTGTCTTTTCTCATCTTCTCATCCCTGCAGACTGCCTGGGTCTGCAAAATCCCATATCTGCAACTCAACCTCTCAGGTTCTCATCTGTAAAACTGGGACAGTAAGAGTAACTATCTTATAGGACGATTAATGGGCTGATATCTTTAAAATACCAACCTGGCACAGTTAAAATAGCACCCAGCACAGAGCACATGCAACAAAAGTTTGTCGAAGAAGGAGCCCAGGACACAGCCTTCACTCTGTGATACTATTATTCTCTGCCGTGTGGCACTTAGCACTCTACACTGTAAGCTTGACTTACGTGTCTATTTCTCCCACTGGGCTGTGACTTCCCGAAGGGCAGAAACCATGTTCTATGGTTCTCTGAATTTCCAGCACCCAGCACAGGGCCCGGTGCTTAGGCCGTGCTCAAGAAAGTCTAATAGATGACAGTGGAGTCTCCAGAGTGTCTCTTCTTCACAAATGAGAGCTGAGGAGTGTTTAGGAGGACCCCACTTGCCTGGGAGCCCGGGATGCTCAGGCATAGAAGCCCCTTCAGGACCTGCCTGGCAAATCGCTGTGCTTAGTCGCTCAGTCATGTCCGACTCTTTGCGATCCTATGGGCTGTAGCCTGCCAGGATCCTCTGTCCATCGGATTCTCCAGGCAAGAATACTGGAGTGGGTTGCCATGCCTTCCTCCAGGGGCTCTTCCCAACCCAGGGATCAAACCCAGGTCTCCTGGCGTGCAGGAGAATTCTTTTCTTCTGAGCCACCAGGGAAGCCCCTGGCTTGACAAGTTTCTGGTAGTTAATTGTTTCACTCCAGGTGGGAGGGCTGGGAACAAGTTTTGGTCCAGAGCAAGGCCAGATGCCATCCAAAGCTGGAACCCCATGCATGTTCTAGAAAAGACTAGTTGCCAGTGTCTGGGAGGCATGGTTGGGATGGTGCTATGTGCTAAGTCTGCAGTGAGACAACCTGTTGGTAGACAATAGGTAGACTCATCACCACTTATAGGCTCTTTTGAAGAGAATATATCTTTTGAGTTCCAAACAGTCACCATATCAGCAAAGGTCTCAAACTGAGGACTGCTTGGTTACATTCTTTGTTTAATTTGGTAGTTGCCGTTAAGCTTCTTGTTCTCCTCAGTTTCATTCTGGGCAGTTTGTTCAGCATGCTATGTTCTCTCTGGCCACATGGTGGCAGTGTCCGTACGTCACGGAAGGAAGGGAAAACCTGGGAGAAAAGGGACCTTTGCCTTTCCTTCCTAATACAAAATTGCGATCTGTAATGTTTGCATAGGCTGAGCTGATAAGTTCTGACAGATGTTAATGAAATGCTCTCCTGCTGAGGTTTTTCGTGAACTTCATTAAATGTGGCAACTTGCGCATTCAGCAAATGTCTGGCGGATTGACTGTTACTCCTTATCTCAAATTCTGGGTAAATGGGTTTTCGGGATGAGGTAAGGAAAGATGAGCCCCTGGGACATTGAACCTGTGTTCCATTCCATACCTTTCCTGCATATGAAACTGTTTGGCCCTTGGGGAAACCTTATCAAATCTACTTGTGGTTAGCCCAGCCCTTACTGCTGATCCTTGGTGCACCAACCTTTCATCTCACCTCTGAGCTCCTTACTCAACCCTCCAAGTCCCATCCCTTGCAATTATTTATTTTAAATTTTAATTTACTTTTCAGAAATAAGAAAATCATTTTTAAAAATTCAGCCAGTTCTCTTATTCTACTCCCCCAGGCTAATCAAGGCATGTGATTAATAATATTATCTTAAAATTGCATCCTGGGCAGTGTTTCACTTAAGTTTAATGAAAACCACTTGGTAGCAATTGAGTGCTGGGGAGACGTGATTGGTTATTATCCTTGTTTATGAGTTAGCATTAGTTTAAAGAGTAGCTGATGCTGGAGGCTAAAGTGTTTATTTCTTTTTGTAACAATGTTCCATCCAGGACTTCCTTGGTGGCCCAGTTAAAGGCTCCATGCTCCCGAGGCAGGGGACACGGGTTTGAACCCTGGTCCCGGAAGTAAGGTCCCATAGGCTGTATGGTATGGCAAAACAAAACAAAGTTCCATCCATACTGAAACAGGAAGATTGATGAATGTCAGTGGGCATTTAGCAGTAAAAGAAGCCAGGAAGCCAGAGATTGCTACCCATCACTTTTAACAAGTGACTCCACTAATAATTAATGAAAAATCTTTACTTGGTGCTATTCATTCTCCCCTGCAATTCAAAGAATCCTAAAAATTGGAATTACTACACAGTCCAAACTTACAGGTGGTTTCTAGTATTTAAATTAGATTAAATAAAAGCTCAAATATATATGTAATTATTCTCATAAAGGGGCTTGCTTCCCTGGTGACTCAGATGGTAAAAAATCTGCCTGCAATGCGAGAGACCCAGGTTCGATCCTTGGGTCGATCCCCTTGGGAAGATCCCCTGGAGAAGAGAATGGCTATGCACCCCAGTATCCTTGCTTGGAGAATTCTATGGACAGAGGAGCCTGGTGGGCTACAGTCCATGGAATCGCAAAAAGTCAGACACGACTGAGTGACTAGTATATATTCTCATAAAGGGGACAACACTTTGTTGCGTTTGGTGATCCTCACAACCCTTGTACTACTGTGTTCTCAGTTAAGACTTTTTTTGAGAAGTCTTAACAACATCTGTGTGCTTTCTTTGTAGCTGTGTGTCAGTTAATGTCAAGAGAAATGTAGACGAGTAATTTATTTCTGAGTTACATTTATATTTGATCTTTGCACTTTGTAATTGTGTGACTTTGGGCACATTTCACCTTTGAGAGCCTCAGTCTTCTCACCTGCAAAATGGGGGGAACAACAGATTTGTTGTGATTGTTGTTTTTAATTATGCAGTAGAGACTATCAGTAAATAAAATTTCCCTGAATGTGTCTAAATTTTACATGGTTTATATTCACTTTGTGAATCAAACTCAGCTAACACTTCCTTGTGGGGATGCTATGCATCTGAACATCTTGTACTGAGTAAAGAAATGTTTAATTACCTTTTATTTCAGCCACAGCACTCTTTATAAAGATAAAATACCACTGTGTTTAGCTTTAATCTATTTAATCTATTTGTTTGTAATCATGCTTCCAAGGGCAATATAATTAGTTGCTTATCTGTTTGGAGGATTACGTATGAAGCTTTAGCGGAAGCTAAAAGCTAATTGAGTTTTGTCTTATGACCTATGAGAAAGCCTGTAATCTTAGTGCTTTTAGTGGAAAAGGCAAGAGGGACTAGGCTTTCTGCTAGAGGCAAATCTCCCCTATCCTTCTCATCAGCCATATGTATGATTGTTGTTCTTGCTGGTAACAAAAGTTGTATATTCTTACACAGTCATGTAAAGCGTTAGTTGCTCATTCGTGTCTGACTCTTTGCTACCCTATGGACTATAGCTCACCAGGCTTCTCTGTCCATGGGATTTCCCAGGCAAGAATACTGGAGTGGGTTGCCATTCCCTTTTCAGGGGATCTTCCTGACCCAGGGATTGAACCTGGGTCTCCTGCATTGCAGGCATATTCTTTACCATCTGAGCCACCAGGGAAGCCCAATACAATCCTATAATCTAGGGTTAATATTATCCCCTCTTTGAGAGGAATGTATATTTATAGAGGTTAACAATTTACTTAAGGTAATCCAGCTTATAAAAGCCAGGACTTAAACTCAGGTGTCTTGACTCTAAAACATGTTCTGGGAAACCATAAACTCCACATACTGGTCCTGCTTTGGAAAGGTTGACAAATTCTGGTGGCATCTTATTGGGATGGTCTCTGTTTGTATTTAACATAATCATATTATTATTATATTTAGCACACTCCTCTGTGCCAGGCACTGTCTTGATGGCTTTGTAACCATCCATCCTATGGGGTCAGAGGTTAAAGCGTCTGCCTCCAATGCGAGAGACCCAGGTTCGATCCCTGGGTCAGGAAGATCCCCTGGAGAAGGAAATGGCAATCCACTCCAGTATTCTTGCCTGGAGAATCCCATGGATGGAGAAGCCTAGTAGGTTATAGTCCACGGGGTCGCAAAGAGTCAGACACAACTGAGTAACTTCACCTAATCCTACGGGGTAAATGTTATTGCCCCCATTTTACAGTTGAGAAGACTGAGGCTTGAAGAGGCGAAATAACTCGAAGTGGCAGAGCTGAGACCCCAACCCATCTGATTTCCAACCTCATGTTCTCATCAGACGTTTCAGTGATCTTGGCAAAGGGTCTTCCCTGGTGGTCCAGTGGTTAGGACACTGTGATTCCACTGCAAGGGGCATGAGTTTGATCTCTGGTTGGGTGATTAAGATCTCACATGCCACATAAGCTGTGTGACCAAAATAAGAAAAGAAACAGGATTTTGGTGGTTTTCTGTCTGTTCCTGTGGGTGAATTCATTGCAAGGAGCTCCTTTTGTCCTGAACTCTGGGTATCCCCCTCTCATAATACACCTTTTTTTTTTTTTTCTAGTTGGAGGATAACTGCTTTAAATGTTACATTAGTTTCTTCGGCACACTCTAATCAGTCGTGATTATTTGTATCTCCTCTCTCTCTTGAGTGTCTCTTCTGTTCTCTCCAACCCCGTCCCACCCCTCTGTGTCGTCACAGAGCACCAGGCTGGGCTCCCTGTGCTATTCAGCAGCTTCCTACTAATTATCTATTTTACACATGGTAGTGTAAATATGTCATTGCTACTGACACCCTCTGTATTGCTGCCTGTCCTGAGCTCCCAAAGGGGTTTTCATTGCCCACCAGCATGAGGGTTTGTCTTCCTCATTTCTTTAACCCATCGCAACCCCAACTCCTACATTGAGCTTTTGCTTATTCACCAGTTATGACTGAATCCCTTTTATTTCTTTTCTTCCTCTAATAGACTTACATCCAAAAAGTTTCCTCCTTTGCTTCTAAATTCCCACCTGGAAAGAGGGGGGAGGTGGGTGTAGAGAAGGTGGAGGGCCAAGCATGTCCCTGCCCCACACAGACCGGGTGTGCTGGGAACGGGTGGGCAATGAATGAACAAGGGCCCTGTGCCTTGGGAGGAAGAGGGCTGGGTTCCAGCTCCGCCCTCACCTTTGGGATCCTGAGCCTTGAGTGCTTAGTCATGTCTGACTCTTTGTGACCCTGCGGACTGCAGCCCACCAGGCTCATCTTATGGGATCTTGAGCAAAGCCCTTTCTCTCTCTGGGGCTCTGTTTACCCTTCTCCAAAAAGAGGCAGTTGGGTTAGGTGGTCAATATTAATAATTTTGATTTTATAAATGGCCAGATATTTGTTACAACAGCCTGCTTGGGGCTCAGAGCAGAGATGGACCCATTTTCTTTTTTTCTTTTTAAAATTTGCTTGTTTATTTTTGGCTATGCTGGGTTCATTGCTTTGAGGGCTTTTTTTCTAGTTGCGGCCAGCAGGGGCTACTGTCTAGTTGTGACTGCGAGTTTCGTATTGCAGTGGCTTCTCCTGTTGCGAAGCTCGGGCTCTAGGGCTTGCAGGCTTCAGTGGCTGCGGCTCCCAGGCTCCAGAGCACAGGCTCAACACAGTTGCGGACACTGGCTTAGCTGCTCTTCAACATGTGGGAACTTCCCTGATAAGGGATCAAACCTGTGTCTCCTGCATTGGCAAGCAGATTCTTTACCACCAAGCCACCAGGGAAGCCCCTCTTTTCTTTCTTTTTTTTTAAGTTTTTATTTTTTAAAATTTAGTTTTATTTATATTATTTTAAAATATTTTGGCTGCCCCCTGACCAGGGATTGAACCCAGGTCCCAGAAGTGAAAATGCTGAGTTCTAATCACTGGACCACCAGGGAATTCCTAAGAGGCACGTTTACTCTCAGTGCTGTCGCAAAGCTGGAAAGGTGTCATCACTCTCGTCTTGGATCTTCCTGATTCTGGCCTGTGGTTCCCTATATAAAAATAAATGTTGTTTTTTTCCTCCCCATTGCTTTTACAATAAAATCACTTAATGTTCCTTTCAAAAACATTAGAAAATACAGATCAGCAAAAGAACAAGGGATACAGATCAGCGTGTGTGTGTGCTCACTTGTGTCTCTCTGCGATGCCCTGGACTGTAGCCCACCAGGCTCCTCTGTCCATGGGATTTTCCAGGCATGAATACTGGACTGGGGTGCCGCTTCCTCCTCCAAGGATTCTTCCCCACCCAGGAATCAAACCCCTGTCTCCTGCATCTCCTGAATTGCAGGTGGAGGTGGATTCTTTACCACTGAGCTACAGGGGAAGCCTAGTACCCTTTTTTTCCTCCCAATATTTATTTATTTGGCTGCACCAGGTCTTATTTGCAGGATGCAGACTTTTAGTTGTGGCATACATTCAGGATCTATTTCCCTGACCAGGGGTTGAACACAGGCCCCCTGCATTAGGAGGGGGAGCCTGGAGTCTTAGCTACTAGACCACCAGGGAAGACCAATAATCTTCAAATGTCTTTAACTTTATACTTCAAGCAATCAAACCGTTTTGAGCAAATCTTTCCAATTTATTTGCTACCTTCATTATAATACCCACTAAAGTGCAAATTAAGAAAGATAAGATAACCACATTAAAAAATTCAATGTGTTTCCCAAAGCCCGCTGGACTGTTGGGCACACACACCCCTTTCGGAGACCACCAGCCTGGACCCATTAATAGTGAGTGACATTGGCCAGGAGCTCTGAGGACAAGCTGCCCGGTCTGTTTCCCAGGCACTCAGCACTGCGGGCTCTCATCAGGAATCCAGGCACGTTTCTCGGCTGAATGAATGAAAGGATGAATGGGGACTGGGTGGAGGGGTGGAGAGTGAGCTACGAGGAGGCTGGCTCCAAGCCTGGGTGGCTAGGCAGAGCCTGGGTGTGTGCAGGTGATCCGCTGACATTTTCACTGAGACCTAGACTCCTTGGAGGCCAGCTCCACATGTCACTCACCCAGTCAGCCCCATCAAAGCTGGTGATGCTGTGTATCTGCATCAGTGAGGCATCATCCAGTATTTGAAAAATCTCAGGATCGTAGAAAATCAACATCAAATGTGATCATAGACTATCAAGGAAGATGCCCAGAACACCAGCTTGCCCCCCAACTAGGCGTGCCGTAAATCTCAGCGAGTTTGTGTTTAGAAGGAAAATGGCATGTTGGTGACTAGGAGGACCTAAAGGCATTTAAATAGAAGTGTTTAGAACATCGAGGTTACCTGATGAGCTCCCAGCCATTCAAGCCGTGAAAGCTGTTGTTACTCCTGTTCTCTAGCCAGATTCTTACCAGGTAGATTTCCTTCATGGGAGCTGGGGCTTATTGGGTGTGTGTGGGTCTCACTGAGTATGGATAAAAGTATAGAAAACTCACCCCAGGTCTCCCATCCCTACTGTGTGTGTGTGTGTGCACATTAGCAAGAAATAGACATATAGATAAGTTTAGCTCACTGGCACACAGTAGGTTTCAACACATGTCCATTCCTTTGCCCTCTTTTAGTGCCTTTGCCCTGGCAGCCACCTCCCTCTCCAAAACCCTTGGGTCATCCAGATTCTATCTCCTTCCCCTACCGGCTTGAAATCCTGGACTCTCTGAGCAAGCGCTCCTTCCTCCAAAATCCTACAGCGCTTGCTGTCTGGACTACAAAATTTGGGACTTAATTACACCTAGCCTTGCATCGTCCTCGAATTCTTTCACTGTGTGTTGCTCCATCCCCACCCCCTTAGTCTGTAAGCACCCCAGGTTCATAGAGGGTCCGTGCACTGGAGCCAGCAAGGCTGGCTCGGTCCCCTCTCGGCCACATCCTGAAACATTATTTAACCTCTCAGCTTCAGTTTCTTCGACTGCGCCATGGAGATAATGACACCATCTCTCACTGCTGTTGCGGGGGATAATGGGTGTGAAAGCGCTAAGATGTAAATCGTTGTGTGAATGTAAAGGCTGTTATTATCACCTCTGTTGGATCGACCCCTGCTTGGTGGAGCATAATAAATACCTGATTGATTGAATACAGAATAGCTTTGCGACAGCTCCTGTCTTGGGCTCCAGAAACACCGCTTTGCACCTGATCCTGCAATTACTCCCTTTGTTGATAATGCTAAATCTGCATCTTCTAAATCCCCTGTACCCTCAGCCTTCAGCTGATAAAGCCAGGGAGAATGGAACTGTGCCCAAGGACCCTGCAGCTGCACCAGAGCGCCCCCAACAGGCAGCACATGGACCTGTGGAAGCTGTTCCTTCTACCAAGGTGATGGTTGGGCGGACAGTCTTTCCAGGGACCCTCCCCGGCAGAAGACTCAGCTAGTCCAAAGGAACGCGAATGCTTTTGTGAAAGGTATTGCAGCATCATCAGTGGAAGGGTGCAGACCTTTTCCCCCGCCACACTTTATAACTGAGAAAGAGGAGCGTGCCTGCAGCAGCCACCCACAGGCAGGCAGAGAGCAGCAATTTCCTTGGGAGGTTTTGAGAAGCCAGGCAGTCACCCGTCTGCCCGCCCGACCCCCCAAGTCCATCCGCACCCCCCCCGCCTCCCCGCACGCCTCAAACCTTCTATGTTGAAAACTCCGGTTTCGGCTTGCTGGCAAATGCCATGCAAATCTCATCTTTTGTTAGTCTGCTGAACAATGTTATTGGTTATAATTGGGACAATTATGGGCTGCTCGAGGAAGCGAAACACAGATGTTGAAACCCAGGATCAGGGTATTCAAGTCCAAAGCCGCTTGCTTTAAATAGTCCATTTCCCGAATCATCCTGACTTACTTGAAATTCCCCCAGAACTTGGCCATGTTCAGAATGAGATGCGGGAGGATAAAGATGGGTAGCAGTGGAGGGGGAAAGCCAGACCCGCTGGAAGAGAGACGCACAAAGAGAGAAAGAGGGAAAGGAGGCTGAGCGAGAGCCAGAGTTTGGATGACTTCTGAACGTCATTTTCGCAGGACCCCAGCAGAAACCTTTAGGTGGCAGAGATGGGTAGGAGGAAGAAAGATGCAAAAAAGAGAACAGACCTCCGAAAGAATGAGGGTCTGGAGACCAAGGTCAACCCTGCGGAAATACACGGCGGAATTCACACACAGCCACCGCGATCGGCTGGGTACCGGTCAAGCCCAGGGCAGGCTTCGACTCTTCCCCACATCACCACTAGCGATTTGTATTCGGTGCCGAGGGGAGCAGGGTTCCCTCGGGATGAAAAAGCCAAATCGCAGTCGAGTTCAGTGATATGTTGAAAAGCAGCCTGCACCCACTGTGAAAGGAAGTCAGTCACAGAGAGAAACCCCTCCTAAAGTGTGCCTGGAGGGGTAGGTCGGGGGTTGGGGGCGCTTCCGGATGGTTGCCTTGCAAGGCAAGCCTCCCCCACCGCCTTCCCCGCCAGTGCCTGCCGCTCCCCTAACCTCACTTCTACAACCACCTCTTCGCCGCAGACAGCAGTGACAAAGTAAGGACCACACCTGGGGAATGGAAACTTTTCCTCCTTTCCAAGTTCAGCTCTTCTTCTGCATCTCTCTTCAGAATAAAAGCCTTAGTCCTCCCCTCCACCGCTACCCCCACCCCCACCCCCACGAGAGCAGGAAAAGATGAATGAATAATCTAAAGGGAGGCCAGCAGCATCTGCACTGGACAAAGGAGAGGGGCTGGGGAGACAGCCTTGCCGCCCGCCCGCCGCTTCCCCAGGCTCCCAGCATCGTGTCTTGGGGTGGAGGGCTTCGCGCAGTCGCCTACCTGCGAGCTGTCAGTAAGCGGGCTCCTCGGGGTGTGAGGCTCCGCTGTGTCAGCCACACCGGCATATATACCCTCCCCCCACACGCACAGCCCTCCCCTTCCCTGCCCACCTCGATGACACATACACACGGCTGACCCCCTTAATCAAGCCAGCAGCAGAACCTACAGCCCTTCCTGGCGGTTCCCCGCCCGCCGCCGTGGCTCTGTGCTCAGACCTGTGACTTCTCCGGCTCCCCACCAGGCCACCCCCAACTGCTTTACCTGGACGCTGCTCAGCCAGGATCCCACAGCTGCCTCTGCTCTGCTTCCAGAGGCGCTGGGAGGACTCTCGGGGAGCTCTGGCAAGTCAGGAAGGAAAAAAAAAAAAAAAGCCTCCTGGTGACAGTGACGAGGCAGACCCCAGTCCTGGAGTCTCCTTGAGCAACCTTTTCTCCTGAAGAATGAAGAAGCGGGAGTGGGCAGAAGTGGGGGAGCTCCCACTGACAAAGACAAGCCCAGAGCTGAGTTCAGATGCGTCCCCTCCTGCTATCACTGCCCTGCAGGCAGCCACAGCTAGGCCGCTGGAGGGAATGGCCACACCCGGCTATGGGGGCCCGGATGCCTCCCAGGTGCTCGCAGTGGAAGGTGCTGAGATACGAGACTCAGCTCTCCATGCCTGAGATTCTGATTAGAGCGAGTTCTCTCTGTGAACCTCAGGTCTCCTCCTATGAAGGGTGGACGTCAAATACCTCCCAGGATGGCAGTGCAGGTTGTATTCGGAATCTACGACACCTTTAATAAAGGCGAGTTCTGCACACTCTTCATCTCTTCCTGTGGAATCAGACCAACTGAATCTGAAACTCCCTCTGCCAACAGCTTACTGTCACAACAGAGTGCTTTTAAACCTGCTGCTACACTTAAGGGTGGCGCCACCCGAGCACCTGCCCTGCAGCATGCAGCTGCTTTCCCTTCTCTGTGTGAAAAGAGCTCATGGTCAGCCCATGAGGGCTCCTCGGGCAAGAAGGAGGTCATGGTGTAATTCACCTGCTGCCGGGAAAGAAGGACAGGGGAGCCTGGTCTGCTGTAGTCCATGGGGTTGCAAAGAATTGGACGCGAGTTACAGACTGAATGACAACAGCAGGCTAGGCAGGGAGTGTTACAGTTCCGTATGCCCTTGTGCATCCCTCCTTTCCCAGCTGCAGGTGAATTACACCATGACTTCCCCCTTGGCTGCCCCAAGAAGATCCACAAATATTCCAGAATCCTGGGGTTCGAGCCTAGTTCTGCAAGGATCTTCGGCACTCTCTCATGTCGCAAGTCTGGGTCTTGCATCGACCTGAGACTGGATGTGGAAGCATTAAAGAAAGCATCTGCTCTGACTCCTAATGGGTACAGGGTTTCTTCTGAGGGCGATGGAACTGTTCTGGAATTAGATAGGGCTGATGCTGCGATTCATGGGGTCGCAAAGAGACACGACTGAGCAACTGAACTGATGTTGCACAGCATAGTGAATATACTAAAACCTCCACTGAATTCTGTCCCTTAAAACAGTGAACTTTATGTTAAATGAATCATATTTCAATTAAAAAAGCAAGTAAGAGAACAAACAAGCAAGCAACATCTGCCCCAGGTTATAAGCAACAAGTTCTAAGAATAAAGCATCCATTCATCTGTGTAGAAAGGCCCAGGAGACTGCATACGCAGTTTTCCGCTTAGGTTTCTATTGCCGAAACCTTACACTTCGTTACTATAGGGCAAAGCCACCACTGTGAGCCCTGAGAAGTCAGCATGGCATGTGATCAGTTTTGCACCCTGATGTATGTTGGGGACTGGAGCTTGATTTTATACACGCTGTGGCAGATGTTGCTGGTGGCCTACCCACTACCCATTTCCCTATTCTTCCTTACTACACAGTACCCCTGGTTTTATTCTAGGTGGCAAAGTGCTCAACTAAAAGCCTAGCTTTCCCAGCCTTCCTTGTGGCCAAGGGTAGCCAATGAGAATCAATCTGCCAGTCATTGGGTGGAGCTTCCAGGGAAAACTTTTTAAGGGGAAAATGTCAACTAGAAGAGGCCTCTTCTTTGCCCTACTGCCTGCCTTCCTGGAAACAAATGTGATGAGTGGAGCTTCAGCAGCTATCTTGGATCATGAGATGGCTTTGAGGATGAAAGCCATGAACTAAAGATGATGGAGCATCAAAACAGAAGGATTCTGGGTCCTGGATGACTCTGGGCGGCCATACCAATCCTAGATTTCCAATTTCTAACTTTTTCTAAGAGAAAAAAACTCAGATATTTATTTCAAATGTCAGGATTTGGTTTACTCTTTGCTCCTAACAAGCCACACCAAAGTCAGAGAATTTGTTAAACAACAAACCACTTATTTGGTTCTTGATCCTGCAGATTGGTTACTTAGGCTGGGAGGAGCAGGGAAGCCTTGGTCTCAGGTGCCCTATGACTCTGCAGTTGGCTATAGATTGGCTGGTTGTTGGCTGGGGGCACCTTGGTTCTCTCCCAAGCATCTTATCCTTCCTGTGTCTCTCTCATCCCTTGAGCAGGCTAGTCTGGAATGGTCTGGGGTGCAAGTTCAAGTAAGTATGTCCCAGCCAGGCAAGCCCCAAGCAGAAGCATGTAGAATTCCTGGGGGTTACCTAAGCCTGATCCTGGCACTCTGTTTGCTTTGGCTGCATTTATTGGCTGTGTGTGTGCTCAGTCACATCTAACTCTTTGTGACCCCGTGGACAGTAACCCACCAGGCTCTTCTGTCCATGGACTTTTGCAGAATACTAGAGTGGGTTGCCATCTCCTCCTACAGGGGATCTTCCCCACTCAGGGATTGAACTCGCATCTCTTTTGCCTCCTGCATTAGCAGATGGATTCTTTACTGCTGGGCCACCTGGGACTGTCATAAGGCCAGTCCAGAGCCAGGCCAGATGGAGACCCCAAGATCAGAGGACAAAGGGGTGGCTGTACAGAGGCTGTTCACTGGAACCACTGCTGACGTTAACCACCACGTTTTGTTTCAGCCACTTTCTTGGGTTTTCTGTTACCTGAAGTTGAAAAACATCTTTCATGGTCTTCTTACTTTTGAGCATCTTCCTATTCGCTGGGTGTTGGGTGGCCAAACACTCTTCTTCCCTTGAAGTGGAGAGAAATAAAAAGCAAGAGTGAAAAGTCATTTAACGTCTCTGCATTTTTCTTTGCTTCTTTACCAAATGGAAGAATTGAACTGAATGAGCTGGAAGTTCCCCTTGGGTTGAATGAAGCTGCATTTTGTGGGGGCATTTCCTGCACCACCTGGAGAGGAGGGCAGGGATGAGCCCAGAGGAATTTATGGCCACAGGTGTGTTTGTGTATGTGGGGGAGTGTGGGAGTGTGTGTGTGTGTGTGTGTGTGTGAACCTTGCCTCTGGGAAGAGCAGGAGCCAAGTAGCAGGGATGTAAACTTTGTGGGTGCAACTTGGGTGCTCAAGGTCACTTAAAGGGTTTCTCCTCTGCACCTGGTGGCTGAATCATGGCACGTTGAGGCCCATGGGCTTCCCATGTCCTTGGACATGGTTTTGGAGCATCAAGCTGCCATCTGCTCTTCTGAATGACAACACCCACTTACTCAAATCATTGGAGCAGAAAGGTCATCTCTGTCCATACCAGCTCCCCATCCTCTTGCAGTCAAGGGGCCCAAGCCAGGTGGCTACAAGTTTTATCAGTTTTTTTTTTTTAATTTTAATTTCATATTGGAGTATGTGCTCAATTGCTTCAGTTGTGTTCAACTCTTCATGACCCATGGACTGTAGCCCACCAGGCTCCTCTGTCTATAGGAATTTTTTTCCAGGCAAGAATACTGCAATCGGTTGCCATTTCCTCCTCCAGGGGATCTTCCTGCCCGGGGATTGAACCCTACTCTCCTGCATTGGTGGGCAGATCCTTTACTCCATCACCCCCTGGGAAGCCCATATTGGAGAATAATTGATTAAGAATGTTGTGTTAGTTTCTGATGTACAGCAGTGATTCACGTATGCTGCGGCTGCTAAGTCGCTTCAGTCATGTCCGACTCTGTGAGACCCCATAGACGGCAGCCCACCAGGCTCCTCTGTCCATGGAATTCTCCAGGCAAGAACACTGAAGTAGGTTGCCATTTCCTTCTCTATACATCTACATATATCTATTCTTTTTTTTCTTTTTAATGGTTGTGTATGGTTTATTAAGTTGTGCATTATTAGTACAGACACTGGGGCTTGCCCATGGTGCTCTTAATGTACAAGGCCCTGACGTTCTGCCAATTTTTCTTGAGCAATGACACCAGGAAGTTGACCGCTAAGTAGATGTTGCACACAAGCTCATCATCTGTTATCTTCATGTGGCCAACAGCCCTTGCCAGACACAGCACCTTCTTCATCTGGAACTTGATCATGGACTTCACCAACTTTGCCACCATGGTCTCATTGTGGGTCAGCAAGGAAGGGAACTTGCCAGCCTTGTTCAGGCCTGGGCTCAGGATTCGTGGATCTGCTTGATCAGAGGCTCTGAAGCCAAAAGGCATCTTATTTCTTGGCCAGCTTCTTGACCAGTTTCTTATTCTTGTTGAGTTTCTTCAGCGCCTCAGTGTCCATGTGGGGATATCCACAGCCTTGGCCTCATCATGATGCTGCTGGTCCCCCAAGACACACACGGAGAACTTGGGGCTGGGAGTGGACGTAAGCCTAACGGTGCCCGGGAAGCGCTTGTCCTTCTGAGGGTCATAGTTCTTCAGGCTGGTCTGAAGCTCCACTGTCTCCAAAAACTTCCGGCACTTGCGCTGGTTCCCATGCAGGACGTCCCGCACCGCCTCGTAGAGGGTGTCAGGGGAGACTTTGCTGCTCATGGTTCCCCACGTTGCAATAACTGGAAAAAGAGCTCTATTCTTCATTCAGTTCTAACAGATAAGCCTGGAGGCAGCAGATTTCGAAGCTCTTAAAACAATCACTGGCAAATCTCAGTCAAGGGAGCTGCAGGAGGAAGCAGGCAGGCAGGACTGGGCTCCCACCATGAACACCTCGACCTTCCACCCACCCAGGACTTGTCTCTCTCAAAGGAAAGAGCCTCCCATCGCCAGGGATTTGGCTGCTGGGAATTTAGTGATTAATTACGGCACCTACTGCCGATTGGTCTCCTTAGTAACCACACTAGCAGGGTCCCAGACAGAGAAGCTGTTTCCTATTTTCAAAGAGGGCAAACCCTCTCCACACTGTCAAATACCTTCAATCAAAACACAAATGGATTTGAAAAACAAGAGACTCTCCTGTCTCTCTCCAGCCTCTTTTCCCCAGCTGTGGGATTTGACGGTTTTGCCTGGAAAGCTGAGTGATAGTGATTGTTTTAAATGAAGAGTTAGGGGACTTCCCTGGTGGTTCAGTGGCTATGGTGCTATGCTTCCAAAGCAGGGGAGCCTGGGTTCAATCCTTGGTTGGGGAACTAGATCCCACCTGCCATAAAGAAGATCAGAGATCCTACAACTAAGACCTGGCACAATCAAATAAATTTAAAAAAAAATAAATGAAGAGTTGGGCAAATCCAGTTTCAAGGCAAAATAGCCCATTGTTGTGGTCTTACAATCCAGAGCATCCAGCCAAGTGCTGGGACTGGAAAGCCAAAGGGGTGAACTCAGGTGTCCCGCCCTCGAGAAGCTAGCCTGGGGCACAGGACACACACTGGTGGCTTAGAAATGAGAGAATGAGGGAGTACATAATCTGGTGCTAACTGCAGATCTGCCCGGAAGTGAGAGAGCCCTTCGGGTGAGAAGGGAGAGATGGGATATATTTTCTTACTTTTTGAACAAAATGTTAAGATACTGAAGGTCAATGGCAGGTTCTGAGTGGGTAGGAAGGGGCCTTCGGGCTTCATTCTGGGCCAGTGTCAGGATTGTGGGATATATAGGTCAGCTTAAGTGGCTGGCTGAACAACAGACGTTCGTTTTCTCCCTGTTCCGGGAGGCTGGCTGGCTGGGCTTTAGAGGATCCTCCAGAGGCCTCTCTCCTTCTGTCTTCTCCTCCCTGTGTCTTCACGTGGTCTGGTCTCTCTGTGTTCTGCATCTTCATCCCTTCTTAGAAGGACACCTGTCATACGGGGATCGGGGCCCACCCTGATCGTTCTATTTAACCTTAGTCACTTCCCGTGGACTCCATCTTCAGTCACATTCCGAGGTCCTGCGGGTGAGCACTTCAACAGACAAATTTGGTGTGTGGGGGAGGGCGTGTGTATTAATAACAGGGGAAGTGATACTGTGCCCATCAGATAAGGGGGCTGAAACCCCAGAAAGGGAACTAAAGGTCACTGGGCCACGGGTGACTGCTGTGCACAGTGGGTCCCATCCTCCCCGGGGTTACCCAGGCCCTGGCGAGCCCAGACACCAGGCTGACGGCGCATCTGGCAGTCCTGCCTTGCTGTGTCTTGGTGCTCCTGGTACCTGCGCAGTTCTCAGGGCTATGTCTTAGAGTCCCATCTCCATGAGGAGGTGTATCCTGAACTTGGAATGCGGTGATCTTGGGAATGTAAGGCTTGCCATGCTCAGGAGGAAGAAGGCCTCCAGGCACTTCACAGGCTCCAGATTGCCGGCCCTGAATTTTGTAGGATGGTAGGCAATAGCACCCCACTCCAGTACTCTTGCCTGGAAAATCCCATGGATGGAGTCTGTCCAAGGGGGTTGCTAAGAGTCGGACATGACTGAGCGACTTCACTTTCACTTTTCACTTTCATGCATTGAGAAGGAAATGCAACCCACTGCAGTGTTCTTGCCTGGAGAATCCCAGGGACAGAGGAGCCTGGTGGGCTGCTGTCTATGGGGTCGGCCAGAGTCAGACACGACTGAAGCGACTTAGCAGCAGCAGGTTAGCATATGAATAACCGGGGGCGGGGGCTCTCATATGCTTATGTTCCATCACTTTCTATAAATAAATGTTACAGAACCCCTCTGGAGCTGCTGCTCAGACTCAGTCCCATCCAGCTCTGCAACCTCATGGCCTGTAGCCCTCCAGGCTCCTCTGTCTGTGGGATTTCCCAGGCTAGAGTACTGGAGTGGGTTGCCATTTCCTTCTCCAGGTCTGGAGCTGGTCCCTCTGTTAAATTCGGCACAAGTTATTTATTAATAAATAATAAAGATGGCTTTATTATAATTTAATATAATGTATTATTTATTATAATAATAAACAATAAGACGGCCGTGCTGCATTTTGTTGCGGGCATGTGAACTCTTAGTTGTGACACGTGGGATCTAATTTCTCAGCCAGGATTTGAACCCCCGCCCCCTGCTTTGGGAGTTCGGAGTCTCAGAAACTGGACTACCAAGGAAGTCCCAAATTAGGCACAGGGTGTGAAGGTAAGCTCGTTGCCTTTACTCCCTGGGGAGGGCCTTAGGTCTCAGCCCGCTTGCCGTGTTTTCATTGCTTTCAGGAATCCTCACTCACTCACCTCGATACCCACAGGGATGCTGTCCTATCCACTCTGACGCATCCCGCCCACGCTACCAGAGTCACAGCCGCATCATCGCAGCTGCTCAGCTCTATAACCTGAGTGTTTCCCTCCTCTCTCTTTCCGTATCCTCTGCATTCGGAGAGTTATCAAGTGTCATCATTCACCTTTATTGCCATTTGTCAGAGCTCCCAGCACCCCCACCCCTTCAGTCTCTCCTGTACACAGCCCCTTGCCCAATACTTTAAATTAATTTTAAAAATTAATTTCTTTAATTGAAGTGCAGTTGATTTACAATGTTGTGTTAATTTCTGCTGTAGAGCAGCATGATTCAGTTGTACGTATATATACATACACATTCTTTTTTAAACATTCTTTTCCATTATGATTTATCACAGGATATCAAATATAGTTCCCTGGGCTATACACTAGGACCTTGTCTGTTATCCATTCTACATATGAAAGTTGACCTCTGCTCACTTCAACCCCGCACTCAATCCCTCCCCTAGCCCCCTCCTTCTCGGCAACCACCAGTCTGTTTTTATGTCCACGATTCTGGTTCTGTGCCCAAGGTTTCATTTACTTTTATACAGTAGGTCCTTAGTTATCCATTTAAAATAACTAAGGGTGTTACCTAGCATGTACATGTCCATCCCAAACTCCCTAATTATCCCTTTACCCCGTCCTACCCCCTACCCCGGTGTGCCCAATAATGCCATTTTCATTTTGCTTCATTATCTTACTCCAAAATCCTTTACATCCAAAATTTAAGGGCAGTGGATGATAACGGTTTGAAGCAGTGGGCACACTGCAAGGCCCATTGAATTTGAACTCGAAAGATCGGAGTTTGAGTCCCAGCTTTGCCCCTACCCTGCCATGTGATTCTGGCTAAATCTCTCCTGCTTCCAGGACCCTTCCACTTATTCTTTAAAATGGGCCTAGTAATACCTAACATGGCATAACATTTATTCAGTCAATTTAATGGAAGGGGCTTTGCAAATGCTAAGGTATCACACAAATACTTGTTGCTTTAGTTGTGTCTAACTCTTTTGCTACCCCATGGACTGTAGCCCACCAGGCTCCTCTCTCCATGGGATTTCCCAGGCAAGAGTACTGGAGTGGGTTGCCAAGACCGTCTCCAGGGGGTCTTCCTGACCCTGGGATCGAACCTGTGTCTCCTGCATTGTCAGGCAGATTCTTAACCACTGAGCCACCAGGGAAAGTGAAAGAAGCTCAGTCATGTCTGACTCTTTGCGACCCCATGAACTATAACCTGCTAGGCTGTTCTGTCCATGGAATCCTCCAGACCAGAAAACTGGAGTGGGTAAGCTTTCCCTTCTCCAGGGAATCTTCCTGACCGAGGGATTGAACCCAGATCTCCCACATTACAGGCAGGTTCGTTACTGTCTGAGCTACCTGGGGAGCCATCACATAAATACTATGACCTATAACTGCCACGTCTTACAACTAATTAAAGTTTTAGTCACTCAGTCGTGTCCGACTCTTTGCAACCCCATTGACTATAGCCTGCCAGGCTCCTCCATCCATGGGGTTCTCCAGGCAGGAATACTGGAGTGGATTGCCAGTTCCTTCTCCAGGGGATCTTCCAGACCCAGGGATCGAACCCAGGTCTCCTGCATTGCAGGCAGATGTTTTACCATTTGAGATACCAGGGAAACCTTACAACTTAGTTGCCCTTTTCCTTTCCTGAGCTTCCAGAACCTTTTCCATGACAATTGCTTGTATTCAGATTTGCAGTTTGCGTTGCCTGGTGCGCCCCCTGCTGTTCCCTGCCATTTTCACATTTTGCCTGTCTAGGAGGATTGCACACCATTTGTGTGCTCAGCTGCTGAATCGTGTCAGACTCTCTTTGGCCCCATAGACTGTAGCCTGCCAGGTTCCTCTGTCCGTGGGATTTTCTAGACAAAAATTTTTGGCTCAGGTTGTGATTTCCTATTCCAGGGGACCATCCCCTGGCCCAGGGATTGAACTAGAGTCTCTTGCATCTCTTGCACTTGGCAGGCATTCTTTACCTCTAGCACCACCTGGCAGGGCTTCCCAGATAGCTCAGTTGGTAAATAATGCGCCTGCAATACAGGAGACCCTGATTTGATTCCTGGGTCAAGAAGATCCGCTGGAGAAGGGAAAGGTTACCCACTCCAGTATTCTGGCCTGGAGAATTCCACGGACTGTATAGTCCATGGGGTTGCAAAGAGTCGGACACGACTGAGCAACTTTCACTTTACTTCACTTCACCACCTGGGAAACACATAAACCACCTGAGGGATGCATTTATATTCTCTCCTGTTCCTCTTCAACTGAGCACAGTGCCAAGCATCCTGAAGTCAATGAATCTCATGTATATTGATTACACATCAGATATTTCATCACACAAGGCACATATGAATAGGCAAGAGATTCAGTGAGCTATAATAAAAATCCCTGCACCCAAAAGCTCACAGTCTGGCTTGGAAGACAAGTTGTAAGAGTGGAAAAGGGTGTGTAAAACTGTTCCAAAAGATACATTGGTGTGTGAAGGTGATGAATCCCCTCCTGCTTGGGTGGTGGGGAAGGCTTGGCTGAAAGGGAAGATTTTGATCTGAGTCCTGGAGGATGGGTGAGATCCAGATAGATGTATAGGCCAGAAGGTGGATTACAGTGCACAGGCCAGGTGTGGCAATTGGAAGACTTGGAGACTTTTGCTCAGGGGGTGATAGACTCAGGGCAGTCTTTGGAGTGTTAAGGGAGGGTTAACACTAATGACTTACTTTTTAGATAATTTTGTTTACTTACGCTTGGCTGTGCTGGGGCTTCGTCACTGCGCGGGATTTTCTCTCTAGATTCCGAGTAGGGGCTATTCTAGCTGTGGTGGGTGGCTTCCCACCGCGGTGGCTTCTCTTGTTGGGGAGTCTGGGCTGCAGGGTGTGC
Source organism: Nanger dama (assembly GCA_917880005.1). Taxonomy (NCBI): domain Eukaryota; kingdom Metazoa; phylum Chordata; class Mammalia; order Artiodactyla; family Bovidae; genus Nanger; species Nanger dama. The sequence goes on along the minus strand of CAKJTW010000132.1, from coordinate 1,120,681 downwards.
AGGCTTAGCAGCCCTGGGGCATGTCGGATCTTCCTGGATCAGGGATTGAATCTCTGTCTCCTGCATTGGCAGGTGGATTCTTTACCACTGAGCCACCAGGGAAGCCCCTAAATACTTACTGATCAGAGAGAGCAGGAGAGTGTGTGGGTTCTCCTCTTGAGGCTGTTCCTCCAAGGATGACTCCAATCTCAAAATCCTGTCAGAAATAGACATTATAAGCAGTCAAGCAACTGCACGAAAAGTTTTCTGTTTTTCAGCAAATTGTGTCGTGTGAAAATCTCCTGGTCTCATGACACCTCCTGTTTCTAGATCAACTCACATCTCTCTTTCGCCAGTGCAGTCAGGGGCCTGAAACAGCCACAGCCAGTCTGAGCCTGCCCCTCCTCACGGGAGGAGGGCCCATTCATCCTCCCTCTCCCCAAACAAAGTTCACAGAATGCCATTTCACGAAATGATGCTTTTTGTCACACAAGATGACTGTCTTCCCAAAGCTATTTCATGGTTTTGGGAGAGGAGAATACAAACCAGATTTTACACACACACACACACACACACACACACACACACGGCTTCCCAGGTGGAGCATTGGTAAAGAATACAAAATATTTTTCTATTATGAATGAAACCACTTTTCTTTCTAAAAATATATATTTGTATATGTGCATGGTGCATGCTCAGTTGCTCAGTTATGTCTGACTTTTTGTGATCCCATAGACAGAGGAGCCTGGTGGACTACTGTCCAGTGGGGGTCACAAAAATGTCAGACATGACTGAGCAAAAGAGCTCTCACCATGCATATACATAAGGACATATATATGTATTTTTTTTTTTTGAAAGAGAAACTCATTTTCATTCTTTGCATAAATGAAATAATGGATCTCTGAGTCCATGTTTTCACCATCAACTAAAAGACCTAAGAACTTCGTCCTGCTGGTCTCCCTCCCTCCCATGGATCTCTCCACCCTGCCTGGGCCTCTGTGGACCACACTCGTCATGCACACAGCTGGTACCTCCAGCTCTGTCTGCCATCATTACAATCAAAGAGCTTTCCCTAAGCAACAGGAGCTGGTGCCGTCAGAATTACTTGCAAAATGTATCTTGTTGAATCACAGGAGCACAGCACCTAAAAAAATAAACCCAAAGTCGCATCATCTGTTGGAGATAATGGCTTTGTTCCTCCGAGGGAAAGGTAGGCGATGAGCCTCTTGTGTCATATATTACAAAACCGAGTGCAGACCTCCAGGAGGGGAAATTTCCAGACACTCAGCTGGCTTGCCAAAACTTGGTTCTGCTGCTTTGCCCTCCGATGGGGAAAGAGTTCCCCAGGCCTGGCCCGGGGAGCCCAGGCTTTGGTCCTAATGACAGATAAGACTAAATGAGTTTGGGGCTTCCTCCTGAGCTGGCACATGTGTATTGCAGGCTGCCACGCGGCCTCCATGGGGGCTGCATCCAGGACCTGAATGTTTTATTGAACCATTAATAGCGAATTTTCTGCTTGGATTCCCTGCTGCTTGGAGACAAAAGGCACCAGAGGGCTCTGAGTCAGGGTTCAGGATTGGGGAGGGGAAGAAGTTCTCATTTGCATTCTCTAGCTTTGCGCGTGTGCTTCTTCTAAACACAGACCATCCCCTCCCCCGCCAACACAACTATCCATACTCTGGTTCATTCATTCAATAAAGCGCGGGGCTACCGACCTCCTCTGTGCCCATCACCATGCCCAGAGCTGGGTACTGGACAAGAATGAGACAAGATCCTGTCTGTCGCACAGGGTAACCGTTGAAGCTTGAAAAATGCGTTTAGAATTAGCACAAAGCAGAACATGCTCCAAATATGAAAGATTCCAGAGGGTTTTAAGTGAGCGAGTCAGTAGATTGTGAAGAGAGAAGCCAAAGAAAAGCCAGAGGATTAAGTATGACTGGATGAAGTGGCGTGAATACAGGCCCCCTTCCTTGGGCGTCCAGTGGTAAGACCTCACCTCCCAATGCGTGGGGCACAGGTTCCATCTGTGCTTGTGGAGCTGAGATCCCATGTGCCTCCAGGCCAAAAAACCAAAACGTCAAACAGAAACAATATTGTAACAAGTTCAATGAAGTCTTTCTTTTGAAAAAATTATCTGGACACAGATTAGGGGAAAAAAGAAAGATATCACATGATGATTTTCCCCCTGCTTTCAGAAGTTTATTTCATGTTGTTACAGTAGCCTTTATAGAATAAAATAGGGAGAAAAAGCTTAAATTTGGATGAGAAAAACCTTCAAGATACAGCCAGTCGTTGCAGGCAATATAGAATTTTCTCATACTGAAATGTTTGCTAAATGAATGAATGTTTCACCACACAGTTATTCCAATAATTTCCAGGGGTGGAAAGACCACTTATGGAACAGAAAACGGTATCTTCCCTCCAAAATGAAAAGAGTTTTTTTCTTCTGACTATGTAAGCAATATATGTTCATTCTAGCAAGTAATTTTTAAACTATACCAAAAAAGCATAAAAGTAAAAATTTATCTGGAGACCCATGTAGAAACAGTCAACTTATCTTTGACAAAGGAGCAAAGACAGTCTTTTCTTTTTTAATTTATTTTTTACAAAGTACTTTGCTCCCATTAAACAGTTTTTGTTGTTGTTGTTGTTAAGTATGAATATTTATTTCAGGCTTTGGATCCCAATCAGTTTCAGAAAACAAAATCTGATTCCTCTCTTCCGTGTGAGGATGACTTCCTGGTTCTGTGCCCTTAGGAACATGTCTCATCAAGTTCAGAACAAAGTCCCTGACGCCCACTGTACCCCCAGCCTTAAACAAACTCACCACCATGAAAATGTGTTTTCAACCATGGGGCTGAACAAATGCACACACGTAAGTGAGCTTGCTGTGCTGGGTCTTTGTTGCTGCCTGGGCTTTTCTAGCTGCAGTGAGGGGTGTCTACCCTCTGGTGGCAGTGCGCAAGCTTCTTGTTGTGGTGGCTTCCCTTGCTGTGGAGCACAGCTCTAGACCTCATGGGCTCCTGGCTGCAGAGCACAGGTTCAATAGTTGTGGCCCATGGGCTTAGATGCCTCATGGCATGGGAGATCTTCCCAGATCAGCGACTGAACTCGTGTCTCCTGCATTGGCAGGTGGATTCTTTACCACTGAACCAACAGCAAAGCCCCAGTTTTTTCAACAAGTGGTGCTGAGACAACCTGACATCCAATGAAACAAAGGAGAACAGAATCTAGTCACAGACCTTATACTCTTCTCAAAAATTAACTCAAAATCCTTCATAGACCTAAATGTAAAGCACAAAACTGTAAAACTCCAAGAAGATAACATGGGAGAAAACTTCGACGACCTTGAGTATGAAGGTGACAGTTTAGATAAGACACCTGAGGAATGATCCATAAAAGGAAGCACTGATAATCTGGACTTCATTCAAACTAAAAACTTTTTGCAAAAGACAATGTCAAGAGAATGAGAAGACAAGACACAGACTGAAAGAAAATATTTACAAGACACATCTGTTAAAAGAGTGTTATCCATAATACAGAAAAACTCTTAAAATTCAACAATAAAGAAACAACCAGAATGAAAAATGAGCTGAAGACTTTAACAGACACTTCACCAAAGAAAGTGAAAGTGAAGTTCCCCATCCCTGAACCCCCGTCCCTCCTTCCTCCTCGTACCATCCCTCTGGGTCATCCCAGTGCACCAGCCCCAAGCATCCTGTATCAAACCTGGACTGGTGATTCGCCTCTTATATGATATTATACATGTTTCAATGCCATATGTGCATATCTTTAAAACTCAGTGTGCTCGTGCTTAGTCACTCAGTCGTGTCTGACTCTTTGCAACCCCCGGGACTGTAGCCCATCAGGCTCCTCTGTCCATGGGGATTCTCCAGGCAAGAATACTGGAGTGGGTTGCCATGCCCTCCTTCAGGGGATTTCCCCAACCCAGAGATTGAACCCAGGTCTCCTGCATTGCAGGTAAATTCTTTACTATCTGAGCCACCAGGGAAGCCCACACAACATATCTTTAAAACTCTACCACCACATTCATAGCAGCATTATTCATAGTAGCCAAAAGGTAGAAACAACCCTAGCACCTATCAACAATGAATGGATGAACAGAATGTGTATTTACATACAAAGGAACATTATTTAGCCATGAAGGGAGGGAAGTGCTGGAAGAGGCTACAACAGGAATGAATCTTGAAGACAGGATGCTGAATAAAATGAAATGAATCAGTCACAAGAAAACAAATATTGTAGGATTCCACTTATAGGAGATAACTAGAGGGTTCAAAGTCATAGCAACGTAAGGCACACTGGTGGTTGCCTCGGAGCTATGGGAAGGGCTTCCCAGGTAGCACTAGTGGTAAAGAACCTGCCTGCCAGTGCAGGAGACATAAGAGATGCAGCTTTGATCCCTGTGTTGGGAAGGTCCCCTGGAGGAGGAACAGGCAACCCACTCCCAGAATTGCCTGGAGAATCCCATGGACAGAGAAGCCCGGTGGGCTACAGTTCATAGGGTCACACAGAGTCGGACACGGCTGAAGCGACATTTAACAACAGGGGCTGCAGGAGGGGAGACTGCAGAGGTGTTGTTTAATGGGCACAGAGTTTCAGTCGGGAAAGGTGGAAAGTTCTGGAGCTAGATGGGGGTGAAGGTTGCATGGGAGGGTGAAGGTTGCATGGGGAGGTGAATGTGTGTGATACCACTGATAGTGCATGTGTGTGTTAGTGTTCAGTCGTGTCTGATCCTTTGTGACCCTGTGGACTGTAGCCCACCAGGCTCCTCTGTCTATGGGATTTCCCAGGTAAGAATACTGGAGTGGATTGCCATTTCTTTCTCCAGGGGATCTTCCCCACTCAGCCGTCAAACTCACATCTCTTGTGTCTCCTGCACTGGCAGGCCAATTCTTTACCTCTGAGCCACTGAACTGTACACTTAAAAATGGTAGAAGTGGTCAAATTTATGTTCTGGATTTATATATATGTATTTTAAAAAATTAAAGTATATAGTTGATTTATAATATTGTGTTTCAAGTGTTAAGCAAAGTGATTTGGTATATATATATATATTTCCAGAGTCTTTTCCATTATAAGTTATTCCAAGATATTGAATGCAGTTCCCTGTGCTACACAATAGGACCTTGTTGTTCATCTGTTTTAGCACTCTCTACCTGTTAATCCCATATGCTATGTATATTTTACCACAATGTGCAATGTTAGATTAAAACTCTATCACTATATCGACGCATAATATACATACACTTTGATTGCAAGTAACTGAGACGCTCACTCAAATTGGTTTCAGCAAAAGGAGGGCTTTAGTTTTTGAAACTGTAAAACAGGCTTTTGGCTGCACTGGTTCTTCATTGCGATGTGCCAGCTCTCTCTAGTTGTGGCCTTTGGTATTAGCGATCTTAGTTCCCTGACCAGGGATGGAAACTCTCCTCAGCATTGGAAGGCAGATTCTTAAATTCTCAACCCACTTAACCGCAGGGAAGTCCCCAAAGGAGGACTTTAGATGTAGCAACGCCACCTAAAACCCATCGGCAGGCATGTGGGGGCCTTTTTAGGGGCCTGAGATTAAGAACCAAAGCTCCAGAAACAAGGAGATGCTGTCTGTCTGTCTGTCTATCTTTGGGGTTGCCTGCTTTCTGTGTTCTGCAAATTTCTGGGTATCTGATTCTTCTGCTTCTTCATCTGGGTTGTTTTTCCTGTTTTTCCAAGCCTGTGGTAGAAGGTGGCTGCCCTTAGCTTCTGGATTTACTTGTCATTTTTAAAATAAACAACCCAAACTCAATTTCTAGGCTTGAGTGATCAACCTAGAATAACATTTCTAAATCCTAATTGCAAATTCCAAAAAAGAGATTATTTGCTCCCAAGGGTATCCTGAAAAATTTCAAGCCCATAGAAAAGTTGAATGAATAGAATAATAAACTTTTTATTGTTGTATTAATGCTCATCAATTAACATTTTGCCATGTTTGTGTGCTTTCTCTTTCTACACACTCACGTGCACGCACACTGATTTTTGACTGAACTATTTGAAAGTAAGTAGTAGATATGAGGTTCGTCCTTAAAGTTCTTCAGCATTGTCTCCTAAGATAAAGACTTTCTTCTTCTGAACCACCCTTATCACACCTAAGAAAATTAGCCACAATTTATCAGTATCAGGTAATATCCAATATATATTCAAAGTTTCTCAAGCGTCCCAAATTTCCCTTTATGATTTTTAAAATTGAGGATCCAATCAAGGTTTTAAATTTTTTTTTAATTTTATATTATAGCTGATTAACCATGTTGTGTTCATTTTAGGTGTACAGCAAAGTGGTTCTGTTATACTGTATCTATTCTTTTTCGAATTCTTTTCCCACTTAGGTTGTTACAGAATATTGAGCAGAGTTCCCTGTGCTGTACAGAAGACTCTTGTTGGTCATCCATTTTAAATATAGTAGCGTGTACATGTCCATCCCCAACTCCCAATCCATCCTCCCCACCACTGCCCCCGACCAACCATAGGTTCATTTACGTAAAGGGATATCATATAATATTTATCTCTGTCTGTCTGCCTCACTTCACTTCGTATATAATCTTCAGCCAGGGTTTTTATGCTGCATATTTCTGGTCATTTAAAAATCTAGAACAATCACCCTGCCTTCTTTTGTATTTCTTGATACTGACCATTTTGAAGCCTTCTGGCCAGCTGTCTTATAGAATGTCCTCCATTCTGAATTCGTCTGGTGTTTTTTCATGGTTAGATTCAGGTTAAACATTTTTGGTAAAACAATGACCTTGGTGATGTTGTATACTTACTTCATCACATCAGGAGGCAATTTCTGGTGAGATTAATCTTGATTATTTAGTTAATATAGAAATCACCAAGTCTTTCCATTGTAACTATATGTTTGACTTTTCTAATTCATAAGAAATCTGTGGGGTGATAGCTTGGAGACTGTGAATATTCTGTTTCCCTGAAACTTTCATTCAATATTCTTTGATGAGCTTTGCCTAAATTAATTACTACATTAGAGGTTGCAAAGTGATGATTTTCTATCAGTCTTCATTTTTAAATAGCATTCTTACACAGAAAAGTTTTCCCTATTTTCCTTCTTTCCCCCTCCCCCAACTTCTTTAGGAGCATTATAGAATTTATAACCTTAAAAAAAAAAAACCCTCAATGTATTGAAAACACTTACTGTAATTACTCTATTTTGACACTCAAATTGCCTCAAATTTGGCCCATGGGAGTTCTTCAAATTGGCTCATGTCCTAAACTGATCACACGAATACTTTTTTTCTGACACAATATGTTTCAATATTATCTTGTACTTCCTCACCCCAGATCTGGGACCAACCAAAAGAAACCATCTGAATGAATGGCTTAACACAAATCTGTTACCCCTCATTCTCAATCCCAGTGGCTATGGAGGGGTGTGGGGTGTGGGGTGAGAACCTTCCTGGCTGGTGTGCAAATGAATGGAAGACACGCTTCCCATTGTTTGAGGCTTTATACTCAGACTTGGGAGTGACAGAAGACACCTAGAAAGACCCACACCTCAAAGCAATAGGTGAGTGTCGACTTGTGAAAAAGGTGTCATAAAATATCTAATGTATAGATACTGTAACAACTGTGAGACATCATTTCGACTTGTTTGAAGTACTTGGTGCAAAAAGTATTGACCTAGGAGCCAGAAAGACTTGAACGATAATTAATCTTTTAAACTGAGCATCTGTTGTGTGCCAGGTATGTTACAGACAGTATATGCTTTAATCCTTATAACACTTTGTTGCAGATTGTGTCCTCCCTAAATTTATATGCTGAAACCCTCATCCCTAATGTGACTGTATTTAGAGATAGGTTTTTTTTTTAAATTCATGTGTTTTTTAAAAATTTATTTATTTTTGTTTTTATTTATTTTTTTGGTTTCTGCCATACATCACCATGAACCAGGCACAGGCATACATATATCCCCTCCCTCGAGAGCCTCCCTCCCTCTTCCCACTCCCCTAGGCTGTCACAGAGTAGCAGTCTGAGCTCCCTGCGTTGCGCAGCAAGTTCCCTGTTTTACACATGGTTGCATATATGTTTCAGTGCTGCTCTCTCATGTCCCACCCTCTCCTTCCCCAACTGTGTCCACAGGAAAGAAGGCTTTTAAGGAAATAATTAAGGTTAAATGAGGTCATAAGGGTGGAGCCCTAATCCAACGTGGCTGGTGTCCCTATAAGAAGACAAGGAGAACCCAGGGGTGTGTGTGCAGAGGACAGGCGGTGTGAGCACACAGTGAGAAGGCGGCCGTCTTCAGGGCAAAGAGCAAGGCTGCGGGAGAAACCTTGCCCCAACTTTGATTTGGATTTCCACCTCCAGAACTGTGAAAAAAATGAATTTCTATTTTTCTTTTAAAGCCCCTCCTCTGTCTGTGTGGTATCTTATTATGGAAGCTCTAGTAAACTAATACACACTTATTCAAGGAAGGAACTGGAACCACCACTGCTCTGATGAAGAGAACAAGCTTCAGAGAGGCAAAGACACTTTCCCAAGTTCCTGCAGGTAGGAAGCAGTCATGCTTGCATGAGCATGCGTGTATGCTCAGTTGTGTCTCTTTTTTAAAAAAATTTCTTTATTTACTTTTGGCTGCCCTGGGTCCTCATTGCTGCATGAGAGCTTTCTCTAGTTGTGGTGAGTGGGGGCTACTCTTCATTGCAGTGCTCAAGCTTAGTTACTTTAAAGTATTTGGGATCTTCCTGGACCAGGGATTGAACCCGTGTCCCCTGCACCAACAGGCAGATTTTTAACTACTGGACCACCAGGGAAGTTTCAGCGTGTCTGACTCTTTTGCGATTCCATGGACTGTAGCCCGCCAGGCTCTTCTGATCGTGGGATTTCTCGGCTAAGAATACTAGGGTGAGTTGCCATTTCCTCCTCCAGGGGATCCTCTCGACCCAGGAATGGAACCCACGTCTCCTATGTTGGCAGGTGGATTCTTTGCCACTGAGCTACCTGGGAAGCCCAGGAAATGGTACTACCAGAATTCAGATCCAGGTCCATCTCACACTGAAGCTACGACATTTTTCACTGCTCTCCCCTTGATTAAGTTCTGGTGTTGCCACAGTTGAAGTAAATGCCGCCCTAAAGTCAGGGATGGCGTCTAATGTGCTTACTGATATGTCTCTGTGGCCCCATAGTGCCCGTCGCAGCACTCACGTGTCTGTTGGCTGAATAACTACGTATTCATAAGAGCATTATGGTTTGTTCTAGGTAAGAAACCAAATGTAAAAACAACATGAAACTATTGTTATGGTGGAGATTTGGGGGACAATAACTCTGGGAAGGGAAAGTCAGGGTGGGTTAGAACAGAGGGAAGATTCCAGAAGGCAGAGGGAAAAATGGTCAGCATTGGGGTCCAGTGGTTTATTTGTCTTTTCTATTTTGAGTCACTCTATGAATACTTTATGGGCTTCCCGTGTGGCTCAGCTGGTAAAGAATCTGCCTGAAGTGTAGGAGACCTGGGTGTGATCCCTGGGTTGGGAAGATCCCCTGGAGAAGGGCAAGGCTACCTACTTCAAGTATTCTGGCCTGGAGAATCCCATGGATGTCCATGGGGTTGCAAAGAGTCAGACGTGACTGAGCGACTTTCACTCATTTTTATGAATACTTTATAAAAGTGAACATAAAGGAGTAGTGGAAAACAACCTCATTAGAAATTTTGGTAAAAATTCAAATAGTAAACCTCTTTGAATCAAGCAAATTTTGTGGCACAAATATAAAAAATAAGACAATGCTGTTAATATTGCATGTCGTTTTAGCAAAATGGGATAGGCCAGGTGCTTGTAACAATTATCCATCCTTTGACTAATGATTATAAAATACTGCATTCCCTTTTCAGCCTTAAATATACATCGTTCACACCTTGGCTCTTAAAATTTGGGAAGAATCATCAGGATACCATCATCTGAGGATTCACAGTCTGAGGTTTCACTTACAGGTTACATTTTCCCATCATGATTCAAGTCTAGAGTTCTGCTCTCTGTCGCTTTCCATTTTCTGATTTATCAAATAATTTGAAATGTCTTTCTCTGTTCATCTTCTTTTCTTTGCCTTTAAAGGTAGGAAATTAAAAATTCCTGAGTTGTCATTTGAGTTTAATGAAGGCTGAGAGCAGACTACAAAGATAGGGTCCACTGGCTTCTTTTATTCCTTCTTGAAAAGATGACGTATTCCTTTTGGCAACAAGAAAACCAAAGAATGATAATTTCTTCATTGTGCTTCATCTTCCTAGGCAGTGCCATCATCCTTCCATTTAAAAATTATTTTCATCTTCTTTTAGCAAACTTGGGAACAGTTGATGAGTAATGATGAGGAAAGATGAGCAACAATAACTCCCAGGTAATGGAAAAGCAGCATGTTTTAAGAGACAGGAAAAATAAGACCATTAAGATCCCACATTGTGTCTTAGACACATTGCCCTTTGATAAAGGGTTTACATGGTTTAGAGGTTTTATTTAATTAAAAAGATAGAGATTTTATTTAATTGAAAAGATAGAGATTTTATTTAATTAAAAATATGCAAATTCTTTTTGTTTCCTTGGAAGATTTCTAAGAAATAGTCATAAAATGCCAGTCTTCATAGTTGGAAATTAAGAAAGAAATGCGAAAGAGATCTGGAAAAGTGGGAGAAGATGGACAGGTATTCTAGCTGTAGGGAAAGAGCTGGCAAACAGGTGCAACAGGGAGAGGCCACGGAGCCCTGCGTGTATGGGAATCAGAATAGATCTGATTTATCACAGCTGACTTTCTGCTGGGTAGAGTACACTCTCTGTTGCGTATCCACCTGTGGCCACCATTAATTTGAGCAATGTAGCCTGGATTCTGCATGGCCACCCTGAAACCACCTGAGGCCTGATGCAGGCACACTTTTTCTGGCAGGGTTGTACAATGGTTGTGATGCTTTCTTCCCAAGGAAAAGTTTTAGTTTTCAACATGTAATAAAAATCACCCATAAGAATCTTAATATTCAGTTCAGAGCATTATGCATCTATTTTCAAGTACTTCAGTATGGATTACATTCTTTTGTACAAATTAAAAACCCACATGCTGTTCTTCAAACTCAATTAAACCCATACACATATTAATAAATAACCTACTTAGTTAAATTTCATTTCACTGGGGATTTGTACTGACTCCACAGCCTTTGACTGTTTAGGTACCACGCTGGTTTGCCAGTAGGGGATGTGGTTAAAAAAAAAAAATACACCAGACTTCTCAGTCTGGGAAGGTTAAGCTTGAGAGTGAATAGGATTGTGTTCTGAAATGGTTAAGTGCAGTAAAGAAATGGAGCACACGTTTGCTTTTCAAATTCTGGAAGTGTTTCATATGCGAAAAGCTTATGGACCCATTATCCCAAGAGGTGGTAGTGCCTGAAAATGGAATTTCAAAGCTAAAGATAAATGTGGAGATGACAGTCATAACTGGTCATTAAACTAAATGTTTTGAGTCATCCTTCTCTAAGGCTGTTGTCAGGGCATAGATTTCTAGCTGCTTAGACAGTCACATTTGTTTGTTTATTTTTGGCCGTGCTGGGTCTCCACTGCTGCTTGCAGCCTTTTTCTAGTTGTGGCTGGTGGGAGATCCTCTCTAGCTGAGGTGCACAGGCGTCTCGTTGCGGTGGCTTCTTGTGTTGAGGAACCCGACTTCTAGGTGTGTGGCCTTCAGTAGTTGCGGTGCAAAAGCTTAGTTGCCCCAAGGCATGTGGGATCTTGCTGGGCCAGGAATCGAACCGTGTCTCCTACATTGGCAGGCAGATTCCTAACCACTGGCCCACTAGGGAAGTCCCAGAGTCACATTTAATGCATTCTTTCTTGCATCCTTTAGAGGCAGTTTGTACTAAGTGGAGCATCTTGCTTTCAGAACACATGCCCATTGATTTCTTTTTCTTCTTTTTTTTTAAAAACAAAATGATCATTTATTGTTGACTGGGCTTAGGAGGTGGTTCTCACTTGGAGTCTCTCCTGAGGTTGTAATCAGGTAGTGGCTGGAGCTGGAGTCGTCTCAAAGGCTGGCTGTCTATTAGCCTCAAAGGCTGGACCTCAACTGGGGTGAGGGTTGAAACCCTATCCTTGGGCTCTCCATTGTTACCTGGGCTTCCTGACATCATAGTAGCTGAGATGGAAGAGCAGGCATGTCAAGAGAGGAAGAGCCAGGCTAAAGTACCTTGGAAGTCACACAAGATCACCTCTGCAGCATTTCTTCTTTAGAAGTGAGTCTCTTAAGTCCAACTCAACTCAAAGGTAGGGGAATTAGACTCTGCCTCTCAATGGGAGGCCTACTGACTTTTAGGAAAATATGCTAGTTTCATTCCCACATCTTGATAATAATTACACCTAACATCCCTCCCATGCTATTCAATCAATTGATTATTCATTCATTCAGCAAATGTTTATTATGTTGGGCATTTTGTCCATACTTGATGTCTGAATAGGGCTTTATAGCTTCAAAGCAACTTTATATCCATTATTCTACTTGATATTCTCAACAACCCAGGTATAAAAGGCTGAGCGTACTTTATTACTTCCAATTTTTTTCAGATAAGGCAAGAAGAGACCAAGGAATTCATCCAAGTCTCTGGTCCATAATCACTCATTCCTAAGTTTGTCCTGTTCTTTCCACTCATCACCCAGAGCACCACCATCTCTTTTTCTCAACATAGCCAACAATGGGGAGGAGTATAGACAGAGACTTGCTCTGAAGTCAGATGGCCTGTACACTGGGTGACCTCATTATCACCAAACCAGAACACTTGAGAGTGAAAAGTAAAGCTACTTGCCAATTGTACTGTGATGGCAGGCTTAAATCAAAACCCTTTCAGGAAAACTATAGACATGGGCATTCTACCCACAATAGTCAAAGTTCACTGCAACCCAAGTGCCTGGTGTTTTTTTTTAATTTCCAAAATCCTGCTTTAATTTTAAAATGTCTATCTCTTTAAAAAATGTGTAAATTTCATTTAAGTATAGTTCATTTACAATCTTGTGTTTCTAATGTATAGCACAGTGTATCAGTTTTATATATACACAGAGACATATAAATTCAGATTCTTTTCCTTGTAGGTTATTATAAAACAATGAATATAGTTTCCTGTGCTATACAGTAGGTCCTTGCTGTTTACCTATTTAATATATAATAGTGTGTATATGTTAAACCAAATGTCCTAATTTATCCTTTCCCCAGGCTCCTTTCTCCTTAAGTTTGTAACCATAAGTTTGTTTTCTATGTCTGTAGGTCTATTTCTGTTTTGTAAATAAGTTCATTTGTGTTTTTTTTCTTTTTAGATTCCACATATAAGTGATATCATATGATATTTATCTTTCTCTGTCTGACTTACTTTACTTAGTATGATAATCTCTATCCATGTTGCTGCAAATGACATTGTTTCATTCTTTTTTTGACTCAGTAATTTTCCTTTATATATATAGCAGATAATCTTCTTTGTCTGTTCATCTGTCGATGGACATTTCAATTCTTCCATGTCCTGGCTATTGTAAATAGTGCTGCTATGAATATTAGGGTGCAAGTCTCTTTTCGAATTATAGTTTTCTCCTGATATATGCTCAGGAGTAAGACTGCAAGGTCATGTGGTAACTCTGTTTTTAAAAAACTTTAGTTCTCTTAAAGCAAAACCAGAGAGCCATCAGTACATGAATGATCCACATTTCCCAAGATAAGGCATGAGGGCCTCTTCTTACATACTTCATGTGACTGCTCCACCAGCTTCGGGAACCTGGCTTATCCCACGTCAGCCGAAGCCCCTGTATGGGTCTGGGTTGATGGGCAGAGGCCTGTGGGGAGACTGTCCAGATCTCCTGAGCTTCTAGTCTGCTGCATCATTGGTTGGGGAGGCAGGAAGACCATGCTTAAGAGAGTTGGAGTTCAGGATAAAGGGGAAGACTGGGGGTACAGGGTGAGGAGAGAAAGGCTGTCTCAATTGGTGGCCTAGAGTTCAGGCCTGGAACTGGGATGGGTAAGTCAGGGATGACCAAACTGAGGACAGTGGAGAGTGGTGTGGCATGGCCTGGGGTGGGCTGTGGGGCAGGTCAGGGTCTCCAGAAACAGGTAGTGAGGAGGGGTCTGGGGTGTGAGATGAGTGTCAGGCATCAGCATCTGAGAAAGAAGCCAGAGGGAAATGAGTCAGGCAGAGGAAGAAGTCAGTGTGATGTGGGTCTGAGAAAATCCTCGTCATTAGCTCAGCCGGGAGCTTGGGAGTAAAAATTGTCCATTTGCATTACCCGTATTGGGCAGAAACGCCTGGGTCTTTACCCCCTGCCTCAGTCAGTGGATGCAGGCTACCTGGGAAGCGCATGACCCTGGCTGACACAGGCGTGTACAGTGGAGGCAGACCCCGAAGGAGCTGAGAGCTGATGGCCACGTGCTGACCATGCATCGCACAACTGGGCCACAGATCTTCCGGAAAGGGAGTTGGGGGTGCATATCCTATGTCCATCCCAGACAGTTATAGTAGGGACAGACAAATAGGAAGAACATTTCTATTTTACTTATTTATTTCTAAAATTTCGGTTGCACTAGGTCTTTGCTGTGGCTCACAGGCTTCTCTAGTTGCAGTGTGCAGGCTTAGTTGCTCTGTGGCAGGTGGGATCTTACTTCCCCAACCAGGGATGGAACCCATGTCCCTTGCATTGGAAGGCAGGGTCTTAACCACTGGACTACCAGGGAAGTCCTGAAGTTTTCTATTTTAAATTAAGTGTGGTCTCAGATTTAAAGGACCCAGACCCGGAGCGAATTCTGCCACTAATGTTTGGGTGACCACAGGCATGTCTTTTTCCCTTTCCTGGACTGACCTTTCTTGCCTGTAACAGTGAGTTTCCTGAAATAGAGTTGGAACCAGCCGCCATCCTGGCTCACAAAGTTAACCAGGCTGGGCAGGCTTTTCTGCCTCTTAGACTGGGTTGAATTTTAAGCCCTTTTGGTGTTGGGTTGGGATATATGCCACAGGCTCTTCAAGGTAAACTAGAATACCTCCTGGAGAATAATGTTTTAAATGGCTCTACAGGAAAATTTATTGTGACTGTTAAGTGGCTAAAGAACAGAGAATCCCTAGGAGTGATCCAGTGCCACTTGTCAGTGTTGGAAAAGCTTTAGCCTTTTGGTTAATGGGAAAGAGCATGCAGAGTTTGGGGTAGTAACTATGGTGTGCCTAGCATTTGTAGAGAACGTTTTTGTGTCTTTCCTGTTTTTTGGATTTTACTTCCTTCCTGAAAACACTTCCCTGGTCTCTTTTGTGTCTTGTAAGCTTTAACTTAAATTGCACATTTGATGTGGAAGGCTTTTTGCAACTAATGGATTATCTGTAGATTTCCATTATTCTTATCTCCTCTTCCCGAGGTAATTAAAAGATGGCTGGGCCACTGAGTCATTACAAGTGCTTTCTCCAGTTATCTACAGTATTTATCTTTCTCTGCGAGGCTGAATAGCCTCCTTTCTGCAGTTGATGAAATCTTGGCAGATTGCTGGCAGGAAGGATGGCAGGTCATCCCACGACCTGAGAGTCTTCCTGGTGGCCAAAATTCCAGGAGACTGAGGTGTCTGTGTCTTAAAATATTCTGTCCGCCCGCCCCCCCAACTCCCTAAGAAGAGATGGAAGGTAAAGCGGAAGCCGGGGACTTTGGAAGAGGAATCTCTGCACATGCACAGTTCTGTCAGGAAGCGATTCAAGGAACCGCGGTTCCCACCAAGTTTGGGAGAATAGGTGGCGTCCCTCTGGGTCCCTCTAGGGGTGCCAGTCTTCAGCAGAGAAGCAGGGACAGGGAGCCCAAACAGGCAGGTATGTCCGGTTGGAAATGGTTATCCGTGTGCTACTTTCGGGTTTCCTAGAGGTGAGCTCCAGGCTGGATTTTGAAGAAGGCAAGGGATATAGAGAAGCGGAGGGGAGCCTCTCACAAATGACATACGGAAGCACCAGCGACAATGCCGAGTCGGTCACTTACACACAACGGAGAACAGGCCTTGGCTGGCACCAGGGCCCGAGTGGGGGGCGTGAATGTGAATGCAATAGACTGACTGTTAGTAATCAAAAGTCCTTCCTCTCCATTTTCTGCCAGGAATCCGGAGGCGGGGAAGTGGGGGTGGGCATGGGTCGAACTGGGACCCACTTCCGGTTCTGGAGCCAGTGGGAAAAGGCATTTGGAATGTGATTCGAAGAGCCTGTTGGAAACGGACCCCAGTGTAGAAAGACTGGATGGTGGCGCAGTGACACCCTGAGCAAGATGGGTGTGGCCCAGGGGTGGGAGGAAGGAGGAGGAAGTGGTGTGGAAACTCTGAAGTGCCAACCAAATGTGGTCTGCTCTTCAGTTCAGTTCATTTCAGTCGCTCAGTCGTGTCCGACTCATTGCGACCCCATGAATCGCAGCATGCCAGGCCTCTCTGTCCATCACCAACCCCCCGAAGTTCACTCAGACCCGCGTCCATCGAGTCAATGATGCCATCCAGCCATCTCATCCTCTGTCGGCCCCTTCTCCTCCTGCCCCCAATCCCTCCAAGCATCAGAGTCTTTTCCAATGAGTCACCTCTTTGCATGAGGTGGCCAAAGTACTGGAGTTTCAGCTTCAGCATCATTCCTTCCAAAGAAATCCCAGGGCTGATCGCCTTCAGCTCTTACTTAATGCCAATAAAACCTTCCAGAAACCTGGACCTGCAACCCTGGGAACATCCTGCAGAGCCCCAGGACCTGCAATTTCTACTTCACTGCTGTGCCCTAACTGAGCCCTTTAACAGTGACCTTGGACCATTGTAAGAGTTTCCTTCCCGAGCTTCCTGCCTCCGTCTCTGCTTCGGATCACAGCCTCTTCAGTGCCTCTGGAGCGGTCTTACTAAGGCACAGTTACTAATACAGTCCTCTCCTCTGGCTGAGAAGCTCAAATCCCCCCACCCCCTCTGAGGGCAGCTGACTTCCTTAGCAAGCATTAGACCTTCACCTTGTTTTTGTTTTTAATTTTTATTTTCTTTGGCAGTGTGAGAAGAATGTGGGATCTTAGTTCCCCTGCCAGGGCTTGAACCCATGTCTCTTGTATTGGGAGCTAGGAGTCTTAACCCCTGAAGTCTCTTAGCTTGCTTTTAATTTTTATGTCCTGTATCCCCACTCTTCGTCATTTTATAGAAATTCACAGTTTTATTTTTAAAGGTTTTTTTTTTTAATGTAGACCATTTTTAAAAATATTGAATTTATTTCAATATTGCTCTGTCTTTTGTTTTGTTTTTCTTTTGCACCGAGCCATGTGGGACCTGAACTCCTCCACCAGGGATTGAACCCATACCCTCTGTGTTGGAAAGTGAAGTCTTAACCACTGGACCACAAGGGAAGTCCTCTAGAAAGTCACAATTTTAATTTGGCTGCTTCCAACCTGCCCTCCTGGTCAGAACCTTCTTCTTTTTCCTCCTTCCTCCTTTAACTTCATCTATAGGATTCTTTTTTTTTTTTTTAATTGGAGACATTTATTATTAAATAACTTCATTTATTTTACGGTTAGTGGTGAAGTGAAGGGAAGTCACTCAGTCGTGTCCGACTCTTTGCGACCCCATGGACTGGCTCCTCCATCCATGGGATTTTCCAGGCAAGAATGCTTGAGTAGATTGCCATTTCCTTCTCCACATCTATAGGATTCTTAACCAACCCTAAGACCAAGTTCTGAGGCCACCTTGTTCAGAATGCTTATTAAGACTGAGTCCATCATTTTCTCTTCTGTGCTGGCTCAGTGCTGTTATTACACGGGACCCAGTTTGCTTTGTTTATTGCTTCTTTTCTGCCTTTCCTGTGAACTGCTGGTAATTGAGGGCAGGGAATGTGTCTGATTGATCTGTATATGCCACATGGCATCTGGACACTCAGTGACAAATTTTTATAACTGTTACAAACTGTTATAACGTTACCTTATTAATAAGGTTCTGTCTCCTTTGAACCTTGGGCAACATTGATTCTCTTCCTACAAGCTATTCCTCTTGAGGAACAAGACCCCTATCACAAACTCCTGTTTTTTATTCTCTGTAAGGCCAATGCTATTCTGCTTCCAAATGTTCCTCCGGATGGCTTAATAACAGTTAATATCATTAGCTCCTTCCTGTGGCAGAAGCTGTGATTTCAAAAGAGTACCATTTTCGTTGTCCTGGAGCCCAGCATGATAATCCACCACAGTCTGGAGGGTTGAGTCATTGGGCTCATGTCCCCATTTTGCAGATGTTAAAAATGGAGCTCAATAGTTACTTCCCAAAGAGGTACTGAGGCTAAAAATAAAATCACTGGCAAATGAGTACTTTATGAAAAAGTTTAAACCACAAGATGAAGAACTGAGATGATCCTTCACTCATTACTTGATTTTTGGATGTTGTTTAAAATACTGGTTATCTGTAATGTTAGCAAAGTGCATTCTAAGCCACTTCAGTAGTGTCTGACTCTTTGTGACCCCATGAACTGTAGCCCACCAGACTCCTCTGTCCGTGGGATTCTCCAAGCAAGAGTACCAGAGTGAGTTGACATGCCCTCCTCTAGGGGATCTTCCCGACCCAGAGATCCAACCCACGTCTCCTACACTAACAGGCAGGTTCTTTACCACTAAATGTTAGCAATGAAGGTTCTCAAAAATATTTGCCTGACCCACTAGAGTGAGTGAGAGGTGGACAGAAGTTAAGTGACTGGCCCAAGGTCACACACCTAGTGGGTGCTATATTATACATATGGCACAGCATTCATTTAAGGATGTTCTGCTTGAAGCTAGGGGTGCTGAGGAAAAGGAGATTTTCTTCCTGAACAGATAGACTTGCCCTCTTCTCAATACATTATTGGGGCCTCCCAGGTGGCACTAATGGTAAAGAACCCGCCTGCCAGTGCAGGAGACATAAAGAGATGTGGGTTTGATCCCTGGGTTGGGAATATTCCCTGGAAGAGGGCATGGCATTCTTGCCTGGAGAATCCCCTGGACAGAGCAGCCTGGTGGGCTACAGTCCATAGGGTCACAAAGAACTGAACATGACTGAAGAGACTCGAAAGTGAAAGTTGCTCAGTCGTATCTGACTCTTTGTGACCCCATGGACTCTACCTACAGTCCATGGAATTCTCTAGGCCAGAACACTGGGAGTGGGTAGCATTTCCCTTCTCCAGGGGATCTTCCCAACCCAGGGATTGATCCCAGGTCTCCTGCATTGCAAGTGGATTCTTTAGCAGTTGAACTACCAGGGAAGCCCAAGAATACTGGAGTGGGTAGCCTATCCCTTTTCCAGCACATCTTCCCGACCCAGGAATCAAACTAGGGTCTCCTGCATTGCAGGCAGATTCTTTACCAACTGAGCTGTCAGGGAAACCGTGAAGTGACTTAGCACAATACATTGTTAAGTTGATTTTCAAGGCCGTAGCTGTTGACTAAATGGGTCCCCTGACTCAGTCACCTGTTCCTCTTTCTAAAAAGACACAAGTAACTCTCCTAGACTCTGCCTTTGGGGTATCACACCACAGCCAGCTCACCAACACTGCCACTGGGAACAAGAGCAGCGTGAAAAGCAGTGTCACTGGGGGAGCATAAACTCTCCTGATGGGTCAGCTGGGAGAGTTGCTGAAAGATTCCAAGAAATAATGGCTCCCAAAGCAGAGTAAGCATTTAATGAATATCACACACTGCTGTTATGTGTATTCATTCCATATCCAGAACTGTAGTATGAACTACACAGAATATGCAGCTGAAAGAAATGTTCCGATCTCCTAGCTGAACCTCTTCAATGGCGGAATCCCTGACAGATGCCCTAGACTAGAGTCTTGCTACCTGTTGAATCAGTCTTACTGCATTAAAAAAATTCATTTTATTCATTTATTTTTAACTTTTTATTTTGTATTGGAGTATAGCTGATTAGGGTTTCCCTGGCAGCTCAGCTGGTAAAGAATCTGCCTGCAATGCAGGAGACCCCCGTTCAATTCCTGGGTTTGGAAAATCCCCTGGAGAAGGGACAGGTTACCCACTCCAGTATTCTTGGGCTTCCCTGGCAGCTCAGGTGGTAAAGAATCTGCCTGTAATGAGGGAGTCCTGGGTTCGATCCCTGGGTTGGGAAGATCCCCTGGAGGAAAGCATGGCAACCCACTCCAGTATTTTTGCCTGGAGAATCCCCATGGACAGAGGAGTCTGGTGGGCAACAGTCCATGCAGTTGCAAAGAATCGGACACAACTGCATGAGTAAGCACAGCACATAGCCAGTTAACAATGTTGTGACAGTTTCAGGTGAACAGCAAGTGGGCTCAGCCATACCTATGCATGTATCTATTCAGACTTATTGCATTTTAATAGCATTTTTATTTTTAATTTAAGTGAATTATTTATTTGGCTCACTGGGTCTTAGTTGTGGCACGCAGCATCTTTAGCTGTGGCGTGTAAGATCTAGTTCCCTGGCCAGGAATGGAACTCAGGCCCCTTGCATTGGGAGCTTGGAGTCTTAAGTTGGTAGACCACCAGGGAAGTCCCTTAATAGCATTTTTAAAAGAGAGGATCATGTTGAAATAATCTAGCTGTGCCTTAAGTGTCTCTAGGTTGGGGGACTAACTGCTACCCCACTGGTCAGCTTTGTTAGTTCTTCCTGACTTTGAGTTTCTCAACTCAACTCTGCCTCTAGTGATAAGCTACCCTTGGTTGGGGTTTGGCCTTTTGGTGAGACACAGAGGAAAATCTCTCCTACTTTTTCAAGGGCAATCTTTCAGTTATTTGAAGACAATCATTGATTCTCCCCTGAGTCATCTTTCTGCCTAAAGGAGCCATTCACCATAACCCATGACTTTCTGAGCCATCACTATCTTGCTTCTGTGCTTTTGGACAATTTTCACATATATAATTAACGTGGAACCTCCTTCCTGAAAGGATTAGACAATAATAGCAGAAATGCAGCAAGGTTAGGCTCTGTTCCTACCTGCAATGGGAAATGAGGATCAGGAAAAATGAGGAAACACAGATGAGAACTCTAAGGGTTAAAGAAGTTGATGTGATCCAGCATGGAATTTGGCTCTGATCTTCTAAACAGCAAGCATAACAATAAGGGCAGTAAGTTAAGGGAAATTATTGTTTTTTAAAAAGAGGAATGCGTGAAAGACTCTCTTAGGAGTTGTATTTTTCTTGATTCTAAGCTTCTCAGGCATGCTTTTGTTCCCCTAAATAAATTTTTATTTTGGAATAACTTAAGATTTACAGGAAAGTTTCAACAACAGTACAGTATTCCTACAGACTCTCCTCTTAATTTCCTCTACTACATTTGCCAAAACTGAATTAACATTGGTACTTAAGTATCCATTAGACTCCAGCTTTATGCACATTTCACTAGTTTTCCCACTATCCTTTCTCTCATCCAAGATTCAGTATTGGTACCCAGGTATTGATATAACCAGGACTGAATCTTGAATTTAGTCTTCTCGTCTCCCTAGTCTCCTCTGGATTGTATTTCTCAGGCTTTCTTTCACCAAGGCTTTTTTTTTTTTTTTTTAAATTGCTGTTGTCCTTATTGTCAGGAAGGTTGAATAATTTACTTAATAATGAGACTTTTAAAACAAAAACAGGATCACATTTCATATACTGTCTCTGTGCTGTGCTTAGTCGCTCTGTCTTGTGCAGCCTTTTGTCAGCCCATGAACTGTAGCCCACCAGGCTCCTCTATCCATGGGGATTCTCCATGCAAGAGTGGATTGCCCTTCCCTTCTCTGGGAGATCTTCTCAACCCAGGGATCCAATCCAGAGCTCCTGCATTGCAGGTGGATTCTTTACTGCCTGAGCCACCAGGGAAGCCCAAGAATACAGGAGTGGGTAACCTATCCTTCTCCAGGGCATCTTCCCAACCCAGGAATCAAACCAGGGTCTCCTGCATTGCAGGCAGATTCTTTACCAGTTGAGTTACTAGGGAAGCCCCTGTTTCTGTAGTGATATTCAATGAAAATTGATGTTAAAACATTTAAAAGGATCTTCAGTGAAGATGATTCTGTACCTCGGACTGTTGGGAGCCAAGTAGGAAGACTTTCAGTGGTTTTACCTGAACAATAGCGAGGGTTGGGGTTGGAAGTGGGTGGCTCTAGGCCCTCCTTAAATGTCACATCTCTTAGCAAGGCTTTCTAAAAGAGCAGAGTGGTTGATTCAGGCTTGTGTTCCCAGACAACGGCCTGAACTGACGGCATCTCTGCATCCCTGTTGCTAATTCTGGGCATTCTTATCTTTTGGGAAACTAGGTGATCACGCAGTGGCTTGTCATGTGGGTACAAAAATCCACCCTCTTAAGTTTTTTTTTTTAAGATTTATGTATTTTAGAGTGTACTGGGTCTTCGTTGCTATGCACGTGCTTTCTCTCGCTGCAGCGAGCGGGGGCTACTCTTTGCTGTGGAGCGCAGGCTCTAGGTGCGCAGGCCTTGGTAGTTGCAGCTTGTGGCCTCAGTAGGTGTGATACATGGGCTTAGCCACTCTGTGGCATGTGGGATCTTCTTGGACTAGGGATCGAACCAGTGTCCCTTGCATTGCAAGGTGGATTTCTAACCACTAGGCCATTAGGGAAGTCCTTGGTTAAGTTTTAAAGGTAGCCCATGCTGCTTTTCTCTATCACTTCTTTCCTCCTTCACTCCCTCTCTTGCTCTCTCCCTCTTTTTTTTTCCTCCCTCCTTCCTCTGTCTCTTCTCCCCTCTCTCCCATTTACTTTCTCTCCTTTCCTTCAAACTTAAGAATGAGTGTTGGTTTTCAAAAGTTTTTCCCCCAAGTTATTTTCACCTGAGCGTGACTGAACAATCTGATTTGGTGCCGAGTCTAATACCCTATAGAAAGTGGGTCATGGGAATCATGTGGTGGTGATGTGGCAGCTGGTAATCAGGCTGGATAAAAGGGTTTGCAGAAAGAATAAGTCACCGTGCACTGGAAATGTGGGCGATTCAAGGGGAAACTGACCCTGTGGTCTGGTTGAAGGAGCCCTTCCAGCAAAGCAGTCAGGTCCTCTGCCAGGGTGAGAATCTCTTAGTGCTGACCACACATGTCGGCCGCTTCACACAGTTTGTTGTAGAATCCTGTGACCTTGGCAATGTGAATGAGTTCTTCTGATCTAGGTGAGCAGGAGTTTCAAGTATCAGAGAAACAGCATGGTGTTGTTTCGGCAGAGATGTTCGTCTGCAGAAACCTGGTTAATAGTCTAATCTCAGAGGGCTCTTGAAATCCAATGTTGCATGTTAAAAAAAAAAAAAGGGAAAATTCTTTATCATCATGTGAATTGCACATTACTGCGACTTAATTGCTTGTCTTAGTCCTTTGGGGTTGCTGTAACAGAAGACCATAGGTTAAGTGGCTTATCCACAACAGAAATTTATTTCTCTCAGTTCTGGAGGTTGGAAGTCCAAGATCAAGGTGCCAGCAGATTTCGTGTCTGGTGAGAGGTGGCTTATGAGTTCATCAGAAACCATTTTTCTTGTGTCCTCACATGGCAGAAGAGTGAGGGAGCTCTCTGGGGTCTTTTTGTAAGGGCACTAACCCCATTCATGGAGGCTCCACTGTCATGACCTAAGCACCTCTCAGAGACCATCCTGAACCTAAGATCATCACATTGAGGGTTAGGGTTTTTTTTTTTTTTTACATTTTATTTAGTTATTTAAAATTTTTATCCATTTATTTTTATAAATTTGTTTATTGAGGGCTAGGTTTTGAATATACACTTTTGGGAGGCACACAGACATTCAATCTGTAGAAGTAATCATGGAACATTTGTGGGTGGATGGAAAAACAGACATTTCAGTCTAGCTGGACACTGTGATATATGTTCAATATAAGTAAAAAAATAATATTTTGTGGATATACCATGTGGCCAAATTATGCTAGACATCGATGATACCCAAATGAATAAGACAAAGTCCTCTACCTTGAGGGGCTAACGGCTTAGGAGGAGACAACCCAACAGAAATTCAACATCATGTGTGATAAACATTAAGAGTGAAGCAGGTATCAAGTATTGTGGGAGTGTGGCTTTCAACCCAACCTGAGTGTTTAGCTCTTGAAGGTGACACCTAAGCTAATCTTGATGTAAAAGAAATCTGAGGATTTCCCTGGTGGTCCATGGCTAAGACTTTGTGCTCCCAATGCAGGGGCTTGGGTTCTATCCCTAGTCAGGGACCTAGATCCCACATGTTACAACTAAGACCCAGCATAGCCAAATAAATACAAAAATACTGGGGGAAAAAGAAGCTTGGAAGAGGAATGTAGCAGCCCCAGCAGGAGCCCCCAGGAAGGCAGTGCACAGTGATGCTGGAACTACAAGCAGCCCCATCCTCTTCAGCTGTCGAATGTCCTTCTGTCCGTGGTGGACTCAGACTGGAAACACCACCACTGAGTTTCCACTTTGGCTGGTGAAAAATCATGAAATGTTCTAATCAGATATGATTTGTGTGTGTGTGTGTAAAGATGGAATGCATGCTGAGGATTCTGATAAGACGCTGGCTGGAGCCCACTTTAATGATGCTCTGTCCCCTTCTTTCTGCTGGGATCATCAGCTCATAAGAAAAGGATGGTTCACTGCTGGAGCCTGGGAAGAGACTCTCAAACACTCTGGAATTTGAGTGGGTGTTGGTTGGTTGAGGGTTGAATTTGGGTACCATTATTGGAATTATGAAGGAAAGTCAAAGGACCTAAGAGGAAGCCAGACTGTCTGGCAAAGGCTAAGCCAGCACCCGCTGATCAGAAGGACTGTTGGTTTCAAGGACCCTAGTTGCCCTCAAGGAGAATGTCCCTGCTGGGTTGAACTGCTCTCTGTCTGAGATCTCGGGACAGGACTGTTCATCCTGTAGTTCCTGAGAGTTTGGGTGCCTCTTTAGGTGCTTCAGTCGAGAAGTCCCAGGTCACCAGGCCATGTGGGGCTGACCTGCAGAGGAAGCAGTTCCTTCTGCAGCAGCCAGCTCCCCACTGCCTGCAGGAGCCCAGTGTTATGACGTGCATTAAGTGATGCAAGTCAGCGAAAGTGAGAGTTAGTTGCTCAGTCGTGTCCAGCTCTTTGTGACCCCATGGACTGTAGCCCACCAGGCTCCCTCTGTCCATGGGATTCCCCGGCAGAAACACTAGGGCGGGATGCCATTTCCTTCTCCGGGGGCCTCCCAACCCAGAGACCGAAACTGCATCTCCTGCATTGGCAGGCAGATTTTTTTTTTGCCACTGAACCACTTGGAAAGCCCTTGGTTTATTGTATGCATTTATTGGATTTTGCATTCATCATAGTTAATTTTTATATTGTAATGTCAAGAAAACCAGTGAAATGGAGAACAGAATATTTTATATCAAAGCTGGTTGGAAACAGTGAAAGCAATATTTAAGGGAATATTTCTAGCTTAAAATATGTCATAGTATTTCTCTAGTTTACAAAGAAAGATCGATGGCTTGGGAGTGGTTCACTGAAGCATAAAAATGAGGTGAAAACAGTATAAACCCTGCAAGTCCAATGTAGTATGTGACTCTATATGCTAGAAAAAGCAAACACATGCTGTCTGTCAAAAGAGGAGTGCAAGGAAGCAGTGTGGTGATATATTAGAAATTGGATTTTGTTCAATTAGTCATCTATTTCTCCCTAATATGTTGTCTGAAACTTTGTCGAGGAGTGATATAGAGCCATCAAAGTTCTTGCAAATGAAGCATAGAAGCCTCTTTAGTAAATCTCCACCTGATTAATTTTATTGTTAAAGGTAGAAGGGAGACCAAAACTAGAGGCATCATCTAGAATTGCAATCCTCCGAGCAAAATGAGGTGTTATTTATGCTATTGAAGGGAAGTGTATAAAACCAGCCAAATGTGATGACAAATGTGCTTGGAGAGAAAGCATAACGAGTATTGAAAAATTCATTTAAAAATGATATGGTTAAAAAATGATGCTATTGGATATCACAGGCAGTATGAAAGCACAATTACCATCACATATAGTTGGACAAGACTGCTGATGTAGAGCGAGTGAAATAGCTCTTGAAATACGTGTGTCACATATGTGATGGAGAAGTGCTTGGAGACTTACTGTCTTGTTTCTCACTTAAAAAGCATGTGTTGCAGAAGAGATTTTTTCACATAGCTGCTGATTAGTTAGTTCATGAGTGATGGTGTAGACTAGAAAATGAGTGTTGAGACCTCCTCTAAATATATGTAGCTGTTTGTAAGACAAGAAGGGGCATTCCAGATGTAGAAAACAAACTTATGGTTACCTGGGGATGGAGGTTCAATTCAGTTCAGTCGCTCAGTTGTATCCGACTCTTTGTGACCCCATGAACTGCAGCGTGCCAGGCCTCCCTGTCCATCACCAACTCCCAGAGTCCACCCAAACTTATGTGCATTGAGTCAGTGATGCCATCCAACCATCTCGTCCTCTGTCACCCCCCTTCTTCTCCTGCCCTCAATCTTTCCCAGCACCAGGGTTTTTGCAAATGAGTCACCTCTTCGCATCAGGCGCCCAAAGTATTGGAGTTTCAGCTTCAACATCAGTTCTTCCAATGGGCATGAAGCAGGGGGATAACTGGGAAACTGGGATTAATGTATACACATAACTATATATAAAATAGATAACTAATAAGGTCCTTCTGTATAGCACAAGGACTCTGCTCAGTGCTATGTGGCAGCCTGAATGGAAGAGGCGTTTGGGAGAGAATGGATACATGTATATATATGGCTGAGTCCCTTTGCTGTTCACCTGAAACTATCATAACATTGCTAATTAACTATATCCCAATATAAAATAAAAATTTTAAAAAGTTAAAAAAATAACTAATAAGGACCTACTGTATAGCACAGGGAACTCTAGTCAATGCTCTGTAATGACCTATGTGAGAAAAGAATCTTAAAAAGAAAGCATGCATGTATACGTATTACCAATTCACTTTGCCGTACCACACAAATTAACAATACGTTGTAGATCAACTGTACACCAAGAAGAAAATTTTTAAAAAAGAAAATAAAAGGAAAGCATAGAGATTATATCTGGAATTAAAAAAGAAAAGTTCTCTGTAATGTCATGCACATGTTCACGCTACTCTATTTACTGAGAACAGTTGTTGGTCAACACTGTACAACAGTACCTACACCTTCAGCATGTCTTTTATTGTCTGTATGTTGACACTTTGACATCTGGCGCCTTGCTGATACTGGAGGGACTGCTCCTCTCAGGATAGCTAATTCCTAGAGAAAGTAAGTGAAAGGCACCAGAATTGCCTCTCATATGCACACCAACCAAGTCAGAGCCCTTGGTAGCTCAGACGGCAAAGAATACAGGAGACTCAGGTTCAATCCCTGGGTCGGGAAGATCCCCTGGAGAAGAGAATGGCAACCCACTCCAGTATTCTTGCCTGGAGAATCCCATGGACAGAGGAGCCTGGTGGGCTCCAGTCCATGGGGTTGCAAAGAGTCGAACATGACTGAGCGACTAACACACCCCCAAACACCTTCTTTGTCAGGCTCTCACACTCCAGGCCACCATCCATTGGCACCAAAAACCTCCAATACAACATAGCAGAAAGTAGAGACCTGTGCTCTGCCCCAGGGCCTGCTGAAATATTTATTCAGCCACTCCTAAACCTGGAGAAGGCAATGGCACCCCACTCCAGTACTCTTGCCTGGAGACTCCAATGGACAGAGGAATCTGGTAGGCTGAGGTCCATGGGGTCGCTAAGAGTTGGCTAAGACTGAGCGAGTTCACTTTCACTTTTCACTTTCATACACTGGAGAAGGAAATGGCAACCCACTCCAGTGTTCTTGCCTGGAGAATCCCAGGAACGGGGGAGCCTGGTGGGCTGCCGTCTATGGGGTCGCACAGAGTTAGGCACGACTGAAGCGACTTAGCAGCAGACCTGGTTAGATAGCATTACTGACTCAATGGACATGAATCTGAGCAAACTCTGAGAGAGAGTGAAGGACAGGGGGAGCCTGGCATGCTGCAGGCTATGAGATTGCATGAGTCAGACAGGACTTTACAACTGAACAACAACCAAAAGACCCGGTTGCTTTGCCCTGCCTTACCTATTCCTTCCCATGGGAACCGCAATAAAGGCTCTTGCTCAGAGGCTTCTCCCTCTGCCTTGTAACCAACCCTGGGGCTTCCTCATGTCCTGCCTGACCCGCCCCTCCCCAGCATTGGTGTGGTGTGCCCTTACTTCTTGGGATCTGTATAAAAACCTATTTTTTATTTTTCAAAAACATTATTTTACAGTGAGTCCTTGCTGGTTGTCTAGTTTTTACTATGTATTTGGTTGCACTGAGTCTCCACTGTGGCATACAGGCTTCTTTCTAGTTGGCGCATGGACTCAGAGTGCTTGGGCTTCAGTAGTTGCTGCATGCAAGCTAGTTGCGCCACAGCATCTCAGTTCCCTGACCAGGGATCGAATCCTTATCCCCTGCCCTGGAAGATGGGTTCTTATCTGCTGGACCACCAGGGAAGTCCCTGGTTATCTATTTTAAATATAGCAGTGTGTACAGGTTGATCCCAAATTCCCAATCTATCCCTCCCCCTCCAGCCCTTCCCCTGTGGTAACCATAAATTTGTTCTCTAAGTCTGTTTCTTTTTAACAAATGTATGTTTTCAATGGCAATCTTCTCCTGATCTGTTGGCCTCATCATACCTAAATAATACTAAAGCCTACATTTTCAAGCACATCTTGATCTTCATTTAAGGTTAATAGAAATTGTGAAAATTGTGAATCCATCCAGATTGTACCCAGTGGCAGCCTATTTTTTAATGCAGAATGTCAAGAAATGGGCACCAAGTACCCGACTTCTTCCACCCTGAAGTACCCTAGCTGTCACAGAGAACACAGCTCTCAAGTTCTGAAGTTAGGAAGGAAATAAAAACATTTCTCTATGACAATGATAAATGTCATAAGCTGCATTTCTAGGACTTCAAGTGTTTTGCTCAGTTGTGTATTTCAGCATTGTGTTTATTGTCTTGAGAGCCTGAGCCTACTGCCTCAGGGCTGAACAATCATGAATTTTAATACAGAAGATAAAATACCAGAACTTCTCCGTGATGCAAATAGCTCAGTTGCAGAAAGTCTGTCTTTTTCTCCAGCACTTGCTGATTTTTTTTTTTCTCAGGGAGAAAGAAATCAATGATGTATTATTGGCCATATTTTAAAATTACCTCCAAGGGCTGCAATGGAGCATGACAAGCTACTTTCTAAAGGGTAGATTAGGAATCCATTCAGCACCAATTTCTGAGTGAGAGTCATTTCTGCAGCTTTGAGTGTGATATGCGTATTGACAGAGCATCTGATGCAAAGCTGAAAGAAGTCTTCAGTGAGTCATCTCTTCATGATTTCCGTGTCCCTGTTCAACCCAAATACCTAGCATTATCTCAGAGCCAAACTCTTCCTGCCATTCTCAATAACTTATAATTGGTACTTAGAGTTTTATAATTAGGTAGAAAAAAAGTAGAACGGAGAAACCAAGTCAGTATGGAATCTGGTGACACAAACTTTGTCATCAAGTCAAAGAATTAAATATTTCAAACTCTCCACTTTTCCAGTTGATTGGAAATAAGCGGTATTGATTTTAAAGATCTAGTTCTTATTAAAATTATGATGGCTCTCTTTATTATTATTATTTTTTATTATTAAATTTATTTATTTTTTTAATTACAATACTGTATTTGTTTTGCCATACATTGATATGAATCAGCCATAGGTGAACACAATCTCCCAATGCTGAAGCCCCCTCCCACCTCCCACCCCACATTCTCTACTTGAATCATCCTGTGCATCAGCCCCATGCATCCTGCATCCTACATTGAACATAGATTGGCGCTTCATTTCTTACAAGAAAATATACATGTTTCATTGCCATTCTCCCAAACCATCCCACCCTTTCCCTCTCCCTCAGAGTCCAAAGGCTCTCTTTAGAAATAACCTAAAATTTGGCTCATTAAGTGATCTGTAGTTGTCCAAAGTCAAGGAGATCCTGGTTAAGTGTAACAACTCTTCTTAAAGAATTGTCCTTCTGGGACTTCCCTGGTGGTCCTGTGGCTAAGACTCTGTGCTTCCAATGCAGGGGACCTGGGTTTGATCCCTGGTCAGGGAACTATATCCCACAGGTCACAGCTAAGACCCGGCACAGCCAGATAAATAAATAAATGTTAAATTAAAAAAAAGAATTGCCCTTTCTTTCCTTACTAGATCAAGTACATTTCCTTATTCACCTAGGATCATTTCTCTCTCAAGAGGGTCTGTAATTGTCAAGGTTCTCCAGGGAAGCAGAACTAACAGAACATTCATTCATTCATTATTAAGAAACTGGCTCACATGATTATGGAGGCTGGGAAGTCCCAAGACATGTAGTCTGAAGGCCTAAAAACCAGGAGAGTCAATGGCTTAAGTTCCATCTGAGTCCAAGGCAGAATAAGTCCGTGTTCGCCATCAGAGAGAGAACAAATTCTATCTTGCTCACCTTTTGTTCTTTTCAGGCCCCCAGTGAATTGGGTGTGGCCTCCCCACACTGGGCTGTGCCATTTGCTATATTCAGTCTCCTGATAATGGTAAACACATCTCCAACCACCCTGATAGACACACTCAGAATACAACTTAACCAAACGTCTGGATGCCTAGTGGTCCAGTCAGGCTGGCACATAAAATGAACCATCACAGGGTCCTCAGCCCTCCTCAACAGAGCTTTACATGTGGCCATGCCATAGGTCTGTTACACAAGATGCAGATGGATGCCAGCAGAGAACAGAGCTTAAGTTCTCTTTCCAAGAGGCACCACGACCCACATGAGTCCTGTACTGACAGGCTTCTGTCCTGACTGTGCCCTCAGTTTCCCAGGTGTGACTAGAGCCTAGATGTTTCTAGGTCTCTTATCCTCGGGAAAGGACTCATATATCAAGGTCCTTAATTGCCAGCAACAAGAATTGATTCTGCTTCATATTAGTGGCAAAGTCATTTCTTATACACTTATTGGGAAAGAAACCCTTGTGCACTGTTGGTGGGAATATAAATTGGTGCCACCACGATCGAAAGCAATATGGAGGTTCCTCAACAAATTAAAAATGGAACCATCGTATCATCCAACAATTCTGCTTCTAAAGGTATTTATCTGAAGAAAACAAAGTTACTATCTTGAAAAGATATCTGAACTCCTATGTTCACTGTAGCATTGTTTACAATAACCAGGACATGGAAACAACCTAGATGTTCAGTGATGGAAGAATGGATGAAGAAGATGTGGTCCATGTACACAATAAACTATTAAGCAGCCATTAAAAAAAAAAAAAAGGAAATCTTGCCATTTGAGACAAGGTGGATGGACGAAGGCACTCTGCCAAGTGGAGTAAGTCAGACAGAGCAAGGCAAAGACTGTGATCCACTTTGCATATATTGAGTTGGCCAAGAAGTTCTTCCAAGTTTTTCTGTAACACCTTATGGAAAAACTTAGATGAACTTTTTGGCCAACTCATTAGAATCTGAAAGAAAAGGAACTCAGAACAGATTGGTGGTTGCCAGAGGTGAGTGGTAGAGAGTAAGGGAAATGGGTGTAGGTAGTCCAAAGGTACAGACTTCCAGATGTAAGATAAAGAAGTCCTGGGGTTGTAATGTACTGTGTGGTGATTGTAGTTAATATTTCAGGATTATATGTTTAAGAGTTGCTGAGACAGTAGACCTTAAAAGTTCTCATCTCAAAAAAAAAAAAAAAAAAGCAGTTAGGACTGTGAGGTGATGGATGTTAACTAGATTTACTGTGGCGATCATTTTGCAGTATATACATATATCAAATCTTTATTTTGTACACCTGAAATGCATTCAATGTCAATTGTGGCTCAATTTAAAAAGGAAAAATATAAACCCAGTAATAAGATAATAATCCTTTTTATTGCAGTACAATTGCTTTACAAGGTTGTGTTAGCTTCTACTGGACAATGAAGTGAGTCAGCCATTTGTGTACAAGTGTCCCATCCCTCTGGGATCTCCCTCCTACCCCCCCTCTCCAGCTCCCTCTTCTAGGTCGTCATAGAGCACCAAGCTGAGCTCCCTGGGGTGTACAGCAGCTTCCCACTAGCTATCTATTTCACACATGGTAGTCACCTAGAGCCAGACATCCTGGAATGTGAAGTCAAGTGGGCCTTAGAAAGCATCACTATGAACAAAGCTAGTGGAGGTGATGGAATTCCAGTTGAGCTATTTCAAATCGTGAAAGATGATGCTGTGAAAGTGCTGCACTCAATATGCCAGCAAATTTGGAAAACTCAGCAGTGGCCACAGGACTGGAAAAGGTCAGTTTTCATTCCAGTCCCAAAGAAAGGCAATGCCAAAGAATGCTCAAACTACTGCACAATTGTACTCATCTCACACTCTAGTAAAGTAATGCTTAAAATTCTCCAAGCCAGGCTTTAGCAATACATGAACCGTGAACTCCCTGATGTTCAAGCTGGTTTTAGAAAAGGCAGAGGAACCAGAGATCAAATTGCCAACATCCGCTGGACCATCGAAAAAGCAAGAGAGTTCCAGAAAAACATCTATTTCTGCTTTATTGACTATGCCAAAGCCTTTGACTGTGTGGATCACAATAAATTGTGGAAAATTCTTCAAGAGATGGGAACACCAGACCACCTGACCTGCCTCTTGAGAAACCTATATTCAGATCATGAAGCAACAGTTAGAACTGGAAATGGAACAACACACTGGTTCCAAATAGGAAAAGGTGTACATCAAGGCTGTATATTGTCACCCTGCTTATTTAACTTATA
The DNA here is from genome assembly GCA_917880005.1 of Nanger dama. NCBI lineage: Eukaryota > Metazoa > Chordata > Mammalia > Artiodactyla > Bovidae > Nanger > Nanger dama. Next base: position 1,087,963 of record CAKJTW010000132.1, on the reverse strand, counting down.
TGCAGAGTACATCATGAGAAACGCTGGGCTGGAAGAAACACAAGCTGGAATCAAGATTGCTGGGAGAAATATCAATAACCTCCGATATGCAGATGACACCAACCTTATGGCAGAAAGTGAGGAGGAACTAAAAAGCCTCTTGATGAAAGTGAAAGAGGAGAGTGAAAAAGTTGGCTTAAAGCTCAACATTCAGAAAATGAAGATCATGGCATCTGCTCTCATCACTGCATGGGAAATAGATGGGGAAACAGTGTCAGACTTTATTTGGGGGGCTCCAAAATCACTCAGATGGTGACTGCAGCCATGAAATTAAAAGACGCTTACTCCTTGGAAGAAAACTTATGACCAACCTAGATAGCATATTGAAAAGCAGAGACATTACTTTGCCAACAAAGGTCCATCTAGTCAAGGCTATGGTTTTTCCAGTGGTCATATATGGATGTGAAAGTTGAACTGTGAAGAGGGCTGAGCGCCGAAGAATTGATGCTTTTGAACTGTGGTATTGGAGAAGACTCTTGAGAGTCCCTTGGACTGCAAGGAGGTCCAACCAGTCCATTCTAAAGAAGATCAGTCCTGGGATTTCTTTGGAAGGAATGATGCTAAAGCTGAAACTCCAATACTTTGGCCACCGCATGCAAAGAATTGACTCATTGGAAAAGACTGATGCTGGGAGGATTGGGGGCAGGAGGAAAAGGGGACAACAGAGGATGAGATGGCTGGGTGGCATCACCAACTCGATGGTCGTGGGTTTGGGTGAATTCTGGAAGTTGGTGATGGACAGGGAGGCCTGGCGTGCTGCAATTCATGGGGTTGCAAAGAGTTGGACACGACTGAGCGACTGAACTATACTGAGTGTATGTATGTCAGTCAGACTCTCCGAATTCGTCCCACCCTCACTTTCCCCCTTAAGTGTCCACATGCCTGTTTTGTAAGTCAGAAGGAGAAAAACAAATATCCTAGATTAATGAATGTATGTAGAATCTAATCATTCTTAAAAAAAAAAAAAAAAGGATATTGGGTAGCTCAGAGAAGCACATGGAGGAAGTTGCTTGGAAAACTAGTCTTGGAGGTTGTATAACCAGAAATCAAGATCAAAATTACTGCTGTAGACTCGTTCTGTCTGACTCGATGACTCCACCATCAAATGCCGCATGTGTGGGCAGCACCATAGACGCTGGATAGGGTAATAGTTTTGTTGCAATGTGGCTCAGGAGTTCTGTCTTGGTACGATGCCATTGCCTCCAGAAAACATTCTGTGTAATTTTTATTTCTTTACAAAATGCCTGCTGGCTTAGAGTCTGGGGCAGTGACTTCCAGATGATGGAGTCTAGATTCTATGCTCATGATTGACCTGCAAGGGGACCAGGGGAGGTGAATTTCTGGAATTTTTGGCTATATGGTTCTAAAAATAAAATGGTTCTAAAAAATAAATGGTTCTAAAATGGTGGCTGGGTTCTAACTTCTACCAGAACCACAAGATAAGGGAAATTTTCTACATATAGTCAATTCAGTGAGGACAATATTGAGCAGTAGTTAAAAATGTGGACTCTGGGGGTCAAATTAGGTACAAATTCAAGGTCTAGCACTCACTAACTGTATGACTTTTGTTAAATTATGTAACATCCTTGTGACTCAATGTCCTCATCTGTAAAAGGAGGAGACTAATAGTACCTATCTTGTAGGGTTGCTATAAAGATTTTATTACATTAAAAATTTTAAATTGGAGGATAATTGCTTTACAAGGTCATGTTGGTTTCTGCCACACAACAATGCAAATCATTCATAACTATATATATGTGTGTGTGTGTATACCTTGTAAAGCAATATATATATATTGCTTTTGGATATATATATATATATATATATATATAAAACCCCTCCCTCTTGAGCCTCCCTCCCACCACCCCCTATCCCCCATTCAAGTGATCACAGAGGGCTAGGCTGGGCTCCTGTTATATAGCAGCTTCTCACTAGCTAGCTATTTTACACATGGTAGTGTATATAGGTCAGTCATTCCACCTTCTCCTTACCCTGCTGTGTCCACTAGTCTGCAGATTTTATTAGGTAATATAGATAAGCATTTGAAACAGTGCCTGATGCATGATGGTGGTGGTTGTTTAGTTGCCAAGTCATCTCTGACTCTGCAACTCCATGGACTGTAGCCCACCAGGCTCCTGTGTCCATGGGATTTCCCAAGCAAGAACACTGGAGTGGGTTGCCATTTCCTTCTCCAGGGAATCTACTGGACCAGGGATCAAACCTGTGTCTCCTGCATTGGCAAGTGGATCCTTTCCCACTGAGCCATCACGGAAGCCCTTGCCTTTCCGTCAGCCTCAGTTCAGTTGCTCAGTTGTGTCTGACTCTGCAACCCCATGGACTGTAGGACACCAAGCTTCCATGTCCATCACCAACTCCTGGAGCTTGCTCAAACTCACATCCATTAAGCCAGTGATGCCATCCAACCATCTCGTCCTCTGTCATTCCCTTCTCCTCCTGCCTTCAATCTTTTCCAGCATCAGGGTTTTTCTAATGAGTCAGTTCTTCACATCAGGTGGCCAAAGTATCGGAGCTTCAGCATTGGTCCTGCCAATGAATATTCACGGCTGATTTCCTTTAGGATTGATTGGTTTGATCTCCTTGCAGCCCAAGGGACTCTCAAGAGTCTTCTCCAACACCACAGTTCAAAAGCATCGATTATTTGATGTTCAGCTTTCTTTATGGTCCAACTCTCACATCCATACATGGCTATTGGAAAAACCATAGCTTTGACTAGATGGACCTTGGTCGGTCAAGTGATGTCTTTCCATAGGGTGACCCAAGTCATCATTCTTGAGAGTCTGAAGTCATGGTGACCCTGCCTGTGTCAGGTGGCTCTGGCTCTCCATTGACTTAAAACACTGTTTATGCATATTATTTAGGATGCTTTTATCTGCATGTCATAGAAAACCCAATTAAATAGCTTAAAAGAAGGTTCATTCAATCATTCACTCACCTAAAAATGTTTGTTGAGTGCTAACTGTATCTTAGGGACTCATTCAGGTGCTTAGGATTCAGCAGTGAACAAAATTTCCTGCCCTCGTGAAAAATTCTGGTTGGAGGAGGTGGGAAGGAACAAAATAAACCAATAAGCTGCATGTAGAGTCTTAGGTGGTGATAAGTGCCAGGGAGAAAAAGCAGGTTAGAGTAACCAGGTAGGGTTACCCTACCCTAGAGGTAGGGTTTGCTATTTGTAATAGAGTGGTCAAAGAAAGATTCCTTGATAAGGTGGTGTTTGGGCAGAGATCTGAAAGACATGGGAATACTTGGGAGAAGGAGTTCCCTTGGCAGATTTAGATGAGTCAGGTTGTTTTGACAAACTGTTTCTGAAATTAACTAACAACTTTGGATGAGCAGAAACAGTGCCAGGCAGGCTGGTACAGAGAGTGCTGGTTGACCCCTCACTCCATTTCCTTTGTTGTTAACATCTTTGTAACAATGGCACATTTGTCAAATGTACAAAAGCGGCATTGCCACGTTAATTATTAATAAACTGGTAATTTATTTATACTAGACATTATTCAGATCTCATTAGTTTTTAAACTAATGCACCTTTTCTCTTCCAGGATCCAGGCCTGGCTATGACCTTGCAGTTATTCGTTACGTCTCCATAGTTTCTTTCGATCTTGACTTCTGATCAGGCTGCTGTAACAAAATACCATAGACTGGACAGCTTGTAAACACAGAATTTTTTTTTTTCGTCTGGAGGTTGGGTAGTCCAAGAATCAAGGCATTGGTGGATTTGGTATGTTTCCTGGTCATAGATGGCTATCTTTTTGCTGTGTCTTCAGGTGGCGGAAGGGGCAAAGGAGCTCTGTGGGATCTCTTTTATGAAGGACTAATCTCATTCATGGGCTTCCCTGGTGGCTCAGAGTTTAAAGCATCTTGCCTCCAATGCGGGAGATCCAGGTTCGATCCCTGGGGCGGGAAGATCCCCTGGAGAAGGACATGGTAACCCACTCCACTATTCTTGCATGGAAAAATCCCATGGATGGAGAAGCCTAGTAGGCTACAGCCCACGGGGTCGCAAAGAGTCAGACATGACTGAGCGACTTCACTCACTCACTCAGTCTCATTCATGGGGGCTCTGCCTTCATGACCTAATCTCCACCCAAAGGCCCCTACTTTATAGTATCATCACCTTGGCGTTAGGATTTCAGCATGAGAATTTTAGGAGGAGGTGTAAACATTTATTCTATAGCAGGTCTGTAACAATCTCTTTTTACCCATCATTTTGACAGTTTTGAGGAGTATTGATCAGGTAGTTTGCAGAATGCTTCTTAATTAGGTTTTCATCTTATGTTTTTCTTATGGTTAGGCTGGGTTAGAGAAGAGTACCTAAGAGGAGAAGCATGCTTCCTGTCACATCATATAACAGGATACATGATATCAACATGACTTATCACTGGTGGTTAACCTTGATCAAGGTTGAGCTTGCTGGGTTTCTTCAGTCTCAAGTTACCTTTTCCCTCTTTCAGCATGGTGATGTTTGGAAACAGTTATAAATCTGGTCTACACTTGGGGTGGAGGATATGGGGGTGAAGTCTGAGAGTCATGGATTCAGCTCCATCTCCTGCAGGGGGCATCATCTACATAAATTATTTGTAATGCTTCTGTAAGGACAATTTGTTTCTTCTTCCCCACTTATTTATTTACAAAATGATTCACTTTGGATTATAATCCAGTGCTATATTTATCTCATTACCCAAATTGTTCCATCTTTGACCACTGACGTGACTTCTCTTATTTTTTTAAAACAATTTCTTACTTTCTGGCATGGCAAGACACTCTAGACTCATCTTAAGTTTTCCACCCTCAGCCCTAGGTAGGGAAGTGGTATTCGTTCATTCATTTATATATTTTTTGGCCACATGTAGGACCTTAGTTCCCCAACCAGGATTGAACCCACGGCCCCTGCGTTTGAAGCATGGAGTATTAACCACTGGACTGCCAGGAAAGTCCTGGGAAATGGTATTTAGATAACAAGATTTGGGGGCTAGGAGTTCTTGGTGCTACTTGGGTGTTGGCTTTTTGTGAACAGAGCTAGGAAACACATGTGTATATATTAATATTAATCCATGTGAGTACACATATCTATAATTGTTCCATATCTTCCCAACTATATTATATATCTGTATCTATTAATAATAAGGCTAACATCAGTTCATACTGATGTCTTCAACTCTTATCCCATATCACATGGCTCATCCCAGTCTTCCTTTCTTACCTGTAATTTCCCTCTTAGACATCAAGAACCCTAGCTCCCAGTTGCTTGGTTCAGTCCGGCATATACTACTTTCTTTTGTTGGTGCTGGGTTCTCTGGACGTGATGGCTGCTCAGTGGTTCAGAAAATCTAGTTCATAGATACTTCACTGACATGGCCTCCTGGGGTCCACCATTAGGTCTTCTCTTACTCAAAAGAAAAACGGTTATGTGCTAAAGAGGGGATGTGGCTTTGCTCCACAACTTTGGGGCTTCTGCTAAGATTCTCTGTCTTAGCTTGCCGTGGGCCCCATAGAGCATCCCAACCTGGCCCAGGCACTTGAAACAGCATGGGACACACAGGGTCATGAGGCAGGCCAGGTGGTATTGCTGCTACGGTGAAGTGTGGGTGGCTCCTTCTCTGAGACCTGGGGCTCTAGGACTGGGGCAAATAGCAGGGGAAGTTCAGGATACTATATATATATATATATATATATATATATATATATATATTTTAATTTTTATTTATTTATTTTTGGGTGTGCTGGGTCTTTGTTGCTGCGTGTGGGTTTGCTCTAGTTGCAGTGAGCAGGGCTGCTCTCTTGCTGCAGTGCACAGGCTTTTATTCCAGTGGCTTCTCTTGTTGCAGAGCATGGGCTGTAGGCACGTGGTCTTCAGTAGTTGTGATACATGGGCTTAGTTCAGCTCAGTTGCTCAGTCGTGTCCGACTCTTTGCAACCCCATGGACTGCAGCACACCAGGCTTCCCTGTCCATCACCAATTCCTGGAGCTTGCTCAAACTCACTGAGTGAGTGATGCCCTCCAGCCATCTCATCCTCTGTCATCCCCTTCTCCTCCTACCATCAATCTTTCCCAGCATCAGGGTCTTTTCCAGTGTGTTAGTTCTTCACATCAGGTGGCCAAAGTATTGGAGCTTCAGCATCAGTGCTTTCAGTGAATATTCAGGACTGATTTCCTTTAGGATGGACTAGTTGGATCTCCTTACAGTCCAAGGGATTCTCAAGAGTCTTCTCCAACACCACAGTTCAAAAACATCAGTTCTTTGGCACTCAGCTTTCTTTATAGTACAACTCTCACATCCATACATGATTACTGGAAAAACCATAGCTTTGACTAGATGGACCTTTGTTGGCAAAATAATGTCTCTGCTTTTTAATATGCTGTCAAGGTTGGTCATAGCTTTTTTCCCAAGGAGCAAGCATCTTTTAATTTCATGGCTGCAGTCACCATCTGCAGTGATTTTGGAGTCCCCAAAATAAAGTCTGTCGCTGTTTCCATTGTTTCCCCATCTATTTGCCATGGAGTGATGGGACCAGATGCCATGATTTTCATTTTCTGAATGTTGAGCTTTAAGCCAACTTTTTCATTCTTTTCTTTCACTTTCATCAAGAGGCTCTTTAGTTCTTCACTTTCTGCCATAAGTGTAGTGTCATCTGCGTATCTGAGGTTATTGATATTTCTCCCAGCAATCTTGATTCCAGCTTGTGCTTTATCCAGCCCGGCATTTCACATGATGTACTCTGCATATAGGTTAAATAATCAGGGTGACAATATATAGTCCTGACGTACTCCTTTCCCGGATTGGAACCAGTCTGTTGTTTCATGTCCAGTTCTAACTGTTGGTTCTTTTCCCTGCATACGGATTTCCCAAGGGGCAGGTAAGGTGGTCAGTTATTTCCATCTCTTTAAGAATTTTTCACAGTCTGTTGTGATCCACACAGTCAAAGGCTTTGACGTAGTCAATAAAGCAGAAGTAAATATTTTTCTGGAACTCTCTTGCTTATTCAGTGATCCAACAGATGTTGGCAATTGGATCTCTGGTTCCTCTGCCTTTTCTAAATCCATCTTGAACATTGGGAAGTTCTCAGTTCGCGTGCTGCTGAAGCCTGGTTTGGAGAATTTGAGCATTACTTTAGTTGCCCTGAGGAATATGGAATCTTGGCTTCCCTGGTGGCTCAGCTGGAAACAAATCTGCCCACAGTGTGGGAGGCCTGGGTTCGATTCCTGGGTTGGGAAGATCCCCTGGAGAAGGGAAAAGCTACCCACTCCAGTATTCTGGCCTGAAGAATTCCATGGACTATATAGTCCATGGGGTCGCAAAGAGTTGGACATGACTGAGCGACTTTCACTTTCACTTTTCATGTGGAATCTTCCCAGACCAGGGATCGAGCCTGCATTGGCAAGCAGATTCCCAAGCACTGGACCACCAGAGAAGTCCATGGATACTATTTGTGTTATTCATCTGCATCTACATTTCAGCATAGTCCTACAAAAGAAGGAATCATTCAGAGAAGAGATAGAGAAAAGAAAATAGAACATTTTAAAGAGAGCTTTTCTTTTCCTGTAGCCTCGTGCCTACATTAACTGAAATTTCTATGATTTGGAGTCTGGAGGGGTTGGGAAAGCCAATTGGTAGGCTAAGCAGAAGCCAGTGCTAGCAGCAGCCTTACCCACTATTGGTGAGATTAAAGGTTATTTATCCCCAAATCCTTTTACCTTCCTCCTTAGTATCACATTGCAGAGTACAGTGCTTTCTAGAATAGAGGACTACATTTCTCAGCCCCTTTGGTACTTTACAAACCTGGGATTTTGGTTTTGTCAGTGAGACATGAGAATTTCTGGAGAGGCTATTTTATTTATTTATTTTTAAAAATTAATTAATTTATTTTAATTGGAGGCTAATTACTTTACAATATCGCAGTGGTTTTTGCCATACATTGACATGAATCAGCCATGGGTGTACATGTGTTCCCCATCCTGAACCCTCATCCCATCCCTCAGGGTCATCCCAGTGCACCAGCCCTGAGCTCCCTGTCTCATGTATTGAATGTAGACTGGTGATCTGTTTCATATATGATAATATACATGTTTCAGTGCTATTCTCACGAATCGTCGCACCCTCACCCTCTCCCAGAGAGTCCAAAAGACTGTTGTTTACATCTGTGTCCCTCTCGCTGTCTCGCATATAGGGTCATTGTTACCATCTTTCTAAATTCCATATATATGCATTGGTATACTGTATTGGTGTTTTTCCTTCTGACTTACTTCACTCTGTATAATAGGCTCCAGTTTCATCCACCTCATTAGAACTGATTCAAATGTATTCTTTTTAATGGCTGAGGAATACTCCATTGTGTATGTGTACCACAGCTTTCTTATCCATTTGTCTGCCAATGGACATCTAGGTTGCTTCCATGTCCTGGCTATTATAAACAGTATTGTGATGAACATTGGGGTACACGTGTCTCTTTCAATTCTGGTTTCCTTGGTGTGTATGCCCAGCAGTGGGATTGCTGGGTCGTATGGCAGTTCTGAATGTTGAGCTTTAAGCCAACTTTTTCACTCTCCTCTTTCACTTTTATCAAGAGGCTTTTTAGTTCCTCTTCACTTTCTGCCATAAGGGTGGTGTCATCTGCATATCTGAGGTTATTGATATTTCTCCCAGTGATCTTGATTCTGGCTTGTGGTTCTTCCAGCCCGGCATTTCTCATGATGTACTCTGCATATAAGTTAAATAAGTAGGGTGACAATATACAGCCTTGATGCATTCCTTTTCCTATTTAGAACTAGTCTGTTGTTCCATGTCCAGTTCTAACTGTTGCTTCCTGACCTGGATATAGGTTTCTCAAGAGGCAGATCAGGTGGTCTGGTATTCCTATCTCTTTCAGAATTTTCCACAGGAAACTAACATCCATTCAGAAAACTAAGATCATGGCATCTGGTCCCATCACTTCATGGGAAATAGATGGGGAAACAGTGGAAACAGTGTCAGAGTTTATTTTGGGGGCTCCGAAATCACTGCAGATGGTGATTGCAGCCATGAAATTAAAAGATGCTTGCTCTTTGGAAGCGTCTTTAAGCAGCAGAGAGAACATAGCCAATATTTTATTACTATAAAAGGAGTATTACCTTTAAAAATTGTGAATTGCTATGTTGTTCACCTGTAAATTACAGTGTACATCAATATATCTCAATTAAAAATAGAAAAATAAAAGCCAAGTGTGTTATAGCAGAATGGTAGGGGCTCACATCTCCAGTGAATACAGCAAAACTACCACACCACACCTCTGAATCTGTCTTAACCTGTTGCTGTTGTTTAGTGACTAAGTCGTATCTGACTCTGCGACACCATGGACTGCAGCACGCCAGGCTTCCCTGTCCTTCACTATCTCCCAGAGTTTGCTCAAACTCATGTCCATGGAGTCGGTGATGCCCTCCAACCATCTCATCCTCTGCCACCCCCTTCTCCTCCTGCCCTCAATCTTTCTCAGCATCAGGGTTTTTTCCAATGAATGGGCAGTTTGCATTAGGTGGCCAAAGTATTGGACCTTTAGCTTCAGTCCTTTCAATGATTAGTCAGGATTGATTTCCTTTAGGACTGAATGGTTTGATCTCCTTGCTGTCTTATGTGGGAGAGATATAAACTATCTCCTTAAGCCCTTATTGTCTTTTGGCATCAATTAAGAGCAACCCAGTGCATGTCTTCATTAATACAAGGCTCTGTATTCCAGTCATCGTCAGTCATAGGTCGTGCTAGGGACATGCTTCTGAAGCGTCAGCATCACCTGCAGGGTTGGTTAAAACCTAAATTGCTGGGCCCTGCACCCAGAGTTTTAGATTCAGTTGGTCTGGAGTGGAGCCTGATAATGGACATTTCTAACAAGTTCCCAGATGCTGCTGCTGCTGGTGGACCAGGAACCACAGTTTGAGAAGCCCTGGACTAGGGCAATGGGAAGAACATAAGAGGTTTTATGTAGAAAGTACAATTTCTCAGGCTATAGTTTCTGTTTAAGCAAAATCTTTGATTGTGAACTCACACTTAAATGATCAGAAGCAAATAAATTGGAAGCCTCCCAGTTTAAAAAAATTTTTTTATTGAGATATAATTTATCCTTTTAAAGTATATAATTCTTCAATGGCTTTTCATATGGGATTCCAAATTTAAAAAATGTTTTTGTTGTGGTAAAATATTCATAACATAAATACAGCTACTTTGACGTTTTAGAAATTTATTTATTTTAAAAAAATTTATTGGATTATAGTTGATTTACAGTACTATTTAAGTTTCAGATGTAAAGAGAAGTGATTCAGTTATATATATGGTTTCAACCATTTTAAAGTGTGCCATTCAATGGCGTTAAGTGCATTGCACTGTTGTGTAACCATCGCCACCATCCATCTCTAGAAATGTTCATCTTTCCCAGTTGAAACTGTGTGCTTGTAAAAACAACCCCTTCTTCCCCTTCCTTCCAGTCTCTGGTAACCCCAACTCTACTTTCTGTCTATGAATATTACTATTCTAGGTCCCTCATGTAAGTGGAATCATGCAATACTTATCCTTTTCTGACCAGCTTATTATACTCATCATGTGTCAAGGTTCATCCATGTTGTAGCATGTGGAGAATTTCTTTCCTTTTTAAGGCTATATAATACCCCATTGTGTGGATAGAGCACATTTTGTTAGATCATTCATTCGGACATTTGGGTAATTTCCATCTTTTAGCAATTGTAAATAATGCTGCTATAAACATTGGCCTATCAAATTTTTAATTTAAAATCTTCAATATTAGCTTTTTCAATTTTATCTTTGACTGTGTGGATCACAACAAACTGTGGAAAGTTCTTCAAGAGATGGGAATACCAAACCACCTTACCTGCCTCCTGAGAAATCTGCATTCAGGTCAAGAAGCAACCGTTAGAACTAGACGTGGAACAACAGATTGGTTCCGAATTGGGAAAGGAGCACGTCAAGGCTGTATATTGTCACCTGGCTCCAACATACTTTCATGTATATATGCAGAGTACATTATGTGAAATGCCGGGCTGGATGAAGCACAAGCTGGAATCAAGAGTGCTGGGAGAAATATCAATAACCTCAGATACGCAGATGACACCACCCTTATGGCAGAAAGTGAAGAGGAACTAAAGAGCCTCTTGATGAAAGTGAAAGAAAAGAATGAAAACTTGACTTAAAATTCAGCACTCAAAAACTGAAGATCATGACATCTGGTCCCATCACTTCATGGTAAATAGATGGGGAAACAATGGAAACAGTGACAGACTTTATTTTGGGGACTCCAAAATCACTGCAAATGGTGACTGCAGCCTTGAAATTAAAAGATGCTTGCCCTTGGAAGAAAAGCTATGACCAATCTAGATAGCATATTAAAAAGCAGAGACATTACTTTGCCAACAAAGGTCCATCTAGTCAAAGCTATGGTTTTTCCAGTAGTCATGTATGGATGTGAGAATTGGACTATAAAGAAGACTGAGAACCAAAGAATTGATGTTTTTGAACTGTGGTGTTGGAGAAGACTCTTGAGAGTCCCTCGGACTGTAAGGAGATCCAGCCAGTCCATCCTAAAGGAAATCAGTCCTGAATATTCACTGGAAGGACTGAAGCTGAAACTTCATTGTATGCTGAAGCTGAAATTCCAATACTTTGGCCGCCTGATATGAGGAACTGACTCACTGGAAAAGACCCTGATGCTTGGAAAGATTGAGGGCAGGAGGAGAAGGGGACAACAAAGGAGGAAATGGTTGGGTGGCATCACTGATGGACCTGAGTTTGAGCAAGCTCCCGGAGTTGGTGAGGGACAGGGAAGCCTGGTGTGCTGCAGTCCATGGGTCTTGCAAAGAGTCAGACACGACTGAGCAACTGAACTGAACTGAAGTTTTACTCCTGGGTTTATATCCAGAAAAGACAAAAACTCTAATTGGAAAAGATGCATGCAGCCCAATGTTTGTAACACCACTATTTGCAATAGCCAAGACAAGAAAACAACCTAACTGTCCATCAACAGATGAATGGATGAAGATGTGGAATATACAATGGAATATTAACATAAAAGAATGAAATGATGCTGTCAGCAGCAACATGGATGTAACTAGAGATTATCATACTAAGTGAAGTAAGTTGGAGAAAGACAAGTATCATATGATATCAATTATATGTGGAATCTTAAAAATTATACAAATGGATTATCTGCAGAACAGAAATAGACTCACATACTTAGAGAACAAATTTATATTTACCAAAGGAGAAATAGCAGAGAGAGAGAAATCAGGGTTTGAGATTAACAGATACAATCTATTATATAGAAAATAAACAACTAAGATTTACTGTATTGTCAAAGTCACTAGTTGTGTCTGACTGTTTTGTGACCCTATGGACTATAGCCCTCCAGGCTCCTCTGTCCATGAGATTTCCTAGGCAAGAATACTGGAGTGCCATTTCCTTCTCCAGGGGATTTATTGTATAGCACAGGGAGCTACATTCAGTTTCTTGTAATAACCTATATGGGAAAAGAATCTGAAAAAGAATATATAGATATTCTTTTGAATCACATTGCTGTATACCTGAAGCTAACACCACATTGTAAATCAGCTAGACTTCAACCTAAAAAATTTAAATAGCTAACACGTTCATATGGCTCAAATACAAAAGAATGGAACACAGTAAAAAAAATCTTACTCCCACCCGTGCTCAGAACCACCCAAGCCCTTCCCAGGAGGCAACTTTTGTTATCTGTTTCTTGTATGTCCTCCCAGAGATCTGTCACTTTCCTTTCATTCTGACACAGAAGAAATTTAGTGTCCTGTACACACTGTTCTGCACCTGTTATAACAATTCAACCTTGTTTCTAAGAGACCTAAAGTAAGAGCTTTTTCATTCTTTCATTCTTTTTTAATAGTTGTATAGGATGTCATCATATGGGTGTACCATGCTTTCTTTAACTGTCGTTTATTGATTGTCATTGAGGTGGTTTTTAATCCTGTGCTTTAGAAACACAGCTGCAGTGAATAATCTTAGAGAAAGATCATTTTATTTGTGTGAATTCATTGGTATGATCAATTCCTAGAAGTGAAATTAGTCAAAAGATATTGCATGAGTAATGTGTATGTATATAGCCAAATGTATATAGCTAGCTAGCTATATATATCACACAATTACTCATATGTACATATGAGTAATATATTTAGTCAAATTGCCCTCCGTGGAGGGAGCTGCAGTTTATGCTCCTGTCAGCATATATATGAAAGTGCCTGCCTGCACTGGCTCGTCAATGCAGCCTGTTATCAAAGTTTTTGATCTTTTCCAGTCTTTTGAGTGAAAAATGGTCTCTGACTTGCACAGAATGTACACAGTACTCTTACTCATAATAGTAAAAACTACTTGCATCAATTTTAAAAAGACTGTAAAAGCCACGTACTCGCCCCGCCCACCCTCCCACCCCCTGCCAGAAGGCTGTCTTCTGCAAGGCCCCCTTAGAGGAGGCTGTGAAGACAGCTGGCCTGGAAGTTTCTCTCAGACACCAGGAGAAGGGATCATAGAGGCCAGCAGACAAAGAGGAGCATTCCAAAAGCAGAGCCTGGGGCCTCTGGATTAGCCCACCAAGGAGCTCACTCTTTGGCCAACCTGAGTATCCACCCCATTCATCGGAAAAACAGCAGCTGTTAGGACTGGTGCCTGCTTTGTGTTTCCCATTCTCCTCTTTTCTGGATGATGCTGATTCACTCATTTTCTGCCTTCCCTGTCACTGTTTACTGGGTGAATTCTACTGAGTGAATTAAACAGTGTGGTTTCAAAGTTTCCAGGTCCCCAGACCTTGAGAAGGCATGTTTGGGTCTGAGATCCTGGACTTTGAACCCAACTGTGACTGGCCAGGTACGGAGACACCGGCTGGACCCGTGGAGTGACTCTGGCACATGCAGCTGGGTCCTTGGTAAGCATTCAACCCACTTTCCTTTGGCCTTTTCTTTCTAGCTAAAGGAATTCGAATTGTGTTGGAGGGGTAGGAGTGGGAGGGATTGTCCAACTGCAAGTAATGAGTCATGATGGATTCATTGCTTGAGGGTGAGTCTTGCTTTATCAGAGCAATGTTTTGCTTTCATAATAAAAAGAATGAATGATGGATACTATCTCTTCCCTCTCCTTACCTTAATGCAGACAAGATGCTTAGAGCTGCAATAGCTACCTGGTAACAATCAGGTGATGAATAAGGATGGTAGGGCAGAACATGAAGAAGGGGCCTGGGCTTTCAGCCTTATTGGATTTCTATACCAACCCTGAAATTCTGATTTCCAGAGTTCTTTTTTTTAATGTTGTTGTTCAGTTGCTCAGTTGTGTCAGAGTCAGGGGAGCATGCCAGGCTTCCCTGTCCTTCACTATCTCCTGGAGTTTGCTCAAACTCATGTCCATTGAGTTCATGATGCCTTCCAATCATCTCATCCCCTGTGGCCCCCTTCCCCTCCTGCCTTCCCCAGCATCAGGGTCTTTTCCAGTGAGTTGGCTCTTCACATCAAGTGGACAAAGTATTGGAGTTTCAGCTTCAGCATCAGTCCTTCCAATGAATATTCAGGGTTGATTTCCTTTAAGATGGACTGGTTTGATCTCCTTGCAGTCCAAGGGACTCTCAAGACTCCAGGACTTCCCTGGTGGTCTAGTGGTTAAGAATCCACCTGCCAATGCAGGGAACCTGGGCTCAATCCCTCGTCTGGGAAGATTCCACATGCTGAGGGGCAACTAAGCCTCAGTGCCACAGCTACTGAAACTGGCACACATTGGACCCTGTGCTCCGCAACAAGAGAAGCCACCACGATGAGAAGCCCATGCACCACAATTAGAGAGTAGCCCCTGCTCGTCGCAACTAGAGAAAGCCCACACACAGCGACAAAGACCCAGCACAACCAAAAAAAGTCTCCTCCAGCACCACAGTTTGAAAGCATCAGTTCTTCGGTGCTCTATCTTCTTTATGGTAAATCTCTCACATCTGTACATGACTACTGGAAAAAACATAGCTTTGACTATACAGAGCTTTGTCAGCAAAGTGATGTCTCTGGTTTTTAATACTGTCTAGGTTGGTCATAGCTTTTCTTCCAAGGAGCAAGCATCTTTTAATTTCATGGCTGCAGTCACTGTCAGCAGTGATTTTGGAGCCCCCAAAATAAAGTCTGACACTGTTTCCACTTTCCCCATCTATTTGCCATGAAATGATGGGACTGGATCCCCTGATTTTTTAAAAATATGATACAATTAAAGCCTTTATTGTTTAAGCTACTATTGATGCTTAAAACTCAGCCTCTGTGCACTGGTGCTGAATTGAATCTCAGAGAGCGAGTTTCCAGTGAGGTAGAAACTTCAGGCAAAGGGAGACACAGCAGGAGTTGTATACCGATGGTTCAGTTGTGGGGTGCTGATAAGATTAGAGTGTGCACAGGGCCTGCATCCTTTAACCTGGTCTCAGTTAATCTCATGATGAGCTTCCCTGGTTCCTTTAATCTGGCCTGACGTGGGCTTCTCTGGCATGAAGAATGTTAGCATCTTCCATTTGTTGGGGGGTTTTGGTAGGCAGGGAGAACCAGGGCCCTGCCCAAGGCTGCACGATTGTTTCTTGGCTGCTTCTCCTTGTCTCTGCATTCCTTCTCTTCCATGATTAGTAGCTGTTGGAATCTGCCCTTTGGAGCTCAGGGAAGGTCATGGAGGCTGGGGTCTGTTCCCTAGAAATAAGAAATGGGGGACACAGAAAGGCTCCCAGGAGCCTCACAAAGTTCTGCTCAGTTTCACTCTAGTGCCTCAGTCTTATTAAACTTCCAGACAGAATAATCTGTGACCCTTGCTTCTTTGCCTCACTTGCTTGTATTTCCAAGTCTGGGGTGAGTGTGCCTGGTTGGCAGAGCTTGGGCTGTGTTCTAGCTGCAAGGGAGGCAGAAGGTGAGCAGTTGACATTTTTTGGCCTCTGTAGTGGGTGGTGGGCTCTGCCTCTCACTAAAATTAATCAGGTTGAGAATTCCCCAAATGTTGGACAGGGTTTCAGATTCTGAGTGGTCCAGAAGTGAACCTGTCCATGACAAACCTTCAAGCCACGTGGTCAAGTGTGGTTAGTAAAGAAAGTATCCTAGGCAGAGGAAACAGAAGAACTGAGAACATTGACATGGTGCTTTTCTAAAAGATATGAAAAAAATAGAGGCAAAATGTAATAGGCTAAAATTAAGCGACTGTACTACTATAACTGAATGTAAGGAATGCTGAAATCTCAATCTCTGTGTTTATCTTCTAATTAGTCTTTTTAAGCCAAAATAATCTCCCTTATTGCACCATAAGATCCTCAAAGTCAGGAAGCATTCCTCGCCTTGGGGAGATGCCATGTTTCTATGGAAAGTCCGTTGGCTTTCAAATCAGATGGAAGTAAGCTTGCATCCTGGGTTTGCCACCTTTTTGTTTTTCGTTTGGAGGCACTGGGTCTTCTTTGCAGCACATAGGCTCAGTTGGCCTGTGACGTGTGGAATCTTAGTTCTCCACCCAGGGATTGAACCTGTGTCCCCTGCACTGGAAAGCATATTTTTAACTAGCAGGACCACTAGGAAGTCCCCTGGGTTTACTACTGATGAGCTAAATGATAGCGGTTATGGAAGGCAGCCTCTCTGAGACTTTGTATCTTTGTAATCAGTTAGAGATGGTACTTGCTTTTCTGTGTGATAAATATTGTATCTAACAAATAAGCTTAGAAAGTCGATGTTCAGTAACTATTTCCTTCCTTCCCTTTAGACCATTTCTGTTCTCCTCAGGCCCTTCACTCGGCTGGTGTTTGCTGAGTGAATGAACTTGCCTTCATCACTCTATAGCTATGCTTCTGCCCCTTCCTCCTGTAGCTGCAATATTTGGGCTTGCTCTATAGCCCTTTTGGTGGCTTGGTGTGATTCTTTTTCCATGGACATCCTCTAGGAGATTTTTATATGCCAATAGGACTTCCCTGGTGCTACATTTCTGTGTTTACTAACCAATTCATTTGACAAATGGAACTCCAGATGCCAGGCTCCGGGAGCAATGGGTCCCACCATCATGAAATTTGCAATAGGGGGGTGAGTGGGCTTGTAAATAGCTATCAGCAATGCTGACTGCAGCAGTAAAGGGAAGCACAGACCATGAGCATCTATTTCAAGAAAAGAGTCATTTTATTCCATTGCTATGCCATAGAATTTCTAAGGTTTTCCCCCAAATGAGTGTTCAGATAGTGACTGTCTGGTTTAATTATTTCATCAGAACATTTTTAGAAAATGGCGTCTCTACATACACGTGTTTTCCCAACATTCCCAAACCACAACTTTTACTTTAGTTTTATTTACTAGTTTCAGTGGTCTTCTCAACTAGGAATGAGTCAGGTTCCATTTCAAATTTCCTGCTTCATGTAGTTTCGAAAAGCTCTATTCCCAGAATTTGGTCTTGACTTCTTCCTACTGAGAAGGATCATGACGATAACAATTCCCACTGAGAACTAATTACGAAGATGGCAGTGAAATGATGATATCAACAGTCCCATTAATCCAATCACTTGGGATAAGCCCCAGTGGAAATTAGTAAAGGCTGTAACGTAGCAGGGGATGAGCCCACTGGAAGCCCAGGAGAAGTTACTGAGCCCATCTGGCTCCATATTCTGATGCCCAGTTCTGAGGGTGGAAAGAAGGGAAACATTGGACTTTCAGCATGGCTTTTGGCTGTTGAAAAGGGATGAATTTTGGGATACGAATAGCCGTTTAAATGAATGAATTAGGGCTAATATATGGACAAAGCTAAAAAATGATTATGGAAAGAAAAAAGCAAGTTGTGGGTTTCAGTATCTTTAGACCATGACGTTTCTGCAGCTGGTCTTATGTTTCTGCATATGTCCCAGTGTCTCCTAGCTTATAGTCTATGGGAACCTGAATAGAATCTGTATCCTACTGTTGTGTGAAAGTTGTGTAAATCTTAATTATATCAAATTGGTTCATAATGCTTTTCAGTTCTACTATATTCTTTCTCTTCTCTCTACATTCATTCTATTAATTTCTGAGAGTTTGATTTTGAAACTCCAACTAAAATTTTTATCTACTTAAAATAATTGTAATATATAGTGGAACTATATGTAATTTTGTTCTGTATTTTCCAAGTCTCCTCTAAATGTGTTATCATATTTTCATAATTAAAAAAATTTTTAATTAAAATATAAAAAGTGAGTTGTAGAATAATAGAAATGTTTTTGAAATCTACAGAACAGGATGTATTAGTTGCTCTTCATGTCCAGCTCTTTGTGAACCTATGGACTATAGCCCACCAGGCTCCTCTGTCCAGGCAAGACTACTGGAGTGGATTTGCCATTCTTTTATCCAAAGGATCTTCCCAACCTAGGGATTGAACCCAGGTGTTCTGCACTGCAGGTGGTTTCTTTACCATCTAAACCACTAGGGAATTTATTTGTGTGTGTGTGTGTGTGTGTGTGTGTGTGTGTGTGTGTGTGTGTGTGTGTATAGTCTAGTAATTCTAGTAATGGAAACTATCAAATATATGTGAAATATATATGAAATGACAAATTCTGAGTTATGGAGAGTGGTTATCTCTGGAGAGGGAGAAAGGATGATGGGATCTAGGTAGGGATTCCAGTATTGTAATATTTTAATTAAAAACAACGAAGATTGTGTACAGCAATTATATTTCAATAAAAATACATTTAACAACAACAATAACAAAGATCTCAAGCAAAAGGAGGGGAAATGTGTGAGAACAAAAGCTCTGCCACCCCAAGGGTACAGCCAAGGAGATATAGTGGGAAGAGACAGGTGCTGGATGGGGGACCTAAATTCGTGTCTTGTCTCTGCCTTGGCTGGGTTCTGAGACTTTGAACAAGTCTCCTCCATGAGTTTCTTCTGGACTTCCTTTCATAGAATAGAGAAAATCACATTTGACCCTATTTTCCTCAAAATATTTCTGTGAGCATCCTTTACTCAATGTATATGAATACATTCTGATGATTGATGTGCGTGTGTGCTCACTTGTGTCTGACTCTTTGCAACCCCATGGACTGTAGCCCGCCAGGCTCCTCTGTCCATGAGATTTCCCAGGTAAGAATACTGGAGTAGGTTGACATTTCCTTCTCCAGGGATTTTCCTGACCCAGAGATAGAACCTGACTCTCCTGCACTGGCAGGCGAATTCTTTACCATTGAGCCACCTGGGAAGCCCCCATCCCCCACCATGACTGTTGAGTATTTTCCAGAGGATGGGTATAATTATCAAGCTGAACAAAAAGTTTCTTCAGATTTTCCATATGATCTTACCTAAATGATATCAGGGGTTCCTTGGTAGCTCAGTTGGTAAAGAATCCACCTGCAATGTGGGAGACCCCAGTTCGATTCCTGGGTTGGGAAGATCTGCTTTCAAGAAGGGATGGAATACCCACTTTAGTATTCTTGATCTTCCTTTGTGGCTCAGCTGGTAAAGAATCTACCTGGAGTGCCGGGAAATCTGGGTTCTATCCTTGGGTTGGGAAGATCCCCTGGAGAAGGGAAAGGCTGCCCACTCCAGTATTCTAGTCTAGAGCATTCCATGGACGGTATAGTTTATGGGGTCACAAACAGTCAGACACAACTGAGTGACTTTCACTTCACTTTACCTGAAAGAACTATTTGGCCATCCCAGTATTATTAATAGAAACTAGTTAGAGCTTTAGGTATGGTGAAGCCAGGGAAAAAACTGAGGTTAGTAACCAGGTAGGTAATAGGGCTTCCCAGGGGGCACTAATGGTAAAGAACCTGTAGATCCCCTGGAGGAGGAAATGGCAGCGCACTCCAGTATTCTGACCTGGAGAATGCTATAGACAGAGGAGCCTGGCTACAGTCCATGGTGTTGCAAAGAGTTGGACACGACTAAAACCGCCTTTGCACACATGAACCAGGTGGCAGTAAGAGCCTTCTGTATTTATCAGCAGTAGAGAGCTTAGATGCAGAAAATAAAATGTTCCAAAAGATATGAGGGAAAAACCTGATAATCATTGAGGGAAAATACCCCTCAAGCCTTGCCTGTGTTCCACATTCCCACCCACATCTCTACCCCGGCTGGTGCTCACTGGAACATTCTAGAGGATGCTGTGTGCATGCTCACTGGGTACTAAGGGAAGAGGGTGGGTGGGAAAAAACACACGAAGTCACCTTGAGGCAAAATGGCCTGCTGTTAACTGTGGTTGACCACCCGTTCTCCCTCGAGGGGAACTCTTCTGCAAGGTTCTATTGGCTGTGTGAGCCCCAGCGCTTTCTGTTCAGGCTTTTCCACTGGGAATGGCTTACTCACACAAGCAAGATGAAATTATTCTGTGAATCTGTGGATTTTCACCTGCTGTCTTCCTTAAAAGGTGTTCGTCTCAATGATATGCTTGCCAGCAAGGGTTTTGACTGATTGTTTTGGGTTATTTTAAGACACAGGTTGTTTAAGCTATTGTGTGTGTGTGTGTGTGTGTGTGTGTGTGTGTGTGTGTGTGTGTGTGTGTTTTGCATTTACCTCTGTGTGTCTCTTTCTGGCTGACTCTTACTACGTCTGTTTATTTCTTTCCAGGCCTTACCTGTCATTTTTCTTCTCCCCTTATTTCTTTTCTTTTTTTTTAGTGGAAAGAACGTGTGCTTAGTCACTCAGTCATATCCAACTCATTGCGATCCCATGGACTGCAGTCTGCCAGGCTCCTTTGTCCATGGGGATTCTCCAAGCAAGAATATTAGAGGGGGTTGCTATGCCCTCCTCCAGGGGATCTTCCCAACCCAGGGATTGAGCCCAGGTCTCCTGCGTTCCAGGCAGATTCTTTATCTACTGAGCCACCAGGGAAGCCCAAGAATACTGGAGTGGGCAGCCTATCCCTTCTTTAGGTGATCTTCCCGACCCAGGAATCGAACCGGGGTTTCTTGCATTGCAGACGGATTCTTCACCAGCTGAGCTGCCGGGAAAGAACATATACATTTTTAAAATTTACTTTTAGAAATTAACCGCTTTGAGGGGGTGCTGCCCTGGGTCTTTGTTGCTGCATGTGCGCTTTCTCTAGTTGAAGTGAGCAAGGGCTACTTCACGCAGAGTTACTGCGGTGCAGGGACTTCTCGTTTGGGTGCCTTCTCTTGGGCAGCACAGGCTCTAGGTGTGTGCTCAGGCCTCAGTAGGGTGGCACACAGCCTCAGTTGCCTCACAACATGTGGATAGTGTACACCAGACATGTGAACTAACTTACATGATTAGACATGTGAATGTGCATTCCCATCTTTGAAAGTCCTCAACTCGAAGGTTCATAGACAGGGGCCTATTGTATTTCTTTATGTGGATTCTTGTAAATGTCCATCTTCTCCCCTTCGTTCTTCTCCGAGCCTTTTGCTTTTGCTGGCCACACTATGTCTTACTTTCTTGGATGTTTTCTCCTTTTCGTTCTTTTTATCATATGTGTAGCTCTTTTTCTTGCTATTTTGTCTTTCTCCAAATGTTACCTGATGCCTCTTGGTTGGGGACCCCAGGCTACTCTTTAGATTCAATAGCTTGGAAATGTCTCTCTGTTGAAATGGTTGTTCACATTCAAACCGATGATTACTTCATCCCTGTTGCTTTGCGGGAACAAATTTGGTCTTGAGTCGAGTGTGCCAGGAGAAAGCCAGAGTGAGTCACCGTTTCATTTTCTTCTGTAAGCAGCATGGTTCCTCTCACTTCTACAAGACACCCAGAGTGAGAGACGGCTGTTGCTGTGCTGAGTGACTTAGCTCTTGAGATGTTGCTGGGCCTCGGTTGAGTGACTTTCAGGGAAGCAGCTCCAAGAAAGAGTTTCAGGGAGAGTTTTGCCTTGCTGTTCAGCAAACAAGACTTTGCTGTTCAGATATGATCGTATCTTGGGAATTCAGAGAGCAGTTCAGTAGAGGGAAGAATTCTCATTTCAGGCAGTTGTAACCTTTCACTGTGGCATGTCCCTACAGATGATATCAGAAAGAGAAAAAAACAACAGGAAAAAAAAAAGAATTTAATTTTTCCTAAGGTCTGTGTGGGGCTTCCCAGGTGGCTCGGTGGTAAAAGAATCTGTCTGCCCATGCAGGAGAGACAAAAGACCCAGGTTTAATCCCTGGGTTGGGAAGATCCCCTGGAGTGGGAAATGGCAACCCCCTCCAGTATTCTTGCCTGGAAAATCCCATGGACAGAGGAGCCTGGTGGGCTATAGTCCATGGGGTTGCAAAGAGTCAGATATGACTGAACATACATGCACTCACACATGCGCACGCGCTCACAGACACACACACTTCCCTCTACTAAACTGGTCCCTGAATTCCCAAGATACGATCATATCTGAACAGCAAAGTCCTGTTTGCTGAACAGCAAAGCAAAACTCTCCCTGAAACTCTTTCTTGGAGCTGCTTCCCTGAAAGTCACTCAACTCAACCAAGGCCCAGCAACATCTCAAGAGCTAAGTCACTCAGCACAGCAACAGCCGTCTCTCACTCTGGGTGTCTTGTAGAAGTGAGAGGAACCATGCTGCTTACAGAAGAAAATGAAACGGTGACTCACTCTGGCTTTCTCCTGGCACACTCGACTCAAAGCCAAATTTGTTCCTGCAGAGCAACAGGGATGAAGTATAGGTCTGTGTGGTCACTTGTCCAGCCCATGCTGCTTTGGTACTGTGAACTGAGAGTTGAATTTACTTGGGCTTCTAAAACTCATTGGTTCCCTAAACTGACAAAGACCTGGGCCAAGGAATTGAAGAATGAAATGGTTGTGTCTTAAGGCAGCTTCAGTGAGCAGACTGTGGGGTTCAGGGTAACAAGGGAAGAGCTCCTGCCTCTCACCTGGGTTGCCAATCTTTGTTGTCAGTGGTGACAGAGACTGTTGGCTCAAGGTACAGAAACTTTAGCTGCCAACTCACAAGTCAATGTTTCTCTAATTAGGTTTTACCATTTGAGTTGTGTCTAAAGCAGCTCTAACCTTTACTCCAGGCTTCTCAGGTGGCTCCATGGTAAAGAAGCTGCCTGCCAATTTAAGAGATGCAGGTTCGATCCCCGAGCCAGGGAGATCCCCTGGAGAAGGAAATGGCAACCTACTCTAGTATTCTTGTCTGGGAAATCCTATGGACAGATGAGCCTGGTGGGCTATAGTCCATGGCATTGCAAAGAGTTGGACAGCAAACATTTATTCCGGTCTCACACACACACACACCCCCACACACATTATGCATCACAGAGCCATAGCACAGATGCAGTCTGTGTGCAGGCTGTTGCAGCCTTAGCCCAGATACTGTCCAGAGTGCAGACAGAGTCCTCCTCATTTTGGAAGTGGCCTTGGCCTCATGCCAGGGCCCAGGGGCTGCGACTTGGTGTTTGCTGCTTTCTGCAAACAAGCCTGGCTCTGTCAAGTGTCTAGTATCCCCTGACTTGGATTCCTTGTCCTGCCACTCTGCTGCAGTCAGGTGGAGTCCTGGTTTCCCTCATTCTGGCGTTGGGCTGCCATGTAGGCTGTGTGTTAGCTGTTCTGTGCCCGGATGTGCAGAGGGGTTCAACGCATGGGCTCTGAGGCCAGAGCCTCAAATTCTGGCTCAACAGCCTTGGCCAAATCCCATAACCTGTCTCTCTGTGTCTTCTAATCCCTTCTGAAAAGATAATAGACCTACCTCATAGGTAGGATTTGGAGAAGGAAACTGCAACCCACTCCAGTATTCTTGCCTGGGAAATCCTTTGGACAGAGTAGCCTGGCAGGCTACAGTCACAAGAGTTGGATGCGACCCAGCAACTAAAACCACCACCACCACATAAGTAGGATTACCCCATAGTGAGGATTAAATAGAATCACCTAGAACAGAACCTGAAAACTCAAAGAATGATAATCATCAGAGAACCAGATTAGCTCAATCCTACTCTGTTCCTTGTTTATTTGTCATCTCCCCTTTGGCCTCAGGAATCTGAGGGAACCAGACTGCAGCTTTGGTAGGGAGTAGAAAGCTCCCTACCAAAAGAAAGCTCCCTTAGGTAGGGAGTGGAGAGATGGTCTCTGGAGAGTTTCTCAGCTGTCTGGGTGGAAGGCTCCATCCCCGTCTCCTCTAGATGTGTGCTTGCATCCTGGGGTCCAGGTTCCTCATTCTTAGTCCTGTGGTCCTTGGCTGTCCTCATCGTGCTGCACAGGGATTTACATGATGGATCAAGCTCCATTTTGGACCAGAACGAAGACTGAGGAAGGTTATCTTTCAGGGCCCCAAGGAGTAGAAACTGGAGTTAGGTTGCCAGATTTTACAATAACAAAAGAAAAAATTTGCAACAAAGCTATCCAAAGATAAGTTGACTTCACCTGAGAGAGGTTGATGTCCTCAGTGATTGGAAGTTGATTGGGGATAGCGTTAGAAGGATTCTGGCATCAGGTGCACATTAGAACAAGATGTCTTTAAGGTCACACCTATAAGGTCATCAGTGATGCTGAACGAAAAAAACTAGATGGAATGAATTAAGTCAAAGGAGTGAAGATGAGAGAGCAGACTGTTAGAGGGCGCTGAGACACATGTACCCTAATGTTCATTGCAGCACTGTTTATAATAGCCAGGACATGGAAACAACCTAGATGTCCGTCAGCAGATGAATGGATAAGAAAGCTGTGGTACATATACACAATGGAGTATTACTCAGCCCTTAAAAAGAATAAATTTGACTCAGTTCTAATGAGATGGATGAAACTGGAGCTGATTATACAGAGTGAAGTAAGCCAGAAAGAAAAACACCAATACAGTATACTGACACATATATATGGAATTTAGAAAGATAGTAATGATGACCCTCTATGTGAGACAACAAAAGAGACACAGAGGTATAGAACGGACTTTTGGCCTCTGAGGGAGAGGGAGAGGGTGGGATGATTTGGGAGAATGGCATTGAAACATGTATACTGTCTTGTAAGAAATGAAGCACCAGTCTATGTTCAATACAGGATACAGGATGCTTGGGGCTGGTACACGGGATGAGCCAGGGAGATGGTATGGGGTGGGAGGTGGGAGGGGGCTTGGGCATTGGGAGATCGTGTACACCTGTGGCTGATTCATGTCAATGTGTGGCAAAACAAATACAGTATTGTAATGTAGAATAAAGTATTAAAAAAAAAGAGAGAGCAACTGAGGGTCTAAGCACAACACAGCACAGCATGTGTCCTAAAAATATTAAAAGTATATAAAAAATAAAAAAAAAAGCGAGCTGGAAGGGATGAGCAAGAGGTTCTATAGGATGGGAAATCTGAGGTTATTGATGGCTGAGAAGAGAAGCAAATCGATGAGAGATGGTTTCTATTATGACTGTAATGTGTCTGGCCACATTTACATAATCAAAGGGATAAAGAAAAAGCAAAGAGAAGGGATTCTCTCCAGGCCAAATTGTATTAGCGACATATCTGGTAATAGTAGATTCGAGCAATCGAAACTTTAATTCCTATGTAACCTGCTCTGTATCTGGAATGCTTGGAAATCCAGAGACCACGGACATGTTTAATAACCTTCCTTGATTCCTCACTCCTTTCTCATACTGTTATAACTAGATTTCTTTACAAGAGAAAGCTAAAAATTAATTTTTAGCTTTCCTTCCTTGTTCCTTCCCAGCAGGAACAAAAATTGAACACATGTATTTTCTGTGTCAAGCTGTGATAATAAAAAGTAAATAAATAAGGTTAAAAGTAAAAGAAAAAGATTATACCTATAATAAGGCTCTGTGGTTCTGTGAAAAGTTACGTGACCCACTGGGCCATCAGTTTTTATTTTGTTTTGTCTTACATCTTTCAATGCATCACAGTTCTCTTTTCCCATCGTAGAGCATGTTTGAGTCCCAAGGCAGCAGAGCCTAGTGAGGTTATCGATTCTTGGTCCCTGTCTTCACCTGATGCCACCTCCTTCCTCACAACCTCAGCTTTTCCTTTGGAGAGCCATTCATTCCTCAGATTCCAATTGTCCTCTGTGAGCTAGGGCAGGACTTCCTCAGAGAGGGAAGTAACCTGCATGAGATGTGATGGCTGTCTTCAAGGAGATTTCATTCTGGGATAGGCAGATAGACACAGAAGTGATATTAAAAGTATATAATAGGAAAGAATCTGAGTCAGTTCTAATGAAGCCTGTTATACAGAGTGAAGAAAGAGAAAAGCAAATACTGTGTATTCACACACACACACACACACACACACACACACACACACATATATATTAGGAAAATGGTACAGATGAACCTGTCTGCAGGGCAGGAATAGAGACTCAGATATAGAGAAGAGACAGGGGCACAGTGTGGGAGGGAGAGGGTGGGACGGACTGAGAGGAGCACTGACATATATATGCTGCTGCTGCTAAGTCCCTTCAGTCGTGTCCGACTCTGTGCGACCCCAGAGATGGCAGCCCACCAGGCTCCCCCATCCCTGGGATTCTCCAAGCAAGAACACTGGAGTAGGTTGCCATTTCCCTCTCCAATGCATGAAAGTGAAAAGTGAAAGTGAAGTCATGTCCGACTCTTCGCGACCCCATGGACTGCAGCCCACCAAGCTCCTCTGTCCATGGGATTTTTAAGGCATGAGTACTGGAGTGGGGTGCCATTGCCTTCTCCGATATATGCACTATCATCTGTAAAATAGCTAGCTAGTGGGAAAGCTGCTGTATAGCTCAGGGAGCTCAGGCTGGTGCTCTGTGATGACCTAGAGGGGTGGGGTGGGGAAGGAGATTCAAGAGGGAAGCTCATATGTCTGTCTATAGCTGATTCATATTGATGTATGGCAGAAACCGACACAACGTTGTAAAGCAATTATCCTCCAGTTAAAAATGAATTAATTTTTAGAAAGTATATAATAGGGACCTCCCTGGTGGACCAGGAGTTAAGAATCCACCTTCAACACAGGGGCCAAGGGTTCAGTCCCTGGTCGGGGAACTAAAATACTACATGCCACGGGGTAACTGACCCCATGTTCTGCAACCGCTCAATCTGTGTGCCTCACCTACAAAGAAGCCTGTGCACTGCATCCAAGACCTCATGCAGCCAAATACGTACATATTTACCAAAGCATATAGTAACGTAGAAATCACCGGATCCTATCCACTCTGAGACAACCACCTTTATGTATCAGCTGTATCTATAATCTATATATCTCTCTACATAAATGTCTGAAAAATATGTATTACAAATATAAAATGATGGGATGATGTTAGAAATACTGATAACAGACCATTTCCTTGGACTATGCTAAATGTAATGAGAGATGACTATACAGGGCATCACAGGAGCCCAGAACTGGAAGTGGGATCATGGGTGTGTGCATGCTCAGTTGCTCAGTTGTGTCCGACTCTTTGTGGCGCGGTGGACGGTAGTCTGCCAGGCTCCTCTGTTCTTGGGATTCTCCAGGCAAGAATACTGGAGTGGGTTGCCATTTCCTTCTCCAGGGGATCTTCCTGGTCCAGGGATGGAACCCATGTCTCTTTCATCTCCTCCATTGGCAGGTGGATTCTTTGCCATTGTGCCACCTGGGAAGCAAGAACGGCTTTCTTGGAGGAGGTCCTGAAAAGATTCTGTATGCTTTTCTGTCCCTCTTCCCTACAGGCCTAGTTCTTCCAACCTAGATTTCCTGATTCCCTCACTGCTCTAACTTACTGTCCCCACTTAGAAAAATAAACTTGCCTCTTCCCACTCAAATCAAAGAGCAACTTTACTGTTTCAAACAATGAATAAAGAAGAATGTAATGAAAACCCACATGCCTATTATCCACTTGATCAAATCTTAATATTAAGCTATCTTTGCTAAAAATTCTCTAAAAGAAATTACATATCACAGATAAAACGGAAGCCTGCTGTCTATCCTTCTTGGATCTTTTCCTTCCCCTCTGTCTCTCCCCAGAGGGGATCATACTCATGAATTTAGCCTTTATCATTTTCATTCATGTTTTTATGTATTTTTCACATATGCTATGTATTCATAAAAATTATAAAGTGTTGTTTTGGCCATTTGAAAAGTTTATATAAATGGTATCTTGTTGTAAATGTCCCACTGCCTCTTGGTTCTTTTGTTCAAAACTGTTTC
Source organism: Nanger dama (assembly GCA_917880005.1). Lineage (NCBI taxonomy): Eukaryota > Metazoa > Chordata > Mammalia > Artiodactyla > Bovidae > Nanger > Nanger dama. Next base: position 1,059,873 of record CAKJTW010000132.1, on the reverse strand, counting down.
TGGGATTTATTCAATGTTCATAGATGTAGCTCTGGTGCTTTCATTTTTAAATGCCATATGGTGTCACATTGTCTGAATATCACACAATTTATTCATTCTCCTATGGATAGGCATTGGCTTATTTTCATTTGGGGGACTTTTCTTTCTATTCCATACAATCAGCTTTCTTATGCATGTCCTTTTAGGCAAATATGTATGGATTCATATATAGATTTCCTTAAGTGGGTCAGCAGTAAATAATCTGCCTGCAGTCCCGGAAATGCTTGGGGGATGCAGGTTCAGTCCCTGAGTCTGGAAGATGCTCTGGAGAAGGAAACATCTTGCCAGGAAAATCCCACAGACAGAGGAGCCTGGTGGGCTACAGTCCATGGGGTTGCAAAGAGTTGGACACAACTTAGTGACTAAACAACAAGTGCAGCATACACAGTTTCTAGTTTCTTGTCATCTTTTTTTTTTTTTAATAGATGCTTATTTCTTACTAAAGTCCCATCGTTGGGAAGGGGGTGTGAGTTCTTTTCCAGGGATGTGGGATAAAAAGCAGTTCTTTTTAAAAATTTATTTAGTTTTCACTGAAGGGTAATTTCTTTACAATGTTGGTTTGATTTTTGTCATACATCAGGATGAATCAGCCATAGGTATACATATGTCCCTTCCGTCTTGAGCCTCCTCCCACCTCCCACCCTTTCGCACCCCTCTAGGTTGTTGCAGAGCTCCAGTTTGAGTTCCCTAAGTCATTTCCATTGCAAATGGACAAGTTTCCATTGGCTGTCTATATACATATGGTAGTGTATATGCTCGGAGAAGGCACTGGCACCCCACTCCAGTACTCTTGCTGGAAATTCCCAGGGATGGAGGAGCCTGGTAGGCTGTAGTCCATGGGGTCGCTAAGAGTTGGATACGACTCAGCAACTTCACTTTCACTTTTCACTTTCTTGCATTGGAGAAGGAAATGGCAACCCATTCCAGTGCTCTTGCCTGGAGAATCCCAGGGACGGGGGAGCCTGGTGGGCCGCTGTCTGTGGTGTTGCACGGAGTCGGACACGGCTGAAGCGACTCAGCAGCAGCAGTGTCTGCTTCCACGCTGCTCTCTCCATTCATCTCACGCTCTCCTTCCTCCCCACCCCCTTTGTCCATAAGTCTGTTCTCTGTATCTCCAGTGCTGCCCTGCGAATAGGTTCATCAGTTCCATCTTTCTAGATTCCATAAGAATGCATTAATATATGATATTTGTTTTTCTCTTTCTGACTTACTTTATATAATAGGCTCTAGGTTCATCTACCTCATTAGAACTGCCTCAAATGCATTTCTTTTTATGGCTGAGTAATATTCCATTATGTATATGCACCACAGCTTCTTTATCCCTTCATCTGTCAGTGGACATCCAGGTTGCTTCCACGTCCTAGGTATTGTAAGTAGCGTAAGAACAGCTTTTCTCTCATTACCCTGAGCTCTGGCATCCACCTGATGAGGAAAGAGAATGGAAGACAGACCAGAAGTGGTGCTCATCATTTGCACTCATTCCTTTGACCCCCAAATCAGTTACAGTGTCACACCTGACTGCAGAGGAGACTGGGATAGATAATCTGTCTGTGTGCTCAGATATAAGAAGGAATAGCCTTTTGCTTTTTTAAAAAAATCTGCTCCATGCAGCATGCTGAGATCTCAGTTCCCAAATCAGGGATTGAATCTGTGCCCTCTTCAGTGAAAGTGCAGAATCTTAACCACTGGACTGCCAGGAAATCCCCTCTCTCTCTTCACCTTTGCCAAACTTTTCATCATCAGGTTTTATGTATTTTGCCAATCTGATGGGTGTGAGTGCATCTCAACATTGTTTCGCTTAGTACTTTCCTCATTGATAGAGATATTGTGTGTCTTTTCACATGTCTGTTGGCTACCTGGGTTTTGCTCTGTTGAGAACTGCCCTTCATGTCCCTTCCCATTTTTCCTGTTGGATGCTACCAGTGCCTTCTCTTTGAGAAAGAGAGGAGTAGCCCCTGATATCCAGGAGCTTGCCTGGTACCATCAGCAAGGTCTGGTGTTCCCCAGTTGAACATATACATTTCATACAATATCAAGCTTCAGACAGGGCTCACTCTGGGACCGAGCTGGACTGAGATGAAAACAACAGCACTCCATCGTCATGTCTGATCACAGACCATACGTGAGCACTGTTTGAACCATAAACATCAAACACCCTTGTGGCTGGTGGAATTCTAAGGTGCCTTAGCCCCCAAGAGTCCTGGCCCCTGGTATATACACACCTTCCCCCAGTTATTCAGAAAACATGGATCTAGGTACTATTGTAAAGGGATTTTACAAATGTGCTTACAGGGACTTCCCTGGTGGCTCAGTGGTTAAGACTCAGTGCTTCTACTGCAGGGGGCAGAGGTTCAGTCCCTCATTGGGGAACTAAAATACCATGTGCTGTGCATCATGGTCTTAAAAAAAAAAAGACTACAAATGTGATTACGGTCCCTAATCAGTTGATCTTAAGAAAGATTACTTGTGTTGTTCAGTTACCCAGCTGTGTCTGACTCTTTGCAACCCCATGGACTGCAGCACGCCAGACTTCCCTGTCCCTCAGTAGCCCTGATCTAATCTCAGGACTTTTAAAGCAGAGAGGTTCCTCTGACTGATTGTAGAAGAGGAAGTCAAGGCCTCTTCCCTTGCTGGCCTGGAGGAGAGCAAACAGACATGTGAGGGACTGCCTCCGAGGGTTTCATGTGGCAAGAAACATAGGGAGCCTTGAGGAGCAGAGAATCACCCCTGACCAGCAGCCAGAAGGAAATGGGGACTTCAGTCCTACAGCTGCAAGGGAGTGAATCCCACCAACAATCAGAGATCGTGGAGAAACACGCTGCCCAAGCATAGCCCATAGCCCTCCTCCAGTGAGCTCCTGAGCTTTCTTGTTTCTGACCTACAGAAACTGTGAGATAGTGAATTGGGGTTGCTCATCACCACTAAGTTTGTGGTAATTTGTTATAAAGCAACAGAAGACTAATGCCCCACCTCCCAGCTGCTATGAGTGCCTGCTGCTTCATTACCACTTACAGCTTAGACTCAGTCTAGTCTTCCTTCCTCCTGCTTAAGATTTCTTAACATGGCCAGGCATAGAATTGCCTCTGCTTCCCGATGGGAGAAGCCTTGCTTATACCTTCACCCAAATCACCTGACACAAACCCAAATCCTACCATGACCCCTTTCACATCACCCTCCTACTGGGACACTCCATGGTTTTCCATGGTGTATGGTCCCCCCCCCCGCAAGGTGTGAGGAACCCAGTGTGTTCAGCTGCCATGCCTTTGTTCCTGGCATCTTTTTTTTTTTTTTTTTTGGCTGTGCTGCTGCATGGAGTTTTCTCTAGTTGCGATGATCCAGGGGCTACTAGTTGCGGTGTGCTTCTCATTACAGTGGCGTCTCTTGTTGCTCCAGAGCATGCAGGCTGAGTCGTTGTGGCATATGGGTTTAGTTGCTCCATGGCATCCGGAATCTTCCGGGAACAAGGACTGAAGCCATGTCCCCTGCACTGGATGGAGGATTCTCATCCACTGTGCCACCGGGGAGCTCCATTCCTGGCATGTGTGGTGGGGGCACACTGACACTCTGAACAAGGTGGGCACCTGTGCTTAGACTAGCCTGGGCATCCCTGGCCATGTTCCCTGACGGACTCACCTATTTGGGGGAATCTTAATTTTTAAGTATTCTTGCCTTGAGAACCCCATGAACAGTATGAAAAGGCACAAAGGACACTGAAAGGTAAACTCCCCAGGTCGGTAGGTGCCCAATATGCTACTGGAGATCAGTGGAGAAAAAACTCCAGAGAGAATGAAGGGATGGAGCCAAAGAAAATACAGCACCCAGTTGTGGCTGTGACTGGTGATAGAAGCAAGGTCTGATGCTGTAAAGAACAATATTGCATAGGAACCTGGAATGTTAGGTCCACAAATCAAGGCAAATTGGAAGTGGTCAAGCAGATGGCAAGAGTGAACATCGACATTCTAGGAATCAGCAAACTAAAATGGACTGGAATGGGTGAATTTAACTCAGATGACCATTATATCTACTACTGTGGGCAGGAATCCCTCAGAAGAAATGGATTAGCCATCATAGTCAACAAAAGAGTCCGAAGTGCAGTACTTGGATACAATCTCAAAAATGACAGAATAATCTCTGTTCATTTCCAAGGCAAACCATTCAGTATCACAGTAATCCAGATCTATGCCCTGACCAGTAATGCTGAAGAAGCTGAAGTTGAACAGTTCTATGAAGACCTACAAGACCTTCTAGAACTAACACCCAAATAAGATGTCCTTTTCATTACAGGGGACTGGAATGCAAAAGTAGGAAGTTAAGAAACACCTGGAGTAACAGGCAGATTTGGCCTTGAAATACGGAATGAAGCAGGGCAAAGGCTAATAGAGTTTTGCCAAGAGAACACACTGGTCATAGCAAACATTGTCTTCCAGCAGTAAAAGAGAAGACTTTGCACATGTACATCACCAGATGGTCAACGCCGAAATCAGATTGATTATATTCTTTGCAGCCAAAGATGGAGAAGCTCTATACAGTCAGCGAAAATAAGACTGGGAGCTGACTGTGGCTCACATCATGAACTGCTTATTGCCAAATTCAGACTTAAATTGAAGAAAGTAGGGAAAACCACTAGACCATTCAGGTATGACCTAAATCAATTCCCTAATGATTATACAGTGGAAGTGAGAAATAGATTCAAGGGATTAGATCTGATAGATAGAGTGCTTGATGAACTATGGATGGAGGTTTGTGACATTATACAGAAGACAGGGATCGAGACCATCCTCCATGGAAAAGAAATGCAAAAAGCAAAATGGCTGTCTGAGGAGGCCCTACAAATAGCTGTGAAAAGAAGAGAGGTGAAAAGCAAAGGAGATAAGGAAAGATATACCCATCTGAATGCAGAGTTCCAAAGAATAGCAAAGAGAGATAAGAATCAGTGATCAATGCAAAGAAATAGAGGAAAAACAATAGAATGGGAAAGACTAGAGATCTCTTCAAGAAAATTAGAGATACCAAGGGAACATTTCATGCAAAGATGGGCTTGATAAAGGACAGAAATTGTATGGACCTAACAGAAGCAGAAGATATTAAGAAGAGGTGGCAAGAATACACAGAAGAGCTATACAAAAAGATCTTCACGACCCAGATAATCACAATGGTGTGATCACTCACCTAGAGCCAGACATTCTACAATGTGAAGTCAAGTGGGCCTTAGGAAGCATCATTGGTAGAGGTGATGGAATTCCAGTTGAGCTATTTCAAATCCTGAAAGGTGATGCTGTGAAAGTGCTGCACTCAATATGCCAGCAACTTTGGAAAACTCGGCAGTGGCCTCAGGACTGGAAAAGGTCAGTTTTCATTCCAATCCCAAAGAAAGGCAATGCCAAAGAATGCTCAAACTACTGCACAGTTGCTCTCATCTCACATGCTAGTAAAATAATGCTCAAAATTCTCCAAGCCAGGCTTCAGCAATATGCAAACTTCCAGATGTTCAAGCTGGTTTTAGAAAAGGCAGAGGAACCAGAGATCAAATTGTCAACATCTGTTGAATCATCGAAAAAGCAAGAGAGTTCCAGAAAAACATCTATTTATGCTTTATTGACTATACCAAAGCCTTTGACTATGTGGATCATCACAAACTGTGGAAAATTCTGAAAGAGATGGGAACACCAGACAACCTGACCTGCCTCTTGAGAAATCTGTATGCAGGTCAGGAAGCAACAGTTAGAACTGGACATGGAACAACAGACTGGTTCCAAATAGGAAAAGGAGTATGTCAAGGCTGTATATGGTCACCCTGTTTATTTAACTTACATGCAGAGTACATGATGAGAAACACTGGGATGGATGAAGCATAAGCTGGAATCAAGATTGCTGGGAGAAATATCAATAACCTCAGATATGCAGATGACACCACTCTTATGGCAGAAAGCGAAGAACTAAAGAGCCTTTTGATGAAAGTGAAAGAGGAGAATGAAAAAGCTAGTGTAAGGCTCAACATTCAGTAAACTAAGATCATTGCATCTGGTCCCATAACTTCATGGCAAATAGATGGGGAAACAGTCACAGACTGTTATTTTCTTGGGCTCCAAAATCACTGCAGATGGTGACTGCAGCCATGAAATTAAAAGATGCTTGCTCCTTGGAAGAAAAGTTATAACAACCTAGAGAGCATATTAAAAAGCAGAGACGTTACTTTGCCAACAAAGGTCTGTCTCATCAAGGCTATGGTTTTTCCAGTAGTCATGTATGGATGTGAGAGTTGTACTATAAAGAAAGCTGAGTGCCAAAGAATTGATCCTTTGAACTGGGAGGAGACTCTTGAGAGTCCCTTGGACTGCAAGGAGATCCCACCAGTCCATCCTAAAGGAAATCAGTCCTGAGCGTTCACTGGAAGGACTTATGTTGAAGCTGAAACTCCATATTTTCGCTACCTGATTCGAAGAACTGACTCACTGGAAAAGACCCTAATCTGGGAAAGACTGAGGTTGGGAGGAGAAGGGGACAACAGAGGATGAGATGGTTGAATGGCATCACTGACTTAGTGGACATGAGTTTGAGTGAACTCCAGGAGTTGTGATGAACAGGGAGGCCTGGTGTGCTACAGTCTATGGGGTCACAAAGAGTTGGACCTGACTGAGTGACTGAACTGAATTTTTTCATCTGTAGAATGAGAAGGTGGGGCTAGATGATCTGGAGAGGAAAGTTGTGTGATAGAGTAGAAAAACTCTTGGAGTTTGACTGTCCTAGGCTTAATCTTCATTCTGCTCTAGTTACGTAGCTTGGCCTACACATTCATCTTCCTTAGACTCAGTTGCTTCATCTCTACTTTGGGAGCAACAAACACACAGGTTTTGTGTGAGGACTGAATTAAATGTAAATAGCTTAGATTATACGAATGGAGCCAATAATATCTATATACAATTTTCAATGCACACAGAGTTTATAACATCAAAAAGTATTTTGACAACTGAGTATGATATTAACTAAAGCTTGCCTTGAATAACTTAAGGTCCCAACTATTCAAAATGTCTGTCACCAGCATGATGTTAACAAGGCTGGGTACAAGGAGTTGACGTATGTGTTTATTACCACCTCAAAGATGAGTGCATTTTTGCCCATCAGGATACTGTAGAATGTTTCCAATGAATGCCTCCTCTCCCTTCTTTCTTCCAAAAGATTGCCATTCTTATATTTTATGATTATATGCTGTGACCTTTGCTGGGATGTATTAAAATGACTGGGATTTTGTATCACAAGCATCACTCCCATAGTTGTACAGAATCTCACCAGCATTTGATTCTCCAGGACCCTCGTCAGGATTAATCCCCAATTGCCCAGTGATCTTTCAGGAATCCCCTTCCATCTGAGGCTTCCTTCCCCATCCCCAAAGAGTGCCTTGGGGTGGGGGGCAGGTCTCACATGTACAGAGACACTTCCCATTCATTTTAAGTGTTATTTACTAATTCACTTTTGGCTGCACTGAGTCTCTGTTGCTGTGGGCTGCCTTTCTCTTGTTGCGGTGTGTGGGCTTCTCATTGCACTGGCTTCTCTTGTCGTGGAGGACAGGCTCTAGGGTGCGGTAGTTGAGGCTTGCGGGCTCTAGAACACAGGCTCAGCAGCTGTGCATGGGCTCAGCTGCCCCCGAGGCATGTGGAATCTTCCTGGACTAGGGCTTGAACCTGGGTCCCCTGTAGCGGCAGGCCATTCTCAACCACTGGACCCCCAGAGAAGTCCCCCATACATTTTAGACTGTGACTCACCGTACTGCCGTGCAGAGCTCTGCCTGAGTTGTCTGTTCCCAACCACCAATCTCAGCTCAATGCCGTGCTCCTCCCAGGTCTTTGTTTGTGAGTGCCTTGCATTGTCTGTCAGATAAGACTAGTAGATGGGTGTCACAGCCACGTTGCTGGGGCCCTAAGACCCTTCAGTGGAGAGGGGGTGTTGGGGTGCCGGGGAGGGAGGGAAGGAGAGAGAGGGAGGGAGATAGCTAGAGAGGGAGAGAGTCATTTATTTTAAAAAGTGGCTCGTGTGATTATGGAAACTGAGAAGTCCCTTGATGTACAGTCAGAAGCTGGAGACCTACGGGAGCTAAGTGGGCTAGTTCCAGTCTAAGCATGAAAGCCTGAGAACCAGGAAGGCTGATGGTGTAAGTCTCAGTCTGACGACAGGAGGAGATGCTACTGCTAAGTTGATTCAGTCGTGTCTGGCTCTGTGTGACCCCATAGACGGCAGCCCACCAGGCTCCCCTGTCCCTGGGATTCTCCAGGCAAGAACACTGGAGTGGGTTGCCATTTCCTTCTCTAATGCATGCATGCATGCAAAGTCAGTTCAGTTGTGTCTGACTCTGTGCAGCCCTATGGACAGCAGCCCACCAGGCTCTCCTGTCCACGGGATTCTCCAGGCAAGAGTACTGCAGTGGGTTGCCATTTCCTTCTCCCCAGGAGAAGATGGGGATCTGGCTTAAGCAGTCAGGCAGAGATTGTGAATTCTTCCTCTGCCTTTTATTTTTTTATTCTTTTATTCAGGCCTCCAATAGATTGAATGGGTCCTATTTCGGGGGACAGCCATCTGCTTTACTCAGTGTATTGGTTCAAATGTTAATCTCAGCCAGAAACACCCTCACAGACATACCTAGAAATAATATTTAAAATTAACCGTTAGAAACCTCTTTTTAGGGATGACATCTGTGTCTCGTCCTGCAATCTCTACTTTTATGAACATTGTTGAGTCATCCTAGCTCTATGGGCCTCTTTGCTTATATCTCTATCTCTATCTCTCTGTATTTAAATAGTCAGTAATTCATTATGTATTGTTCTTGTTCAGTCACCAAATCGTGTCCGACTCTTTTCGACCCCATGTAGCAGGCTCTTCTATCCTCCACTATCTTCCAGAGTCTGCTCAAATTCATGTCCATTTAGACACACTTTTATGGATGTGTGTCAGGCATTGCTCCACGTGAGTGGGTACACAGTGGGGCGAGGGAGGTAACATTGCTGCTGTCAGGGGGCCTCCACAGTGACAGAGCCAGTGATGGAGTACAAGAACACATCAGCAAGAAAATGGCAGCACACGACCAATGCTGAGAAGGAAATCAATAGAGCTGGTGGAGAGGCAGAGGTTGAGACACTTACTTTGTTGTCTGGGCATCTTAGTCTGCCTGGGCTGCTGTAACAAAAACCATAGATTGGATGATTTAAACAACAGAGATTATTTCCCATCGTTCTGGAGGCTATGGTTGGGTTCTGGCTTGCAGAAGGCTGCTTTGGTAGAAAGTGTGCTCTGATCTCTTCATCCACTTATCATTTTTTTAAAAGCTCTTTTATAGTTTTTATTTATGTTATTTTTGCACTGGGTCTTCTTTGCTGCATGTGGGCCTTCTCTAGTGGCAGTGAGCCAGGGTTGCTCTCTAGCTGAGGTGTGCAGGCTTCTCATTGTAGCGGCTGCACTTGTTGTGGCTCGCAGGCTCCGCAGTCATGGACACAGGCTTGGTTGCCCTGCAGCATGTGGAACCTTCCCAGACCAGGGATCTAGCCCCTGCCTTGGCAGGCAGATCCTCAACCACTGGGCCACCAGGGAAGTGCTCTTCATCCACTTACAAAGGCACCAGTTTCATCCTGGGCTCCAGTCTCATGACCTCATCCAAACCCAGTTACTTCCCAAAGGCCCCACCTCCAACCATAGCCACACTGGGGATTAGAGCCCCAACATATAAATCTGGAAAGGACACAAACATTCAGCCCATAGCAGCAAGTGAGACTGACTGAAGAGGAGCTGGAAAGGAGGCAGAAGCAGAAAAAGGAGGGGCATTGCATCTGTGGAGGCAGGGGGAGCTCTTGGACTATGCAAGGACCTGTAGGCTTTGATCAAGACATTTGGATTTCACTCCTGTAATTGATGTGAGGTAAACGAGTTACACAGACTAATTTTGTCATAGTTGGAATAAACGTGGGCTTCCCTGGTGGCTCAGATGATAAAGAATCCACCTGCAATGCAGGAGAGACCTGGATTCAATCTCTAGGTTGGGAAGATCTTCTAGAGAAAATAATGGCTACCCACGCCAGTATTCTTGTCTGGAGAATTCCATGGACAGAGGAGCCGGGAGGGCTACAGTCCATGGGGTCAGAAAGAGTTGGACACAACTCATCTTTCATTTTCGCTAGGGTAAACATGAGGCTGATGTAACAAAGCAACTCAAGAACATTTAATGACTTCAAGAGCATAGCCGTTTATTCTTCCCTCTCGAGTTGGTCCAGGGCAGGTGGGCAGCACCTGCATCTTGACCTCATCCAGGAGCCCAGAGTAGCAGGTGCCATTCTCAACAAGTCCATGAAATTCACACATGACACTTTCATCTACAGCCCAGGGCCTGGACCAAGTCTGTGGACACACTGAATTATAAGGGAAAGTGAGAGAGTCTGTCTCAAGCTGTGCAGCCACATGTCCAGAAAAAATGGGAGAAATGACTGGAGGACAGCTGGCCAGTAGAGTCCATCTCGCATTGTGTTTTTAGTGACGAGAGAGAAAAATACACCTGTTTTAAGTTTCACATGATTTCTTTGCAAATTTATTATATTTTTTGTTTGCTGCAATAGTCACGTATAAAAGGAAGATGTATTCCACTGTTCACATAAAGCCTGGGGTTGAGATCTGGGGCTGTTGATGGGGGAGGGGATTGTCAGGAGATGGGAGCTCAAAACCTGGGTACTGCTCCCTAGGGCTGGAAGTTAATTGAGCAGAAACAATGAGTTAGTCAATTGTCATTCGAGTCAGGCCATATGTCTGACACTGTGTCATCAAAGCCAAGGCATTCTGGGAGAGGATGATTATCCCCATTCATTATGTGCTGAGACTTCAGACACTTCAAAAACCACTAGATTACAAAGTTGCTGGGGCAGAACCTGCAAAAGATGAAGTTATAATTGAAAGCCACTAACGTGAGATATTTTAAATGAGCTCAACTTTCTACTTCTGTTAAGAAATCTCAAATAATTGTTTTTGGCCAGAGCTAAATTTAGAATTTCTAAGATGGATGGTTCTGCCATCCTCTTGCTCAAGTAATGTTCATGCTGTCTTGTTGTTTAATAAGTACCACCGCAGAGCACCTGCTGTATGCATGCCACTGACAGCCTCTTGTAATCATTTTCTTTAATCTTTATAATACCGCTGGAGAGGTTCCCAGATTTAGCAAAAAAAAAAAAAAAAGAGGTTTGTTGTAGTTCAGTTGCTAAGTCATGTCCTACTGTTTGCGATCCCGTGGACTGCAGCACACGAGGCTCCTCTGTCCTCCACTGTCTCCCAGAGTTTGCTCAGATTCATGTCCGTTGAGTCATGATGCAATCTAACCATCTCATCCTTTGCCGCGCCCTTTTCTTTTGCCCTCAGTCTTTCCTAGTGTCAGGATCTTTCCCAATGAGTCAACTCTTCATGTCAGTTAAATTTCAAAGAAATATATATATTTTCAGAGTTTTATTGGAGTATAGTTGATTTACACTGTGGTTTTAGTTTCAAGTGTGCACTGAAAAGTGAATTAATATAGATATATATAATCTATGTATCTATCTATATATCTCCACTTATTTAAGATTCTTTACTCATATAGGTCATTACAGAGGAAAAAAAATATTATTTTTACAGTAAAAGTATGTCCCAAACATTACATAGAATATGCTTGTAGTAAAAACTGTTATTTATCTGAAATTCCAATTTAGCTGAAATTCCAATTCCAATTCCACCCTGCATTTTATTGGCACCTCACTTGGGAAGCAGGTGCTACCATCCTCATTTTTCAGATGAGGAAGTAGAGATTCAGGGAAACTTGAGTGACTTCCTTGAGTCATAGAGGAAGTAAGGACAAATGCAGGATTGAAACACAGTTGTTTGGGCTTTGAAAGTTCAAGGTCTTGCCAGTCTGCATTGTGTTTAGACTGTCCTCGATACCCTTATGGCCTGGCCCTAACTTACCTCCAGCCTCCCCTCCACTGCACTCAGCTCTGATGCAGCCCTGTGCTGGGTGACAAGGGTGTCTCTGTCCTCACAAAGCTCCTGTCCAGCAGAGGCCACACACGGGTCCAGTGAATGATATAGTACAGTGAAAAGTGTGGGGGATCAGTCGAGGAGATGATGTATTCTGTTCAAAAATGTACTGTAGATCACACAGCTTAAACAACGGAAATTTGTTTTCTGAGTTGGGAAGGTTGAGAAGTTCAAGTTCAAGGTGCAGACAAGGTATATTTCATTCTGAGGCCCCCTTCTCTTGGCTTGGAGGCAGCAGCAATCTCACTGTGTGCTCACATGACCATTTCTTTGTGTGTGTGAGCAGAGAGAGAAAGGGAGTGAGCTCTCTGATGTCTCTTCCTGTCTGATAGGACACCAATCCTATCAGACTAGGAGCTCATTTTATGACCTCTTGTAACCTTAATTACAGCCACAAGGGAGTTGGGACTTGAACAGATGAACTGTGGAGGGACACGAGTATTCCATCCATGTTCAGAGGGCTAGTGAAGGCTTCAGGGCTTCCCAAGTGGCTCAGTGGTAAAGCATCTGCCTGCTAATACAGGAGACTTGGGTTCGATCTCTGGGTTGGGAAGATCCCCTGAAGGAGGAAATGGCTACCCACTCCAGTATTCTTGCCTGGGAAACCCCATGGACAGAGGAGCCTGGTCGGCTACAGTCCACGGGGTTGCAAGGAATTGGACATAGTCACTGAACAACAACAGTGGAGGCTCCATAGGGCAAGTGACATTTAAGTGAGATCTCAAAAATCAGCAGGCATCAGCAAAAGAGGAAGAGAGAGTGTTCCGGGCAGAGGGTACAAAACTACATACTACATATGTTGGAAGAATGGTGAGCAATCTTTTGGCTCTGCGGTAGTAAATCTCAAGATTTGCTGGACCAGAACATCACTTAGGGAACCTGTTTTCAATTATGCTTCAGTGGATGGGCTCAGGAGTCTGCATTTTAACCAGCTCTAGGGGATTCTGAAACAGATGGATGCTCTGCCACTTACACTGAGAAGCAGGGTTCCAGGGAGAACCTAGAGATGAGCCCGAAAGGGCAGACTGGACCAGGTGGCCAGGGGTTTTTATGGCGGATCAAGGAGCGAAGATTTTACTTTAATTTATTAATAAGACAACTTCCCTGGTGGCTCAGCTGGTAAAGAATCTGCCTTCAATGCAGTAGACCCTGGTTTGATTCCTGGGTCTGGAAGATCCCCCCGGAGAAGGGATAGGCTACTGACTCCAGTATTCTTGGGCTTCCCTGGTGGCTCAGACAGTAAAAGGATCCACTTGTAATGCAGGAGACCTGGGTTTGATCCCTGGATTGGGAAGATCCCCTGGAAAAAGGGAATGGCTACCCACTCCAGTATTCTGGCCTGGAGAATTCCGTGGACTGTATGGGGTAGCAAAGAGTCATACAGGACTGAGCAACTTTCACTTTCAAAGAAAGATATCAAGATGAACACTTTCAAAATAAGAACAGAAGTGCTTCTTGAAGTTTAACGTTGGAAAGATTTCAAATAATGAAACTAGAGCCATTTTGATCATTCATATGGATGGGGAGTGACATGTGATGGGAGAATTTCACCGATAAACCTGGGAGTGAGATGAATTCCAAGGATCAGCTGAAAACAGAGAAGCTGGCCAGCTGGATAAGTGGGTTGACTGGCTTTTAGATGCTTTACTTGTGTCTGTCAGAGAGTTGGACCACATGTCATTTTCTCTCTTCAGTAGAATATTTAGCTGACGGTCAGGAAACTGGGGAATGATTCAGGCTGAAGAAACAATACATCTGCCTTATATAATACCATTTTGAAAAAATACATCCAATGGGCTAAACATAGTGACACTATAATTTCCGTTTTCTGATTTGCTCATTTGAAAGTTAATTTTATTATGAAGAAGCACATATTTATTTAAGAAAATTAGAAAAACACTGAAAAGTAGAAGGAAAAAAATCACTCCTATTATCACTTACTAAACAAAATCCATTACTTTTTTGTATAAACTATAAAATAATTTTTATATTTTAAATAATTTAGTATTTGATGTTGCTTCCAATTTGGACCAGCTCAGTATGCAAATGTCCCTGGTTTAGCTCAGCAAATATTAATGTTTTTTTGGAATGGACCTGAATTGATGACCTAGTTCAAATTACATTCGATTTGGTTAATATCTATTGAAGGCCTGCTATGTGCCTGATATTGAGCTAGATCCTGTAGTGGTTACAAAGATTAATAAGACACTCTGAGAGAGTAGCATGGAAACATATACTGCCATATGTAAATAGATAGGCAGTGGGAATTTGCTGTGATACTTAGGGAACTCAAACCAGGGCTCTGTGACAGCCTAGAGGGATGGGATGAGGTGGGACATCGGAAGGAGGTTTAAGAGGGAAGGGGGCATATGTTTACTTATGGCTGATTCATGTTGATGTGTGGCAGAAACTAACACAATATTGTAAAGCAACTATCCTTCAACTGAAAATTTAAAAAGATGAATAAGACCCAGCATTTGTCTTAAACAGGGAATAGACTCGTGAGGTAGCCAGACCTATGTAGAACAAGACAGAAGAATGAGATAGGGCCAACAAAGAAAGATGCAAATTCCAGTGAGTGCCCTGTGTTGGGGGTGGAGTAAAGTGCATGGAAAGAGGTTTTGGAGAGGTGGCATTTGAGCTGGAATTAAAAGGATTCCTGGGCATTCAACTGTAGAATCTGAGGAAAAGAACAGTACATGGTACTGCTGTTGGGAATGGTGGCCATCACAGCTTAGTACACAGTGAAGTGAAGGGTGGACGGGTCCTTCCGAATTCCAGGTGGCTGCTTCCCTGCAGGAGAGGAGTCAGAGAAGGAGACGAGGGTATGCTTCCTAGGAGGCTTTGGGAGGCGGTGAGGGTCCCTGGCCACAGAGGCGACAGCCAAGGACGGAGGATGAAGTGCAGAGAGTGATGTGGCAGGGAGGCAGGGAGTTGTGTGTGACATACACATATATATGTATGTCATGAGAGAGGGAGAAAGAATGATTTTTGGCAACTGCATTTCATAATGCAAAAGCATTTCATAAAGAGATTCTAAAGAGGATACTAGGAAGCTTTCTGTATGCTATACCTTGTCCCTTAAAAATCTAGTAGCAGAACACAGTACTGTATATAAAGCAGACAAACAAGGTCCTACTGTATAGCACAGGGAACTATATTGAATATCTTGTGATAACCTATAATGGAAAAGAATCTGAAAAAGAGTATATTCTGAATCACGGAACATATATGTATATATATAAACCAAGTCACTTTGCTGTACATGTGAAACTAACACAATATAAATCCATTCTACTTCAATTGAAAAAGTTTGGTGTCAGATTTGACTTTTTGGACTGAGCTGACGTGCAGAGTCAGATGTCCCAGTTAGAGTCCGACTTCCTGTTTACTTTGTAAGATGGGACCCTGAAAACTCTCAGTTAAGTGAGCGGTATTTTTATCTCCTTGTTCTGTCACCCTGGATCAGTTATCTAGTGCCATGTAGCAAAGCACCTCAGAACTCTGTGGGCAAAACATGACTCTCTTGTGACTTACGACCCTGTGGGTCAGGGATGTGGGCGGTGCTCAGTGGCTCCAGCTTGTGTCTGCTCCAAGCGGTGTTGGTGGGGATCCAACCTGAGCTCCTTGTGTGGATGGAGCTGCCTGGGATGGTCGGTTGCGGGGTCTTGGGTGACTGCTGTCTGCCCAAGGCCTCTCATCCTTCAGGGTCTCGCCCTCCACATGGCCTCTCTCCTGCGGGAGAACGTGGACTTCTCTATGTAGTAGTTGTGAAAAAAAGAGAGAGAGGGAGCTGCAGGCCTCTTCAGTTCCAGAACTCACTCAAGGCCACTTCTACACATTCCACTGCCCAAAGCAAGAATCAAGGCCAGCCTGGATTCAGGCGGAGGGAAGCAGACACCTCCTCATGTTGGACCTGGGCTGAGGGACATTCCAGGCTTGGTTCTAGAATCAATATTTAATTCACCTGTGGCTGAGCCCCGCAGGCACACTTTGAAATCCTGAACTCACTGAAACTGGATTAGCTCTTTGTTGCTTTTCCTAAATCAACTCTAATTCCATAGAACATTAGTAAATAATGTAAACTTTACCCAAATTGCTTGGAGAGATAGAACAGAGGGCTATAACAGTTGCTACATGCTGAAATTTAATTTAAAAAATATCATTTAGGGAACTTCTCTGGTGGTCCATTGGCTAAGACTCCAAGCTCCCAATGCAGGGGGCCCAGGTTCGATCCCTGCTCAGGGAACTAGATCCCATATGCCACAACTGAGAGTTTGCATGCCACAACTAAAGATTGTGCATGCCACAAGGATGATTAAAGCTGCAACTAGGACCCAGTGCAGCCAATGAATGAATGAAACATTAAAAAAAAAATCCCATTTAGTCACTTCATGGTCTCTCCCTCACCTCAGCTGTTGAGTCTTCTTAAATCACTCAGCTCATCACCTCCAGCTCCTCCCCTTCCCACCTGAGCTCTTTCCTGCCAGCTCCTTCTGAGTCAGGGGCTCCCCTGGGGCTCTCTCTCTCTGGTTCTTCTTTTCTTAAGCAAAACACTTCTGTTTCTCCAGGCTGCATCCTGCTCAAGCTGGTGAGGGACTGTATATGAAATCTTTTTCCTGTCCGAAATAAGGATTCCCACCAAACTTGGCCCCACCCTACCCCCAGCCCAGCCCCGGCCATGAGACCTGGGTTGGAAAGATCCTGGGGAAGGGAAAGGGTACCCACTCCAGTATTCTGGCCTGGAGAATTCCATGGACTGTATAGCCCATGGGGTCACAAAGAGTCAGACACCACTGAGCGACTTTCACTTTCACTCCTGCCCCCGCCATGTCATTCTCACATACACTGTATTAGCTTTCTACTGCTTCTGGGCATCCCTGGTGGCTCACTGTGAAAAATCTGCCTGCCAGTGCAGGAGACTCGGGTTCAATCCCTGGGTTGGGAAGATCCCCAGGAAAAGGGAATGGCTACCCACTCCAGTACTCTTGCTGGGAAATATTCTGGACAGAGGAGCCTGGAGGGAGTTCATTGGGTCACAAAAGAGTTGGCCATGACCGCACAGTGTGATAACCTTGTGATTGCACTGTTTTCATCAGTCACATTTTTACAAATAGGTAGACTCATTTATCAGAGAAGGTGATGGCACCCCACTCCAGTACTCTTGCCTGGAAAACCCCATGGACGGAGGAGCCTGGTAGGCTGCAGTCCATGGGGTCGCAAAGATTTGGACATGACTAAGCGATTTCCCTTTCACTTAGCAACTAAACACAACAACAGTGCTGTGGTAACATATTGCCACAGACTTAAAGGCTTAAAAGAATATAAATTTATTCTGTAGTTCTGGAAGTCAGAAGTCCAAAATGGGTTAAACCCTCTCTGGGTTAAACCCCAGAAGGGCTGCATTCTTTCTGCTCTAGGAGGAGACCGTTTTCTTGCCTGCATCCCTTCATTCCTTGGCTCCTCTAGCTTTTTGGGGGGGGTGGGAGCAAAGAGCCTCAACTAGGGATTGAACCCATGCCCTCCTGCAGTTAAGTGTGGAGTCTTAACCATTGGACCACCAGGGAAGTCCCAGCTCCTCTGTTTTTAAAAGTGTAGCATCTTCAAGTCTCTCTTAGACCCTGACCCTCCTGCTCACCTATGTAATCCTGTGATTCCCTTGAGCCCATTTGAATAGTCCAAGACAGACTTCTCATCTCAAGATTCTTAATTTAATCACACCTGCAAAGTCCCTCTTACTGTGTAGGTCCAGTGTTCTGAAGATTAGGACATGGGCATCTCTGAGGGGCTAACCCTAAGGTTGGAGTTATCCTGCTTACCACACGGATAATACACATATGGATATATGCATAAAACCTTTTTGAAAATATATGAGAAGGGTACTATTAACAGTAGTTACTTCTGGGGCTGGGGATTGAGAAGGAAGTGTAGAATTTTACTTTTCATTTTATACATTTCTGTCATGTTTGAACTTTTCCCAGTGTTTATATTTTATATGTATATAATATATATATAATGTTATATATGTAATATATAAAAAATAACTATATATGTGTGTGTTTTAATATATTTAATAGTCTATATGTACATATGATATTGTATATACCATACATATATATATATGTATGATATATATATACCACCAATATATCATATATGTATGTGTATACATAGATACATGTATACACATGTATAATGTATACATTATCTATGTATATTACATATATTGTGTAAAAGTGTTAGTTGCCCAGTCATGTACAATTCTTTCCTCTGTCCATGGGATTCTGTAGGCCAGAATACTGGAGTGGGTTGCCATTCTGTTCTCCAGGGGATCTTCCCAACCCCGGGACTGAACTCAGGTCTCCTGCATTACAAGCAGATTCTTTACTGTCTGAGCCACCAGAAAAGCCCAAACCAAAGCTGTTAGTTTCCTAGGGCTGCCTCCAAAGTACTATAAATTGAGTGACTTGAAACAGCACAGATTTATTTCCCCACAGTTCTGGAGGCTAGCAGTCCAAAACCAAGGTGTCAGCAAAGCCATGCTCCTTCTAAGACTTTCAGGAGAAGATCTTGCTTCTTCTAGCTTCTAGTGCTTATTGGCGATCCTTGGCTTACAGATACATCATCCAGTCTCTGTGACACTCATCACATGGCATCCTTCTCTCCGTGTATCCCTCTGTTAGGGTCTCTGTTCAGATTTCCTCGACTACAAGAGGACGTACATCTAATGGTATTAGATTAGAGATCCAGCCTACTCCAGTATCCGATAAGTGCTTTATCTTAACTAACATCTGCGGTGATTTCCTGTTGGGAAAGCATATCCATGAGTCCTCAGCTTCTGTGTGTCCTGTGAGGGAGGGCCTGGTGGTTCCAGCATCAGTCCTTCCAATGAATATTCAGGGTTGATTTCCTTTAGAATTGACTTGTTTGATCTCCTTGCAGTCCAAGGGACTCTCAAGAGTCTTCTCCAGCACCACAGTTTGAAAACATCAATTCTTTGGCTCTCAGCCTTCTTTATGGTCCAAGTCTCACATCCATACATGACTACTGGAAAAACCATAGCTTTGATTGTACAGTCCTTTCTTGGTAATGTGGTGTCTCTGCTTTTTAACATGCTGTTTATGTTTATCATAACTTTTCTTCCAAGGAGCAAGCATCTTTTAATTTTATGGCTGCAGTCATAGATAGTAAGCTTTTTTTCAAAAAGCCAGATTATAACAAACACAAAACTCATAACAACTGCCTCTTTCCTGTGAGGACAGGAGACAAGACAGACAAAGACCTCAGTGCTTGGGGAGCTGACATTTTACTCACAAGGAAACAGGTGAAAAATTGTTGTCAGTGCTTTAAAGGTAATTCATGGTGTGGGGATGGAGACTAACAGCTGGGGATGCTGCCTAGATAGGATGCTTAGGTGGGGCCTGTCTCAGGAGGATGTGCCTAGGCTGAGAGGGAGGGATGCAAGGTGGGGAAGCGTGTTGCAGGTAGAGGAACAGACTACACAGGTGCTCAGAGGTGGAAGGAGCTGGTGTGATATAAGAGCTGAACAATTGGTGTTCTAGAGATGGTGAGCTGGGGAAAAAGAAGCATCAGGCCTTAAAGGCATGGTTCTATTGTACATGTAAGGGTTTCAGCAGAGGAGTAGGTGGATCTGATCTGGGTTTTTACCTGGCTCACTGGGCTCCTGTCACGAAAGGGATGAGAGGAGCTTCTGCTATCATTATCAAGTCCCTACTCTTGCTGACTGAATTTTTAAGCTAGTGGCTCCATCTGATATTGAGTGGGCTTTGATGTTCATATTCTCAGAATTGAAACTGACTTGTAAATTTAGTCACTGAAGGTTTCCGCCACTTCCAATATAAGCACACCACTTTTACTGATTTCTCTTCTTTTGGTCCAGCAAAGCCCAAGAATCCCAGTGTGGGCTGTAGATTTCTTTAGGCAGGAAGGAAGAGAAGGAACCTGTCAGACTGAACAATTCAGACTTCCCATGATATGCAAGCCTTTGACCCCAAGGAGTTCTGAGTGACATTCAGTCTGACAGCTGTATCCACAGGTACCCATGGCCACTAAATGGCCAATAATTTAGTTCTTTGAAATCAAGCATTTTGAAGTCAATATGTTGAACCATATATATTTGCTGTGAGGGCTTGGCTTGAGTTAGTTTTATAGGATGTGTGTCTCCAGTGGTGGAGCTGAGGGTAAACAGGGAGTCATGGGGGCCAGTTCCAAGCTGGGGACTCTTCCAAGGCTCATGCTGATTTCAAAATATGTACAGATTTTCACACTCTGTGCATGTCAAGGGCATGTCCTTGTTTTCTTTTCTTTTTAAAATATATTTTAAAAATCATTTACTTGGCTGCACCAGGTCTACACTGTGGCATGTGGTATCTAGTTCCCTGACCAGGGATTGAACCAGGGCCCCTGCATTGGCAGTGTGGAGTCTTAGCCCCTGGACCACCAGGGAAGTCCCTCCTTGTTTTCTTTTACCATAACTTGCTTTAAGCTGGGGCTCTAGAGTGAGACTTGCCCTGACAGCCTTTGTCCGTGTGTGTCTGGCTGGCCGCATGGAAGCTGTGAGGTGTTCAGGTCTCAGTCTGGAGGTGTCAGCCCCTTTCTTACCTCAGGACAGCCTCTGTGTTCCTCCTTGAGTCTGGACTCTGAACCTGCCCCTTTGCCCACCCTAACTTTGTCTACATAACCTTGTCCTCTCCCAGTTCTCAGCTTCACCTTGCTTCTTCCCAGAAGCCCTTGCTTCATCCTAACCCCCTCCTGTCTATTCCACGTTCCCAAGCATCCTGCCTTTCTCCTTTGTAAGACTTCACACCTTTGTGCTTGTTTCCCGATTAGGTGAAAGGTCCCTGGGGTGGGCTGTTTGGTTCATTTTTTAAAAAAATATATGTGAAACTGAAAGTGTTTCACATAATATGGGAAACTAAAAAGTCGCTCAGTTGTGTCTGACTCTATGCAACCCCATGGACTATAGCCCACCAGGCTCCTCTGTCCATGGAATTCTTCAGGCAAGAATACTGGAGTGGGTTGCCATTCCCTTATCCAGGGTATCTTCCTGAGCCAGGGATTGAACCTGGGTCTCCTGCATTGCAGGCAGATTCTTTACCTTCTAAGCCACCAGGGAAACCCTTTTAATATTAGTTTTGCATTTATTTATTTATCTGGCTGGGTCAGGTCTTAGTTGCGACACATGGGAACATCGTTGTGTTATGGGGGATATTTTGCTGTGGCGCACGGACCCTCTAGTTGCGGTGCCTGGACCTCAGTTGCTGTGGCACGTGGGCTTTAGCTGTGGCTCATGGCCTTAATTGTTGCAAGGCCTGTGGGATCTTAGTTCCACAGCCAGAGATTGAACCTGCATTCCCTGCACTGCAAGGCGGATTTTTAAGCCCTAGGACCACCAGGAAAGTCCCTGCTGTATTTTTTGTTATATTCTATTTTTATTTTATTTTGGCTGCAGCATGCAGAACTTCCCTGACCAGGGGTTAAATCTGTGCCCCCTACCGTAGGAGTGTGGAGTCTTAACCACTGGACCAGCAGGGAAGCAAGCCTGTTTTGTCCACTTTCGATCATTCTCTGCAACAATCCTTTTATAAAAAGAACTAATTTCCCTGTTTCTTGTCTTTGTGAGTCTTAGGGCCTGTCTCATTTATCACTGTACCCCAGCACTTAATACTGTCCCAGCAGAGAGCAGGCCCTTCATGATGCTGGGGAGGACAGAGGCTGAGGGCAGAGGACGGGTGTGGAGTGGCACATGCCTGTGTGTGGGCCCAGCTTCTCTCTTACAGTCTCAGCTTGGCCGAGTCTCAGCATCTCGGAGCCTTAGCTTCTTTATCTGTAAAAGAAAAAAAGAGAGTCTAATTACGCTGAAAGGGATCACTGACAATCAGACCTGTTAACATTTGTGGAGTGGCTCGTTGTCATTATCATCTTGGAGCCTGACAGATTCCCCTACTAAGGATTGCAGGTTTCCTAGTTTGGAGGGTCCACTGTCAATATTCCTGTCCCAGTCCTGCAGAGATGCTTCTCCTGCCAGAATCCAATTTGTTCTTCCTCGGGAATTCATTGTTAGTCACTGTGTTTGGCCAATTGTTTCCCTAAGAGCTGTACTCTCAGGGATGTAAAAATTAGCTTCTCCTTGTGACTCTGGGGACCCCTACATTAGGCCCTGAGTAGTCACTACCTCTCTGAGTGAGAGGTCTTAGGAGTTGTCTTGCAAACAGCACTGAATTGGAGTGAGCAGCTGGTCTCAGTTTCTACTCATATTGTGCGTCAGTCATCCTGTGAGCCTGGTAATTATCTGCATTTTACAAATGAGAACACAGGTTTTGCCTTGTCGCTTCCCAAGGACAGAAAGCGGCGGAATCAGGTTCTCTGGCTTGACCTCCTGCTCTTGCCTTAAACCTATGGTTGACAGCGAGGTATTTACCTGATGATTCCTGGGACTTGATCCCAGGAGAGACTAAGGACATCTCTCTGAGAGGGCCTTGTAGGGACAAGACAGCAAGGTGAGCTGGCCTCATTTCTGAGTCATCTGACTGATTCATACAAAATGTCCATGGTATCATTCTACCATGGGATTTTTGATGCGCTGCATGATTTGCTGATAATCTCTTGGGGCGATGATTCTGAGTGATGGCTCCTATTTCTAAAAAGTGTGGCGTCCAAGGCTGTCCAATAACCTCAGAAGATTCTTCTTGTCTTTGGAAGAGGGAGCTATTAAAGGAATGTATTAGAGTCCATGGCTGTGGTTTTCCTCATTTTTTTGGAGCTTCTCTGCTATACAGGCCCCTCTTTGTATAAGCTGTTCATTTTGGGCCCACTGGTGCTAGAAATGTGTATTAGTCAGAGTTCTCCAGGAAGCAGAAATGGCAGGGATCATTCTTTCTTTCTTTCTCTCTCTCTCTCTTTCTATGTACTTACCCACCTATTTATCCATCTGTCTATCTAGATTTATTGTAAGGAATTGGCTCATGTGATTGTGGGCACTGGCAAGTCTGAAATCTGTAGGACAGGCCACTATGCTGGAGATTTAGGGCCTGTCTCATTTATCCTTGTACCCCAGCACTTAATACTGTCCCAGCAGAGAGCAGGCCCCTTGTGATGCTGGGGAGGAGGGCCATCTGGAATCTAGATTCCACAGGGTGGTAGACTGGAACCTGAGGTAGGGTTTCTATCCTGCACTCTAGAGGAGAATTCTTTTTTCTCTGGGAAACTGGTCTTTGCTTTTAAGGTCTTCAGCTGATTGGATATGACTCACCACATTCTGGAGGGTAATCTGCTTTACTCATAGCCTACTGATTTAAATGTAATCATATCTTAGAAATAACGTCACAGAAACATTTAGAATAGTGTATGACCAAATAACTAGGCACCAGAGTCCAATCAAATAGATATATAAAGTTCACCACCTCTCAAAGAGAATGTGGACTGCTGTCTCCCCAGTACCCATATTGGTTCTTCTCTCCTCCTCCTACCACCAACATTTTTACTGAAGTTTGGATAACTATTTGCTTTCTTTTCTCCTTCCAAAATAATTCGGGCCACTCTCTTTGGCTTTCACATTTTTCCTGCCACCCCTACATGCTCTGCTTGCCACCTACAAACTCTGAGATCAACCAGATCATTTCAATATTTCTATTTGCTATTGTTGTTAATTTGTAAGTCATATCTGACTCTTTGCAATCCCATGGACTGTAGCATGCAAGGCTCCTCTGTCTTCCACTATCTCCCAGAATTTGCTCAAATTCATTTCCACTGAGTCAATAGTGCTGTCTAACGATCTCATCCTCTACGCTCTTTTCCTTTTGCCTTTGATCTTTCCCAGAATCAGGGTCTTTTCTAATGAGTCGGCTCTTTGCATCAGGTGGCCAAAGTACTCGAGCTTCAGCTTCAGCAGAACTCTTTCCAATAATATTCAGGGTTAATTTTCTCTAGGATTGACTGGTTTGATCTCCTTACAGTCCAAGGGACTCTCAAGAGTCTTCTCTAGCCCCACAGTTTGAAAGCATCAATTCTTCTATTTGCTACATCTTTTCAAACTTTCCCCATAAACTCTTTATGATACCTGGACCATAAACCATTCTCTCAAAACTTGTCCAAATATCAAGAAAGAAAGTTATTATTCATTCAGTGTTTATAGTTACTATGACAAATATGTTAGTTGTAGATAAAAATTTGTGATACAAGTAGAATTGTCCATCTACATGTTTATGGGCATACCAAGACCTCTTTTCATTAGCATATATCATAATTATTTATGATACACTTATGCCAATTCTTACATAAATATTTCTTGTAAATAATTAGAGAAATATTTTAAATCTCTGTTTTCATGGTATATTCAGTTCAGTTCAGTTCAGTTGCTCAGTCATGTCCAATTCTTTGTGACCCCATAAATCAGCACGCCAGGCCTCCTTGTCCATCACCAACTCCTGGAGTTCACCCAAACTCATGTGCATCGAGTCAGTGGTGCCATCCAGCCATCTCATCCTCTGTCATCTCCTTCGTCTCTTGCCCCCAATCCCTCCCAGCATCAGGGTCTTTTCCACTGAGTCAGCTCTTCGCATGAGGTGGCCAAAGTATTGGAGTTTCAGCCTCAGCATCATTCCTTCCAATGAACACCCAGGACTGGTCTCTTTTAGGATGGACTGGTTGTATCTCCTTGCAGTCCAAGGGACTCTCAAGAGTCTTTTCCAACACCACAGTTCAAAAGTATCAATTCTTCGGCACTCAGCTTTCTTCACAGTCCAGCTCTCACACCCATACATGGTATATTGCTGCTAAGTCACTTCAGTCGTGTCCGACTCTGTGTGACCCCATAGACGGCAGCCCACTAGGCTCCCCCATCCCTGGGATTCTCCAGGCAAGAGCACAGGAGTGGGTTGCTATTTCCTTCTCCAATGCAGGAAAGTGAAAAGTGAAAGTGAAGTCATTCAGTTGTGTCCAACTCTTAGTGACCCCATGGACAAGAGTACTGGAGACATGGTATATTAATGGTGTTCAATTAACTTCCAGTTATGATGTCGTTTCCATGAAGCATATAACCTTCTCTGTGATTATTATTATTATTTTTTTGGTCCTGTCATGTGGCCTACTCCAGTGTTCTTGCCTGGAGAATCCCGGGGACGGGGAGCCTGGTGGGCTGCCGTCTATGGAGTCACACAGAGTTGGACACGACTGAAGCGACTTAGCAGCAGCAGCCATGTGGCATGTGGGATCCTAGTCCCCTCACCAGGGATCAAACTCATGCCCCCTTCACTGGAAGCACAGAGTCTTAACCACTGGGCCACCAGGGAAGTCCTCTATGATGATCTTCACAAAATAGTTTTCCAGGACTCGTTTCAGTCAGCGTGTGGGTGTCTAGTCCTCCTCCCCTTTGACCTCCTTTCCTCACTCCTCTTGAAGCTTGAACGCATTCCAGTGTGATCTCTGTCTTATCTTAACCAGTTACCTCTGGTGTTAACCTAAGAGAAAGTACTACAAATTTCTTTTACTAAGTATCTACCCTGAGGACCAGATTTAATCCATAAAAATGGAATGTTTGCTTTTAAAAAGAAATTGTATTTTTCTTGCTTTCAAAGGAAGCCCTAAGCTAAGATTCCTGTACATTTTTAAATGAAAAGAATCTTCAAACAAATCCTTTAATTCTCCTTTCAGGGACCCAAAAACCCTTGGGTCCTTGTTTACTAAATTTTTTTGAAAGAAGCTTTTCTCACCAGCAGAAGATGTGTTGTGAACCTTCTGAGGCCTGGGGGTGGTGAGGCAGTGAAGTCTGATCTCTGAGCCAAGGGAATCATCATTCAATGAAATGGGAGTCCTGGTTGAGGCAGGGGAGCGGGTTGAGGTGTCCAAATCTGGGAAAGAAGGGGGATTGCAGTGGTCTGGGAAGCCTTCAGAGGAGCATAAAGTTGGCCTTGAATAGGCATGTGGGTTTTGCATGGAAAGAAGGAGAAGCGAAGAAAAGCAAGAGCCGAGGCTTGAGATGGAAGTGAGTATGGCTGGAGGGAGACGACTGAGAAATAGGCCCCATGGAAAACAGCGTGTAAAGGACAAGGCTGGACACGGAGGGTGAGGCCAGTCATGGAGGCTTGTGAAGCTGCAATGGAAGAACTGGGCAGGATTTCTTAAATCAGGAGAGAAGAGTTGGAGAAGGTTCTGAAGAGAAGCAGAATAGAGAGTATATTTATTTGGAGGAATGAGTCTGGATGAATCTGGGGGACAGGGCTACCCCTTAGGCTGTTGGGATTGTGAAGGCTCAGCCTCACTGGCAATCAACCCGGAGGCTCTGCCCACACCAGGACCGGAAGTGGAACTCAAGTGCCTGGACGTCCACCTGGTCCATTCACTCCAGGGAGGTGGTTGGTAGAGAAACCAGTCAGTCACCTTGTTCTTGGTGTGCACCCAACTTGGGGCAAGGCCTGTGTGAGAGGAAAAGTGTGCTCATTTATTTTCTTTTTCTGGAGAAAACTCATTTATTCCTTGTTGGAGGGTATAGTTTCCTTCATGTGAGGCTTTTATAGAATGAGAGACATTTCTGGGAGATGCATTCCACGGCCATACTCCCCTCAGTGAAAATATCTATTGAGAGAAGCACAGCTGAGGAGCTGAGTACTGAAGACTGGACTAGGAGCTGTGGATATAACAAGAGGGAAGGGTAAGGTGGGGCAGGGTGGAGTGATTTTCTGTTTGGTATCAAGTCTTTCACAGGTTTATACTCAAACCCCCGCAGCAGTTTGATGGCGGGATTCTCATTTTGCAGGGGAAGAAACTGAGGATTAAATGACTTGGTCCAGAGCTAGCTTGAAAATCTTAGCCTTGAGCCAAGCCAGGTCAAAATTCAGACTCAGAATTCTGTTTCTCAAGGTCTCCTTGCCTCCATACAAGGAGAAAAAAATTTTTTTAGGGAAACTCCTACACTTATAGTGAGGCATCCTATTCCAGTTTCCTTTTCTCAGATGTGTTTTGTGAGGAGGAGAAGTCTTTATGGAAGAGAAATAAGGGGGAGACTCAGTCACAGAATCCTGGGCTTTGGAGGACAAGGCTGTGTTTGCTCAGGGCTCCTTGGACAGTCCTCAATGGAGCTTTTAGATGTACATCTCCTGCTTGCTCTGCTTATTTGATAATTGGTAAATTTACTACTAGAGGAACTTGTGGGGTTATTATTTTTTTTTTTGGTACACTTATTTTTTTGGCTGCAAGACACGTGGGATCTTAGTTCCCCAACCAAAGCTAGAACCCTCGACTCCTACATTGGAAGTGTGGTCTTAACTACTGGACCACCAGGGAATTCCTTAGATGGACTTTTTACACGCCCCTGCCTGGCAGAGAGGTAGTTAACATAGTGACTGTCCCCCTGTGTTTGTTGGAAGAACTTCTTTGGCACTACATTTTAAAATTTTAAGTGACTTTATAGATTAAAGAACCTGATGAATGACACATATTCTTTCTACTACGTCAGCTTCACTGTGAATCTGTCAGTGCTGGTGATTAATGTCTGCACAGATGCAACCTCTGCAGGTACAATTATGTGTAAGGCTTTTATCACATGTTAGCTTTTTTAAACACATTTCTATGTGCTAAAATCATTTATCTATTTGACATTATTTATAGCTTCAGTATGGTCCAGCATACTGATTTGTAATTTCCTTTACCATTTCCTTAATTTTGGTGGGCAGTGGTGGGACTTGCCAAAGTGGGGGGCTGGTGGGGGAGGTGAGTGGCATTAGAGAAATGGACAAACTTTTTTTCTCTCTGTGAGACCATTGTGAACCTCTTTGTATAAATTCATGTTTTTCCTTTGGGTTTTCTTGGAGGCTGTTTCCCAAAGTGGAATTACTAGGTCAAATGTTTTTGTTAGTTTGGCAGTATTTTACAAACACAGTCACCACCCCCACTTCCCCATCCCTCTAAAGATAGATATTCTTACCCTATTTGGAATATAGGATAGGAACTTTGGAACTTTCCACACTTGGAACTTGCATCCTTCTATAGTGACAGAAAAGCGGAAAGTTTGGATTCTAGTCTCTTTTTATATTTAGCTTTGTATTTTGTCCAAATCATGTCATTTTTCCTGTCTATAAGATAGGGTTATGTTTACCCTTTCTATTGTAGTTGAAAATCAAGTAAAATTTAGACGAAAATGTGAAGCTATGTGAAAGAACCAAGCAGTCTACAGGTGAAACTGCATATCTATCTGGGAATATGCAATCTTTAAGACAAACCTATGACAAACCTAGACAGAGTATTAAAAAGCAGAGAATCACTTTGCCAATAAAGGTCCATATAAGTCAAAGCTATGATTTTTCCAGTAGTCAGGTACGGATGTGAGAGTTGGACTATAAAGAAGGTTGAGCACCAAATAATTGATACTTTCAAACTGTGGGCCTGGTAAAGACTCTTGAGAGTCCCTTGGGCAGCAAGGAGATCCAACCAGTCGATTCTAAAGGAATCAACCCTGAATATTCTTTGGAAGGACTGATGCTGAAGCTGAAGCTCCAGTACTGTGGCCACCTGATGCGAAGAGCCAACTCTTTGGAAAAGACCCTGATCCTGGGAAATATTGATGGCAAAAGGAGAAGAGGGCAGCAGAGAATGATGGTTAGATAGTGTCACTGATTCAGTGGACATGAATTTGAGCAAACTCCAGGAGATAGTGAAGGACAGGGAATCCTGGCATGCTACAGTCCATGGAGTCACAAAAAGTCAGACACGACTTAGCAACTGAACAGTAACAGCAAATCTTTGAGATAAGAACATGTGTGCGTGCTCAGTCACTCAGTCGTGTCTGACTCTTTGCAATCCCACAAACTGTAGTGTGCCAAGCTCTGTCCATGGGATTTCCCAGGCAAGCATTCTGGAGTGGGTTGCCATTTCCTGCTTCAGGGGATCATCCCGACCTGGGATCTCCTGAGTCTCCTGAATTGCAGGCAGATTCTTTACCACTGAGCCACTTGGGAAGCCCAAGATAAGGGCTCCTGCTGCTGCTAAGTCACTTCAGTCATGTCTGACTCTGTGTGACCCCATAGACGGCAGCCTACCAGGCTCCCCCCGTCCCTGGGATTCTCTAGGCAAGAACACTGGAGTGGGTTGCCATTTCTTTCTCCAATGCATGAAAGTGAAAAGTGAAAGGAAAGTCGCTCAGTCGTGTCCGACCCTCAGCAACCCCATGGACTGCAGCCCACCAGGCTCCTCCATCCATAGGATTTTTCCAGGCAGGAGGGCAGGGAAACAAATACGTACTTACTGCCTTGCAGGTATCAGGTACTTCTTAAACGTGACTTCATGTCATTCAGTCTCGTTGGATCCTTATTTAACCCTGTGAGGTAAAAACCTGCTTTTCATGTATGAAAAAACTAAGGTCAGAGACAGTATTTCCCCCAGTCACACAGCTAGGAATTAGCAGCCATGAAACTCACCCAGGTTGACTGGGGTCCGAGTTCAGGCTACATCTGGGTTAGGATCCACTGGGACCTTTCATTGCATAGCACTAGTTAACAGGCAGACCTAAAATGGTAGCTGTATTAATTTGCTAGGGTTGCCATAACAAACTCCATAGATGGTGTGGCTTAAACAATGGAAATGTGTTGTCTCATAGATCTTAGAGATTGGAAGTTCAAGATCAAGACAGTGGCAAGGCTGATTCCTCCTGAGGCCTCTCTCCTTGGCGTGTAGATGGCTATCTTTCCCCTGTGTCTTCACACAGTCAGCCCTCTGTGTGTCTGTGTCTTAATCTCCTCTTTTATGAAGACACCAGTCAAATTGAATTAGGGCCCACCTCAATGACCTCACTTAAAAAAATTTATTAATTTGCCTGTGCTGGGTCTTAGTTGGGGCTTCTTTGGTGGCTCAGATGGTGAAGAGTCCGCCTGCAGTGTGGGAGACCTGGGTTCAATCCCAGGGTCGGGAAGATCCCCTGGAGAAGGGAATGGCTACCCACTCCAGTATTGTTGCCTGGAGAATCCCATGGACAGAGGAGGCTGGCGGGCCACAGTCTTTTGTGTCCTCAAGAGTCGGACCTGACTGGGTCTTAGTTGTGGCACATGGGATCTAGTTCCCTGACCAGGCATCGAACTCAGGCCCCTGCATTGAGAGTGAGGAGTCTAAGCCACTGGACTACCAGGGACGTCCCCAGTGACCTAATTGTACTGAATTACCCCTTTAAAGTCATTATCTCCAAATATAGTCACATCCTGAGGTACTACAGGAGGAGAAGGGGGTGACAGAGAAGGAATAGCACCATTGACTCAGTGGACATGAGTCTGAGCAAACGCCAGGAGGTGGTGAAGGACAGGCGTGCTTCCAGGAAGGAGGCCTGCCGTGCTACAGTCCATGGGCTCGCGGAGAGTCGGACATGACTGAGTGAACAACAGCAGGAGTTAGGACTTCACCATGTGAATTTTGAAGGGATACAATTCAGCCCATAATTACGTAAACAGAATTAACTCCTAGCTTCAGTCTACTCTAGTCCATGAGGTTATGTACATTAGATTTATCTAAAGTGGGGACTACCTTATAAACTGTATGCTACATCAACTTTACAGTGGATTTACAAATTGAAAACGCTTTACCAATTGGAGCCTCATTTATTGATGCTGTGAGGCATCTAGGAGAGATGTTATTAATATTTCAAAGAAAATGAGACTTAGAGGACTTCCCTGGTGGTCCCATGGTTAGGAATCCACCTTGCAGTGCAGGGGAGGCAGGTTCAGTTCCTGGTCTGGGAACTGAGAGTCCCCGTGCTGTGGAGCAACTACGGCTGCGCGCCGCAGCTGAAAGTGCGTGTGCCGCAGCGAAAGAGCCCCCCCGTGACGCAATGAAAACCCCACGTGCTGCAACTGAGACCCCACACAGCCAAATAAACAAACATTTTAAAATAAAAAGTTATTTTGTAGAAGGCCTTAAAATATTAAAATAACCCTTAAAAAAAAACACTGGAGACTTAGAGATTTTCTAGGACTCGTTCACACACAAATTAAGTTAGGGGCAATTTTATTTCACTCTTGCAAGAAAAGTAAAACCCCAGGGACTTCCCTGGTGGTCCAGTGGTTAAGAATCTGCCTTGAAATGCAGGGGATGTGGGTTCAATCCCTGGTCAGGGAACTAAAAATCCCACTTGACCTGGGATTGTCTAAGCCCGCAGGCCGTAACTAGAAAGAAGACCGTGTGTCACAGCTAAGACCTGATGCAGCCAAAAAAAATTAAAAAAGAAAAAGTAAAACCTGATATTTGCAATACTGAACCAGTCACCAGAATGCCTCCAAAATATGTTAGACAAAAATTTAATGACACAGTGAAATAATAACAGTTTTAAATTTTTAGAGAAAATTCACTATAGTTCTGTGTCAAACATGGCTACTTTCGGTTCTGTCTATTCTTTCCAGGCTTTGGCTGTTTGAATACAATTGCAGTTATTGTGAGCATCATCACATATTTGGTTTCCACT
The DNA here is from genome assembly GCA_917880005.1 of Nanger dama. Taxonomy (NCBI): domain Eukaryota; kingdom Metazoa; phylum Chordata; class Mammalia; order Artiodactyla; family Bovidae; genus Nanger; species Nanger dama. Next base: position 1,028,345 of record CAKJTW010000132.1, on the reverse strand, counting down.
GAATTTTTTTATTTTAGTTCTTATTTTGAGGTAATTGAGTCACCTGCAGTTGTAAATATTAGAGAGACCCAATGTTCCTTTTATTCGCTTTCCCCCAATGGTCATATCTTAAAATCCTACTACAACATAGCAACCAGGATATTGACGCTGATCCTGTCAAGGTACAGAACATTTTCATTTCATTAGCACACAGGTCCCTCATGTTGCCCTTTTATAACTCCTTCCCTCCCCCAATTCTATAATTTTCTCATTTTAAGAATGTCATATAAAAAGAATCTTCCAGTATGTGACCTTTGTTGGCCTAGGTGTATGTGGGTGGGACCACAAGTTTTTCCCCATAATATTTGTTTGGAGTAGAGCAGCTGTTATCTAAAATGTTTCCCTTTTTGCTAGGTTGACCTTTTTCTGGTCCTTTAGCTAGAAAGAGCAAGCTTTCTGGGGCAGGATTTTTATCTGCACCCATTTGTGCTTCTGCGTTGGCAGCTTCTTAGCTCCAGGTCTGTCATATGTGAGGCAAAGAGAAACCCAGGGGGCTCGCTGCCAGGGTCCTTGGGAACCAAAATCCCTACATAGCGGGGCATCTTCTCTCCACCTTTCAGCGTCTTGAGTTTGTTTACATGTAGTATCCAGAGTTTTAGTTGCACTTAGCAGAAGGGATAAGGAAAAGTAGGTCTGCTCCATCTTCCTACAATCAGAAGTGTCCACTGCATATTCTATCTCACAATAGTTTGTTTTACATAGTCTTCATAATCCAAATTTCTCTGTACTGTGATTTTTACTTTATTATTATGCTTATTTTCCTGTAGTTGTTTTGATAAATGTACCAAACCAATATATTATGTTGATTGAAATTTAATTACAGTATAGTTCCATAGGGTTTCACAGAGTTGGCCACAACTGAAGCAACTTAGCACGCACGCACAGTACAGTTGGGGTTCTAAAGAATCTGTTTCAACTTCAGATCCATAATGATCTGGTGCTGAGGCCAGTTAATTCTCTCCTGTATATGAGGTCTGTCCCTGGATGTTACAACAGCTGGAATCTGTCCAGTATATATTTGTACATGAGCTTTTCTCCAGATAATTCTTTGCACTTTATACAATCTCAAAGCCTTTTCATATCTCATCCTGCTGCGCTAACTTTGTGTGTACTTTGTTTAGCGTGAAATTTCCTTTCCTCACATGACCGAATTCCTCCCCTTTGGTATAAAAATGCCACCTTCCATCTAAATGCAGCCTCTTCTTCCTGAGCTTCTGTGATGGACTTCTCCTGAGTTCACTTGCTCAGACCATCCTCACTATTATTTCTATATTTCAAATTTCCCCTTCTAAACTACATATTTCTTAAAGGTAGAGACTCTGCCTTTTTCATCTTTCTCCCCCCACCCCCCACCCCAGTTTATTTATTTATTTAGGCCTCTTGCACAGGTTGCAGGAATCTTAGTTTCCTAACCAGGGATTAAACCTGAGTCACGGCAGTGAAAGTGCCAGGTGCTAACCACTGACCACCAGGGACCTCCCTTAAAAGAATTTTTTTGAAGTATAGTTGATGTATAGTTGATTTACAACGTTGTGTTAATTTCTGCTGTACAGCAAAGTAACTTCTACATATATATGTTCTTTTTCATATTCTTTTCATAATAGGCCCTTGTGGCTCATGGTAAAAATCCACCTGCAATGCAGGAGACCTGGGTTTGATCCCTGGGTCAGAAAGATCCCCTGGAGAAGAGAATGGCTACCCACTCCAATATTCTTACCCAGAGAATTCCATGGACAGAGGAGCCTGGTGGGCTACAGTACATGGGGTCACAAAGCGTTGGACTCAACTGAGCGACTTTCAGTTTCACCTATCACAGGATATTGAATATAGCTCCCTGTGCTATTCAGTAGGACTTTGTTGTTAATCCCTTTTCCATGACTGATGTTCTTACTGATATAACTCAGTATATGAAGGTGAATGTATTAATATATGAATAAATCATCTGATCCCCTACCTCAGGTGTTGTGAGGCAGACAGATATTACTGTTTTCTCTCCCCCAGGGTGTCCTCATACCCCCTTTCTACTATGTGTTTACATCTGACCTTGAGGAATTACGGTAGAGTTCAAGGAGCCGAGCTTTGGAGTCAGATAGGTTTGAGCTGTAATCTGGCTTCATCTCTTGCTGTGACTTCAGGTCTCTTAACTGTTCTCCTCTATAGTGTGGGGACAAGAGCATCTACCTTTCAGAACTGTGCAGAGTTAAGTAAAATACTTACTCCTTTCTGCCTGTTCACTCTTAAGCCTTTGCACTGAAGAATTGGCCATCACTTGGGAATTCTCTCTAAAACCTTTAGAAACTCATTCTTTATTCATTAATTCGCTCCTACTTCCATCTGCCCCCACCCTCCCCAGAGAAAGGGTGCAGAGCTTTGAGGCTCCTGAGTCCCTCCTGAGAGGTTTCTGAACCTCCACAGATAGTGTGGATCCTTCTGTATGCTCCCTGAGGAGGAAGAACAATAACTCTGCAGACAATGTGACTGTTGGATGGTGCACGTGCAATGAATCTCTTACCATGCTAAAGAAGAGGACCATATCTCTCCTTGACTTTGTTTAGAACTGTCCTCTTGCTTATTCAGATAGCCTCACCAGTTTTTCAGCACTCTTTCTAAGGTGGGAAAAGAACAAGTTCTAACTCCCTGCTTGGCTTTAATTATTTACACGTCATGGAATAATCAATGGTTTACTTTTTATTTTGTTATCAGAATGCCAGCAAGATCCATTCTTTGGATCCAAGACTGACTATTTATGGGTTTTTAGATTGTTTGACCTTCAGCATGGATGTGACTGAAATAGACTCAGGATGTAAAAAAATCTATGCATCCCGCCCCACTGTGCACTCTCTCAGGAAAGGAGCTGTAATCCATCTTCACGGGTAGATCAATGCTGCTGTGCTCTCAGGGGTGGGCAATTTTTACACAGCGATTGTACGCATAGCGCTTTACACCTGGGGGATGCTGAGCTATTTCAACTATTTCTTTGGCCATTTGAAGAACATAAATCTATGTATTTCACCAACAGTCAAGGATGCATTCAGATACAGAGGCAGGAGGATGTGTGGGTGTCTCGTGGCTACTGTAACAAACCGCTGCAAGTCTGGTGGCTTAAAACAACAGAAATGTATTCTCTCACAGTTCTGGAGGCCAGAGGTCTGAAAGCTGCCAGCTTCTGGTGGCAGCCCCCACTATCCTGGGCTGAGACTCTAGTCTCTGCCGCCTTCACATCGTCTTCTCTTCTTTGTGTCTCCTCCCCCTTTGGTCTGTCTCAGTTCTCCCCCTGCCTTTCTCATAAATCCATTTGTCATTGAATTAAGGATTTACCTGGATAATCCGCATCTCCAGATCCTTAACTTAATGACATTTGCAAAAATCATTTTTCCAAATAAGTTCACATTGACAAGTTCCAGATCTGACATGCGTATCGTTTTGGGATCCTTGTTTTAATCTACCACAGAGGACTAAGAATGACTTCAAACTGGATGACTTAGAGATATTTTCTCTTTAGCTTCATGCATTGATGTTTCAGGCACAGAAACGTTTCTGTGAGCTGACGTACTTGACAGTTCCTGGGAAAATACAGAAATGGTTATGTTACTATATAAGCACTGTAATTCTGATTATTGTCCTGGTTTCAATAGTGAAAGCTCACTGATGCTAAATCTTTTGCAATGGGTATGACTTCTAAGACTCAGATATGCAAAGAACCCTTAATTGTTTCTCTATAATTTCTATCTCAAGCTTCATTTACCTGATCAAAACTTAGTCAAGCCACTTCTAAAAACTCAAACCCCTTAAATGACTTCTCAGTCCTTTCAGATTTAAAGTTAGCTAAGGATTTCGCCTACTCCCTTTCTTCTCCATAGGATTAATTCTGAGGTTCAGGCTTAGGCCAGCTATAGACTCATTATGAGTAAGCCTATGAACTCACACTGAAAGAAAAGTGAAAGTGTTAGTCATTCAGTTGTGTCCAATTCTTTGTGACCCCGTGGACTGTAGCCTGCCAGGCTCCTCTGTCTGTGGAATTTTCCAGGCAAGAATACTGGAGTGGATTGCCATTCCCTTTTCCAGGGTATCTTCGTGACCCGGGATCGAACCCGAGTCTCCCTGCATTGCAGGTGGATTCTTTAATGTCTGAGCCGCCAGAGAAGTTCCACACTACCTTCATTGAAAGCCAGCATCTTTACTTACAATCTTGCACAATCTTGGTGCTGTAGATTGGGTTCCTGGGGAGCAACCTATGAGATGCAGGAAGCTGGTTAAGGAGTGCCCTTGGGATCAATACTTTTCACTGGGAGTGGACAGAAGAAGATATCCAATTGTGATGCAGGCCCAAAGACAGCTATGGCCAACCCCATATCCTGCTCTGAAGCTAGGATAAGCCTTCTGAGCTGTCCCAAGTTGGGCTGAAATGGCCAGGTCTTTATACTCCTTCACTGATCAGTCACTGGTTGTGGGCTGCTCTGGGAAGTGATATAATCTCAGGCAAGGCAGCTCTGTTCAGCTGAGACAACTTCTTCAGGGACGGATAGGTGAATGCTCTCTGCCAGCAGGTACCCCTTCCATCCCCACCCTATAGCTGCGGATCTGGTAATGCACTATAGTATCCACTACAGTCTGTCACACTGCTTGGATCTACTTCTCCATCTGTGTTTCCAGGAAGAGCTACGTCAGGGTGCCAGCACAGTTTTTCTCCCTGGGGAAATTTACAAGCAAAAGGTTTATGGGATGAACTACGGCATCCATCTCTGAACTGGCCCCTGGACCATGCTGACATTCGTTATCCCCTTCCTCTACTCAGGGAGATGGTGAAGGACCGGGAAGCCTGGCATGCTGCAGTCCACAGGGTCGCAGAGAGCCAGACATGACTGAGCGACTGAACAGCAGCTACTACTCACCATATGCAACCTTGGCTGGCACTTTTGCCGTATTATGCTGGCATAATACAGACTCTCCCTCTGAGGGGCTCTGAGCCCTGATCGCTAAGCCCGTCGTAGGCTGGAGTCCCTGCCTTGGTTCGTGTTGTGTCTGAACTGGACAAGGGAGTGCCGAGAGGCGTTCAAGTGGACCCTCCCCACCTGCACTGTATTAGTCTGTGTCAATCACCCCTGCAGAGTGGTGCCTCCCTTCTTTCCTGGTGGTGCCTGGGTACCAGGAGCAGAGGTACGCAGGTAGCAGTCACCGCCTCAACTTCAGTGGAGTCCACTAGAAGAGCTGTCCTCCTTTTGGGAGCCATGAGTTGCAGAGCCCAGAGCTGGAGGGACAGGAGCACAAGTTCCCCACATGGGTCACCGAGTGTGATGGTAAATGATGCTGCCGCCTGGCTCCTGGGCCCTGTATTCTTCCTTTGGGGGAACAGCTCTGAAGAAAATTTTGATTAAAAATGAGCACTGCTTTTCAACTGTACAGGGGATATTCAACAAGATAGACTATTTTGTATAGACTATATGCAGGAGAATTAAAATATACAGATATGTTCTCTGATATAAAATAAGATGGTTTGGGAGAATGGCAGTGAAGCATGTGTATTTTCCTGTAAGAAACGAAGCACTAATCTATGTTTGGTGTAGGATGCAGGATGCATGGGGCTGATGCACAGGATGATTCAGGTAGAGGATGTGGGGTGGGAGGTGGGAGGGGGCTTCGGCATTGGGCGATTGTGTTCACCTATGGCTGATTCGTGTCAATGTATGGCAAAACAAATACAGTATTGTAATTTAAAAAATAAATAAATTTAATTATAAGAAAAAAAATTAGCATGCAATAACAAAAATATATGCAGCATATCACTGAATAGCTAGAATAAAACCTAAATAATCCATGGGAAAAAGAGAAGTCACAAAGAAAATTAGAATATATTTTGAACTGAATGAGAATGAAAACAGAGCCCATTAAAATTTGAGGGATGGCACTAAAGAGTTATATAAAACTCAAGTGTTACGTGCTTTTATTGTTAGACACAAAGAGGGGCTTAAAATCAGTGACCTAAACTTCCACCTTAAGAAGCTAGAAAAAGAAAACTAAAGTCAAAGGTATATAGACGAAAGAATTGAACAAACATATGCTTATTAATGAGAAAGGAAATAAACACGCAAAATGCAAACTATTAGTGAAACTGAATACTGTTTATTGGAAAAGATTGAGAAAGAAGGGTGCTGCACGGGGGGCATCCTATTATCTGAAATTATCGCTTATCGCTTTTTTTTTTAAATGATTTGGCTGCATCAGATCTTAGTTGCAGCACATGGGCTCTCCAGTTGTGGCTCACTGACTCTAGAGCGCGGGCTAGTAGTCGCGGCACGTGGGTTTAGTTGCCCTGCGGCATGTGCAACCTTCCTGGACCAGAGATGGAAGCCATGTCCCCTGCATTGTAAGGCTGATTCTTAACCCACTGGACCACCAAGAAAATCCGTGCTCTCAAGCTTTGATATCTAACTTGCCACGAATCCTGAGCCCCATTCCTGGCCGAGAGTAATCACAGGGCATTCTTCCCTCTAATCCTTCCACGTGGGTCTCTCCCAATCATGGAGTGTCCTCACATGGGGGCCCTCTCAATGCTCTGCTGAATACTTGAGGGCGACCCCCTGCAGGTCTCCAGCTTCTCTCAAATTCTAGCAGTGTATTCTGCAAACTCTAGCCTCCTTAGGCTCTCTAGATTTGCAGACCTGCCTTTCCAACCCAGAGAGTCTGCCAGTTACCCCTTGGCCCCCCCCTGTTCAGTGTCTTGGAAACTCTCAAGGCTTCATCTGGGGCCACCGTAGGGCTTGCGTTGTCTATTTTCTGTCTCAGGAATCACAGTCCTTCTCTGATGTCCACTGTCTCAAAAGCCATTTTTCATGTATTTTGTCCAGGTTTTGGTTGTTTCATTGGGGAAGAAAATTGAGGTAGAAGCAGAATTTGAGGTTTCCTAAACCTAAAGGCAAACTTTTTAAAACCTTTGTTTACAAAGGTATACTTTATCAGCTTGTTGTAGGTCTCAGCATAAGAGAAAAGGGTTTACTGGAAAGCAGGTTCAAGCTAGTATATTTCCAAAGTCAAAGTTATAAATCATATTTTATCAGTTTATGCAGACCCATGTAATTCAGAAAGAATTTTCCTATTATTTCTTCATGGTTCTTTTCCTTTTGGGGCAGCCTCAGTCAAGAATTTTTCTGGCCTGCAGAGCAAAGGCTCACAGGTTAAAGTAATGGCAGGAAAATAACAAACAAAAGCAAATAAATTATTTCTTAACAATATCACCTCTGATTCTGCCAAAATGGTGACTCATGCAATTTCTTTCACTGTAATCAGGTTTTATTGTCCTAATCAAGGAAGAAATACAGAAAGATTCTCTTGGGGTCTAAACCCTATTTATTCTAGGCTTTTTTTTTTTTTTGGTAAGGGAAATTGCTTAACTAGACACAGGAGTCCTTTGAGAAACAAAATCGGCCAATTTCAGGAACTTTCAGAGCAACCAAAGAGAGTTCAGTGTACCCCTGGCAGCTTCCTCCCCTCGGTGTGTGAGATTCGTTTCTCCTTGCTTTAATGTGGAGAGACATGTCTGAGTCTCTGACGGGCTTCCCAGGTGGCCCAGGGGTAAGAATCTGCCTGCGATGCAGGAGACACAGGTTTGACCCCTCGGTGGGGAAGATCCCCTGAGAAGGGCATGGCAAACCACTCCAGTGTTCTTGCCTGGGAAATCCCACGGAAAGAGCCTGGCAGGCTACAGTCCGTGGCGTCACAAAGAGTTGGACACAATGAAACAACAGCAACTGAGTCTCTGAAGCCCAGACTCACTCAGTCTCTGTGGCACGGCAGGCACTTTGACAATTTCCTCACTGAGGGGAGACAAAAGCCCATTCCCTCTCAGTCTCACTCGCTGGGCACCACGGGAGAAGCAGAGCTGGAACTCTGAGCATGTGAGCCCTTTCATCTCAGTGGTATTGAGCTGACTTAGAAATAAAAGTCCCAGCTTCTTTAACATTGTAGGAGAATGGGTGCTTGGAAAAAGTGGATTTCATTGTGATGTGCTGCATATTCATTTTGCTTCACCTCCAAATGGCTAAGGACAAGAATTTGATATTCAGCTGAAACTGAGGCAGAAGCCAGATATCACTATCATAGAAAGAATGTCATGAGATATAAGAAGGAATCTGACATTTTATTTTAAAAATTGTTCTACTGTTACTTAAGAAAAAAATGTGTTTGTAGTACATAACTTCAAACACAGCCCCATAGAAATTCTTGGCATTTGGTGAAATACGCATATGTGTCCTGCAGAGTTACAATTGCACATGACATGATTTAGCTTTTGATACAGTATTGTTTGGGCTTCCCTGTGGCTCAGATGTTAAAGACTCTATCAGCAGGAGACCCGGGTTCAGTCCCTGGGTTGGGAAGATCCCCTGGAGAAGGGAATGGATACCCACTCCAGTATTCTTGCCTGGAGGATCCCATGGACAGAGGGAGCCTGGTGGACTACAGTCCAGGGGGTCGACTAAGCGACTAAGCACACACACTATATTGTTTGGATACATCGTACATCACAAGTTCTGTTAAACATAAGCACTCATTTTCAGTTCCGATACTCTAGGTGCACAGTTCGCCTGTACACAGTTGAGATGATGGTCCTAAGATGAGCTCATCTTAGTATCAACAGAGCAGTTGCTGAACCTCTGATTTCCAGGTGGTATTTCTTTCTCTTGATGCACTCAGTCGTGGCCTACTCTTTGTGACTCCATAGACTGTAGACCGCCAGACTGCTCTGTCAATGAAATTCTCTAGGCAAGAATGCTGACGTGGGTTGCCATTTCCTTCTCTAGGGGACACCTACAAAAACCCTAAGGATACTGAAGTTTAGGAGGTAAAAGTCAGTGTATTCATTCAGCTACGGAATCAAATTTATACATAACACAATAGTACCGGAAAATCTTTAAATTACCACTCTTTCAATATCTGCTGCAACACAGCATGTTCTTGCTTTGGAAACAGAAAGGAGAAAGACAGCTGTTGAGTATATGTTTCTCATTGTGATGTAGACTGTGATGGTTGTGGGGGGATGAGGATATATGTAGCTTCTGTACCTTTAACTCGGTTTTTTTTTTTCCCCACTGCACTGTATCTTCATTGCTGCATAAAGGCTTTCTCCAGCTGCTGCAAGTGGGGCTACTTTCTAGTTGTGGTGTGGGGGCTCAGGAGTTGTGGCACACAGGCTTAGTTGCCCCACGGCATGTGGCATCTTCCTAGACCAGGCATCTAACCCGTGTACCCTGCACTGGAAGACAGGTTCTTAACCATTGGACCACCAGGGAAGTCCACTTACTCAGGTTTATTATGAAACTAAAACTACTCTAAAAACAATTCTACTTGAAAAAATTACATTTAATATTAAATACTGAAACGAAGGTCAGTCCTACACCTGATCAAAACCCTTCTTTCAATAATCTGATTATAGAATGCTGATATAAGTTATTTTACAGAATTCTTGAAGGAGGAATAAATCAAGTGGCATTCCTAAATGAGCATTTTGAAAGGAAATAAGTTGACCAGCCTCTGAAGGTCAAACAGCACTTGCTACCCTGTCATCCTGTCCTCCATCCGGCTACAGCTGGACCATGACCCTGTGTTGACATCACTTTGTGTCAGGACTTTTGGACTTCTCCATATTGTTTTCCTTGAAGCCTGAGGATTCTGTTGTGTTCTGATAAGAGTAGGATTTCCTCGGAGCCCCAGATGACTAGTGTATTCATTTGCTAGGCTGCCATAACAAAGTGCAATACACCAGGGACTTCAAGAGCAGACATTTATTGTCTCCAAGTTCTGGAGGCTGGAGTCCAAAATCATGATGCCAAGAGGACTGGAAGTCTCTCTCCTCAACTTGTCAGGTGGCTGTCCTCTCCCTGTGTCTTCACCTGATCTACCCTCTATGGGTCTGTGTCCTAATCTCTTTTTATGAAGGCACCAGTCATTGGATTAGAGCCCACCCCAGTGGTTCAGACAGTACAGAATCCACCTGCAATGCAGGAGACCTGGTTCAGTCCCAGGGTCTGGAAGATCCCCTGGAGAAGGGAATGGCTACCCACTCCAGTATTCTGGCCTGGAGAATGCCATGGACAGAGGGAGCCCAGCGGAAGTCCACGGGATCACAGAGAGTCGGATATGACTCAGTGAATAACACTTTGACTTTCCAGTGACCTCAATTTTTTTAATGTTTTACTATATTTTGTTTATTTGGCCATGTGGCTTAGGGATCATAATTCCCCAACCAGGGATGGAACCCACCCCCCTGCATTGGAAGCACAAAGTCCTAACCACCAGACCACCAGGAAAGTTCCACCAGTGACCTCATTTTACCTTCATTACCTCTTGAAAGGCTCTGTCTCCAAATACAGTCACATTCTGATGTAAGGAAGTTAGAGCTTCAATATATGGATTTTGAGAGGACATGATTCACAACAATTAGGTTCTGCCCAAGCTAAAGGTCTCTGGGCTGTGCCAGAAAACTTCATGAACACTCTGTGTCAGAGTCTGACCTTTTCGGAGGTGGAATGCTCTTTTTGTTTACAGATGGGACAGGTAGTTTGGAGATATATTTAATCAAGAGTCTGCAAGTACATGTTTGCAGTGATAAATGAGGAAACTGGAAAGGATACTGAGTTGGTCCCATCTTCATATTCATCCAAGCAGCTGGCGCATGCATGTATCCCTTTCCTTTCTGAAATTTACATAGAAAAAGTCTTCTAGGGTGATCTTGATAAAAGGTTTATTCTACTTGGATGTCTGTCCTGGAAAAATTATGTGAATTTGAAAATGAGTACTAAAATGAGATGAATGCCAATAGGATAAAGAAGGTACAGAATTTCAGAGATCAGCTGAATTCTGGGGCTCAACATTGTAGCCTCTTCTCTCATATGTGAGCTCATCTTTCAGAGGGTTAACTCATATTTTCCAATAAAGGCAGAAAAAACATTAAAAAAAAAAAAGCAAAAACCCTTTATTATACGAATCCTATGCTGATTATTGAGCTTCCCTTGTGGCTCAGCGATAAAGAATTCTCCTGCCAATGCAGGAGATATGGGTTTGATCTCTGAGTTAGGAAGATCCCCCTGGAAAAGGGAATGGCTACCCACTCCAGTATTCTTGCTTGGGAAAACCCCATGGACAGAGGAGCCTGGCAGGCTACAGTCCATGGGAGTCGGACATGACTGAGTGACTAAGCAGCAACACAGCACTGATTACTAATTAGCATCTATACTGTGAACTCTGGCTGCTTTGTATTCTGCTCTCTGTGCATTTAAAGAATTTAATATCAAAATGACCACCAGTAGAACTGGGTAGAGAAATACAAAATGTGCTTGGAACACCTTGAGACAAGGGTGTAAGGAAGTTCTCACTAAATAAAGAAGAAAAGGAGAACTAAGAAGGTAGGGAGGGAGAGAGAAAGGAAGGAGAGAGAGGGCGGGAGGAGAGGAGGAATGTATGGGGGAGAAAAGGGGAAAGAAAGAAGGAAGGAAGGAAAAGGAAGGGAGGGAGGAAGCAAGTTACAATCACAGACTTTAGAGTGAAAGGTTGAAGGGTTTTCTGATTCACTCAGAACCAGAGCTTGCCTGCCCTTCCTCCATCTTGCCCAGCCCCATGGACCCTCCAAAGGGCCCACACCTGGGCCTCGGAACAGAGCGAGCGTCTGAACGCCAGCCTGCTGGAGGCCAGGCACCATGAGCTGGGAAAATAAAGCAACCCACCAAACAAATTTATTTAATGGAAACTTCCAAAAAGCACGATATCTTTTTTCCATTCGTATATTTTGCTACAATTCCTTTGCCTTTTTTTTTTTTTTTAAAGGGAACTTGGGCTCTTTAAAACCAGGACTCCCAGGCCTTCTTTGTGAAGCTCTTCACTCTTTCAGCAGGAGCCTGGATGAGAGCCCACTGCTATGGTTTCTGATGTCTGGGCCACGGCAGGCCCTCCATCCTGCAAAGGGCCACGTGCTGACCGTCTGCCTGTTGAAATGTTGCTTCTGTACAAGGAGGGCTCTCAGGAAGCTCTGCTCCAGAACCAAGGTATTTCTTAAAGAAAATGACATGAGTTCTCATAACTGGCTGTACCAGCTGAGAGGCTGGTGCATAGCAGCAAATAGTTTAATATTTTCACTAGCATGTTTTCTACAGGTAACTGGGTACCAAAAGGTCATAGCTTGTGTGAATCTGAAAGGCCTTCATTTTTACCTGCTGGGGTCCAGCAAGCATATTTACAGAGCTTTTATTTTAAAACTGTTAGCGTCTCTAAGTCTCAAACTATAAGAAATCATCTTAATGTATTTTTATTGCCTATTGTTTTGAATTTGATTAGTAAAAACAAAATGTGTTCTGGGTAGCCCACTTTCCTCTATCGTGTTCCTAATTCCTTCCAATGTTTTATATTCTCTAAGTTTGAATCAAAGGGATTCGTCACAGATATTGTAGTATATCATTTGGAGATTTTACCTTAAAGTTTTGAGAGCCCAGAAACAGAAACCTGTGTGGGAGGAAATTTCTGGCTAATTCAGGCTTAAAGGTCTGAAGTCTTACAGTTGCAGCCTCTTAAGCTTAGGCCTGAAGATTTTTGGGGCCTGAAATTTGTTGGGTTTTTGGTGATAGTACAGTTCTAAAATATTAATTTGATGTGTCACCCCTATGAAAAAATTGCGAATGAGATATTTTACCTTAAAAAAAAAAATCAAGTCTTTAAAATCTGCTCTCTTACACTGACAGAACACCTAAATTCTGACTAGCCACGTTGCTGGTGCTCATAACTTGTATTGGACAGCATAGTTCTCAACACAGTTCTCAAGCCTGCCTTATTTGTTTGCTTCCTCCCCCTCCAGCCTCTCTCTGCTTCAGATTACTGAGAGCTACCTAGAGGCTGAGTCAGCAACAGTGCTGAGTGGATGGAGGCTCTCCTAAGCTGATTTTTGCTTAGGACTGAGTCATTAAGGGAGAAGGCAATGGCACCCCACTCTAGTACTCTTGCCTGGAAAATCCCATGGATGTAGGAGCCTGGTAGGCTGTAGTCCACGGGGTCGCTAAGAGTCGGACATGACTGAGCAACTTCCCTTTCACTTTCATGCATTGGAGAAGGAAATGGCAACCCACTCCAGTGTTCTTGCCTGGAGAATCCCAGGGACGGGGGAGCCTGGTGGGCTTCCATTTATGCCGTTGCACAGAGTCGGACACAACTGAAGCAACTTAGCAGCAGCAGCAGAGTCATTAAGAAGCCCAGATATACCAGCAAAGCTTCTAGGGTTTAGGTTCCTGGTTTAGCATTTTCAGTGACACAGTATTGTAAATCAACTATATTTCAGTTTTAAAAGATATAGAGAATATATTCATATTTATTAAATTTGAATAATTAGTTGAAATGGATCCATTCCTTTAAAAAGTAGAGTCTATCAAAATTGATAAGAAAATTGAAAACCAAATCATCCTATAACCAGTTAAAAGGTGAATCGCTAATTACAAAGCAGCATGATCAGGTGTTTTTTTCTGGCTACAGCACATGAGCTGTTTATATATTTCAGAAATTAAGCCTTTGTCAGTTGCATTGTTTGCAAATATTTTCTCTCACAGCATAGATTTGTCTTTTCATTGATGATCCACATCTTTTATTTCTGCAGCATTGGGAGTTATGTTCTTTCTTTCATTTCTAGTATTATTTATCTACCTTTCTTAGGAAATTACTTGAGGGTATTCTCCAGAAAAAAAAAAAAGTGAAACCAGGAAGGGGGAAAACATGAAATTAATGTTCTGGGAGATTAAGAAGAGAAGTCCTGGGAGATGGCTATGCTGTCGACTTTGGAAGTTCCAGCCTATAAGGGAGAAAAGGACCAGGGCCAGGAGCACAGAATGCAGAGCTTGCTTCAGTTCAGTTCGGTCGCTCAGTTGTGTCTGACTCTTTGAGACCCCATGGAATGGGGTCAGGCTTCCCTGTCCATCACCAACTCCTGGAGCCTACGCAAACTCATGTCCATCGAGTCAGTGATGCCATTTAACCATTTCATCCTCTGTCATCCCCTTCTCTTCCTGCCTTCAGTTTGCCTAGCATCAGGGTCTTTCCCAGTGAGTCAGTTCTTTGCATCAGGTGGTCAAAGTATTAGAGTTTCAGCTTCAGCATCAGTCCTTCCAATGAATGTTCAAGACTGATTTCCTTTAGGATCGACTGGTTTGATCTCCTTGCAGTCCAAGGGATTCTGAGGAGTCTTCTCCAACACCACAGTTCAAAAGCATCAATTCTTTGGCACTCAGCTTTCTTTACAGTCCAACTCTCACATCCATACATGACCACAGGAAAAACCATAGCCTTGACTAGACGGACCTTTGTTGGGAAAGTAATGTCTCTGCTTTTTAATATGCTGTCTAGGTTACCTAACCTAGAGCATGCCTAACAGGTTGAAAACATATTGAGCATATAGCCACAAATAATTAAAGACAGGAAAGAAAGTTAAAAGGGATAAAACTGCACAAGAAATATATAAGGCAACACAAAATGTGACATAATTATAAGGAGTTAATGGGGTGTGGAAATAGTGTGTGTGTTACTTTTCCCTGATGTTAGAAATACTCTCTTTCAAGTGGCCTGGTGATGTAAATTAAAGCCATAGAGAAATTAATGTAATTCTAACACACTGTGCAGCCCTGCATGGGAAAATATTTGCATAATAATGGTAATGAAATACTTTTTTATTGGTTTCCACATCTAGAGTGAGCGTATGAATGGGGAATGCTTTGAAAAACAGAAATGAAGTTTAATAAGCCTTGAAGACATATATATATATATATATAAAGTGAAACTACAGCTATCATCATAACACATCACTTTGTACATCTGTCCCATTATTTCTTTAGGATAAATTCTCAGGGGCTGGGTAGCTGCAAATATGATGTGTACATTTATAATTAATATACTGCTAAATCACCCTCCATAAAAGGGTACTAGTTTATTCTTGCCCAATATGTCTCCCTCCTCCCACCTACTTCAGCATTTCTAGAAAGTTCTCAAAATTCTGTTAATGCAAGTTAGTGTGCCCAACACACAGTGAAACCAAACTGAAATGGAGTTTGGAGCAGAGAAAGATTTGTTGCAGGGCCATGCAAGGAGATGGGTGGCTTATGCCCTAAAACCCCCAGCTCCCCGGAATTTCTGCCAAGCATTTAAAACAACACTTTATTTAGAATAAAATAATTTATTTTTGGCTATGCTGGGTTTTCATTGCTGCATGCGGGGCGTTCTCTGTTTGCAGTGAGTGGGAGCTGTTCCTCAGTTGTAGTGAGTGGAGTCTGTTCTCTAGTTGCAGCGCTCGGGTTTTCATTGCAGTGGCGTCTTTTGTTGTGGCACACGGGCTCTAGGGCATGGGGGCTTCAGTAGTTGTAGCCACGGACTTAGCTGGGCCCCCTCCCCTGCATGTGGGATCTTCCCAGACCAGGGGTTGTACCGCACGTGTCCTGCACTGGCAGCCGAATTCCCAGCCACTAGAGCACCAGGGAAGTTCTCTCCCAAATACTTTGACAAGCCAGGTGAGGCAGGGCACGTTGCAGGATACTTTTGTGCGCAACTCTGTGAATGATGAGGAAACATGAGGGTGATGTCACAGGGCTTAACTTAATCAGTCATCAGGCTCCAGGAGGCCTGGGCCTCGGTGCTCACCATCATCACGTAGATGACATCTTCCATTTTGCTGGAGGATTTCACATCTGAGAAACAACTCAGGAAATAGGCATCAAACACTGTTATCTAGGTACTTCAGAGAGAAGCTAAAGCAGAGAATATGGGGACAGGCCTGTCCTGGGACAGTCCTATAGCGTCCCGCCTGGTTACAGTTCTGGTCCACTGATGGCTGCAGTTCATGGTCCATGGACTGCAGCACGCCAGGCTTCCTGGCCCTTCACTACCTCCCGGAGTTTGCTCAACTTCATGTCCATTCAGTCAGTGATGCTATCCAACCATTGCATCCCCATCTCCTCCTGCCCTCTATCTTTCTCAGCATCAGGATCTTTTCCAGTGAGTTGACTCTTCGGATTAGGTGCCCAAAGTATTGGAGCTTCAGCATCAGTCCTTCTAATGAATATTCAAGGATGATTTCCTTTAAGATTGACTGGTTTGATCTTGCAGTTCAAGGGACTCTCAAGAGTCTTCTCCAGCACCACAGTTTGAAACTGTCAGTTCTTTGGTGCTCTGTCTTCTTCATGGTAAAACGCTCACATCCGTACATGACTACTGGAAAAATCATAGCTTTGACTATACAGACCTTTGTCAGCAAAGTGATGTCTCTGCTTTTAATACGCTGTCTAGGATTGTCATAGCTTTTCTTCCAAGAAGTGTCTTTTAATTTCACAGCTGCATGGAGCCCAGGAAAATAAAATCTGTCATTGTTTCCATTTTTTCCCCTTTTGTTTGCCATGAAGTGATGGGACTGGATGCCATGATCTTAGTTTTTTGAATGTTGAGTTTTAAGCCAGCATTTTCATTCTCCTCTTTCACCCTCATTAAGAGATTTTTAAGTTCCTCTTCACTTTCTGCCATTAGAGTGGTCTATTTTCCAGCCCTGCTATATATATTTTCCCCATATCACTATTTATTGTATCATTTCAAAGGATTTGTACATTAGAGGAGAGGTGAAGTATGTGTCCTCAAATTACCATATTGAAAGCAGGAGTCCCCTGCCAGATCTTTTAAATGTAAATTGTTTTTTTCCTTCCCGATTACAAAGTAATGCATGCTCATTGGAGAAACAGTGTGAAGTGAAGAGGAAACACTCAGTGCCTCTGAGAGTTTGCAAAGGCACCGAGATACAAGAAAATTGGCCAAGGCTGTCTGTTCCGTGAATGGAGATTTCTCATCTGCCAGGACCGAGAAACGGGAAAGAAACCGTCTCTTTTTCCCTCCTACTTGCCAAAATTATTGAGAGACAAAAAGATTGTTCAGTTTTGCCTTGTAATTCATCCAAATGAAGCAGCAAGGTTTTATTTCGTATTTTTGAATCATCGCAGGTGCTCCTATAATTGCACTTTGCCTAACGTCTTTCTTTGGCCTCTTTGTGCTGCTGAAACGTCCGTCAGTACCCTAGACCCCCACTGATCCTCTTGTTCTTCACTCAGCAAGATCATTCCACTGGTTAATTTAGAACTGCTAATGACTGAAAAATCTAGATAGAATGTAGCTTATGTCAGCCGGTGCCATTTGTGTTGTGGTCCGTGCGCAGGTTGGAAAAGAATTTCCAGACAGGAGGCAGAATGAGAGGGAAATAAAGTTTATTAGCGTGGGAGACGCTGATAGAAGAGTGGGCCAGCTCAAGGGAGGACTGACGTTGAACAAGGATCCTTAGTCTACTTTTATACCCAGGGTACGAGAGTGGGAAAGAGGTCTTGAGGGTCATTTGCTGATTGGATGAGGCATGTATACTGAGTGGAGGAAGAGTAAAGCAAATGCCTTCTCCCAGTGGGGTAGGAGGGGAGACAGGTTATAATGCTCAGGAGGACCTGAAAACTGTTACTAGTTACAATGTGGGGGACGGAAGGACAGTAAGGTTTTTCCATCCCTGCATTGCAAGACTCCGTGGCTTTATCTGCTCTTTCATCTTTGGGTCACCACAACTTGGTTGCCACCAGCATGGGAGAAGAAAAGGAACTTTGCAAGGCCAGCTGATCTGGGTTTGATTTGTAAAAACTGATATCACTGGTTGCTCCTGCACCCCTGTGGGAACTTGACCCTGTTGACTAAAAAAGATGCACAATGTGAGAGTGTGAGTTAAATTTTATGTGGGGCAAAATGAGGACTGCAGCCCAGGAGAGAGCACCTCAGATAGTTCTGAGAAAATACTCCAAAGTCATAGCGTGGAGGGAGGTCAATATACAAGATTTCAGTGAAGGGAGAGTTCAGTGCAATCAAGCACTTACTTCCAAGATTTTCTGCTAGTGTGAGGAACTGATGTCATCATGAAGGGAGATATTTACACCACAGGAGACCTGGGTTCAGTCCCTGAGTCTGGAAGTTCCCCTGGAGAAGGAAATGGCAATCCCCTCCAGCATTCTTGCCTGGAAAATCTCATGGACAAAGGAGCCAGGTGAGCTACAGTCCATGGGGTCAGAAAGAGTCCAACATGACTTAGCGACTAAACCACCACCAGGCATCCACAGGTAGTCAGGGTCGTGAACAAAAGCACTTTGATTTAACATTCAGGCAGAGGGGCAGGGTTCCCTGAGACAGGCCATTATATATAGACAGTATCCTTGTAGTGAACAAAAGCAATGGGAAGCAAAGGTTAAAGTCAAAGAAACAGACTCAACATAGAATCAAAATTGACTTTTCCTTGTAACAGGCTCACAGATATCTTACAACCATGGTAACTGAGGATTCTCAGGGAGGGATCATTTCCATGCACCTTCTGCTGGATCTCCTGTCTCCTCCTACCCGAGGCCCCTCCCTCCTCCCACCCTTGCCCAACCATCCACCACACACCTTGGAAAGAGCCACCCCTGCAGGCTCTCTTCAGAAGAACAGCCTGTCATCACACCAGACTGCTGGGTCTGGGCCCACTGGGACCCCATTGATTTACAAATGTCTCCATCTTGTTGTTTCACTTCATGACTCGAAACGAATTATGCTATGTAATGGTTGGGCTTTCCTGGTAGTCCAAATGGTAAAGAATCTGCCTGCAATGCAGGAGACCTGTGTTCAGTCTCTGGGTTGGGAAGATCCCCTGGAGAACTACCCACTCAGTATTCTTGCCTGTGAAACCATTTACCACAGATTGGGACTCAAATCCATGTGCTGGGACTTGAACCCAGCCAAAACACAGTTTGAGACTTAAAGCCACATGCCTGGGACTTGAACCCAGCCAAAACCTTGCTTGGGACTTGAAGCCATGTGGCTGGTACTGAAACCCAACCAAAACCCACCATATCTGGTTTCAGGACCTAATGAAGCTCAGGTTCTTGATGTCCCATCACAGAAAGAATTCAGTGAAAAACAAAGTGATAGGTAAGAATTGGATTTATTCAGATACAGAGAGCAGCACACTCCACAGAGTGTGGCCATCACAGAGGGAGAATGTGGTCATCAAGTGTGTTATGGTTCAGTTCAGTTCAGTCACTCAGTTGTGTCTGACTCTTTGCAACCCCATGAATTGCAGCATGCCAGGCCTCCTTGTTCATTACCATCTCCCAGAGTTCACTCAGACTCACGTCCATCGAGTCCATGATGCCATCCAGCCATCTCATCCTCGGTCGTCCCCTTCTCCTCCTGCCCCTAATCCCTCCCAACAGCAGAGTCTTTTCCAATGAGTCAACTCTTCGCATGAGGTGGCCAAAGTACTGGAGTTTCAGCTTTAGCATCATTCCTTCCAAAGAAATCCCAGGGTTGATCTCCTTCAGAGTGGACTGGTTGGATCTCCTTGCAGTCCAAGGGACTCTCAAGAGTCTTCTCCAACACCACAGTTCAAAAGCATCAATTCGTCAGTGCTGAGCCTTCTTCACAGTCCAACTCTCGCATCCATACATGACCACAGGAAAAACCACAGCCTTGACTAGATGGACCTTAGTCGGCAAAGTTATGTCTCTGCTTTTGAATATGCTATCTAGGTTGGTCATAACTTTTCTTCCAAGGAGTAAGCGTCTTCTAATTTCATGGCTGCAGTCACCATCTGCAGTGATTTTAGTTAGTTTTTATAAACTGGGTAATTTCATATGTTAATGAGTGGGAGGATTATTCCAACTATTTTGGGGAAGGGGTGGAGATTTCCAGGATTTGGGCCACCGCCCACTCCTTGGTCTTTTAACAGTGCCTTGGAACTGTCATGGCACCTCTGGGTGTGTCATTTCACTTGCTGATTGAGGATCAAGGTCTAGTCTTATCTGCCATCTTGGTCCCATTTGATTCTAATTGGTTTATGTTGTGTCCTTGGGCTATGTCATTCTTTCAAAAGTTGTGCCCTACCCCTTTCCCTCCTGTTAGTGAAGTGAAGTCGCTCAGTCGTGTCAGAGTCTTTTCGACCCTGTGGACTGTAGCCCACCATGCTCCTCTGTCCATGGGATTTTCCAGGCAAGAGTACTGGAGTGGGTTGCCATCCCTCCTGTTACACCTGGAGAATTCCATGGATAGAGGAGCCTGGTGGTCTACAGTCCATGGGGTTGCAAAGAGTTGGACACAGTGGAACAACTTTTTTTTTTTTTTTGATGTGATGGTTAGTTTTTTGTGTTAGCTTAGCTGGGCAACATTACCCAGTTATTTCATCAAACATGAATCTAGGTGCTGCTGTGAAGACACTTTGTGGATATGGTTAACATCTATCATAAGTTGACATAAAGAGATGACCTTCAATATGGGTGAGTCTCATCCAATTGGTTAGAGGCCTTCAGAGCAAAACCTAAGACTTTCCAAAGAAATTTTGCCTCAAAACTGCAACATTTACTCCCGCCCAATTTTCCAGCCTGCCAGCCTTCCCTACAGATTTTGGACTTGCCAGTCCCTACAATCACATGAGTCAATCCCTTAAAATATATTTCATGATATATACATAAACACCTATATCCTGTGAATATATATTTCTTTCTTATTGGTTCTCTCTGTGTGTATATTTTTGTATATTTCTCTGGTCTGTCTGTCTCTCTCTCTGCCTGTCTGTCTTTGTTGTGTCTATGTCTATGAATGCCTCTTTCTCTAGAGACAGAATGTCTCTCTCTCTCTTTCTCTAGAGACAGAGAGAGCTATCTGGTCTCCTACTGGTTCTGCTACTCTGAAGAACCCAGACTGGTCTACCCTGTGTATTTGAATTACACATGTAAGGCATGTTTAGTGTAGAAAATTAGAAATTACAGATAAACCAAAAGAAAAATCTTATCAGCAGTTTCACCACCACCACAAAATAGCCACTATTCACTTTTCAAGAGCTGTGTTGATGTACATATTCCCAGAAGATATATTTTTTTAGATTTTTATAAGTAGCTTTTCCATTTAATATGTAATGAATAGCTTTCTCTGTCAGTAGGTAGCTATTTACACAGTTCTAAATGACTACCAAATATTACACTTTTGGTTATACCATAATTTATTCAACTCTTCCTGTACTGCTGGAAAATTACATTGTTTTTACTGTTGAAGCAACACTGAGGAACATCACTGCTCATATACCTTTGTGCTCTTTGGCTATAATTTTTTGAGGATGAGTCCTTCTGGCTTCCCTCTTATGCTCCCATATACACCCATACACTTAAGAGGTATTTTTACAAAACAGATCTCCTTGAGCTGTTGACCTCTCTAAGTGGGATTTGCAGACTATTAAACCTGGAGAGACCTTATAGATCTAGTCATACTGATGCCGAAGCTTGGCCTCCATGCACTGGTGCTGAATCTAATCTCAGAGTCTGGGGTGAAATAGGAAAGAAGAGCTTTATTGCTTTGCCAGACAAAGGGGGACACAGTGAGCTTGTCCCATGAAAAACTGTGTCCTCATCCAGGAGGATTTGGTGAGGAGTTTTATAGCAGTAGTTCAAGGGTCGGGGTGCTGGTAAGGATCAAGTTGTGTGCTGGGTTTTCATTCCTTTAATTTGATCTCAGGTGGCCCCCTGATGAGCTTCTGTGGTTCTCAAGGTTATCAAACTGTGACTTTCTCTCTGGAGTGAAGAATGCTTTCTCAATTAGTTAACATCTTCCATTCAGTTCAGTTCAGTCACTCAGTTGTGTCCAACTCTTTGTGACCCCATGGACTGCAGCATGCCAGACTTCCTTGTCTATCACCAACTCCTGGAGCTTACTCAAACTCATGTTCATGGAGTCGGTGATTCCATTCAACTATCTCATCCTCTGTCATTCCCTTTTTCTGCCCTCAATCTTTCCCAGCATCAGGGTCTTTTCCAATGAGTCAGTTCTTCGCATCAGATGGCAAAAGTATTGGAGCTTCAGCTTCAGTCCTTCCAATGAATATTCAAGATTGATTTCCTTTAGGATGGACTGGTTGGATCTCCTTGCAGTCCAAGGGACTCTTAAGAGTCTTCTCCAACACCCCAGTTTAAAAGCATCAATTCTTTGTCACTCAGCTTTCTTCACAGTCCAACTCTCACGTCCATACATGACTACTGGAAAAACCATAGCTTTGACTAGACAGACCTTTGTTGGCAAAGTAATGTCTCTACTTTTAATATGCTCTCTAGGTTGGTCATCTCCAGTGTTCTTGCCTGGAGAATCCCAGGGACGGGGGGAGCCTGGTAGGCTGCCGTCTCACGGGGTTGCACAGAGTCAGACACGACTGAAGCGACTTAGCAGCAGCAGCAGCTAGGCTGGTCATAGCTTTTCTTTCAAGGAACAAACGTCTTTTAATTTCATGGCTGCAGTCACCATCTGCAGTGATACTGGAGCCCAGCAAAATAGTCTCTCAGTGCTTCCATTGTTTCCCCATCTATTTGCCATGAAGCGATAGGACCGGATGCCATGATCTTAGTCTTCTGAATGTTGAGTTTTAAGCCATCTTTTCCCTCTCCTCTTTCACTTTCATCAACAGGCTCTTTAGTTCCTCTTCACTTTCTGCCATAAGGGTGGTGTCATCCGCATATCTGAGGTTATTGATATTTCTCCCGGCAATCTTGATTCCAGCTTGTGCTTCATCCAGCCCAGCATTTCACGTGATGTACTCTGCATATAATTTAAACAAGCAGAGTGACAATAAACAATCTTGATGTACTCTTTTCCTGTTTGGAACCAGTCTGATGTTCCATGTCCAGTTCTAACTGTTGCTTCCTAACCTGCATACAGATTTCCCAGGAGGCAGATAAGGTGGTCTGGTATTCCCTTCTCTTTAAGAATTTTCCACAGTTTGTTGTGATCCAAACAGTCAGATATCTTCCATTAGGGAGTTTTAGTTCTGCAAAAGAGTTCAAATATATTGTTATTACTCCTCCCTTCTCTTTGCATCTCCTCCCTTCCCCTGATTAGCAACTGTTTGAAGCTGCCCTTTAGAACTCAGGGAAGGTCCTGGAGGCTGGAGGTGAATCCTGGGAACAAGGAATGGGGGAGGGGAGTGGAGCACAGTAAGGTTACCACACCCAAAAGTCCCACGGGATCCTGTTTGGTTTCAAAACCTTTTCAAATAAATGGAGGGCAGGGAGCGGGAGTAATTTCCTAACATCAGCCAGTCAGCTGAGAGCAGAGAGGAGCTCAGAACTCAAGTTTCACAACTGTGCTTTCTAATGAATTGATTCCACCCTGTTCAATTGTTGAATTTTATCTCAGGAAGCAGTACACCCTGTCAAGATGATATCCTTCAGTTTGGTGAAAGTCCTTGGCATTTTGCCCCAGGGAAACCAGCCCCATGGAGACTGAAAGAGAAAATCTCAAGTACTGAATTTCTGGGGGACTTGCTTGCATTTCTGATTAGATGAACTGTGCTGCAGGCAAGATGGTTGTGCTGAAGGACTTAGGTTAAAATTTAAGCCCGGAAGGCAGGCTGTGCCTCAAGGAAAATAGCTTACTCCTTATCTGGTGACTCAGAGCCTCCTGACCGATTCTCAACAGATAACTTATGACCTGGTCAAGGAAACCCCCTCCCAAGAATGTATCTCTCTGTCGGACTTTTCTGGGTAAAAATTGACCAAATGCCGCAGGGTGATCAGCCAACCGTTTCAACTTAATTACCTGCAAACTTTTCCCACCAATCAAATGTATCCACCTCACCTATGGCCCCTACTTCATTGTATCCCATACCCTGACCTCATCCCCACCTACCTGTGATTTTTTTTGTATAAAAGTCCCTCACGACTGGCGTTCGAGGTTCGCTCCTCCTAAGGAGATCGAACCCGGCGCGCCGGCCTAATAAATCCTCTTGCTGATTGCATCAAATTCGAGTCACTGTGGTCTTTGGGGCGACGGTTCCCGAGAAAAGGCCGCGAGGTCTTACATTTGGGGGCTCATCCGGGATCGCCTCGCTCACTCAGACCCTTTGGCTTTTGAATTCGGAGGTACGCTCGAGCAATTCTGTGTCTCCATGTACGTCTGTAAAAGGTCTGTGACTAGTCTGCTCTGTGTTAAATCTGTATTGTCTCACTTTTCTCTCCTGCTGCTTGACTTAATCCTTCGGAAGTTTCAGTGAACAGGCGAACGGTTGTGAGGCAACTGATTAGTCCCAGCCAGGGCTACTCCCTGGTGGACTTTGAAGGCCTTATGACAGGTGAGCCCCAGTAACTATCGCCCGGCTGGGTGAAACTTCCCTGTCTTTCTTGTGAGGATATGGCCTAATATTACCTTTTTGTGGGCACGGGTCAGGCACTTAAAAGCCATTAGGGCACCTGCCACTTGAAGACTCCCGTGACAGGATAAGGGGGTCACGGAACGGGCCAGAAGCCGCTAGGGCGCCCGCCCCCAGCAAGGAAACTTCCGTGCAACGGCACAGGCACACGAGTGAACTCAAAGCACGCCATAAGTCCACCTCTCTGGCCGCCACCATTCCCGGTAGGATTTTTGGTGGCTATCCTCAGTAATCTTTCTTTTTCTTCCTCCTGGTCTCCTCCGGCTGCTGAAACAAGGATCTGTGCCCTCGCGCACCTGTCTGTCTGTATCTGTGGGGCGCGCCTGTATCTGTGGCGTATGCCAGGGACGCCTGGAACGCCCGACCTGGGAGTAGGGATCGTGAGATTCTTCTCCGTCTGAATTCTGTATCTGTGGAGCTAGGAAGCTCATCTGCTTAAGACTTGCCGAGGGCAAAAGTTTACAGCAGCTGCTTTTACCTGATTTTTCCGCTGCTACTCATCTTACTTTGTACTCGTTAAGTGTTCATTTTTGTGACAAACTGACGATGGGACAGACTGTGACAACCCCGTTGTCTCTGACGGTAGATCATTGGACAGAAGTAAAATATCGGGCCCATGATCTTTCCATGACAGTGAAAAAAGGAAAATGGCAGAGTTTATGCGCAGTAGATTGGCCCAGTTTTAATACCGGCTGGCCGCCAGAAGGGTCATTCTCTTCAGAACAAGTCAAACAGGTTAAAACTGAAATTTTCACCCCTGCTACTGAGCACCCGGACCAGGTGCCATATATTATGGTCTGGGAAGACCTGGTCCGTTCACCCCCGGTGTGGGTTCGGCCTTTCGTTTTCCCCACAGGAAAGCCGTTGGAGCCTGCTGCAGAGATCTTTGCCCTAAAATCCACGGCAAAGAAAGAAGAGACAAAGGCTCCCGTCAAAAATATATATCCAGACCTGCAAACTGACTTCTTACTTTTAGATTCTCCCCCACTCTACCCGCCTGTACAGGTCCCACCTCCGGCACCTCAGAGGGCACAAGCGATCGCCCGCCTGAACAGCCAAAAGAAGGGGGAAGAAATGGGCCCGGCGGCAGGAACGCGGAGCCGTAGAGCTGTCACCCCGGACTCCACCGCTCTCCCCCTCCGGGAGAACGGGCCCCCTGATGACCGCGGGGGTTCGGCCACTCCAGTATTGGCCATTCTCTGCCTCTGACCTTTACAACTGGAAAAATAACAACCCCTCTTTTTCTGATAACCCCCAGGCGCTGACCTCTTTGATAGAATCTCTTGTTTTCTCACATCAGCCCACTTGGGATGATTGTCAGCAATTGTTGCAGACCTTGCTCACTACAGAAGAAAGACAGTGAGTACTATTGGAGGCTCGCAAATATGTGCCAGGAGATGACGGACGTCCCACAGCGCTTCCTAATGAAATAGATGCTGGTTTCCCCTGACGAGACCTGACTGGGACTACAATTCTCTGGCAGGTAGGAGCACCTGAGGGTCTATCGCCAGGCTCTGGTGGCGGGTCTCCCGAGGGGCAGCAAGGCGCCCCACCAATTTGGCTAAGGTAAGGGAAGTGACTCAAGGGCCTACCGAGTCACCTACTGTATTCCTAGATAGGTTAATAGAGGCATTCAAGAGATTTACCCCCTACGATCCCACATCTGAAGACAGTGGCCATGGCCTTTATTGATCAATCAGCCCTAGATATTAAGAGAAAGTTACAGAGACTAGATGGGTTACAGGGATTCTCTCTTCAAGATTTGATCAAAGAAGCAGACAAGGTGTTTAATAAAAGGGAAACAGAAGAAGAAAAGGAGGAAAGAAGGATCCGGGAGCAGAGTGAACGGGAGATAGAGAGAGAAAAAGACAGGCAAAAGACTTGGCAAAAATTCTGACCACAGTGATTAAAGAAGGAAAGAGAGATGATGGAGCTGGGCCAAGAGACCGCAGTAAAAGCAGGACAGGAACCAAGCCGCCACTAGACAAAGATCAGTGTGCGTACTGTAAAGAGAAGGGGCATTGGCTCAAAGACTGCCCTCAGAAGAAGAGGGGAAGGTCCGCCACCCCCCAACAAAATCCTGGCCATAGAAGAAGAAGATTAGGGGGACGGGGGCTCGGACCCCCTCCCCGAGCCTAGGGTAACTCTAAAGGTGGAGGGGAAGCCCGTACAGTTTCTGGTAGACACAGGAGCCCAACACTCCGTCCTATTACAATCCGGAGGGACATTGTCCACAAAAAGGCATGGGTACAGGGCGCTACAGGGTATCGAAAATACCCATGGACTACCCGAAGAACAGTGGACCTTGGCGTGGGCCGGGTATCCCACTCGTTCCTTGTGATCCCTGAATGCCCTTACCCCTTGCTGGGACAGGACTTGCTCACGAAAGTGGGGGCTCAGATCCACTTTCACACCGAGGGCACCACGGTGACAGACGGGGAAGGAAGGCCGTTGCAGGTTTTGACCCTGAGGCTAGAAGATGAATACAGGCTATATGAGAGCCCTTCCCCGAGACCATGAATATGCAGGACTGGATGGCTAAGACCCCCTAGCCTGGGCTGAAGTCTCGGGCATGGGAATGGCCGTCCACCAGCCCCCAGTGGTGGTAGAAATCAAGGCCTCTGCCACCCCCATCTCAGTCCGCCAGTACCCGATGAGTAAAGAGGCTCGAGATGGGATCCGCCCACATATTCAAAGGTTTCTTGATCTGGGAATTTTGATAAAGTGCCAATCGGCCTGGAACACCCCGTTGCTTCCGGTCCGGAAGCCTGGAACGGGCGAATACCGGCCTGTACAGGATCTGAGAGAAGTCAACAAGCGGGTATCCGACCTACACCCAACAGTGCCCAACCCCTACAACCTGCTGAGCACCCTTCCCCCAGCCGGAAGTGGTACACTGTCTTGGACCTGAAAGATGCCTTCTTCTGCCTACGACTCAGCCCCGCTAGCCAGCCTATTTTTGCTTTTGAGTGGAAAGACCCTCTTACAGGACTCTCCGGACAGCTAACGTGGACCAGGCTGCCGCAAGGATTCAAGAACTCACCAACAATTTTTGACGAAGCCCTCCACCAGGACCTCGCGCACTTCCGCGCCACAAATCCCCAGGTAACTCTGCTCCAATATGTAGATGACTTGCTTCTGGCCGCTGATACCGCAGAGGAGTGCAGGAAAGGGACTGAGACTTTACTGACCGAACTTGGCACCCTCGGCTACCGTGCTTCTGCCAAAAGGCCCAGATCTGCCGGCAACAGGTTAGTTACCTGGGGTACCAACTCAGAGATGGGAAGCGATGGCTCTCGGAGGCCAGAAAAGAGGCGGTGGCCAGAATACCGGCCCCCGAAAACTCCCGACAAGTTAGGGAGTTCTTGGGCACTGCAGGGTTCTGCAGGCTCTGGATTCCGGGGTTCGCAGAGATGGCCGCTCCCTTGTACCCCCTGACCAAGGGCAGTACACCCTTCGTCTGGGGAAAGAGCGAGCAAAAGGCTTTTGACAACATTAAGCGCGCCTTGTTGTCAGCCCCTGCCCTGGGACTTCCAGATGTGGACAAGCCGTTCCATCTCTATGTGGCTGAAAATAATGGCATTGCCAAAGGGGTCCTCACCCAAAAGCTGGGACCATGGAATCGGCCGGTGGCATATTTGTCAAAGAAACTGGACCCCGTGGCTGCTGGCTGGCCGAATTGTTTGCGTATAGTGGCTGCCGTGGCAGTCCTAGTAAAAGATGCAGACAAGCTGACACTGGGGCAGAACTTAATTGTCACTGCGCCCCACGCTTTAGAAAGTGTGATTCGCCAACCCCCGAGAGATGGCTAACTAACGCCAGGATGACCCACTATCAGACGTTGCTCCTAAACTCTGAGCGAATCAGGTTCACGCCGGCTACCGGACTTAACCCTGCCACGCTGCTGCCGGACCCCAGCCAGTCCGAGGTGACCCACGACTGTCAAGAAATTCTGGCGGGAGTACATGGAGTTCGTCATGATCTCTCGGACCAGCCGCTTCAGGATGCCGAGGTGACATGGTATACGGACGGAAGCAGTTTTCTTGAAGAAGGAAGGCGGCGGGCAGGGGCAGCGGTGGTCGATGGGACTGAGGTGATCTGGGCAGCTGCCCTCCCTCAAGGTACGTCAGCCCAAAAAGCCGAGCTGATTGCCCTCACAAAGGCCTTAGAACTGGCACGAGGGAAAAAGGCCAACATTTACACTGATAGTAGATATGCTTTCGCAACTGCACATGTCCATGGAGCTATTTACCAACAGAGAGGGTTACTCACATCGGCCGGCAAAGAGATTAAAAACAAAAACGAAATCCTGGCATTGTTGGCTGCCCTGATGTTGCCAAAAAGATTAGTGTAATCCACTGCCCTGGACATCAACGAGATCGGTCCCTGGTAACTGAGGGAAACAATATGGCCGATCAAGCTGCGCGAGAGGCGGCGACAAAAGACGGGCTATCGAGATTGCTGGCAATATGCTCAGAAGATAAAAATAATTCTAGCCCCTCTCCGCGGCCCAGAGGGAAACAGGCTACGTCGGAAGGAGAAGCCAGAGAAATGTTAAAACAAATGCACCATTGGACTCACTTAGGGGCTAAAAAGCTAGTCTCTCTTTTAATTAAAGCAGGATATGAGGTGCCGGGACTTTTTAAATTGGCTGAGCAAGTGGTCCTGAACTGCAGACCTTGCCAAGAGGTAAATGCCGGCCGAAACAAGACGGGCCAAGGTAAGCGGCTGCGTGGAGACCGGCCGGGGGCCTACTGGGAAGTGGATTTCACCGAGGTATGTCCTGCGTGGTACGGCAATAAATATCTGCTGGTTTTTGTGGATACTTTCTCAGGATGGGTGGAAGCATTCCCCACCAAAAATGAAAGTGCCCTCATAGTAGCTAAGAAAATTCTAGAAGAAATTTTTCCGGCTTCGGAGCGCCAAAGATGTTAGGGTCAGATAACGGGCTGGCTTTTACTGCCCAAATAAGTCAGGAGTTAGCTAAGTTTCTGGGGACCGATTGGAAATTACATTGTGCATACAGACCCCAGAGTTCAGGGCAGGTAGAAAGAATGAATAGAACTCTAAAAGAGACCCTAACTAAATTGTCCTTAGAGACTGGCGGTACTGACTGGACGGTGCTCCTTCCTCTGGCTCTGTTCCGGGTGAGAAACACGCCCTCTCACCTTGGTCTCACCCCTTTTGAAATTTTGTATGGAGCACCCCCCCCCATATTGACACTTAGAGAGGGATTCGACCCCCGAAACTTTAACAATGGTGATCTGTGTGCTAGGCTAAAGGGACTCCAGCTGGTTCAGAAAGAGGTGTGGACTCAGCTTGCTGCAGCCTACCAACCCGGTACCCCAGAAGAGGCCCATCCGTTCCAGGTGGGGGACTCCGTCTACGTTCGTCGACATCGGCAACATAATCTAGAGCCCAGGTGGAAAGGACCCTACATTGTCCTGCTTACGACCCCTACTGCCATCAAGGTTGACGGAATCTCATCCTGGATCCACGCCTCCCACGTTAAAGCTGCACCAGAACCGACGCCTCAATGGAAGGCTCACCGCACCTCTCACCCTTTAAAGCTCAGGCTCTGTCGATTACCGGATTCCTGATCATCCTCTACCTAAACCTCCTGACTCTGCATCAAGGGACCGCTCATACGTATTGGGCCTACGTTCCTGACCCCCCATGCTCCAGTCTGTAGGGTGGGATGAAGAAACATTGCCGGTATACGTAAATGATACTGCTCTTCTGGGAGGAGTCTCTGACGCACACATTCAACACCAACAAGCTAATATTTCCTTCTATGGGCTTTCTTCACGGTTCCCTATGTGTTTTTCATACGATACCCCCAAGTCTTACTGTATAAATGTCTCCCCTGTCACTTCCTACCCTCGTGTATATATTTCAGGAATTTCTGACGACGCTGGGGCCATTTCACACCAAAAGGGCATAGGGCCGCTCGATATACCTTACTGTGGTCGCCATCTGGGAATTAGCGAGGGAATGGATGTGCCATGGACTCTGTGCCGGGGACGCAATGCCACCGTTTATAACATAAATAATAATAACAGTGTTTATCTCTGGGACTGGGCACCTGCAGGTACCCCAGATTATCCTGAATATAGAGGACAACACCCTCCTATTTTGGCACTCGGACATCGTCAGGTATTTCAAACTGAGATCTGGAAGCTTTTAGCGGCCTTTGGCCCCGGCAACATGCTATATAGACAGGCTAATAAAGGTGGAACAAGATATGGAGATATAGGGATTACTGGATTTAGATATCCTAGATCATGTGTGCCTTACCCCTTTATGATTTTGGTTGGAAATGTTTCTGTTAATGTCACTCAGAATGTTTACCATATGTCTTGTTTTAATTGTACTCTCACTAATTGTATCAGAGGCATGAGCGTCGGAGAGCAGGTATTAGTGGTAAAACAACCCGCTTTTGTTATGCTCCCCGTCAAAATAGAAGAAGATTGGTATGATGAAACGGCATTGCAATTACTACAACACATCAATGCCGTCCTCGGCCGCCCAAAAAGAGGCCTGG
Source organism: Nanger dama (assembly GCA_917880005.1). Classification (NCBI taxonomy): domain Eukaryota; kingdom Metazoa; phylum Chordata; class Mammalia; order Artiodactyla; family Bovidae; genus Nanger; species Nanger dama. The sequence goes on along the minus strand of CAKJTW010000132.1, from coordinate 997,524 downwards.
GATTAGTTGTTCTGGGTGTGATATCGTTGATCTCCTTAATAGCGACCGCTGTTACTGCCTCTGTTTCCCTTGCTCAATCCGTGCAAGATGCCAAAATTGTTGATTCTCTGTCTTATAATGTCACAAGGGTTATGGGAACACAAGAGGATATTGATAAAAAAATAGAAAATAGGCTGTCTGCTTTATATGATACTCTCAGAGTCTTAGGAGAAGAGGTTCAAAGCTTAGAACTCAGAATGAAAATTCAATGTCATGTTAATTACAAGTGGATCTGTGTCACAAAAAAACCTTATAATATATCTGACTTCCCGTGGGAGAGGATCAAAAGACATTTACAAGGCATATGGTATAATTCTAATATTTCTCTTGATTTACTGCAATTACACAATGAAATATTAGATATAGAAAACGCGCCTTCGGCCACTTTAGATGTTGTTCAAACTGCTGAAGATTTTGTGAAGAATTTGGTTTCTAACTTTCCCAGTCTTCATTCTTTGTGGCAGAGCATGGTGGCTGTAGGCATCGTGTTAATTGCTATCCTTGCCCTGATGTGCCTAGCACCATGCCTTATTAAAGGCATTGTAAAAGAATTTCTGCATATAAAGGTGCTTGTCTACCGTAACATGCTGCACCATCACCATCTTTTAGAGCGCCTAAAAGATGAAGAAGAGGGAGCTGCGAGAGAACTGCCTGTAACGGGTTAAATCTTGAAAGCCGCCTGACCTAAGTAACAACCCAGGGCATTCCTTGGCTCCCTGACCCGTCTCCCTCAATGGACGTTTAAAATGCACCCGTCACGCTCCGGAGACGGGGACACTATGCTCTGCACACAATAAAATGGAAGATTGGTGGCTGTTTTCTTAATGATTGTAATGTATAGATGTTAAAAAGGTTATATAAGTTTGTTTATGATACCATGACTATTCTTGTAATCCTAACTTTCTTCATCTCTTAGCTTTGCATTTTTAGTAGTTGCTCTCCTTTATCAAGAAACGCACAAGCACCGTGCGAGTGCTCATGCCAAGGTAACGGTATGCCGCAATCCCTCACTCTATGATTTCAGGGTTGAAATCACGGACAAGAAGAAGAGGGGAATGAAGGACTTAGGTTAAAATTTAAGCCCGGAAGGCAGGCTGTGCCTCAAGGAAAATAGCTTACTCCTTATCTGGTGACTCAGAGCCTCCTGACCGATTCTTAACAGATAACTTATGACCTGGTCAAGGAAACCCCCTCCCAAGAATGTATCTCTCTGTCGGACTTTTCTGGGTAAAAATTGACCAAATGCCGCAGGGTGATCAGCCAACCGTTTCAACTTAATTACCTGCAAACTTTTCCCACCAATCAAATGTATCCACCTCACCTATGGCCCCTACTTCATTGTATCCCATACCCTGACCTCATCCCCACCTACCTGTGATTTTTTTGTATAAAAGTCCCTCACGACTGGGGTTTGAGGTTCACTCCTCCCGAGGAGATCGACCCCCAAAACCCCCCCTGGCTTGCCTCGAATTCGACGGGTCACTGTGGTCTTTGGGGCGACGGTTCCTGAGAAAAGGCCGCGAGAGGTCTTACAGTGCCACTGGCCAAAATCTTGGCCTCTGCCCACTGAAGCCAAATATGAGAAAAATACAGAGACAGAGTTTGGAGGAAATAGGAAGGTGGCTTTAATTATCAGCTGGCAGAGAGGGGAACACAGTAGACTCATGCCTCAAGAACTGTGTCCCCGCAGGCTAAAGAGCGCGCCCATAAGAAGTCAGAGTTATATAACGTGAGGGGTCTCCCAGTTGGGTGTCAGTGATGAGGAACAAAGGTGATAGGATCTTGATTTTTGCCTCTTGCATTGTTTCAGAGACAGTCATAAACTGGCATCAGTGACCCAGTGATTGAGTCTGGCAGTTCCGTGGCTCTGCGGCCTTCTTTCTGATATGTAACTTCAAGGGGAAGGGTGTTGTAATGGAAAACACCAGATACAGGATGTATTTAGCGTAGAGTCAAAGGAAAATAGGTTCCAAGTGTAGCTTCTGCAGTTAGGAGGCAGAAAAGCAACTTAGTTACAGACATGCAGAGTTAGGAGCAGTTAAAGTAAAAAAAATCTAGGAATGTTCAGGCCTGCTCACTGTTCTCTTTATCTTTGTTCTCAGGGAAGGGAAAGAAAAAACCATATTCTTTTTTCCTTTTCACTGAAACAAAATTGAACTGAGTAGTGATAACTATTCATGGCAATTAATTCCTCCTTTATTTAAAAAAAGTTTTTGCATTTAAAAAAGAAGATATGATCTTTAAAGCTGGACAGTTTGAACAGGAGGAAGAAAACAAACTAGTCCTAACACTTAGAGAGTGCCACGATTAACATTTTTGGAAACTCACTTCTGACTTTTATATCTGTATTTTCTATAATACAGAATTATAATCATCAGAGTCTATGTAGGTTGTTTTTCCTCAACATCACATTGTAAGTAGTCTTTGTAAATATAGTTTTAATAAGTGCATATATTCCATTGTTTTAGTGGGCCAGCTTGGCATCCCCTTGTTATTGAACATGTGTTTATTTCTACTCTTTTCATTGCATGAGAGAGAGACAGGGAGAGAAAAATGTCCTCTAAAGTAAGTATATGCTGGAAATACTGGAAATGGTATGGATCCCAGAAACTTGTCTGGCACCAGTGCTGAATTAGATCTTAGAGACAGAGAAGTCTACTTTTGGGTGAAGTAGAAAAGAATAGCTTTGTTGCTTCACCAGGCAAAAAGGGACACTGGGCTCACGCCCTGGAAAGCTGTATGTCCCCATCCAGGAGGATTTGGTGAGAAGTTTTATAGCAACGGTTCAAGGGCTGGAATTGGTAAAGATCAAAATGTGTGCAAGGGCTGTACTTCTCTAACCTGGCTTCAGGTGATTCCCTGATGAACTTTGAGATTATCAAGTTGTGATCGTCTCTCTGGAACATCTTCCATTTCGTGGGAGTTTTAGTGTTGTGGCCACGCGTTCCAGGAAACAAACTCCCTCAGAAGGACAATGCAGATAGTGGGGTGCAGTTCGTTACACGGCGGCCCAAGGCAGAGTCTCCTCATAACCAAGGACCCCGACCAGTGTTTGTGAAAATCTTTTATACCCCATGTGTACGTGTCTGAACCCACCGCTCCAAATTCCTTGAGACTTACATAAACCAAGGAAAATACAATCCCAATAAGCCCATCATTCACGTGCTATGTGCTCATGTGCTCAAACAGTCAAACAACTAGCCAATAATCAATAAACCCGAGGTTACACTCCGATAGATACAGAAAAATTTATGGCCTGTCTGGAGGAAGGGGTGATTAATGTATGTTTTCTCTTAGGCGATGAGTAACCTAGATATGATCTTCAAGGTTTCCCTGTCTTGAGGGGGTCTTATCCTTCTGTTGTTGTTTTCATAGTCACTAAACACAGAGTTCAGAGTCCATTGGAAAGGTGGCTGAGCATGATCAGCACAAACAGGCCTAAGGTGGAGTCCAGGCCCTGTGAATTCCTTCTTCATTAGTTCTGTGGAAGAGCTCAAGGATACTGTGATGTGTATCCTTTGAGGTGGAACCAGGACTCTGTCCTAAGGCTGCACTATTGTTTCTTGGTTTGTTGTTCAGTCGCTAAGTCATGTTTGACTCTTTTCAGCCCCATGGACTGCAGCACGCTGGGCCACCCTGTCCTTTACCATCTCCCAGAGTTTGCTATCCAACTGTTGCAGGAAGGCGGACCCCTTCCAGGGCCCAAAACTGGGCTCTTGTCTAACACTAGGAAATGAACTGTCCAAGGAGACACATTTGCTGACAAAGCAAGAGATTTTATTATGAAAGGGCACCCGGGTGGAGAGCAGTAGGGTAAGGGAACCCAGGAGAACCGCTCTGCCATATGGTTCGCAGTCTCAGATTTTATGGTGATGAGATTAGTTTCCAGGTGGTCTTTGGCCAATCATTCTAATTCAGAGTCTTTCCTGGTGGCACACGCATTGCTCAGCCAAGATGGATGCTAGCGAGAGGGATTCTGGGAAGTGGATGGACACGTGATGTCTCCTTTAGACCTTTCCAGAACTCTGCCAATTGGTGGTGGCTTATTAGTTCCGTATTCCTTATCAGGATCTCCTATCATGAAACAGCTCATGCAAATGGTTACTATGGTGCCTGGCCAGGGTGGGCAGTCTCAATCAGTGTGCTTCCCCTAACACAACCGTCTCATCCTTTGTCATCCCCTTTTCCTCTTGCCCTCAGTCTTTCCCAGCATCAGGGTCTTTTCCAATGAGTTGGCTCTTCGAATCAGGTGGCCAAAATATTGGAGCTTCAGCCTCGGCATCAGTCCTTCCAGTGAATATTCAGGACTGATTTCCTTTAGGATTGACTGGTTGGATCTCTTTGCTATCCAAGGGACTCTCAAGAGTCTTCTCTAGCACCACAGTTTGAAAGTATCAATTTGGCTCATCAATAAACAAGCATTATTTGGCTCTTAGCCTCCTTTTTGGTCCACCTCTCACGTGCATACATAACTATTGGAAAAACTATAGCTTTGACTACATGGACCTATGTCGGCAAGTGATGCCTCTGCTAAATATGTTGTCTAGGTTTGTCATAGCTTTTCTTCCAAGGAGTAAGCATCTTTTAATTTCATGACTGCAATCACTGTCCACAGTAATTTTGGAGCCCAAGAAAATGAAGATTGCCACTGTTTCCATTTTTTTCCCCATCTATTTGCCATGAAGTGATGGGACCAGATGCCATGATCTTAGGTTTTTGAATGTTGAGTTTTAAGCTGGCTTTTTCACTCTTCTCTTTCACCTTCATCAAGAGACTCTTTAATTCCTTTTTGCTTTTTGCTGTTAGGGCAGTGTCATCTGCATATCTGAAGTTACTGATATTTCTGCCAGCAATCTTGATTCCAATTTGAGCTTCATTCAGCCTGGCATTTCTCTGCATATAAGTTAAATAAGTTTCTTGGTTGCTCCTCCCTAGTCTCTGCATCCCCTCCCTCCCTTGCTCAGCAGCTGTTTGAAAGGCTTTCTTGCCTAGGAACCCCACAGGGTCCTGTTCGGTTTTAGTTGTTGTAAGTATTTAAGTCAAATATTTGGCTTTAGTATTTCAAGGTTAATGCATATTGGTGTAGACTTAGGCTGCTCTTTAGTTCAGTAGGTCACACTAGTGGTAAAGAACCTGCCTACCAGTGCAGGAAACATTCGAGATGTGGGTTTGATCCCTGGGTCGGGAAAATCCCCTGGGGGAGGGTATGGCAACCCATTCCAGTATTCTTGCCTGGATAATCCCATGGACAGAAGGGCCTGGCGGGCTATAGTCCATAGTGTTGTGCAGAGTCGGATATGACTGAAGTGACTTGGCACACACGTACACACAACTAGAAATAAGATCATCAGTATAGTTGTAACCCAATAACACGTAAAAAAATCTTGAGAACCTGTTTGAAGGAGAAATTCTTAACATACCTATTTATACTTAATCTAAAGACGTTTAAAGTTGTTATTCTTTCTGCACATTCAGTTTGCCAGTTCCCTTAGAAGCTGATAAAAGCCTTCTGATTCCATTTTGTCATACTGTGCTATGTAGAGGAGCTGCCTAGGAAACATGTTACAATTCGGATTCCTGGGCCCACCTGCAGAAAGTGTGTTTCCAGATTGGCGCAGGACCTGGGAATATGCATTGTTATCCAGCATTCCCAGTCCTTCTGATGCAGGTCGCACATCAACCTGCTCTGAAAAACACTGTGATCCCTGTTAATGGAGTAGCTTCTATCAGGTGGGTGGGGGGGTGGGCCCCATAGTTCAATGTCATTCGTCACGGAATGTTTCTCTAACATCTCAGCAATTAGCAATGAATCAATCGGATTTTTTCCTCTTATAATCACAATTAAGTTGCAAACAAGGCAAAAATTACTGACTATTTCCTCTGGGGCAGGTATGAATTTAAAATTCTTTTATGTAATTGTAGTTTATTAATAGGGAGGATTAGATGCTTTATTTCATGAAATTAACCATAATCTTCCTTCCATCAAACTCTCTTTAAGTAGTGATGATGCTTTGACTAGATTTCTCTTCCAGCGGTGCAGAAAGTGAATGTCAGGTCACTCAGAGTCCCCAGATGATGTAACAATGACAGCATTGTAGTTGAGGGCAGCAGAGCAGTTCAGGGCAGCAGCATAGTTCAGAATAAATTTGTCCATCTTACTGGAGTCTTGGCAGTGAGGGATGTGAAATTTAACCTTTCGGCCTTTCTTACTAACATACATGACAACTTGGGCTGAAAACAAGGACCAGTCAGAAAAATGGACTCACAATAAAGAGACAATCTCATTTAATAATAGGAAGAGGACTTGAGTAAATATTTTTCAAAGAAGAGATGAAGATATGCAAATTTCCAGTAAGAACATGGAAAGATGCTCACCATCATTAGTCATCAGAGTAAAGGAGATCAAAGCCACAGGATGATACTATTTTATACCCGCTTAAAGGCTTCCATGATCATCACCATCATCCCCATCACCAAGGAAATTGACAGGTATCGATGAGGAGGTGGAGACATTGGAACCCCGTTGCTGGTGGGGATTTTAGCTGGTATAACCACTATGAAAAATAGTTTGGCAGATCCTCAAAAGACTCAGTATAGAATTACCACATAATCCAGTAATTCTAATGTAAGTATATACCTCCAAAGAATTGAAAACAGAAACTCATGCTGGTATTTGTTCATCAATGTTCATAGCAGCTTTACAATAGTCAAAAGAAGGAATAATCCCAAGTGTCCACGAGCAGATGAATGGGTAAACAAAACATGATCTATACATCTAAATTAATATTTTTCAGTCATAGAAAGGACCAAAGTACTGAGACATGCTACGATGTGAAGTACCTCCAAAATATAATGCTAAGTGAAGGAAACCAGTAATGAAAGATCACTTATTATACTATTTCATTTATACGAAATGTCCAGAATAATCAGATCTATAGAGACAGAAAGCAGGTTAGTGATTGCTTAGGACTGATAGGTTTGTGGGCCTAGGAGGGTGATAGTTAAGGGTACAAGGTTTCTGTTTGTGGAGATAAAACATTCTAGAATCAACTGTGGTGATGTTTGCACAGTTCTGTGAATCTACTAAAAACCATTGACTTGAGCACTTGAAATGGGTGAATTGTATGGTATGTGAATTGTATCTCAACGCAGCTGTTCAACTTACATTCCAGATTCAAAAGGACAAAAAAAAAATTCACAGTAATTATTGATGTGAAACTCTGTTTATAGTTTTAGGAGAAGTAACAACAGAATACTTTAAGAAAACATGAAAAACTATGTGTTAGTGCACAACTTGTTATCTGAGAAACATACCAGCTGGCATTACATTGTAATTTGCTTGTTAATATGATGACAATGACGAAAATTGAAAATATTTTCTTTTGCATTTTGGTTAAAGGTACCTACTCAGGAGAAGTTTTTCTGATCTTTTCAATATACCTATGTGCCCATGAGTTGCATACTTTCTTGTGTGTATAATTTATGTATAACCCAACATGCACACACATACATGCAAATTAGTTTGACTTGTATGTTTCAGTTATCTGAAGGCATACATCTGTACAGATCGCTGGTCAGATCCTTTTATTCTTTAATGGCCCACACTTGTCCTCTTCACTTGCATTGTATAAATAACGCCCTTGGCTATGTGAATTACCATCTTCAACCAAGTCGAGTGCTCTGACCACTGGTCCCAGGGATCTATGAAGACATAATCAACCAATGGGCCTTGCAAGGAGTCTTCTACTACATAGCATCTAATTCCCCCTGGTTCCAGCTTCTGTTTCCCTAATGTCTTTCACAACCTAGCCAATCCACTTGTTAATTCAACCAAGGAAATGGTGATAAAAATTTACATCCTGAAACTAAGAATGGAGTCTATTAGAATGGGGAAGAAAGAGCAAGGGGAAAATATGAGGAGGAAATCAATTTAAAAAGACATCACTGTACCACACCATGAGGGCTCGGTTTAAAAGTCCAAATGGTTTGTTAATATGCTGTTGCTATTGCTTAGTCTCTAAGTCGCACCTGACACTTTTGCGACCCCGTGGACTGTAGCCTGCCAGGCTCCTCTGTCCTTGGGATTTTCCAGGCAAGAATACTAGAGGCAGGTTGCCATTTCCTTCTCCAGGGGATCTTCCCAACCCAGGGATCAAACCTGTGTCCTCTGTTTGTCAGGCAGGTTCTTCACCACTGGGAAGTCCATTTGTTAAAATAGTGTATCACACTGCTAATTGCTAAGTCACTTTAGTCGTGTGCGACTCTGTGTGACACCATAGACAGCAGCCTACCAGGCTTCCCTGTCCCTGGGATCCTCCAGGCAAGAACACTGGAGTGGGTTGCCCCTTTCCTTGAAAGCAAAAAGTGAAAGTGAAGTCGCTCAGTTGTGTCCAACTTAGCGACCCCATGGACTGCAGCCTACCAGGCGCCTCTGTCCGTGGGATTTTCCAGGCACGAGTGGGGTGCCATTGCCTTCTCCGGTATCACATTGACTGACTTGCAAATATTGAAGAATCCTTACATCCCTGGGATGAATTCCACTTGATCATGTTGTCTGAGCCTTTTAAAGTGCTGTCGGATTCTGTTTGCTAGTATTCTGTTGAGGATTTTTGTATTCATGTTCATCAGTGATATTGGCCTGTAATTTTCTTTTGTTGTGATATTTTTGTCTGGTTTTGGTATCCGGGTGACAGTGGCCTCAAGGAATAAACTTGGGAGTATTCCTTCCTCTGAAATTTTTTGGGAGAGTTTGAGAAGGATGTTAGTTCTTCTCTAGATATTGGGTAGGATTTGCCTGTGAAGCCATCTGGTCCTGGACTTTTGTTTGTTGGGTGATTTTTAATTACAGTTTGAAATATATATTAATGCAAATATGTGGAACCTAGAAAAATGGTACAAATGAACCTATTTGCAAGGCAGATATGGGGACACAGATGTAGAGGATGGACATTTGGATGGCAGGGGTGGGGGGCGAAGGGGATAAATTGGGAGATCAGCACTGACACACGTAGAGTACCATGTGTGAAATAGCTAGCTAGTGGGAAGCTACTCACTATATAGCGCAGGGAGCTCAGCGTGGTGCTCTGTGATGACCTAGAGGGTAGAGTGGGAGGTCCAAGAAGGAGGGGATATATGTATACATATGGCTGATTCACTTTGTTGTACAATAGAAACCAGCATAACTTTGTAAAGCAACTATAACCCAAATTTTAAAAGTCAGAGTACAATGCCCGCATCCCAACAGATCCAAGAGAGAATATGTACTGAGATTAAGACCGTGCTGAGAACCTGTGCCTCCCTGGCCTGAGGGGGCTTGTGTGGTCACTCATGGGGTTGTTTATAGTAAGGATATTTATTGTTTTTAACAGTATGACCTTGAGTATTAACTTATTCTTAAAATCTTTCCTCTTACAATTTTAAACTTTGATTTATTTTCTGGCTGTGCTGGCTCTTCGTTGCTGCGCATGGGCTTTCTCTAGTCGCGGTGTGCGGGCTTCTCATCACAGTGGCTCCTCCCGTGGCGGGGCCCAGGCTCCAGGGCGTGTGAGCTTCAGTAGTCGTGGCGCAGGGGCACAGTTGCTCTGCAGCGTATGGAACTCTTCTGGACCAGGGATCAGACCTATGTTCCCTGCATTGCCAAGTGGACTCTCATCTACTATACCACCAGGGAAGTCCTCCTCTTGTGATTTTTAAAGAGACTTAAGATTTTAGAGCAGTTTTAGATTCATAACAAAATTGAACAGAAAGGACAGCTGCTGCTGCTGCTGCTAAGTTGCTTCAGTCGTGTCCGACTCCGTGTGACCCCATAGACGGCAGCCCACCAGGCTCCCCCGTCCCTGGGATTCTCCAGGCAAGAACACTGGAGTGAGTTGCCATTTCCTTCTCCAATGCATGAAAGTGAAAAGTGAAAGTGAAGTCGCTTAGTCGTGTCCGACTCTTCGCGACCCCATGGACTATAGCCTACCAGGCTCCTCCATCCATGGGGTTTTCCAGGCAAGAGTATTGGAGTGGGGTGCAAGTGCCTTCTCCGAGAAAGGACAGAGTCCTCATATGCCCTCTACCCCACATACAGCCTCCCCCACTACAAACATCCCTTCCCAGAGTGTTCCATTTGTTACAGTCGATGCATCTTCTGGTGAACATCATCATCAACCAAGTCTGTAGTTTACATTAATGTTCATTCTTTTTGTTGTTCATTCTAAGAGTTTGGACAAACGTATAAGGACATGTATCCACCCTTATGGAATTATACAGAATGGTTTCATTGCCCTAAAATCCCCCCGTGCTCCACCTGTTCATCCATCTTCCCTCCTAATTCTTCACCAATAGTGATCATTTTATTGTCTATGACTCCCCCACCCACCACCCCACTGCCTCCAAAATGTCCTGTATTTGGAATCCTTCAGCATGTAACTTCTTCAGATTAACTTCTTTCCCTTAGGAATGTACATTTAAGTTTCTTCCACATCTTTTCATTGCTTTGCAGTGCTGAATAATATTCTGTTTTCTGAATAAGCCAGAGTTTATCTATTCAGCAATTGCAGGGCATCTTGATTTGCTTCCAAGTCTTGGCAATTACGAGTAAAGCTGCTATAAACATTCATGTCTGGGTTTTTGGGTGGACATAAGTTTTCAACTTCTTTGGGTAGATACCAAAGGAGCATGATTACTGGCTTGTATGTTAAGAGAATGCTTAGTTTTGTAAGGTTTCTAACTGTCTTCTCAAGTGGTTGTTCCAGTATGTATTCCCACCAGCAGTGAATGGGGCTTCCTGTTGCTCTACACCTTCACAAGCAGTTGGTATTGTCAGTGTTCCAGTTCTTGGCCATTCTAGCAGGTGTATAGTGGCATCTCATTGTTATTTTAATTTCAGTTCCCCAATGACGTGTGATATTGAGTGTCTTTTCATGTCCTTATTTGCCAGGTGTATGTCTTATTTGAAGTGTCTGCTTATTTCTTTTATACTACTCCAAAAAAATTTTTTTTTTTTATTGTTTAGTTTTAGGAGTTCTTGGTATATTTTGGAGAATAGACCTTCATCAGATATGTCTGTCGCAAAAATTTTCTCCCAGTATGTGGCTCATTTTCTCATTCTTCTGTTGGAGTCTTTCCCAGAGCAGAAGTTTTTAATTTTAATGAATTCTAGCTTATCACTTCTTTCCCGTACAGATCATGCCTTTGATGTCATATCTAAAAATCAATACCTGTGCAAAGTCTTTAGGATTTCTTCTGTGTTATCTTCTGCTGCTGCTGCTAAGTCGCTTCAGTCGTGTCCGACTCTGTGCGACCCCAGAGACAGCAGCCCACCAGGCTCCCCTGTCCCTGGGATTCTCCAGGCAAGAACACTGGAGTGCGTTGCCATTTCCTTCTCCATGTTATCTTCTAGGAGTTGGTAATTCTGTATTTCACATTTAGGTCTCTGAATCATTTTAAGATAATTGTGTGGGAAAGTGTAAGGCCTGTGTCTAGATTTCTTGCATGTGAATTACTGGACATTTATAAAAATTCACATGTTTTAAAGGAGTATTTCGTTTCCCTTCCATGTGGGCCTTTTCAAAGTTACATCATTTAAAATCTTTCTTAAACAGTTTTTAAATACAGAGAAATTATTTTCAGTCTCAGTCAGGGGCATGAATGTCTTGCTTATCATTTAGAAGCAGCGTGGGCCTCAGCCAAGAACAGATCTGTTCTCTTGTTGATCTGATTTGCTTTCCTTTTTCAACTTGGTTAGTAGCCAGGCCAGGCAGGGCATTTATCAGTGACAGCCAGTTTCAGGTAAACAATGAGTTAGGGAGAGGGTTACTGCTGATTTCAATTCAGCCAGTGGCAGTGGCAGCCATTGTTCAGGGCTAAGAGCATAGAAACAGGTCCTAAATTGTCTCTGGAAGGGGAAAACACGAAGCAGGAGCTACGGAGCAGGGCAGGAGGGGGCAGTGGTGATTCAGGGCTTTATGGCTCCTTCTGGAGTCATCCCAGAAGCAATTTCTCAAAGGGATGGTGATTGTTTGGGGGCATGGCACTGGGAAAGCTAAGCAGAGCCAAGTGCTGCAAAATGAACAAACCACAGTGAAGGTGGACCAAGCCGGGGCCCATTATCTGAGGAAGTCAGGCTGGGGGTGAGTGAGACCCCAACAGAAAGGAACATGGGGCCTCTCCCTGGGCACGTCCTCCCGCTGGATGGATGCCGTGGTGAGCACAGGAAGCAATACAGTTCAACCTTGTACTTTTCTCCATGTCTGGGTTTCTCTCCTGGTTTATTTCTCTGTCTTGTCCCTCTCTTTAACCCCTCCTTCCCACTCCATCTCTCACTTGGAGCCCCTCCTTGCTCCGGACTATGCTTTTCACTGGTGCCTCCACGCTCCACCCTGGACACTGGGCCAGCACTGGGCCTTGGAGAAGACAGGAGCAGAGATCCGGAAACAAGCTGGTGAAAGACAGTTGCTTTACAGAGAGCTAGGAAGGGGCGTGCATGGCTGTGTCGGTGCTGCCGCCTTGACATCAGGATCATGTCTTAGCGTATGGAAAAAAACCTGTGACATTTGATTTACCATCTTCATCAAGTTTAATTACGGTTCAGTGTGTTAAGTATATTCACATCTTGTGCAATAGATCTCTAAAACTTGCAGCACTGCAGTATTACACTAATTAGATACTAACTGCCCCAAAGTCAGAATGTTTTTTTATTTTTTACTGATTTTTATTGGAGTATAGTTGATTCGCGATGTTGGATTACTTTCTGCTGTACAGCAAAGTGAGTCACTTACACATACACATATAGTCATTCTTTTTCAGATTTCTTTTTCCCATATAAGTCATTATGGAATCTTGAGCAGCGTTCCCTGTGCTCTGCAGTAGGTCCTTGTTGGTCGTCTGTTTTGTATATAGTAGCGTGTTTCTGTTGTTTTAGTCCCTCAATTATGTCTGACTCTTTGTGACCCCATGAACTGTAGCCTGCCAGGCTCCTCTGTCCATGGGATTTCCCAGGCAAGAGGGGGTTGCCATTTTCTTCTCCAGGGTATCTTCCCAACTCAGGAACTGAACCCACTTCTCCTGCTTGGTGGGTGGATTCTTTACCACTACTGGAAATCCCAGTAGTCTGTACAGACTACTGCGTAATGTCTATGTCAGTGTTAGAAAACAAATTATTAAACTTTAATCTTTAAAAACATGAAGCGCATATATTTTTATGTTTGAGCATGTCCTGAATATCTCTGAAAAGCTGAGTAGTTGCCTTTGGGAGAGGATGGGGTGACTGGGGACAGGTAGTAAGGGAGACTTATTTTTCATGATATATCCTTTATACCTTTGGAATTTTGTACTTTGTCTGTATATCCTAGCAGAAAAAGTAGCTAAAAAGCAAAAAAAAAAAGTCATGTCATGTGTACCACAGACCCCCCCTCCACTCCATCCCTGAGCAAAAGCCAGGATTGAGGAGGGATGGAGAGACAGGGAAAGGGTAAGGGTTAAGGATGTCTATTAATGTCTCTTGGTTATTAAAAATGAAATTGTTGTTTCAGTCTCTAAATTGTATCCAACTCTGTGACCCCATGTACTATAGCCCGTCAGACTCCTCTGCCCATGGGATTTCTCCAGGCAAGAATACTGGAGTGGGTTGCCATTCGCTTCTCCAGGGGATCCTCCTGACCCAGGGATTGAACCCAACTTCTCTTGCATCTCTTGAATTGACAGGTGGATTCTTTTACTGCCGAGTCACCAGGGAAGCCCCCAAAATGAAATATAAGAAGATTAAAAAAAAAAAAAAGTGAAACAGCAGTGTATTTATATTGGGCTGACCAAATAGATCGTTCAGGTTTTCTGTAAGATGGTATGAAAACCTGAATGAACGTTATGGCCAACCCAGTACTGCGATATGACTGTTTGGATCCTGCCACCTCAAAATGTCTTCCGAGCCAGAATGGGCTCATCACACAGGAGTCCAGAACATTGGCAGTGTGGAAACCACCGTACCCTAACCCCTCCCAAAGTAGGCCTGGGGCCTAGGTCAAAAGGAAAGGCAGTGGATGTGCCAAAGTCTCCTCTTAGCCCAAAGGCAGCTACTCAGCTTTTCAGAGATATTCAGGACATGCTCAAACATAAAAATATATCTGCTTCATGTTTTTAAAGATTAAAGTTTAATAATTTGTTTTCTGACACTTATATTTCCACTCCAGAGGGAAATTGCTGTCGGCACTGATTTGCAGTGGCATTGACCAGAGCAGCAGAGCCGAGAGACAGCTACGATGGCCTCAGAGATGGGATGGAAGGAGGGCTCAGGCCGCTGTGCCTGGAAGGACGGGGTCTGGAGGGCAGAGAGGATGGAGGTGGACCCAGGAGGACAGGAGAGGAAAAGTACCAGAGGCATTTGGCCAAAGGAAAGGCAGGAGCCTCGCTGACATGAGTATGGCAGAGAGTGACCTGGGAGCCACTCTGGAGGGGGGGTATGTTTTGGTCAACACTCTGAAGGCAGTGTGGCAGGGACAGGCCCATGTGTCATCCTAATGCTCCACACACCTAGCTGTGTGTTCCTGGGCTGGCTGCTTAACCTCTCTGTGCCTCAAGTTTTCTCATCTGTAAAGTTAGAATAACAGAATGATTCTGTGAGTATTAAAGGAACAGATAGATGCCAAGAGATCTTAGAATCTGCTGCATAGTAAGTGCTTAGTATGTGCTAGCTTTTGTTATTTTTAGGGCTATTACAGGAAGATTAATCTGATCAGTCAGACTAAAGGAGAGAGAGAATGAAGGCAAGTAAATAGGTAATGTGAACCTAAAAAATGATCAAGGTGGTGTCAGTTCAGATGCATGCTGGAGAAAAGTCGAGGAAAGAACTTAACAGTCAGCTCCATCTGCTGTGGGGGGTGGGGCGGAGTCCAAAATGACCATGAACTTAGAATTTGGAGTTGGGAGGCTATTGGAACCATTAGCAGAAGCAGAAGTCAGGCAGGGCAGCTGTTCTGTGGGAATGGAGGGACTTGGGCTTAATTTTGGATGACTTAAGGTGACAGCGGGCCGTTACAGTGGAAATGTCAAGTATGCAATTGGAAAAGGGTGGCTGGAGCCCACAAAGAGGGGACTTGATGGTCACTAATGGATTCACAACACGCCTTAGCTCAGAGCAGAGGCTGTTGTTCTTCTAGAGAGGTGACAGGAGGGTGGTAGGGATGCTCACTTATCTGACATAAAACGTCTAAGTCCAAGAAAGGCAGGAAGAATCATCGTGATCCTGGAGAGAGAGAAAAAATACTGGGAAGAAGTTCCCCAGAATTTATTAAGTAAGAGATTCTGTGTTGACATTTTATAGCACAGGAAACTTTTGTTAAAATATTTAAAGTAAAAGCTCCCTGACTTATTAAATGGGACTGCCCTGGTGCCTCAGATGGTAAAGAATATGCCTGCAATACAGGAGACCTGGGTTTGATCCCTGGGTTGGGAAGATCCCCTGGAGAAGGGAATGGCTACCCACTCAAGCGTTCTGGCTTGGAGAATCCCCATGGACAGAGGAGCCTGGTGGGCTACAGTCCATGGGTAAATGCGAACTATAAAATAGAAACAGCTTCAGTTATTTTTGTGTCTGTTGAGACAGATGCAGAAAGATTAAGAGAGAAACAACACATTGACGACAACACCCTCAGCTGAGATGGCTCAGTTTCTCTCTAATAATATCAGACAATTCCACAGCAGGAGAGTGACTGCCTATCTGGCCTTTTCTCCAGCAAACATTTCCTGAGGCTACCCATGTGCAGGGCTCTGGGGACACGGAGGTGAAGGGGCTGTGCTGGGACTGAAGCCACTTACAGCCTGGAGGGGCAAGGGTGAGCCCCCAGGTTCTGTTCACTTGCCTTCTGTACTCAGATGCGGTTGTAAAGAACTCATGTCATTGCATCTCAGTAGACAGGGGAGTCAAGGACTTGCCACTGCATTTGCAGCTCTGTGGACCTGCCGCCCCCTCCTTTGTCCATTTGCTGCTGCATTTGGAGTCCTCAGATGTCTTCTTTCACCTTGTTCAACCCACTTCTAACTCTGGTCTTTTCACTGTGGAGGAAGATTGCCACCTGCCTCATCAGTCCACAAAGGATGCTGAGGCCACAAGCCTGCACTCTGAGGGGATTCAGGATGGAGAAAACAGGATACCTGCCCTGGATAAGGTGTGTTTCATAGGAATCATTGCAGTGAGCCCAGACTCGTGCATCTTCCTATAAATAGAAAAGTGTTAAATTCATTAACTGGCTTTTCTTTAGTTAGCAGTAATCTTTTGATGTTTGACAACCTGTTTTGTCGTTTGTTTGTTGTGCAAAAGCTCCTTTGATCCTGGCTCTTCTCCTGCCTCTTCAGAACAGCCCCCTCTTTCACTTCCCTGGTGGTCCAGTGGTTAACACTGCACTTGCAATGCACAGCAGGTGGCCTTGGTCCCTGGCAGGGGAACTAAGAGCCCACATTTATGTGGCATGGCCAAATAAAAAAAAAGTACAAATAAAAAAAGAAAATAGTAAGCCAAAGAAAAAAAGGAGAGAACAGTCCCTCTGAGCTCTCTGAGAGGCTATTTCCCTGGCTTAAGTCCTCATCAAGTCTGCTGAATAAAGCAAAGTTCTCAATTTTTAGGTTGTCCTTTGTTTTTTCAGTCGACACCATGTAGTGATAAAACATCCCAGGCTGCGCCCACCCCCACCACCTCGTCCAGCCTCTAGGGTGCACTCTGCTCTATGACCTCTCTGCAGGTTCGTGAGCTTCCCTTGGCCTAGAGTTCTCTCTGTGTCCCTGTACCCCAGCCGCTTTTGCTCATCCTCATGGCCCTCTCTGCAGAAGGTTTTCCTTTCACTGCATCCTTCTCCTAGGCTTCTGTAGGTTTTCTTAAGTGAAAGCGAAGTTTCTCAGTCATGTCCGACACTTTGCGACCCCATAGACTGTAGCCTACCAGGCTCCTCTGTCCATGGGATTTTCCAGGCAATAGTACTGGAATGGATTACCATTTCTTCCTCCAGGGGATCTTTCCAACCCAGGGCTCGAACCCAGGTCTCCCACATTGTAGACAGACGTTTTACCGTCTGAGCCAAATATTTGTTGACTGAAAAGAGATGTCCCACCTAAAAATTGAGAATCATGCATTACTGAGGGCTTTCCAGGTGGTGCTAGTGGTAAAGGCTCTGCCTACCAATGCAGTAGCCGCAGGAGATATGGGTTCGATCCTTGGGATGAGACGGTCCCCTGGAGGAGGAAATGGCAACACACTACAGTATTTTTTGTGACCCCATCAACTGTAGCCCACCAGTCTTCTCTGTCAATGAGATTCTCCAGGCAAGAATACTGAAGTGGTTGCCATTCCCTTCTCCAGGGGATCTTCCTGACCCAGGGGTCGAACCTGAGTCTCCTAGTATTGCAGATGGTCTCCTGCAATGCAAGGAGACTCTTTACCATCTGAGCTACTAGGGAAGCTCCAATACTTTGGCCACCTGATGTGAAGAGCCAACTCACTGGAAAAGACCCTGATGCTGGAAAAGACTGAGGGTAGGAGGAGAAGGGGGCCACAGAGGATGAAATGGTCGCATGGCATCATCAACTCAATGGACGTGAGTTTGAGCAAACTCTAGGAGATAGTGAAGGACAGGGAAGCCTGGCAGGCTGCAGTCCATGGGGTCGCAAGCAGTCAGACACGACTGAGTAAGTGAACAACAGTATCTATCCTTGCCTGGGAAATCCCATGGACAGAGAAGCCTGGCAGGCTATAGTCCATGGAGTTGCAAAGAGTCAGACATGACTGAACAACTGAGCATGCGTGAATTACTGAGGATCGTAGCCCAGGAAGGCATACTCTCACATAGCTCTGAGGGGCTGCTTTGAAGAGATAAGGGAGGAGTCAGGATATAGAAGAGTGTTGATTAAAAAAAAAATGGAGTGGGACATCAAACGATTACTGCTAATCACAAAAACCAGGTGTCTCAAGTTAACGATTTTAGTGCTTTTTTCTATTTGGGAAGATGCAAGAGTCTGGGCTGGTTGAAATCATTTCTTTGACATGCACTTTAACTATCTTGGGCTCCCCTGGTGGCTCAGACAGTAAAGAATCTGCCTGAAATGCAGGAGACCTGGGTTCAGTCCCTGAATTCTTACCTGGAGAATTCCACAGACAGAGGAACCTGGCGGGCTGCAGTTGATGGGGTTACAAAGAGTCGGACACGACTGAGTGACTAATGCTTTCACTTTCATACTGTAGCTCTCTAGGGCCAGTATCCTGTTTTTCTCCATTCTTAATTCCCCTCAGGGGACACTGTCGAGGTGGCTGCAATGGCTGCTGGCTGGATGGCTGGCATAATTTATTGTTTACCAGCAAGGCAGGCAACATTTTTTGCCCACAGATTGAAGCCTGGCATTCGCCAGTTACAGAGCAATGTTAAATTCCACACTTGGTGCTGAAATCTTGGTACTGAAGAAAAAAATGTCTCTTTTCTAAGGGGGCAACAAATGATTAAAACAAAAATGGCAGTTAAATGCTCATTACTCAGTTTTTTCAATTTTCAACTTAAAATAGAAGTTGAGTATTGCTCATGCTAATTGAATGCCCTGAGGGATAGAGCAGGATAACAAGAATGTTATTGCTATAAATCCATATCTATAATATATATTTTTATTATGAATTCTTTAAACAATTTTTCTGGTTGGAATATAGTTGATTTACCATGCGTCAGTTTCTGCTGCATAGCAAAGTGAATCAGTTTTATACACACACACACACACACACACACACACACACACACACACTCTCTCTCTCTCTCTTTTCTTTCTCTCTCTTTTTAGATTCTTTTCCCTTATAGGTCATTACAGAGTACTGAATAGAGTTCCTGTGATACTGTAGGTCCTTGTTAGTTATCTATTTTATATACAATCGTGTGTATATGTCAATTCCAGTCTTCCAATTTATCTGTCCCCCACTTATCCCCTGTTAACCATAAGTTTCTTTTCTATGTCTGACTCTATTTCTGTTTTGTAAATACGTTCATTTGTACCATTATTTTGATTTCACATAGAAGCGATGTCATATGCTATTTGTCTTTCTCTAACTTCACTTGTAGCAGTCTGTAGGTTTTCACTGCTATTGTGAACGAGCCCAGTTGATGGGAGGTTCTTAGGGACTTTTACGACCTCTCTTAGGTTATGAGATGCCCTTCCTTTTCTTTGAGTCCTGAACACAGTCTCATTTCAACCACAAGAATGTCCTGTCCTGTATAAAAGCCTCACTTCAAGGGTGTGAACTCTGCTCTCTCCCCAGTGTGGGAGGAAGCCGTGCTGCTACAGTGGGTGTTGGGCCTCCTCCCTACCCGGAACAGGACGAAGGGCTGGGACTGGAGACAAGCCCAGGTGGGGGAGGCCTGTCCTAACCGGGCTTTGTGCTCTCTAGGCTGGCAGAGAGCATGTCTTTTCTGGTGGGCCTTGCTCCTTCTGCAGCCCTAGGGAGATGGGGTTGCTTGCAGCTTCTCCTGGCAGAGACCCAGTTGCCCCTCTGGGAAGCCCTTCTGGATCACAGCCATGGAACCTCATGCTGGCTTCCTCTCCACGGGGCTCACCTCTGGGCCCTGGGAACACCGTGCATCTGCGTACAGACCTCCCTCCCCTGGGCCTCTCACTTTCCCTGGAGGGGCTGTCAGAAGCTTCTAGATTTCCCTGGAGGGCCAAACTGTGCACATGCAGGCAGAGCAAGCTTACAGAGAGGACTGCTGAAATCAAATTCAGGTGTCTCCCTTTTTGAGGAAAGAGGTGGGGGTGGGGGTGTCTCTCTACACAATCCTTTTCCAGAATCTTCTCCTCATCTCCCATCTGACTCCCACTCCTGATCTGCGGAAGAGAGTTCAGATCTGTGTCTAGCGCTCTGAGTACTGGCACCTCGCTTGGGTCACTGCCTTCTCAGGAACCCTGCTGGAGCTTCCATTTTCGCCTTTCGGCATAGGGACCAGCTCTGTCCCTATGGGCACTGTCAAGGAGCAGTTTCATTATCATTATTTTTTGCCACCAGCACCTTCATATGATACCATCAGTCTCCCTCTCAGCCCCCCACGCTCCATGACATCTCAGACACACCCGTGGTATTTCTGTTTCAGCTGTAAGAACACTCTCCTTTGCAGACATTTAAAAGTTAGTCTAGAACTTCTTGGTGGCCAAGTAGTTAAGAAGCTGCCTTGCAGCGCAGGAGATGCTGGTTCCATCCCTGGCTGGGGAACTAAGATCCCTCATGCTGTGAAGAAACTAAGCCTGTGCGCTGCAAAAAAAAAAAAAAAGAGTCAGCACTGTGATATCATGCTGAGTTCCCGATGGGTCCCTCTCCCAGGTGTGGGGAAAGGGCATGGAGTGTCCGGGCGTGGCTCCATTTCGCTCTGTCACACTGTCTTTGTCCTGCCATGGGCTCCTCAACGGAGGGCGAAGGGCACAGAGGAAGAGGGTGAAAGCCTGCTGTGACAGGAGGTGCTGTATGAGGGCCCTGAGCGCCTCTTAACTCTAAATGCATGAAGTGTGTTTCTGGGTTCTGGAAAGACCTTTGCAAGTACCTCTGTGCCTACCCTGACTCCCTCTGTCAAGATGGTCCCAGTGAGTCCCTACAGCTAGAGGGAGACCTCAGAGGCCCCTTCCCGAAGGGTCGCCATCCTGCTCATCACTTTTCCTGGAGACTTCTCAGCTGGGTCATGGGAGGCCCCTGCCTCTCTCCTCTCATCCTGCGAATTGCTGCTAGTCGCTTCAGTTGTGTGCGACCCCATAGACGGCAGCCCACCCGGCTCCCCCGTCCCTGGGATTCTCCAGGCAAGGGTACTGGAGTAGGGTGCCACTGCTTTCTCCGGTCCTGCGAATTCCCTTCCAGTAATTCTCCTTTCCCTTTTCAGTATTCTGTTTCTAGGCTGGGAGTGTCCAGCTAGACTGGTTCTGCTCTAGTTTACTGGGTTATTTGTCTACTGGCTATAGTTTACTGGTTCTTGCATATTAAAGCCTTACAGTCTGTTAAATCCCAGCTTTCTGTATAAATAGTAGTCTTCGCCATTAACATTGGAGAAGGCAATGTACTCTTGCCTGGAAAATCCCATGGACAGAGGAGCCTGGTAGGCTGCAGTCCATGGGGTTGCAAAGAGCTGGACACGACGGAGCAACTTCACTTTCACTTTTCACTTTCATGCATTGGAGAAGGAAATGGCAACCCACTCCAGTATTCTTGCCTGGAGAATCCCAGGGACCGAGGGAGCCTGGTGGGCTACCGTCCATGGGGTCGCACAGAGTCGGACACGACTGAAGCGACTTAGCAGCAGCAGCCATTAACATCCTCAGGTTGGGGACTTTAGCTCAAACTCTGCGGGCAGGAAGAATATCATCACGCTCTGTGTGAAGGATGTACTTACATATAAGTTACTATACTTTTGTTTCTTGGTCCTTTTTTTTTAAAATTTTGGTTGCACTGGGTCATTGTTGTGATGTACAGGCTTCTCTAGTTGTGGCACATGGGTTTAGTAGTCATGCAACGCATGGGATCTTAGTTCCCTGGCCAAGGATCAAACCCACATCCCCTGCATTGGAAGGTGGACTCTTAACTACTGGACCACCAGGAAGTCCCTGTTGATCTTTTCTTAAAGCTACTTCATTCATTTATATTAATCCCCTATAAGATGTGAGGACAAAACCCCAGCTTTTTTTAAACTTATTTTTTTAAAGGTTGATCTTGGGACTTCCCTGGTGGTCCTGTGGTTAAAGAATCCACCTTGCGATGCAGGGGATGCAGGTTCAATCCCAGGTTAGGAGCTAACATCCCAGGTGCTGAGGGGTAACTAAGCCTGCACAGCCAGGAGTGACCCCACGTTGACACAACTAAAACCCAACACAGCAAATAAATTTTAATGTTTTAATTGGAGTGAGGTGAAGTCGCTCAGTCGTGTCCAACTCTTTGCGACCCCGTGGACTATAACCTACTAGGCTTCTCCGTCCATGGGATTCTCCAGGCAAGAATACTGGAGTGGATTGCCATTTAATTGGAGTATAGTTGCTATATAATATTATGTAAGTTACAGGTGTACAATATAGTGATTCACAGTTTTAAAGATTATACTCCATTTATAGCTATCATAAAAGATAAAAACGATTGTTCTTATTCTGAGATAAGTGACTTAGTTTCCCATTGCTTTGTGTTTTATCAGTTTTTCTGCATGTTTGGTGTTTTGTAAGAAAGTTATCTGAAACTTGGAGATAGGAAGAAGAGATTACTAGGTATTCTTTGGGTATCCCAGGTGGCACAAGTGGTAAAGAACCCTCTAACAATGAAAGAGATGTCAGAGATGTTTGATCCCTGGGTCAGGTCAGGAAGATGCCCTGGAGGAGGGCATGGCATCAAAGGGATGCTAGGCCTGATTCTGCTGACTAGATATTTTACAAGCCCTTAGGGCAGAGGTTAAGTTAACTTGCAGATGGCTGTCAGGTAGAGATGGAAATCATTTCTGTCCAGAAGACTAGATAACCTGAAAAGTTAATGGCTCTGTTGGATATTAACCAGTTTTGTATTTAACCCATAATTAAATTAACTATATGTACATATCTGGCTTCTCAGTTGGTCTCTGATAGATTTTCACATCTTCGTTTACCTCATTAATTAGTTAAAATTTTTGACATGTGGTTTTTTTAACATATTCCATTTAGAGTTATTATAAAATCTTGGCTGTATCCCCTGTGTTGTACATCTTTTCAGCTTACTTATTTTATAAATGGTATACTAGTTTGTACTTCTCAATCCCTGCCCATGTTTTGCCTCTACCCCAGTGGTAACCACTGGCTTGTTCTCTATACCTGTGAGTCTGTTTCTCTTTTGCTATTTTCACTAGATCCCTTTATTTTTTTCATTCCATATATAAGCGATACCATACAGTCTTTGTCTTTGACTTACTTCACTTAACGTAATGCCCTCCAAATCCATTCGTATTTCTGTTGTTGTTCAGCTGCTCAATTGTGTCTGACTCTTTGCGACCCCATGGACTGCAGTATGCCAGGCCTCCCTGTCCTTCACTATCTCCCAAAGTTTGCTCAAACTCATGTCCATTGAGTTGATGATGCCATGCAACCATCTCATCCTCTGTTGCCCCCTTCTCCTGCCCTCAATCTTTCCAGTATCAGGGTATTTTCCAATGAGTTGGCTCTTTGCATCAGGTGACCAAAGTATTGGAGCTCTGGCATCAGTCCTTCCAGTGAATATTCAGGACTGATTTCCTTTAGGATTGACTGGTTTGATCTCCTTGCTATCCAAGGGACTCTCAAGAGTCTTCTTCAGCACCATAGTTCAAAAGCATTAATTCTTTGGCTCTCAGCCTTCTTTATGGTTCAACACTCACATCCATACATGACTACTGGGAAACCTCAGCTTTGACTAGATAGACCTTTGTCAGTAGGTAACGTCTCTGCTTTTTAATACACTGTCTAGGTTTGTCATAGCTTTTCTTCCAAGGAGCAAGTGTCTTTTATTTTCATGGCTGCAGTCATTGTCTGCAGTGATTTTGGAGCCCAAGAAAATGAAGTCTTTCACTGTTTCCATTGTTACCCATCTATTTGCCATGAAGTGATGGGACCAGATGCCATGATCTTTGTTTTTTGAATGTTGAGTTTTAAGCCAGCTTTTTCACTCTCCTCTTTCATCTTCATAAAGAGGCTCTTTAGCTCTTCTTCAGTTTCTGCTATTAGGGTAGTGTCATCTGCATATCTGCAGTTATTGATATTTCTCCCCGAAATCTTGATTCCAGCTTGAGTTTAATCCATCCTGGCATTTCACATGATGTACTCTGCATATAAGTTAAATAAGCAGGATGACAATATACAGCCTTGATGTATTCTTTTCCACTTTTGAACCAGTCCATTGTTTCATGTCTGGTTCTAACTGTTGCTTCTTGACCTGCACAAAGGTTTCTCAGGAGGCAGGTCAGGTGGTCCGATACTCCCATCTCTTTCAGAATTTTCCAGTTTGTCTTGAGCCACACAGTCAAAGGCTTTAGCATACTTAATGAAGCAGAAGTAGATGGTTTTCTGAAATTCCCTTGCTTTTTCTATGACCCTATGGATGTAGGCCATTTAATCCCTGGCTCCTCTGCTGTTTCTAAATCTAGCTTGTAGATCGGGAAGTTCTTGGTTTATATGCTGTTGAAGCCTAGCTTGAAGGATTTTGAGCATTCCTTTGCTAGTGTGTGAAATGAGTGCAACTGTGCGGTGGTTTGAAACATTTTTGGCATTGCCTTTGAAATTGGAACTTTTCTAGTCCTGTGGCCACTGCTGAGTTTTCCAAAGTTGCTGGCATATTGAGTGCAGCACTTTAACAGCATCATACTTTAGGATTTGAAATAGTTCAGCTGGAATTCCATTACCTCCACTATCTTTGTTCGAAGTGATGCTTCCTAAGGCCTACTTGACTTCATACTCCAGGATGTCCGGCTCTAGGTGAGTGATTACACCATTGTAGTTATCTGGGTCATTAAGATCTTTTTTGTATAGTTCTTTTGTGTATTCTTGACAATGCTTCTTAATATCTTATGCTTCTGTTAGGTCCATACCATTTCTGTCCTTTATTGTGCCCATCTTTGCACAAAATGTTCCCTTGGATCTATAATTTTCTTGCTGAGATCTCTGTGTACCAAGTTACTTTAGTCGTGTCCAATTCCTCATGACCCCATGGACTGTAGCCCACCAGGCTCCTCTGTCCATGGGACTTTCTAGGCAAGACTCCTGGAGTGGGTTTCCATTTCCTTTTCCAGGGGATCTTTCCCACCCAGGGATGGGACTATGTCTCTTAAAGTTTCCTGCACTGGCAGGCAAGTTCTTTACCACTAGCACCACCTGGTTCCCATTCTATTATTTTAGATAGATATTCTGCTGCTGCTGCTGCTGCTGCTAAGTCGCTTCAGTTGTGTCCGACTCTGTGCGACCCCATAAACGGTAGCCTACCAGGCTCCCCCGTCCCTGGGATTCTCCAGGCAAGAACACTGAAGTGGGTTTCCATTTCCTTCTCCAATGCGTGAAAGTGAAAGTGAAGTCGCTCAGTCGTGTCCAACTCTTAGTGACCCCATAGACTGCAGCCCACCAGGCTCCTCCGTTCATGGGGTTTTCCAGGCAAGAGTACTGGAGTGGGGTGCTATTGCTTTCTCCAGATAGATATTCTATCCTGAAGAACTATGGACAGAGATTCATGACACTGTATAGGAGGTGGTAATCAAAACCGTACCCAAGAAATGCAAAAAGGCAAAATGTTTGTCTGAGGAGGTCTTACAAATAGCTATTTGTAAGATAAGATATTCTATCCCATATCTGTTCTTTGCATTATTCATTTAAGAAGGCTTTCTTCTCTCTCCTTGTTATTCTTTGGAACTTTGCATTCAGATGCATATATCTTATCTTTTCTCCTTTGCCTTTAGTGTCTCTTCTTTTCTCAGCTATTTGTAAGACTTCCTCAGACAAACATTTTGCCATTCTGCATTTCTTGGGGATGGTTTTGATTACCGCCTCCTATACAGTGTCATGAACCTCTGCCCATAGTTCTTCAGGCACTCTGTCTATCAGATCTAATCCCTTGAATCTATTTGTCACTTCCACTGTATAATCATAAGGGATTTGATTTAGGTCATATTTGAATGGCCTAGTGGTTTTCCCTACTTTCTTCAATTCAAGTCTGAATTTTGCAACAAGGAGTTCATGATTTGAGCCACAGTCAGTTTCTAGTCTTGTTTTTGGTGACTGTATAGAGCTTCTTCATCTTCGACTGCAAAGAATGTAATCAATCTGATTTCAGTTTTGACCATCTGGTGACATCCATGTGTAGATACGTCTCTTGTTGGAAGAGGGTGTTTGCTATGACCAGTGCGTTCTCTTGACAAAACTCTTAGCCTTTCCCCTGCTTCATTTTTTCACCCAAGGCCAAACTTGCCTGTTTCTTGAGGCATCTCTTGACCTCCTACTTCTGCATTCCAGTCCACACGTATCGTTGTAAGTGGCAGGATTTCACTCTTTTCTGTGACTGCACAGTATTCCATTGTATATATGTCTCGCATCTTTATCCATTCATCTGCTGATGGGCACTTGGGTTGTTTCCATATCTTAGTTTTGTAAATAGTTCTGCCATGAACATTGGGGTGCATGTATCTTTTCAAATTAGTGTTTTCCTTTATTTCCGAATATATACCCAGAAGTGGAATTGCCGGATCATATGGTAGAGTTTAGCTTTTTGAGGAAACTCCATACTGGTCTCCACAGTGGCTGCACCAACTTACATTCCCACCAACAGCGCATGAGGCGTCCCTTTTCTCCACATATTTACGAGCCTTTGTTATCTCTTGCCTTTTGATGACTGCTGCTCTAATAGGTGTGAGGTGATATATCATTGTTTTTTTGTTCTTGAGTACATTTTCATGTATATGTTGGCTGTTCATATTCTTTAGAAAAGTGTCTAGGTCCTTTATCTATTTTCCAATTGGATTATTTGCAGTTTTTTTGGCTTTGTTTAATTTTTTGAGTTGTATGAATTCTTTATATATTTTGGATATTACATCTTATCAGACACATTGTTTGCAAAGATTTTTTCCTTTCTATACATTGTCTTTCCACTTTGATAATCATTTCTTTGGTTTTGCAGAGGCTTTTGTTTTGAATGGTCCCACTTGTTCATTTTTATTTTGATGCTGGTTCTTTAGGTGTGATTTCCAGAAAATTTACCAGGACCTCTGTCAAAGAGATTTTTCCTATGTTTTCTTTTAGGTGTTTTATGGTTTCTGGTCTTCATTTAAGTCATTAATCAATTAATTTGGTGAGGTGTAAGTTTAGGGTCTAGTTTCATTCTTACGTTGTGGTTCAGTCACCCAGTCATGTCCAACTCTTTGCGACTTCATGGACTGCAGCACACCAGGATACTCTTATGTGAGTACCCAGTTTTCCTAACACCATTTATTGAAAAGACTGTCTTTTCTCCATTAAGTATTCTTGGCGCCCTTGCCAAATATTAGAAGATTGAATAAGTATGAGTGTGTTTCTAGATTCTTGATTCTGTTCCATTTGTCTGTGTGTCTGTTTTTGTTTTGATTGTTGTAGCTTTACAACATAGCCTAGAATCGGGAAATGTGGTGTCTTCTACTTTGATCTTTCTCAGGATCGCTTTGGTTATTCAAGTGTGTGTGTGGTCCACATAAATTTTAGGATTTTTTTCTACTTGTGTAAAAATTGCCACTGGAAAATTCGTAAGAGTTGCATTGACTCTATAGATGGGTTTGGGTAGTATGGATATTTTGGCAATAATTCTTCTGATTCATGAACACAGACTATCTTTCCACTTATTTATATCTGATTTCCTTCGTCAGTGCCTCATAGTTTTCATTACAGAGATCTATCACTTTCTTGGTTACATTTATTCCTATTTTATTGTTTTTGATGCTAGTATAAATGAGATGGGTATGTATTTTTCAGATAACTCGCTGTTAGTGTATAGAAATGTTACTGGTTTTTGTATATGAATTTTGTATCCTGCAACTTTACTGAATTCATTGCTTAGATCTAACTTTTTTGAAATCTTTAGGATTGTCTATATATGTTATCATGTCATCTGAAAATAGAGACAATTTTACTTCTTTCCTTCAAATTCCAATGCTTCTTCTTTTCTTGACTAATTGCTCTGGTGGGGACTTCCAGTGCTATGCTGAATAGAAGTGGTAAGAGAGGGCATCCTTTTCTTGTGCCTGATCTCAGATAGAAAGCTTTCAACCTTTCACCACTGAAAATAACGTTAGCTGTGGGCTTGTTATATATGACCTTTATTATGTTATGTTCCTTCTATACCTAATTTATTAAGAATTTTTTTTAATCATGAATGTATGATGGATTTTGTCAAATGCTTTCTCTGCACTTATAGAGATGATCATACGATTTTGTTTCCTTCATTCTCTTAATGTGATGTATCACACTGACTGATTTACATGTGTTGAACCGTTCTTGAATCCCAGGGATAAATGCTACTTGATCATGGTGGATGTTCCTTTTAATGTGAGTTCAGTTTGCTAGTATCTTATTGAGACATTTTAACATCTATATTCATCAGGGATATTGATCTGTAGTTTTCTGATAGTGTCCTTTTCTGGCTTTGGTATCAGGGTGATGCTGGGCTTGTAAAATGAATTTGAGAATGTCCCCTCCTCTATGATTTTTAGAAGACTTTGAGAAAGACTGGAATTAATTTTTTAATGTTTGGTAAACATTAGCAGTGAGCCTATTTGGGCTCGGGCTTTTCATCTCTGTGTGGTTTTTGGTTGCTGACTTAGTCTCCTTACTAGCAATGGGTCTGTTCAAATTTTCAGTTTTATCCTGATTCAATCTTGGAAGTTTGTTTGTAAGATTTTTTTTTTAGGTTGTCCATCTTGTTGACATATAGTTGTTCATAGTTGCATCTTATGATCTTTCATAAGATATCAGCTGTAATGTCTCCTTTTTCAGGTTTGTTAATTTTATCTTTTCAAAGAACCAAGTCTTTGTTTTATTAATCTTTTCTTTTTGTTTTCCTGCTCTCTATTTTATTTCTGTTTTGATTTTTATTTTCCTTCCTTCTGCTGACTCTGGGTTTTAGTTATTCTTTTTATTTCCCTCTAGGTCTTTGAGACAGAGTTAGGTTGCTAATTTGAGATCTTGCTTATTTCTTAATGTAGGTGTTTCTTGCTATGGCCCTCTTAGAACTGCTTTTGCTGCATCCTGTAAGTTTTGGTATGTCATGTCTCATTTTTGCTTGTGTCAAGACAGTTTAATTTCCACTCTAATTTCTTCTTTGATTCATAGGTTTGGAAGAGTGTTTAAGTTCCAGTATTCCTGAAATATTTTCCAATCTTCCTCCTGTTCTTAGTGTCTAGTTTCATACCATTGTTGTCAAAGAAGCCACCTGGGTATGACTTCAATTTTCGTGAACTCATAAGGCTTCTTTTGTGAACTAACATTTTGTCTATTTTAAAAAATGTTCCACGTGCACTGGGTATGAACGTATATTCTGCTGTTGTCAGATAACATGTTCTGTATATGTTATGTCCATTGGGTATATCTACACTGTTAGCAGCTTTTGTAGATTGTCTGGTGGCTCAGATGGTAAAGAATCTACCTGCCAATGCGGGAGACCTGGGTTTTATCCCTGGCTTGGGAAGATCCCTTGTAGAGGGCATAGCAACCCACTCCACTATTCTTGCCTGGAAAACCCCAAGGACAGAGAAGCCTGGTGGGCTCGGACACGACTGAAGAGATTTACTTATTGGGTCTATCAGATCAGTTCAGTTCAGTTGCTCAGTTATGTCTGACCACAGCACGTCAGTCCTTCCTGTCCATTACCAACTCCCGGAGTCTACTCAAACTCATCTCCATTGAGTCAGTGATGCCATTCAACCATCTCATTCTCTGTCATCCCCTTCTCCTCCTGCCTTCAATCTTTGCCAGCATCAGGGTTTTTTCCAATGAGTCAGCTCTTCGCATGAGATGGCCAAAGTACTGGAGTTTTAGCTTCAACATCAGTCCTTCCAATGAACATTGAGGACTGATTTCCTTTAGGATGGACTGGTTGGATCTCCTTGCAGTCCAAGGGACTCTCATGAGTCTTCTCCAACACCACAGTTCAAAAGCATCAATTCTTTTGGTGCTCAGCTTTCTTTATAGTCCAACTCTCACACCCGTACATGACTACTGGAAAAACCATAGCCTTGATGAGATGGACCTTTGTTGGTAAAGTAATGTCTCTGCTTTTTAATATGCTATCTAGGTTGGTCATAAATTTCCTTCCAAGGAGTAAGCATCTTTTAATTTCATGGCTGCAGTCACCATCTGCAGTGATTTTGGAGCCCCCCAAAATAAAGTCAGCCATTGTTTCCACTGTTTCCCCATTTATTTGCCATGAAGTGATGGGAGCGGATGCCATGATCTTAGTTTTTAAATGTTGAGCCTTCAGCTACCTTTTCACTCTCCTCTTTCACTTTCATTAAGAGGCTCTTTAGTTCTTCACTTTCTGCCATAAAGGTGGTGTCATCTGCCTGTCTGAGGTTATTATATTTCTCCCAGCAATCTTGATTCCAGCTTGTGCTTCCTCTAGCCAAGTGTTTCTCATGATGTACTCTGCATATAAGTTAAATAAGCAGGGTGACCATATACAGCCCTGATGTACTGCTTTTCCTATTTGGAACCAGTCTGTTGTTCCATGTCCAGTTCTAGCTGTTGCTTCCTGACCTGCATACAGATTTCTCAAGAGGCAGGTCAGGTGGTCTGGTATTCCCATCTCTTTCAGAATTTTCCACAGTTTGTGGTGATCCACACAGTCAAAGGCTTTGGCATAGTCAATAAAGCAGAAATAGATTTTTTTCTGGAACTTTCTTGCTTTTTTCAATGATCTAGCAGATGTTGGCAATTGGATCTCTGGTTCCTCTGCCTTTTCTAAAACCAGCTTGAACATCTGGAAGTTCACGTATTGCTGAAGCCTGGCTTGGAGAATTTTGAGCATCTCTTT
This sequence comes from Nanger dama, assembly GCA_917880005.1. Classification (NCBI taxonomy): domain Eukaryota; kingdom Metazoa; phylum Chordata; class Mammalia; order Artiodactyla; family Bovidae; genus Nanger; species Nanger dama. The sequence goes on along the minus strand of CAKJTW010000132.1, from coordinate 966,989 downwards.
ACTAGCGTGTGGGATGAGTGCAATTGTGCGGTGGTTTGAGCATTCTTTGGCATTGCCTTTCTTGGGACTAGAATGAAAATTGACCTTTTCCAGTCCTGTGGCCACTGCTGAGTTTTCCAAATTTGCTGACATGTTGAGTGCAGCCCTTTCACAGCATCATCTTTTAGAATTTGAAATAGCTCAACTGGAATTCCAACACCTCCACTAGCTTTGTTCATAGTGATGCTTCCTAAGGCCCACTTGACTTCACATTGTAGGATGTCTGGCTCTAGGTGAGTGATCACACCATCGTGGTTATCTGGGTGGTGAAGTTGTAAAGTTCTTTTGTGTATTCTTGCCACCTCTTCTTTTTATCCTCTGTTTCTGTTAGGTCCATACCATTTCTGTCCTTTATTGAGCCCATCTTTGCATGAAATGTTCCCTTTGTATCTCTAATTTTTTTGAAGAGATCTTTAGTCTATCCCATTCTATTGTTTTCCTCTATTTCTTTGCACTGATCACTGAGGAAGGCTTTCTTATCTCTTCTTGCTATTCTTTGGAACTTTGCATTCAAATGGGTATATCTTTTCTCCTTTGCTTTTTGCTTCTCTTCTTTTCTCAGCTATTTGTAAGGCCTCCCCAGACAGCCATTTTGCTTTTCTGCATTTCTTTTTCTTGGGGATGGGCTTGATCCCTGTCTCCTGTACAGTGTCAAAAGCCTCCGTCCATAGTTCTTCAGGCACTCTTGTCTATCAGATCTAGTCCCTTAAATCTATTTGTCACTTCCACTGTATAATTGTAAGGTATTTGATTTAGGTCATACCTGAATGGTCTAGTGGTTTTCCCTGCTTTCTTCAATTTAAGTCTGAATTTGGCACTAAGGAGTTCATGATCTGAGCCACAGTCAGCTCCCAGTCTTGTTTTTGCTGACTGTTTAGAGCTTCTCCACCTTTGGCTGCAAAGAATATAATCAGTCTGATTTTGATGTTGGCGAAGGGTGATGTCCACGTATAGAGTCATCTCTTGTGTTGTTGGAAGATGGTATTTGCTATGACCAATGCGTTCTCTTGACAAAACTCTATTAGCCTTTGCCCTGCTTCATTCTGTACTCCAAGGCCAAATTTGCCTGTTACTCCAGGTGTTTCTTGACTTTCTACTTTTGCGTTCCAGTCCCATATAATGAAAAGAACATCTTTTTTGGGTATTAGTTCTAAAAGGCCTTGTAAGTCTGCAAAGAACTGTTCAACTTCAGCTTCTTCAGCATTACTGGTTGGGGCATAGACTTGGATTACAGTAATATTGAATGGTTTGCCTTGGAAACGAACAGAGATCATTCTGTCATTTTTGAGACTGCATCCAAGTACTACATTTCAGACTTTTGTTGACTATGATGGCTACTCCATTTCTTCTAAGGAATTCTTGTCCATAGTAGTAGATATAATGGTCATCTGAGTTAAATTCACCCATTCCAGCCCACTTTAGTTCTATTGGGTCCATTTTAATGCTATTGGATCTACAGCATTATTCAAATCTGCTGTTTCCTTACTGACTCTGGATGAGCTATCCAGTGTTAAGAGTGGGGTATTAAATTCTGCAGTTAGTATTATATTGCTGTTTGTGTCTCCTTTTACCTCTGTTAGGTACTCCAGTGTTGGTTGCGTACATTTTTACAATTGTTATCTTTGTCTCTTTTTACCACTTTAAAGTCTATTTTGTCTGATATATCTACGTCTGCTTTTTTGGTTAGCATTTGCTTGAAATATCTTTTACACAGACTCTCATTTTTGCCGGTTAAAGTGAATCTCTTGCAGGTAGAATATTGTTGGACTTTTTATATAGTTTTAAAATTCCATTCAATCATTCTGTCTCTTGATTGGAGTTTAATTCCTTTATGTTTAAAATAATTATTAATAGTAAAGATTTACGATTTCCGTTTTGTTAACTGTTTTCTGGCTGTTTGTAGGTCCATTGTTCCTTGTTTCTTATCTTTTTGTCTTTGTGTTTTGAGATCTTTTGGTATCAGTATATTTTGACTTCATTATTATGTTCTTTTACCTAATTACTACAGGTTTTTCCCTGTGATTACCATAGTGCTTACATAAAATATCTTAAAATTATAACTCCATATTTTAAGCTGATAAATCTTCTGTAGCATTCCTAATGTTACACTTTGACTTCTCTTTCCTCTCACAATTTAGATTATTGATATTATAGTTTATATATTTTTAAATATTATGTAAACAATAACAGATTATTGTAGTTAGGTTTTTTAAATTACATTTGTTTAACTTTTAAATAAGACTTGAAGTGAATTATGTATCACCACTATCATATTACAAAATCTTAACTGTGTATTTATCATTACTAGCAAGTTTTATCTTCTTGTGTTTTTAGTATGTTAAATAGCATTCTTTTACTTTCATTCAGAGAACTCCTGTTAACATTTCTTGTCAGGTGGGTCAATTTCTTGTCAGGTGGTTGATGAACTCCCTCAGTTTTTGTTAGGAAAGACTATATCTCCTCCTTTCCTGAAGGACAGCTTTGCCAGGCATAGAATACTTTGCTGACAGTTTTTTTTTTTTTTTCTTTCAATAATTTGAATATATCATCCCATTCTCTCCTGGCCTGAAAAACCTTATGGGGTTTTCCTTATATGAAATTTCTTTTCTCCTCCTCCTTTCAAAATTTTTGTCTTTGACTTTTGACAATTAAATTATGTCTTGGTGTTGCCTTATTCATGTTCAATGCATATGGGGTCTTCTGGGCATCATGCATTTGGATGTCCTCTTCTCTCCTCAGGTTAGGGAAGTTTTTAGTCATTATTGTTTTAAATATACTTTTTGTCCCTTTCTCTTTCTCTTTTTCCTCTGGAGTTCTCATAATGCATAGGGTTTCTTCACCATTTTTCATTCTTTTTTTCTTTTAGTCCTCTGACTGGATAAATTAAAACATCCTCTCTTCTAGGTCATACATAGATTCTTTCTTCTGCACAATGAAGTCTTCTTTTAAAGTTCTCCATTGAGTTTTTCAGTCCTATTTTCTCCAGTCATTGTATATTTCAGTTCTAGGGTTGCTGTTTGCTTTCTTTTGATGGTTTCTAGTTCTCTGTTGAACTTTCCATTTTGTTCATGCACTGTTCTCCTAATTTCATTTAGTTATCGTGTGATCTGATAGTTCACTAAACTTCTTTGACGATTATTCTGAATTCTTTGTCTGACAGTTCATAGATCTCCATTTCTCTGGGGTCAGTTATTATGCCTGTATTGGTTTCCTTTGGTGGTGTCATGCTTGCTTGATTTTTTTCATGATCCTTGATTCCTTATGTTGGTATTTGTTCATCTGAGTAAGTGGTCTCCTCTTCCAGACTTTACAGGTTCCCTTTGGCAGAGCCAGTTCTTCACCAGTCAGCTCAGTTTGGCTTTCTGTATATGTGTGCTGGTAATGTTCTTGGGTGGGTGAGATCTGCTAACAGGGGCTATTTTTGGGTGAGACCACTGCCTGAGCTCTGAGATGGCAGAATGGAGTTGTGTCATTGCCTGAGAATTGGATGGAATTGCTGGCTTGGTTCCTTGCCCAAGCAAGTTTGATTTTCTGCCTAAGCAAGGTTGCAGGATGAGCTCTGGATTGCTTCAGTTCTCTGGTCAGGTTTACTAGATGGTCAGGACTGGGTACACAACTCTACTCTACTCAGCAGCAGGTGGGGCTATGAGTTAGCATCCCTGCTCTGGTGGGGCAGCAGGATGGGCCCTGAGACTTTGGGAGACTTGAATCAGGTAAGACTGCTCTGAATTCCCTGGCCAGATGGGACCTGGTTTTGCTCTGCAGACAGGGAAAAAGCTGGTGTGTTTTCTGCTCAAGTGCCTTTGTAAGTCATGTTGTTGGGTGAACTACGTAGCTTCCCACATGCTCTGGCTGGGTTCCCTGGTAGGGTGTGCTGAGGGCTTCCCAGGCGCTAGTGGTAAAGAACCCAAATGCTGTTGCAAGAGATCTAAGAGATGTGGGTTTGACCCCTCGGTCAGGAAGATCCCTTGGAGGAGGTCATGGAAACCCACTATAGTATTCTTGCCTGGAGAACTCATGAACAGAGGAGCCTGGCAGTCTACAGTCCATAAGGTTACAAAGAGTCAGACATGATTGAAGCCACGTAATATGCATGCACACAGGGTGGGCTGAGGACTGTATCTAACCATGAGTGGGGCTACAAATTAGCTTCCTTTCCCACACAGAGTGGTAGACTCAGTTCCAAGGCCAACAAAGCTCTGCTCTGCAGACCATCAGCTCTGCCAGCCTAGTGTATTTTCTGCTCGAGGGTTGCTGGATTACACAGCTTCTGGGAGTTAACCTTCAGGCTTTCTGGTCAGAAGGGCCAGGAACTACACTCGGCATTGAGTAGGGCTATGGATTAGTTATCCTGCTTGGGCAAAGAGGGGAATCCTTTAAGCCCAGCAAGCCATTCTGGTCACGGTCTTGCCTCAAGCTGACCCACTCCCAGAGTTCCCTGCTCACTTGGTGCCACTGGCTTTGCTCTGCAGGTGATCAGCTCTGCCAGCCATACCCTCTGCTCTGCTTAAGTGTTGCTGGACTCTCTGGCTGCCTAGGTGTCTCTGATCAGGCTTTCTGAGGGGCTGGGAGCTCCACTCAGCAGTAGGCTGGGCCATGATTCAGCTCCTCTGCCTGGGCCAGAGCAGACCAGCTTCCAGGGCTGGCCAAGCTCTTCGTTTGAGAACCCAAAACAGGCCAGCCTGTGTCCCGCCGAGTTCCCTGCTCAGACTGTGACCACCTAGGCTCTACAGGTGAACAAAGCAGCTGCAGAGGCTGCGACTGCTCCCGGGACACTCGGGAGGACTCACTCTGCTCGGTGCTGCCAGCCCTTCCCCACTTCTCATCACAATCAGATGCCCAGGGGTCAAGTCCTGCTGGTTCCCCTGCAGTCCCTGTGGGGCACAACCGGGAGTGGGGGCTCCCAAGAAGGGACCCACAGTGGGAGCTGGGTATGCATCCTAGGCTCTCTTTTCTGCTGGGGAGCTATAGGTCCAGGTGCAGCCTCTCCGCCTGATGCTGCACCAGCCTGGGGAGGGTGTGGTGTCATCAGCGTGCAGCAGCTCCTCTTAGCACTTATGTGGCCTGTCTTGGTGTCTGGTACAGGGATTGCTTCAGTCTCACCCCTGTGTTCCAGGGTTCTCTCGGTGGTGACCTGGACACGAATACTCGTTAGTTGTTCTTGAGGGACAGTGAAGGCCTATAGGAATGGCCTGTGTCACCAGCTTGGTTATGCCACTATCCTCTGTTGTCTCTTCTTATAAGAACACACACACAGATATATGGACTTCCCTGGTGGCTCAGATGGTAAAGAACCTACCTGCAATGCAGGAGAACCCAGTTCAATCCTTGGGTTAGGAAAACCCCTGGAGAAGGGAATGGCAACCCACTCCAGTATTCTTGCCTGGAGAATCTCCATGGACAGAGGAACCTGGTGGGCTATGGGCCATGGGGTCACAAAGAGTCAGACACGACTGAGCAATACTTTCGCTTTTACTTTTGCTTACACACACACACACACACGTATAATATTTTAAAACAGTAATTATATAATGTATTAAACATATCTATCTAAATGTATGTTTTCCAGTTCTGAGTATTTTAAAAAATTTATTTAATTCTTAAAATGTTTTGGCCATGTGGCACAGCATGTGGGATCTTAGTTCTCTGACCAGGGATCGAACCTGTGCCCTGTGTGTTGGAAGCGTGCAGTCTTAACCACTGGACCATCGAGGAAGTTCCTAAGGACACTAATATTGTTGAATCAAGGTTCCACCTTATGACCTCACTCATCTTTAATTACCATCCCCCCACCCCCACCCCCTCTGCCCTGCAAAGGCCTGATCTCCAAATTCAGCCACATTGGAGGTTGGGACTTTAATATATAAATTTGGGGGAACATGAACATTCAGCCCACTGGAGCAGGACTTACTGACTTTGCATGGAGTGGCCATCCGGGTTGCTTCTTGAGGAACTCTCTATGATTGTATTTTTAAGTCCTTCCTCTCAGGCTGGTTATTCTCTAGAAGGGCCTTTCTTTTCTTTCTTTTATAAAAATATTTTATTTATTTGTATATGCCGGGTCTCAGTTACGGCACACAGGATCTTTAGTTGTAGCATGCAAACTCTTAGTTGCAGCATGATATCCAGTTTCTGATCAGGGATCGAACCTGGACCCCCTGCATTGGGAGCCTGGGGTCGTAGCCACTGGACCACCAGTGAAATCCCCTGAAATTTCCTTTCAACTTCTGGCCTGTAGGGGAAAGATATTGCCAGCATTCTGAAACTGAGCTGGGGAAGATGGGGGCAGTCTCAGTGCTATTTAGCATGCATGGGTTCCTTTCATCAGTCAGCTCAGTTCAGTCACTAGGTCACGTCAGACTCTGCGACCCCATGGACTGCAGCATGCCAGGCTTCCTGTCCACCACCAACTCCCAGAACCTACTCAAACTTATGTCCATAGCATTGGTGATGCCATCCAACCATCTCATCCTCTGTCGTCCCCTTCTCCCGCCTTCAGTCTTTCCCAGCATCAGGGTCTTTTCCAATGGGTCAGTTCTTTGCATCAGATGGCCAAAGTGTTAGAGTTTCAGCTTCAGCATCAGTCCTTCCAGTGAACATTCAGGACTGATTTCCTTTAGGATTGACTGGTTGGATCTCCTTGCAGTACAAGGGGCTCTCAGGAGTCTTTTCCAATGCCACAGTTCAAAAGCATCAATTCTTCAGCGCTTAGCTTTCTTTACAGTCCAACTCTCACATGACCACTGGGAAAACAACAGCCTTGACTAGACAGACTTTTGTTGGCAAAGTAATGTCTCTGCTTTTCTTTTTCTGCTCATCAGGTAGATGTAAATAATCCTGGCTGCTGTCCCTGCACCCCAAGCACGCAGTGGTCTAAGACCCTAGATTCTTTACCACTGCACCAAGCCTGGCATTCTTCATGATGAGACTTGTTCCCAGCCACATGTGTGCTGCCTCTGCTGGAGCAAGGCCTGGCTGCAGGCAGGTTGCTCCTTCCCTGACTCCTGGAAGTTGGGCTACAGATGAAGGATGGAAAGGCTTGGGGGTGACAGACCACGGGGACGGACCCAGAAGCCTGCAGTGGATGGTCAATGCTTATTAAAAAAAAAAAAGCATATCTTAGTACTGAGTCAAGGTACGTGTCCAGCCCCTACTCTTCATCAATGATTCTAGCTATTGTGACAGTGAGAACAGAAAAGAACATGAAAGACCCGATGAAATAAAGTGTGATGTCTGCAGACAACGGGAATTGAGGTAGTCATTAAAAAGAATGAGATAGAGACTTCCCTCATGGTCCAGTGGTTAGGACTTCACTGAGATCCGTGGGTACTGACACGGGAAGATGTTGGTGGTAGTTACATTTTGTGGGGTAAAGACAGTTACAAGGTGACACACACTGTGTGACCATTTCATGTAAAGCTGATTGGTTGTGTGCATTCATGTGCGACTGCAGGAAACAGCATTCATCACAGGGCTTACCGCTGTCTCTTGGTGAGATGTCAGGTTATTTTGTGCCTTTCTGTTTCACTTCAACCTTTTCCAATGAGCATATGTAATTTTGGAGACCAAACAACAGTGATTTTCATTTAAATGGAAAGAGCAGACTTCCACTGGTCTGCGTTCTCCCGTGATGACATCATGACTTTCCACTTCCTGCACTTGGGAAAACCTGGTTGGTGAAAGAAACCGGTATACAGGCTGTCTATTGTGAGGCTGAGATAATATGATAACAGACTGGTTGCTCAATACTTGCTAGCCTTCTCTTTAAACATAGGCTGACTGTAAACAATTCCCCCCTCAAAAAGGAAAACATGGGGTGCAGTGAGAAAGCCTGAGTCGGTGACTCGGGTTTGGATCCTAAATCCTTAGTAACTGAGCTCCGGGTTGCCATGCTGGGCTGCTCCGTGGGCGTCGTGCATGTGGCTGTATACACGATCTGTGGACATTCAGGGCTGGTGCTGATGGCACTGGGCAAGGTGGTCGTTCTGGAACTTCAGGCCCAGTGAGGCAGACACCAGCCCATGTCCTCATTTATTAAAGGAGGGAGATGAGCATTGACCTTCAAGGTGACCTAGATAGCAAAGCAGCAAGTTGCGGGGCTCAGATGGTAGTTACCCCCACCTGGAGGAGTTTTCCAGGTGGACACAAGGGTATTCTAGGCTTGTCGAGAGACAGGAGGGAGATAAAGCTGTACATTTGGACATAAAAAGTAGTTTTTTCCCTTGTTACAGGCTTATTGTTATTTGCTCACTAAGTTGTGTCCAACTCTTTGGGATCCTGCCAGGCTCTTCTGTCCATGGGATTCTCCAGGCAGGAATACTGGAGTGGATTGCCATTTCCTTCTCCAGGGGATCTTCCCAACCCAAGGGATTGAACCTTTGTCTCCTATATTGGTAGATGGATTCTTTACCACTGAGTCACAAGGAAGCTCCCTGTTATACATGTTATTTGTCTATGTTAAAATCAGTTTCTTTCAAAGGTCCATAAGCTTAGTTTTGGGGACAGCCATCACAGGATGAGACACAGAGGTACAGCTGGTACACATGACTGATGCACACAGGTGGCACTGCTCCTCCTCCCCTGGCCCCAAAGGTGGCCAGACTTCCTCAGGGGCTCCCTAGGTGGACATGGCTACCTGTGCACACACAGGAGAGACCGCAGTCCACGCTGATGCTTGACAGCTTTCTAGGAAGCCCCCAGAATCACAGTGATACGTGAAAATGCTTTTTGCTGTTGCAGAGTCTCAGCTAGCTTCTTGTCCCTCAAAGCATGGAGCTGACAATATGTAACCCTGGACTTAGAACCAGTCAGAACATCCTCAGAGAGAAGTCCTTGGAGCCCAGTGATGCTATTCTTCTGACACTGGCCTCTAACAAAATTGAGAGATTCTAGCAAAAAAAAAAAAAAAAAAAATCAGGTTCTACTGCCAGCAGGTAAGAAACTCTCATGTTAGAACGGGCCAGATTGACTTCCCTGGTGGTCCAGTGGCTAAGATTCTGCACACCCAATGCAGGCTTGACTGATCCGGGCTTGACTGATCAGGGAACTACATTCCACATGTTGCAACTAAGAGTTCACACACTGCAACTAAAGATTTTGCATGCTGCAAATAAGACCTGGTACAGCCAAATGAGTAAATAAACAGGTAAATACAAAAAAAAAAAAAAAAAAAGGCAGGATACTGTACTTGTTAGATATCGGCTCTAATAGCCAGTGCTTGTAGTGTGTTTTATGTCCCACAGGCCTTGATCAAAGAAATAGACATGTGTGAGCTCATTTAATCTTGACAGCTACTGCACCAGAGAGAAACTGTTATCAGATCCATTTTACAGACAGGAAACTTGCCGAGGGGCAGAGTTTTCTTGCTCGACTCACACACCCATTGAGAAGCCACTTCACTGGAGTGAGGATGGTTTATATAGAGAATGTTGTGGTTTATGCAGCATCTTATCAAATGTGATCACATCAGAACATTGCATTCATTCTGACGGATGGGCAATTCTCTCATTACAAATGAGGGGAGGGCAGCTCAAAAATAGGAGGGGACTTGCTCATAGCTTCAGAGTTAATAGAGGAGCCCAGGTTTTCAGAACCTAGATCTTGAGCTGTTTTATCAGGTTAGGGGTCTAAGTTCTTTATGAAAAAAAAAAAAAAGTGTTTTTGTTTTTTTTTGCGGGGGGTGGGTGGGGGGTGGGGGTTGAGCCTTGCTGGTTGCAGAATGTTAGTTCCCCAACCAGGGATTGAACCCAGGCCCATGGCAAGTGAAAGTGCTGACTCCTAAATACTGGGCCAACAGGGAATTCCCCAAATTTCGTTTTTAATTAGATGATAACCTTAAAAATACCATAAAAACCTCAGGAAATGAAAAGTTGCAATTTGAAAGATGTCTTCATAGAACAAGTTTTGGCTTTTAAGTTGTACTTCTCAGGATTCTTCTGGGTCAGTAGGAGTTTATTCCTTTAAAAGGACTCCACATTCATTCCTGAGTCTGAGAAACAGTGAGTCTACTAGGCTCTTTGACTTTGCAATAATGAATTTTTAAAATCTCATTTTTAATGCAAATAGATTTCAGTCTGTTTTTGATAAGGGCTTGATTAAAAAAAATAAAAAAACTCCCCAAGTGATTTAACAAAAACTCAAACCAAAAGCAGAGCTAGCTGACTGGGCTTGAGGTGGTTGCTAAGGAGTTGCTCAATACAGATCAGACACACAAACTGCAGCTTTGTAGGCTTCATGCTGAGGCTGAAGGGATCATGCCTAGCTGATGTTTCTTATGAGGCAGTCCATTCGACCAAGACCACACATCTCTAGAACAGCCAGGCACCAAGGATGCCAAGGGCAGTCTCTAGAAGTCAGGAGAAGTCATTCTGCTTAACTGTGAGTTAACTTGAATTTCATGCTAACTTATTTGTTATAAGCTTATAGAGCAGTTTATTTGTGACCTATCTGACATCCATTATAGGTCTGTTTTAATTAGTAAAGAAAAGGACACACTAACTGGAAGTAGAGAGTGTCCACATTAAAGATACTGATTAAGTGCCCCCTCCCGTGATGCCCATGCAGGTCCTCCTTCAATGGTAAGACTCCTTTCCTGGGAGTTCGGGCCATACTGACTGGCTGGACATGTGCGGATCTGTTAGTTCTAGAGACTGCACTGAAACCGTCCTTCCCTAGGCAGCTTCTCAGTTATCTGAGAGGCTGTTTCTGGGGGCTAGTGTCCTCAGTTTGGCTCAAAACTGAGAAGTAGCTGAATTCCCTAAATGGCGCTTGTGAAAAGCCTCTGCAGTTCTGCAGCGAGTCGACAAGGGAGCCGGTGCCATTTGCCTGGTGGCATTTTTAACAAGATGGCAAACAGCACCCAGGAGGAAATGGACAGTGCCAGAGACAAGAAACCCGAACCTGTAAACTCACGGCAGGTGTCACTGTGTTTACAGGAGAGGAGGGAAAAAGCCTTATATGATTCTTCCTTGTGTGTTGATTTTATTTTTCAAACGTTTAGAGGAATCAACTCCCTTTACTAAAACTTTTTGTAAAATGCCACCAAATCCCAGGGATGCAGGTTAAGCCATGCTCTTAAGAACAGACCCTCTCCAGGCTGAGTCTCCTTAATAATAGCTTACCTGGAAGTCACAGAGAGGCAGTCCTAGAAGATGATGCTTTGAAAAAGCCAGTCTTTCTCCTATTTTTAGATTTGGGCCTGTTTCCAGTGTATTTTTTTAGCTTTCATATATGAGTTTAACTCTGACCTTTCCCCATTTAAAACTGGAAGAACTAAAATGCAGGGAAGAATGGCTGTGTCTATGTGTCTCAACTTAAACACACAAGCCCAGACACGTGTGTGGCAGACTGTGTGCTCAGGACAGACCAACCGGGACCCAAACGCTTCTCTGCGCGCAAGTGCCGCCCGTGGCGTTTAGCAGTTGTCAAGTGTGTGGGAAGTACAGGCAATAAAAATCCTGAAATAAATGGATGTCTGTAAGGGCCTCTGTCGATGGCAGCCTGTGAACTGAGAAAGGCTGGTTTCAAGCTGGAACCCTCACCTGTTCTCTCCCCATCACAGTTATTTCAAACAGCAGCGCAGGAACCACAATGACTGCCATTAAAACGAAAGCTCATTTTTAAAACTAGTGCTGGAATGCGTACGTATTATACTAACAGAACAGAGATCAACGTCTGACAGTTTTCACATGATCCCAACACGACTCTTTATCTATACTCTATATAAATAACCTACCCTAAGTTTACTCCTTAAGTGACATAGCCAGTTTTAGTTCATGAATCGTGGTGTCCAAATGAGCTGATTAACTTGCTTTTTGTCTCTTTGCCTGAGTCACGGTTAGGTCTCATGCAAAACCGAGAAACTAGATACAGGAGTTAAGCCTTGAAAACAGGTGACGTCTTGAGAACATGCAGGAGCGAGTGGTGTGGTAGTGGCGGTCTGAGTGTCCAGGCTCCATGGGCTTGGTCAGCAGAAGCCCGACCCAGTCCTAAGCAAGGTTTCCAGGCTCCAGGGTGAGGGGGGAGCCTCCCGCCAGGGGCTCAGGGAGGTCCATTTGCTTTGCTCAGCTTCTGTGCTGAGTTTTCAAGACATCCAGGATCCATTTCCTGCCAGGGAGAAGATGCCTCAAGGTGGACTGGTGTGGTGTTACTCTAGCGTCTTTACCATGTATGGACCTTGCAATCTGTAGCCAATCTTTCTGTAATAGTTCCTGGTGCCGACCCCTGTGAAGAAGCAGAAAAAACAGAAGTTAGAGTCTCTATTAAGCTTAACTGTGCGTGAGTGCTAAGTCACTGAATCATGTCTGACTCTCTGTGACCCCATGGACTGTAGCCCACCAGGCTCCTCTGTCCATGGGTTTCTCCAGGCAAGAATACTGGAGGGGCTGCCATTTCCTCCTCCAGGGGATCTTCCCGACCCAGGGATCGAGCCCGCAACTCCTGTGTCTCTGGCGCTGTTAGGCGGGTTCTTTACAACTGCTGCCGCCTGGGAAGTCCAAGTGTAACCTTAGCAGCCCTCAACAGCCAGCACATGCGTCCCTCCGAGTTGCCCTCCTTCAGCCTCCCACTCACCCCCCGCCCCCCCCTGGCCCCCCCCCCCCCCCCCCCCACTCACAGACCAAAGTCCACTCCAGATTGAATCTCATTTTAGTAAGTCTGGAACTGTTACAAATTCTGAACTCAAGTTGCATTAAAGCATAGAAACTGTGTTTCAGAGCTGATGGGTTTACAACCCTGTGGGCACCACGCTGCACGGCTTTAGATGTTACAGGTGAACGGCGAGTGGTGGACCTAATGTGTGCGATGTCCACACTCTGGAGTGAAGCCAAACAGTGTCATGGTTTCCTGGGGGCTGAATGAGAGGACAGGTGTGGGACGTGGGGTCTCCGCAGCCTCAATGCCCTGACCCAGAGATGTGGCAATGCCACTCACTCCTACAGAGCGACCATTTCTGGAGCAAAACAATGTCAGTGACGTTAAATCAGTGGTACTTAATTTGCACCTTGTTTTATAGGTTTTGGGAGGTATTAATTTGGTGTATTTATTTTGATATACAAGGAGTTTAAGCACCAGGAACTTACCCTGACTTTTTATTTGCCTATGTTTTAAGGAACATTAGTTGATTTAAGTCAACTACTAAAGGTCTGTAAACTTCTTCTTGAAAAGGAATCTATATATTACTTCCGTTTGAGAAAATTATTGTAAATGGTGTCTAATAAAACATGAACACATATAAGAAGTTGAGCTCCCAGGAGGATAAAGTGTGGTTTATGTGGTATTATCTATATGCTGCTAAGTCGCTTCAGTCCTGTCTGACTCTGTGTGACCCCATAGATGGCAGCCCACCAGGCTTGTCTGTCCATGGGATTCTCTAGGCAAGAATACTGGTGTGGGTTGCCATTTCCTTCTCCAATTATCTATATGAGTGGTTAACAGTATGGGCTTTTGATCAGTTAGACATGGGTTTAAAGCCTAGACCTGTCATTTTAAGGGCTGTGGCTTTGGCCAATTATTTAATTTCCCCAAACCTACATTTTATCATCTATAATAATGTATCTGTATCTTAAGGATGGTGAATAGTAAATGAGATAGATGGTCCTTGAGATGTGCTTAAGTCCAAGAGTCTGGAAAAAGTCATTTCTTCTGAAACACTGGCTGCTATTATTTAAAAACTTTGAATGATCTGATATCTGATGGTTTTTCTAGCTTCATCTCTTGTTACTATTCTCCCCTGCTTCAGCCTTGGTTAAGTTTTAAGTTCCCTGTATGTCTGGCTCTTTACCTAGCTTCCAGGCTTGGCCCATGCTGTGCCCTCTAGCAAATGAATTAAACCCTGGGGAGGGGCGTGGGATCCTCTGATCCGGAACTGGTTGGTCAGACGCACACTGACAACCTAGACTTGCGATTCACATCACCAAAGTGGGGGTGGTCGTGGGGACTGAACTGTGGGGTCTGACGCCATCTCCAGGGAGCTAGTGCTGAGAGCTGAGTTAACTGCAGGCCACCCAGCTGGTGCCACAGAATCACATGATGTGTGGAAGACACTTCTGGGGTCAGTAGCGTTGTAGTCTTACTCTGTGTGTAACGTAAAGACAGACACTGGCATTTTTCTTTCAGTGCTTTGCCCCACAGCTCTCACCGTGGGGCACTGTGATGCTGGTTGACCTCCCCCTGCGGTGGAAGCTCTATGTATCTTGTTCGTCACTTTGTATTCCTGCTGCTGCTGCTAAGTCACGTCAGTCGTGTCCAACTCTGTGCGACCCCATAGATGGCAGCCCAACAGGCGCCTGTTCCTGGGATTTTCCAGGCAAGAGTATTGGAGTGGGGTGCCATTGCCTTCTCTAAATTTGTTACCTGCTGCTGCTGCTAAGTCGCATCAGTCGTGTCCAACTCTGTGCAACCCCATAGATGGCAGCCCAACAGGCTCCTCTGTTCCTGGGATTTTCCAGGCAAGAGTATTGGAGTGGGGTGCCATTGCCTTCTTAAATTTGTTACCTGCTGCTGCTGCTAAGTCGCTTTAGTCGTGTCCGACTCTGTGTGACCCCAGAGACGGCAGCCCACCAGGCTCCCCCGTCCCTGGGATTCTCCAGGCAAGAACACTGGAGTGGGTTGCCATTTCCTTCTCCAATGCATGAAAGTGAAAAGTGAAAGGGAAGTTGCTCAGTCATGTCCAACTCTTAGCGACCCCATGGACTGCAACCAGGCTCCTCCGTCCATGGGATTTTCCAGGCAAGAGTACTGGAGTGGGGTGCCAGTGCCTTCTCTGTTGTATTCCTGGTGATCAATATTGTGTGTGAAATCAGGCCATTGCTAGCCCTCTGCAGTCTAACCTCATTCTTTAGCCCAGACATTTGCTATTTAGGAACAGCCTTCCCATTGTGCAAAATCTTTCAAGTATTACGAAAACAGAACTGAAGCTGATGTGATGGAGGTTAACAACAGAATTGTCATGTAGTAAGAGGTCACTGGAGAATTTCCCCAGGATTACTGATATTTCGTCTTGTACAATTTCACCTTGCCTTTGTGTTCTAATCATCATTTCTGTTCAACACTGGTTTAGGGTAGAGCTGGGGAAAGACAGAAGCATGAACAAATAATGGGTCAGGGCTGCTCAGACCCACTGGACCCAGGAAGACATCTCTCGCCTCTCAGAGGGTAGGTGGGTGCGTGCATGCTGTCGCTTCAGTCCTGTCCAACTCTCTGCAATATCATGGGTTGTGGCCTGCCAGGCTCCTCTGTCCCTGGGATTCCCCAGGCGAGAATACTGGAGTGGGTTGCCACGCTCTCCTCCAGGGGATCTTCCCGACCCAGGGATCGAACTCAAGTCTCTTATGTCTCCTACATTGGCAGTCAGGTTATTTACCACCGGTGCCACCTGGGAAGTCCCCCTCAGAGGGCACAACCACTTTAGCGTTTGCATTATCTCCTAAAGTTCTGTATCTGTAAGCAGGTCCTATGTCCCAGCAATCACATTCCCAGAGTGAAAAGAGGAACAAATGCTTATAGTCAACAAAAGACAGGATACTCATAACATCCAAAACAGGAAATAATCCAAATATCGATCAATAGTAGAATGGATAAAGTACATGATGTTCACACAATGGAATACTAATACGGCAACAGGAAAGCAGCAACTAGAGCTACCTCCAACACCACGGATGAATCTCACAGATCTAATTTTGCACAAAAGAAACTAGATATATGAGTCCATCAATGAAAAGTTCAGAAACAGACAAAAC
The DNA here is from genome assembly GCA_917880005.1 of Nanger dama. Taxonomy (NCBI): domain Eukaryota; kingdom Metazoa; phylum Chordata; class Mammalia; order Artiodactyla; family Bovidae; genus Nanger; species Nanger dama. Next base: position 951,213 of record CAKJTW010000132.1, on the reverse strand, counting down.
TAATTTTATGGTGATAAAGGTCAGAATACTGGCTATATTTGGAAGACAATAAGGATTGACAGATGGAACAAGGGAGTGTTCTGGAATGCTGAACATGGTGTATCTTGATCTGGGTTAGAAGTTATTTAAGCCATGGGAACTTATACGTACACACAAATTACATGGTATACTGAAAACACTGTACTTTATTCATATATGTTACAGTTTGGTTTAAAAATCCGATGAGGGTGTACATCCATTTAATAGATGTTCCATGAGTTTTGACAGCTCTATTTATATAAAGAATTCAACAACATAAGGAAAAAGGATGAGAGGTAGGTGGCTAAGAAACCATTACCAGAGGGATCAGTGTATCACACTGATGTCTCTAAAGTCATTCAATGCAGAGCTTTCTGTTTCTAGAATCCTAGAAACACACAAACATGCTAGAAATGACTTTTGTCATCCTTTCTTCCACTTTAAAGTTTGCATTCAAACTGAACTTTGCTCTGTGACATGACAGCGTTTGGCAGAGGCACCCTAAGATTAAAACGAGCTTTTCCTCACTTCAGCCCTTTGAAAGAGATGGCTCTGAATGCTATTTTGAGAACAGAAGGAAAGTTCCAGGAGGGCAAGGTTTTTACCTGCAGAATTGCTAGTACCTGGAGCAATGCCTGCCCGTATTTGTTCAGTAAGTAAGTAACCAAGGGCAGGGGGCGGCTTCCTGGTGGCTCAGATAGTAAAAGAATCTCCTGCAATGCAGGAGACCAGGGTTCAACCCTGGGTCAGAAAGATCCCCTGGAGGAGGAAATGGCAACCCACTCCAGTATTCTTCCCTGGGAAATCCCATGGACAGGGGAGCCTGGTGGGCTACAGCCCATGGGGGTCGCAGAGAGTTGGACAGGACTGAGCGACTGAACTGAACTGAGCGACTAAGCACACTTACACACAACCAAGGGCAGAAACAGGGAGACCAGTTAAGAAGCTATCACAATAATCCAGGTAGGAGATGGAGGTGGCTCAAAGAAGAATCAGTGGTGAAGAGTGGCTGGAATCTTGAAATACTTAAAAGGGAGAGTTAGAAGAATCTGCTAAAAGATGTGAAGAGAGGGGCCTAAGATGACTCTAAGGTTTTTGGCTGAATAAGGATAGATTTGGAGAAAGAATGGATTGCCAGTTAGTGAGACTGGAAGATGCTGGGAGGAGTGGTGGGGAGGACACCAGGAGCTTGGCTTTGGCTGTGCTGCAGGTGAAATGGCTGTTAAGACATTCAAGTGGGGATGCTGAGTGTATGTGATGGTTCTGAAAGCCTTTCTTGCTCTTAGATGGTCTCTTTTCATGTATGTTCTTTTGGAAAGAAATTCATTTTCCTTTTTCTTAATTGAAGTATAGTTGACTCATAATACTAGTTGCACACGTACAACACAGTGACTCAAAATTCTTAAGCCGTACTCCATTTAAAGTTATGATAAAATACTGGCTCTACGCCCTGTGCTGTACAATATATCCTTGTAGCTTATTTATTCCATACGTGGTACTTCGTGCTCTTAGTTCCCTTACTTTGCCTCTCCCCAGTAGTGACCACTAGTGTGTTCTCTGTATCTGAGTATGTCAGAAAGAAATTTCTGGCTGGGGCAGGTAGCTTACAAGGGAGTTGGCTAAGGATGAGGCAGGTGGGTGGAGGCTGGCAGAGTGGGCAGCTGAAGACAACCTGGGTCCTTTTGATGCTGTTGAATCATGAAGTAGCCAATCTTAAAGCTGCTTACCTAGGAAGCTGTTGTGAAAAATGTTTCTATTTGGTGTAAGCCATTTTGTTTGGTACTTTGGGGCACTGTAATAATACATAAGATAAACTTATCATTTGAACCATTTTTAACTGTGCAGTTTACTGGCATTAAGGAGCTTCATACTGTTGTTCAACCCTCACCACCATCCAGTCTACAGCAGTAAAACTGAAAGTCTGGATCTATTAAACAGTAGCTCCCTGATTTATACAATCATTGCTAGCTAATAAAAACATCCCCTAAAATTTTCAGAAATATAGCTGGATTTTTTAGAAAACTCAAGTACAGTTAATTTGTAGTATTGTGTTAGTCTCAAGTCTCAAGTGAAGTGATTCAGTTATATATACACACATACAAGGTGCTGAGTACAGTTCCCTGCGTGGTACAGCAGGTCCTTGCTGGATCTCTCTTTTAAATATAGTAGTGTGTATCTGTTAATCCCATATTCCTACTTTATCCCTTCCCCTTAGTAACCACACATTTGTTTTCTCTGTGAGTCTATTTCTGTTTTGTAAATAAGTTCATTTGTATCATTTTTTAAAAATTTCACATATAAGTGATTTCTTTCTGATTTCACTTAGTACGATCATCTATATAGGTCCATCCATGTTGCTGCAAAAGAATATTTCATTCTTTATGGCTAATATTCTATTGTATGTATGTGAGTGAATGTATATTTGTATATACACACACACTCCCCATACATTCATCTGTCAACAGACATTTAGGTTGCTTCTATGTCTTGGCTATTGTAAATAGTGCTATAGTGAATATCGGGCCTCATGCATCTTTTCAAATAGTTTTCTCTAGAAATACACCCAGGAGTGGGACTGAAGGATCATATGGTAACTCTATTTTTAGTTTTTAAGGAACTGCCATGCTGTTCTCCAGAGTGGCTGCAGCAGCTCTCATCCCCACCAGCAGTGTAGGAGGGCTCCCTTTTCTCCACATCCTCTCCCGCATTCATTATTTGTAGACTTTTTAATGATAGCTGTTCTGACTGGTGTGAGGTTGGCTTTTATACTTCTAATTTTACAAAACAGATGTCATTTCCCATGGGCTTAAAACAATCTATTATGGAGAATTTCAAACAACAAAAGTAGAGGCGATATTAGACTGAACCTCCAAATGCCCAGCACCCAGCTTCAACAATGATCAACTCATCCATCAGACTTCTGTGCTCCTAGCTTCCTACCTACATGAAGTCACAAGATGGGTTCAATGTTTCCTTTGATTCTGCTCAGCTCAGTCACTGGAATCAAGTTTTTTTTTTAATTTTACAATACTGTATTGGTAACAAACACATGAAAAGATGCTCAACATCACTCATTATCAGAGAAGTACAATCAAAACCACAATGAGGTACCATTTCACACCAGTCAGATGGCTGCAATCCAAAAGTCTGCAAGCAATAAATGATGGAGAGGATGTGGAGAAAAGGGAACCCTCTTACACTGTTGGTGGGAATGCAAACTAGTACAGCCACTATGGAGAACAGTGTGGAGATTCCTTAAAAAACTGGAAATAGAACTGCCTTATGACCCAGTGATCCCACTGCTGGGCATACACACAGAGGAAACCAGAATTGAAAGAGACACGTGTACCCCAATGGTCTTCGCAGCACTGTTTATAATAGCCAGGACATGGAAGCAATCTAGATGTTCATCAGCAGATTGAATCAAGTTTAAATCTCCTCTTTCAAATAAAGATGATGGTAATCTTTACCATCTTCTTTACCAGTTATAACCAGATTGAGGGCTTCCCAGGTGGCACTAGTGTTAAAGAATGTGCCTGCCAATGCAGGAGACGTAAGAGGTGCAGGTTCGATCCCTGAATCGGGAAGATCCCCTGGAGGAGGGCATGGCAGTCTACTCCTGTAGTCATGCCTGAAGAATCCCCTGGACAGAGGAGCCTGGCGGGCTACAGTCCAGGCTGAAGATGTGCAGCTTGTCAGAGAGCTTTACTTCCCCCAGGCATGCCCCAGCCTACATCTGTCCACCATGAATAGCTGTAGAAGTGAGAGAGAAGCTGCTCCTTACACGCAGCACAGGATTCAACAACCCCTGGACAACCACAAAGTTCCCTGATCTGGCACGCTCCAAGTGTGCTGGTTAATGAACAGCTTTACTGGGGTACAACTCAGCACCCCTTCCCACTGAGGGACTCCCCTGGGGTCTAGTGGCTGAGAATCCATCTTCCAATGCAGGGGATGTGGGTTGATCCCTAGTCAGGGAACTAAGATCCCACATGCCACATGGCCCACATGGTGCAACTAAGCCTGCATGCCACAGCTAGAGAGAAGCCCTTGCTGTAACTGAGATCCAATGCAACAACAAGTCCCACTGAGCATACAGACTCCCCACTTCCCAACTTCTGCCCTAATACAGAAGACGGGGCCTGGAAACTACTACCAACCTGAGGGAGGAGAGACATTCAGGCTTTGCTTGCTATGTATCTTTTTGAAGGAAAGGCACATTTTCACAGAGGAGGCAGTGGCACCCCACTCCAGTGTTCTTGCCTGGAAAATCCCATGGATGGAGGAGCCTGGTGAGCTGCTGTCTATAGAGTCGCACAGAGTCGGACATGACTGAAGCGACGTAGCAGCAGCAGCATATTTTCAAGCTCTGATCCTTATTTTCAGTAACATCAGTAGCACTGAGATGGGAAGTCTACTTCCGGCCCACCAGGGAAGCTGTCAGTATTTTGGGGAGAGAAGTTTGACCTTTAGCCAGCCTGGACTCTCACCTCTTACTTAAACAAAAATATTCCCCATTTGTATCTCTCTGTGCCTTCTGTTTGCTGAAAGAAAGATTTTCCTGTTTCTACCCTCTGCAGAACAGGCTGGCAAAAGTATTAGCATTCTCAGCCAGCTTAGAAGGGAAAACGCACCATCACCGCGATGGGTGGAGGCCACGCTCTGCCCCTTCTGCTCTCCTTGGTTAGCAAGGCTCCTCGTCACAGTAACTTTCCTCTTGCGAGACGGCCAAGAAAAAGCAATTACATCTCACAGCTGACGTCAGCTGAGCTCCTGGACTGACGTGAGCAGCTGTCTCACAGGCTTCTGCCCTTGAGGACAGACAGGCAACGGGCTGTCTCCAAAGTAGCGAGTTCTCTACCCAGTGGCCTGGCGTGTGGCTCTGCCAGTCCCTGGGCTGGGGGTGAGCAGGGGTGACCTCTGTGCAGCTGTCCTCAGGGAGCCTGGTTGCCAGAACCCACAGCTGGCAGCAGAGCCTCCAGGACAGGGAGGAGGGGGCAGTCCACAAACTGGAGGCATCTCCCCAGGTTTACTGGGAGGTGGGTGCTCTTGGCAGTCGGCCTTGGAGCAATAAGCCCAGAGGCCACAATGCAGAAACAGCTTCCCCACCAAGTACTGACCTGACCGCCCTCTGCTCCTCTCATCCCACCCAAGCCAGCAGTGTCCTTTGCTTTGACTAAGCCCTCAGCCTGGGGCTGCGTGGGCTTCCCAGGTGGTGCAGTGGTAAATAATCCGCTTGCCAATGCAGGAGACACTGGCTTGATCCCTGGGTTGGGAGGATCCCCTGGAGAAGGAAATGACACCAGATGCCTTTGCGCCTCCAGTCCCTCAAGGTGGACAAAACGCCTCTGCTTCCACATCACCTCTCCCTTTCTTTGAAATGTGTACCATTTTAGCACAGTTTCAGCTACTCTTAAGTGTTGATGAAAGAAAGGAAATTACCCCAAATGTACAGGCCAACTGCCTCAGCCACTGGCCACAGAGCAGCTTAACTGTGAGCTGATCAGTGCTGTTTAATAAAGGGGAGGGAGGGAGGGAATCACACAACCTTAAAAAGGTGAAATCAAAGATGAAAATGGAACAAACCTCACTGTTTACTCAAATTCTGTGCTGTGTGTGCTCAGTCGTGTCTGACTTTCTACAACTCCAGAGACTATAGCCCACCAGGCTTCTTGGGCCTCAGTCCATGGGATTCTCCCGGCAAGAATACTGGAGCAGGTTGCCCGGGGGATCTTCCCCGACGCAGGGACTGAACCCGAGTTTCCTGCATTGGCAGGCAGATTCTTTACCACTAGCACCACCAGGTAAGCCTTAAATTCTACTGATATGTATTAAAAAAAAAATGCATTCTATTTTTACATAAATAGAGGAAGCAGGCAAAGAAGTCAACCAGTCAAGGTGATATCTGATTAGGCTTCAACACTCTGCTTCTCCATGTTACAACAACCCTTTCTCTCTAAGGGGTAAATCCAATACCAGAGTGAAGTATAGAATATGAAAATAAACACATTTTTCCTTTAAAAGAGAAAATAAGTCAGAAGCAGGAAATGAGCCCAACCCTGCTTGTCAGAATCACAATCAGTTACACGATCACAATTCTGACTAACTCCATCTCAAAATAAAAGCAGCAACAACTGTCGAGCTGAGTGGTTGAGGAGTATAAAGCTAGAGGAGGCCACTATGTCTGGAGCCCTTATGCCCACGCCAGGCACACACCAGCGAGACTGAGATTACTATCCCGGGAGGCACGAGAGGTGCAGAAAGCATCCTCACTCCAGGTCACACAACTGGGAAGTAGAGGAGCCATAACTCAGAGCCAGCTTGACTCCACGGCGAGCAGCGTGTTCCCAAGGAGCCCCGGCGCGTGTTGTGGGTGATGCTGACCCCGCTTCCCTTGCTCCCTTGGCTGTGAATATCTCATCAGCCCGGATAACAACAGCACGTCCATTTTTATTCCAGCAGAGAAAAAGACAGCTGACTTGTCGCCATCACCTTACCTTCTCCGTGTCCAGTTTCTCGCTGTCCTCTGTTTGATAAGGTCACCATGTTTGTTTTATATAGTGGTTTATTTCCATTTCACTAACAAAGGCTCAGTGAAAAGAAGAATAATTACATACACGGTTCTGGTAGCAGTTTTGTACTGCCTGCCTGTGTTAACAGACGCGGCTCACACATGTGAGAGCTACTGGGAAGGGTGTGTCGTTTAAATAATTTTGATAAATGTTGCCACCCTTTTAAAATGAAGAGACATACAATATAGAGATTTGGGGGAGAAAAGCAACAAAGATGGAAAACTGATGGAAACTAGACGCTACAGAATGAGGAGACCAGGCAGGAGTGTGCGCTGAGTCGCCCAGTCGTGTCCCACTCTTTGAGACCCCATGGACTGTAGCCCACCAGGCTCCTCTGTCCACAGGATTCTCCAGGCAAGAATACTGGAGTGGGTTGCCATGCCCTCCTCCAAGGAATCTTCCTGACCTAGGGAATGAACCCGCATCTCTAACATTTTCTTGCATTGGCAGGTGGGTTGTTGTTTTTTTTTTTACCACTAACACCACCTGGGAAACCCTAGGAGTATTTAAGCTTATAGAAAAGGTGACTTCAGGCTTATGGCAGACTAAATGGCTAGGACCAACTTTTTAGCTGCAGACTATTAAAAATGTCCACAAACTAAAAATGCTTCCACTAGAAAAATACCCAACAGCTATTGATGATCAGGCAGGAAATAGGGAGAATATGTGAGCTCTGAGAAGGGAGTAGAGGCCTTTTCTGCCTCAGTGGTGAGGCCACCCCAGAAAGGGCAGCTGGATCCACAAAGGCTGGCTGGAGGCAAGAAGAATGGGATGAGGCACATGGCCACCAGAGGCATCAGCTGCAACACCCTGTATCTCTCTTCCTTCTACGAAGAGCTGTCTCTCTGGTACAAGGGAGGTGAGGAGCACCCATCATCGAGGGCTTGAAATATTCCTGAAAGCAAATTCTCTCATAAAATGCTCAGCAAATAATAAAACAACAAGGTAGGTACACATCAAGACAAGACAACAGAAGAAAAGAGACTGCAGAGACTCTGCATTTGAAATTATCTGACACAGACTGTAGAAAAGTTCTGCTTACTACATACATGGAGATGGATGCTGGAGTTGAGCATATTTAAAAAATACAAGAAACTATAAAACATGATGTAACAGAGTTGAAAAAAAGATACCAGAAATCAGAGAATTAAGAACTAAGGCATCAGTGGATGAGTTTAATGGTAGGTTAGACTTAATTGGTAAAGTGGAAGATCCCCTGGAGAATGAAATGGCAACCCACCTCCATATTCTTGCCTAGAACATCCCATGGACAGAGGAGCCTGGTGGGCTACAGTCCACGAGGCTGCAAGAGTACGAGAAGACTTAACTTTGTACTGTTGTTGCTTAGTCACTAAGTCAGAAGAAACTTCAACAACAAAGCATGGAGAAAGAGAGAAATGGGTGGGGGGTACAGGACATGAGACACAGTGGGTACAATGAGTAGGTCTAACATGTTTAGCTGGAGTCCCGGCAGCAGGGGGCTGGGGGGTTGCGCAATGGGATAGAATCAGAGAATGAAAATTACTTGGAACTTAAAAAGTCAACCACCAATTAAAGAAACTCAATGAAACCTAAGCCATCCCAAGAAGATGAAATGCACATCTAGAATCATAGTAAAACTAGAGAAAATAAAGACAATCTAAAAATAAAGAAAGATACTTAAAAAAATAATAAAAGCAGCCAGAGAAGATCCTCAAAGACAGACACCTGACTGCAGAAAATAGTGGAAAGACAGCTTCAAGGAACGGAAAGAAAATGCAAGCCCTATGCTATACTCACTGAAGCTTACTTCAAGAATAACCAGAATACTATATTTCTTACAATTAAAATTAGAATAATTTGCTACCAACAGAATTTTACTAGAATAAATTCTCCAGCTACAAAGAAAACAGTATTGGCAAATTACCCAAATAAATACTCATCAGTAGTTAAACAAGTAAATTGTGATATAGCTTCATCATAGAATCCTATATATCAAAGAAGGTGAATAAACTACCCTTAGATAGATGCAGCAAGGACTGAAGAGCAAAGAAAGTGGTAAATACACTAGTAAATCTAAATGAATATTGACTATACCTCACAGTAATTATAATAGTAGTAATAAAAATATCTTGTAGATTTTTGAAAAATATATCTCATACACAGACACTTCAGAAAAAAGAACATCTGAATAGCCAATAAGCTTAACGAAAAGGTAGTCAACTTCACTAGTCATCAGGGAATGTAAATTAAAACTATGAAGAAACACCACTATAAACACATCATATTGAACAACTGACATTCTAATACGAGTGAAAAATGTTAGCACTTTGGAAAACTACTTCGCAGACTCTTACAGTTGAACATATATATTCCCTAAAATCCAACAATGCCATTCCAGGGTATATATTCCAAACAGATGTGTGTTTATGGGCCACCCCAACTATAAACTATATCCAGCAAGAGTAAGACTAGGTAAACTGTGAGATATTTGTATAATGGAATCCTGCCTATCAGTGAAAATGAATGAACATTGCCACATACCATGTGACCCAATCTCACAATGTTACACCAAAATAACCAGAATGAAAATGCACCAAATGATCTCACTTATCTAAAATTAAACGCAAAACTATATATATGAATGATTCATAATTAGAGAGTAGAATATAAAGAAACATTCAAGAAAATAGGAAAAAGATGCTCCTGAGGGAAGGAGGAAAGCAAGGGGAGAGAGAGGGATTAAGACTGGGTGGGGTTAACAAGGGTATTGGATGTTGGTTCTGTTCTTGATCTAAATGAGGATTGGTTATCAATTCATTTTTAGCCCTTAATGAACTTTGCTGTCTACTTATTACAGCTTACTGTCAACTTTTAAAAATGAAAAAGAGAGGTAAGATTAAGTTATTTGACCTACATGAATGCTTATTTCAATGGGGAAATCAATCAATCTTTCATGCATATGGAAATGAGGAAACTTGGGTTAGAGATTCCAACTGGACATAGAAAGAACATGAAATTTGTAATGTGACTTAATATATGTCTGACCGGTTAAACAATTTCTTCCTCTTTTGAGTATATACTGGGTTTTATCTCCTGGACTTCATCAAGGCAAGAAAAACTCTGGCCTAATAATAACGGTAGGTGCCCAATATGCTACTTAAGAACAGTGGAAAAATAACTCCAGAAAGAATAAACAGATGGAGCCAAAGCAAAAATAACACCCAGTTGTGGATGTACTGGTGATGGAAGGACAGTCTAATGCCATAAAGGAAATACTGAATAGGAACCTGGAACATTAGGTCCATGAATCAAGGAAAATTCAAGTGGTCAAACAAGATGCCAAGATGAACATCAACATTTTTGGAATCAGTGAACTAAAATGGACTGGAATGGGTGAATTTAACTCAGATGACCATTATATCTACTACTGTGGGCAAGAATCCCTTAGAAGAAATGGAGGAGACTTTATAGCAAAAGGAGTCCAAAATGCAGTACTTGGGTACAATCTCAAAAATGACAGAACGATCTCTGTTTCCAAGGCAAACCATTCAATACCACAGTAATCCAAGTCTATGCCCCAACCAGTAAATGCTGAAGAAGCTGAAGTTGAAAAGCTTACGAAGACCCACAAGACCTTCTAGAACTAACACCCAAAAAGATGTGCTTTTCATTATAAGGGACTGGAATGCAAAAGTAGGAAGTCAAGAGATACCTGCAGTAATAGGCAAATTAGGTCTTGGAGTACATGAAGTATGACAAAGGCTAATAGAGTTTTGCCAAGAGAATATACTGGTCATAACAAACACCTTCTTCCAATAACACAAGAGAAGACTACACGTGGATATCACCAGATCATCAATATTGAAATCAGACTGATTATATTCTTTGCAGCCAAAGATGGAGAAGCTCTATACAGTCAGCAAAAACAAGCCCTTGAGCTGACTGTGGCTCAGATCATGAACTCCTTAGTGCCAAATTCAGACTTAAATTGAAGAAAGTAAGCAAAACCACTAGACCATTCAAGTATGAGCTAAATCAAATCCCTTATGATTATACAGTGGAAGTGACAAGTAGATTCAAAGAATTAGCTCTAGTAGACAGAGTGCCTGAAGAACTATGGACAGAGGTTCATGACAAGACCATCCCCAAGAAAAATAAATGCAAAAAGCCAAAATGGTCGTCTGAGGAGGCCTTACAAATGGCTGAGAAAAGAAGAGAAGCGAAAGGCAAAGGAGAAAAGGAAAGATATACCCATTTGAATGCAGAGTTCTAAAGAATAACAGAGATAAGAAAGCCTTCCTCAGTGATCAATGCAAAGAAATAGAGGAAAACAATTGAATGGGAAAGACTAGAGAGCTCTTCAAGAAAATTAGAGATACCAAGGGAACATTTCATGCAAAGATGGGCTCAATAAAGGACAGAAATGGTATGGACCTAACAGAAGCAGAAGATACTAAGAAGAGGTGGCAAGAATACACAGAAAAACTATACAAAAAGAATCTTTATGACCCAGATAACCACAATGGTGTGATCACTCAACTAGAGCCAGACATCCTAGAATGTGAAGTCAAGTGGGCCTCAGGAAGCATCACTATGAACTAACGTAGTGGAGGTGATGGAATTCCAGCTGAGCTATTCCAAATTCTAAAAGATGATGCTGTGAAAATGCTGCACTCAACATGCCAGCAACTTTGGAAAACTCAGCAATGGCCACAGGACTAGAAAAGGTCAGTTTCATTCCAATCCCAAAGAAAGGCAATATCAAAGAATGCTCAAACTACTGTACAATTGCACTCATCTCACATGCTAGCAAAGTAATGCTCAAAATTCTCCAAGCCAGGCTTCAGCAATCCAGATGTTCAAGCTGTATTTAGAGAAGGCAGAGAAACCAGAGATCAAATTGCCAACATCTGCTGGATCATCAAAAAAGCAAGAGAGCTCCAGAAAAACATCTGCTTTATTGACTATGCCAAAGCCTTTGACTGTGTAGATCACAACAAACTGTGAAAAATTCTTACAGCAATGGTAGTACCAGACCACCTGACCTGCCTCCTGAGAAATCTGTATGCAGGTCAACAAGCAACAGTTATAAGCTGTACATGGAACAACAGACTGGTTCCAAATCAGGAAAGGAGTACGTAAAGGCTATATATTGTCATCCTGCTTATTTAACTTATATGCAGAGTACATCATGCGAAATGCTGGGCTGGATGAAGCTCAAGCTGGAATCAAGACTGCCAGGAGAAATATCAATAACTTCAGATATGCAGATGACACCACTCTTATGGCAGAAAGCTAAGAAGGACTAAAGAGCCTCTTGATGAAAGTGAAAGAGAAGAGTGAAAAGTTGGCTTAAAGCTCAACATTCAGAAAACTAAGATCATGGCATCTGGTCCCATCACTTCATGGAAAATAGATGAGGAAACAATGGAAACAGTGACAGACTTTATTTTGGGGACTCCAAAATCACTGCAGATGCCATGAAATTAAAAGACGCTTGCTCCTTGGAAGAAAGGCTATGACCAATCTAGACAGCATTAATAAAAGCAGAGACATTACTTGGCCAACAAATATCTGTCTAGTCAAAGCTATGGTTTTTCCAGTGGTCATATATAGATGTGAGAGTTGGACCACAAAGAAAGCTGAGCACCGAAGAATTGATGCTTTTGAACTGTGGTATTGGAGAAGACTCCTGAGAGTCCCTTGGACTGCAAGGAGATCAAACCAGTCAATTCTAAAGGAAATCAGCCCTTAATATTCATTGGAAGGACTGATGCTGAAGCCGAAACTCCAATATTTTGGCTACCTGATGTGAAGAACTTACTCATTGGAAAAGACCCTGATGCTGGGAAAGACTGAAGGCAGTAGAAGAGAACAACAGAGAATGAGATGGTTGGATGACATCACCGAGTTGATGGACGTGAGTTTGAGTAAGCTCTGGGAGTTGGTGATGGACAGGAAAGCCTGGCGTGCTGTAGTCCATGGGGTCACAAAGAGTTGGAACTGAGCGACTGAACTGAATAATGTAGATATTTTCATGTTTGAATAAGAAAATTAATTAGAAACCTGGAAGTTCTTTCCTGCTCTTTGATACTACTTTTGTTTTTTGTTACTACCTTGTCTTTTTACTACATGGGGCTGTGTTTCACAGCTAGTTTTGTGTTTTACTGAATTAAAATTGAGCCCACATCATATTCCTAGAGCCAAAGTTGAAAAAAGTGAGAAAATATGCTAAATCTATCATTTGATACTCAAATTTCTGATTTTCCTGATTATGTACAAAAGATTGAGATAATGATTCATGATCACTTAATTTGAAAAAAATTAGTGAAATAAAAACTCAAAAAACTTTTAATTGCTTTTGGGTTCAATTAATCTACCATTTATCAAGTGCTTGATATATGACTAGCACCATTAATGCAAGGAAAATGCATTCATTAGTTTCATTTATTTGCTATTGAAATGAGATTTTATTACATCTCATTGATCTCTTAGCAGGATGGTGATATTTAGCTCTTCAACAATACACACTGATATCATAGTTGGGGAAAGGTTTTTCTTTTGAACCTTTTTCTTTTTGCTTGAAAACGTTTTTCTTTTAGTTGAAAAGGAGCCAATTAACTCAATGACCCTGCATCTTTCAAAGATAATTTTTTTTTTCTGTTCTGTTAAAAAGAAACTCTTAGTAGGTTACCCATATATAAATCTTAGCTCTTCAAAGTAGTTGGTTATCACAAGTCATTACCACAGCACATTTATTCTCCATCAGAGAGTATCCTAGGAGAGGAGATTCAGTTGGTTACCCAGCAACCTAAATGTTCCCCTGTCTGTTTTGAAATGACTATACCAAGACAACAAAGTAAAAATGAAGAAAGAATAAAACCAGGGAACTTAAAAGCAGGTGTAGAGACTAAATAGAAGCTACTGTGGTAACTTAAAATAGGGTGATGCTGAAGGGTTATCCCATAGCTCTTGGGTTTATTCTTCACAGGGAGTCTGATGACTTCACAGGAGGGCCTACAATTATCCAATTCAAAGTCAGTGGCTCTGTTCCCACCAGCACAGAAAGTCTGCTAGGTCACAGATCCTTCCCACTACTTTGTTCATGCCCCAGATCATCAATGTGTTTCTGCAGAAGTTAAAGACCAGATAGGAAGTTAAAGACCAGATAGGAAGAAGGATCCTTTCTATTTATAGTCTTTTTTTTTTTAAGGTAGACTTTAAGAAGGAAAATGGTAGAGTAGAAAATTCTATAATTTAGTCCCTCTACTGAAATAACCAGTAGCTGGAAAAAACACTTAAAGCCAACTATTTGGGGACACCAGAACCAGATAAGGTACTTACAGCAACCAGGGGAGTGCTTGATGAAGCGAGAAGCTGCTGAATTTGGTAGGAGGGCAGCAGAGAGAACCACCTACCACCCTCCAGTGGCCAGCTGGGGCGAGTGAACAGTAAGAGTATCTATTTAAGATTTGAAGATCTTACAGTAGGCACTGATACAAATCCACTACCCATCTTTTTAAGGTCCAGACATTTTAAGGAAATCCCTATCAGGTGACAGCCCCACTGCAGAGATAATGAAACAGAAATTTCAGTGACCACAAGCAACAAAGAATACCGAATTTGCAAAAGCAGTTTGAAAAAAATACAAATGGATGACTCAGCCCTCAAGGGCAATCCCTGAGAAAGGAGAGAATCTGACTTTTATTATTCTTGAGTGTGTGTGGTTCTAAATAGAAAATTGCAAAGCATACCAAAGACTTCCCTTGTGGCTTAGCTGGTAAAGAATCCGCCTGCAATGCAGGAGACCTGGTTCGGTTTCTGGGTTGGAAAGATCCGCTGGAGAAGGGAAAGGCTACTCACTCCAGTATTGTGGCCTGGAGAATTCCATGGACTCTATAGTCCATGGGGTCCCAAAGAGCTGGACACGACTGAGCAACTTTCACTTTTTCACTACCAAAGACAGGAAAGGAAGGCTCATTCACAAGAAAAAGAGAAGCTGACAGAAACTATACGTGAGGTATCTTAGACACTGGAATTACTAGGCAAAGTCGACTATTAATTACCTTCAAGGAGATAAGGGAACCACAGGCGAAGAACTAAAGGTTCACAGACAACTAAAGTAAACGCCAACATGTGGGACTGCATCAAACTAAAAGCTTCTGTACTGCAGAAGAAATAACTGGCAAAATGACAAGGCAACCTACAGAATGGAAGTATCTGCAAACCATATATTGGATAAAAGGTTCCTATCCAAAATATATCAAAACTCACGTAAGCTGAACATTCTGATTTTTAAAATGGGCAGAACTAAACAAACATCTTTTTTCTCAAGGATGACATCCAAAAGGTCAGTAAGTAAAAGAAAAGGTGTTCAGCACCACCAGCCATCACGGAAATGCAAGTCAAAGCCGCATGACCACCATCAAGACGACGAAAGATAAAGTGTGCTGGTGAGAATACCAAGAAAAGAGGAGTGTTGTATATATACCACTACTGAAGTGGGAGTCGGTATAGCCGCTATGGAAAACCACAAGGAGGTTCCTCCCAAATTTAGAATTGCCGTATTATCCAGCAAACTCCATACTTGGGTATATACCCCAAAGAAATAAAAACAGGCTGAAGAGATATAGGCACACCCATATTTATTGGTAGCATTATTCAAATAGCCAAGATATGGAAATGACTTAAGTGACTGTCAATGGGTAATGGGTTAAAAAAAAAAATCACACACTGAAATATATTTCAGTCCTAAGAAAGGAAGAGAGCTACCTATACACCATTTTCAACCACACAGATGAACCTTGAGGACATTATGCTACGTGACGTAAGTCATGCTAAGTTGCTTAAGTCGTGTCCGACTCTTTGCAACCCCACAGACTATGGTCCGCCAGGCTATAGTCACAAATTGATAAAAAAAAAAAAAGTTCAGCTCATCAAGGTTTAAAAATTAAAAATTATATATACACACCTAACAACAGAGTCCCAAAGTATCTGAGGCAAAAATGGACAGACCTGAAAGGAGACTTATTTCTGTAATAAGAGCTGGAGTCTTCAGTACATATTTTCAATAACGGAGGACTTGAACAACACTTTAAACCAGTGAGACCTAACAGAACACAGCACCCAGCAACAGCAGAACAGACATTTTCCATGGTGGATGTGGAACATTTTTCAAGTTAGATCATGTTATCAGACCATAAAACAAGTACTAATAAATTTTAAAAGACTGAAATCATACAAAGTATGGGGAAGAAAGTACAAAGAAAAAAGAAAAGACTCAAATCGCTGAAATTAGAAATGAAAGAGGAAACATTACTACTGACTTTACAGCAAGAAAAAGGAGTATGATAATAGTAAGAATATGTATGTACACTGGATAACTTAGTGTGTTAACACCAAAAATTAACACCAATCCTTCCCAAACAAATCCAAAAAAATGAAGAGGGACACTTCCTAACTCATTCTGTGAGGCTAACAAAACCATGATATCAAAGCCAGGCAAACCCTACAAAGAAAACTACAGACCACTATCTTTATGACTATCTATAGGAGAAAATATTTGTAAATCACAGATCATTTTAGAGTCTAGTAGCCAACATATATTAAAAATTCTTACAGCTCATCAACAAAAAAGTCAGTGACTCTAATACAAAATGAGCAAAGGACTTGAACAGACTCTTTTTCAAAAAGATCCACACAAAGAAGCACACAAAAAGATGTTCAATGTCAGTTTAGTCATTGAGGAAATGCAACTCAAAGCCACAGTATGCCACCTCACACTCATTAGGATGGTTATACAAGTGAAGATAAGTATAGACCAGGATGTGGAGAGACTACAACCCTTGTGCACTGCTGATGGGAAAAGCAAATGATATGCAGCAGCAGCAGGAAGCAACGGGCGATTCCTCAGAAAGTTAAACGGAAGCACCAGTAGCCCAGCAACCTCACTTCTGGATACAGACGCAAAGGAACTGAAAGCAGAGACTCCAACAGATATTCATACATCAATGTGATAGCAACATCACTGACAACAGCCAAAAGATGGAGACAGCCCCAAAGTGCGTGCGTGTGTGCGTGTGTGGTGTGTGTGTGTGTGTGTGTGTGTGTGTGTGTGTGTGTGTATACGGCTGAACCTTGAAGACATTATGCTAAGTGAAATAAGCCAGACATGAAAGGACATATGTTGTATGATTCCATTTCATAGAGACAGAAAGTAGATTAGAACTTATCAAGGGCTTGGGAGATGGGGGAATTGGAAATTGCTGCTTAATAAGTACAGCATTTCTGCCTGGAGTGATGAAAACGTTTTGAAAATAGGGGCGATGGTTGCCCAACACCATGAATGTAACTAATGCCACTGAACCCTATACTTTAAAATGGTTATAACAGCAAATTTTATGTTAGTATATATACAACTTACTACTTTCCCAAAGTAAAGCAGGGAGAGAGGAGACTTTAAGGTGCATTAACTATCTTCAGTTTTTATGGGGAGGAAGGAATGTGGATTAGGATCCGATCTCAAAGCAGGCACCCTTAGTCTAAAACTGGTCTTTTGTATTCCATAACCTAGGAGGAAGACATAAAAGGTCAACATCATAGATCTTTAGATAGGCCTGTAGGGGGAACAGGAATATCCTCACGGAAGAGATGGTAGACAAAGGTCAGCTGCAGGTGTGACCTGTGGGGCCTGCCTGGCAGATTCTGCTTAGGACCGAGTTAGGTGTAACTGTGCTGCCTTGAAAATCTGGATATCAGGATTAGGACTAGAACCTTTGAATCCAAGTATGCCCAAAGAGAGTCCATCCTGGGAGAAGGCTAAATGAAGTTTCCTGTGGAAAGGGACTGGATGCCTATTAATCACAGGTTAATTAAAATGTATTTGATCACTTAGTATCCAAAGATAGCCACTACCAGATCCTGTCTTTTTGAGAAGTGGAATTTTTTTTTCTTTTCCCTTTAAATCTGGGCTGGCCCACTGATTTCCCTTAACCAACAGAATGGGGCAGAAGCCACATCGTGGCAGGTAGAGTGACCCTCAGGACTTCCCTGCTTGGCTCAGTGGTAAGAATCTGCCTGCCAATGCAGGAGACGCAGGTTTGATCCCTGATCTGGGGAGATCCCACATGCCGCAGCTTCTGAAGCCTGCATGCTGAGAGCCCGTGCTCTACAGTAAGAGGAGCAACCGCGATGAGAGGCCTGAACACAGGACTACAGAGTGGCCCCCAACTCACCACAAGCAGAGAGAAGCCGGGTGGCAACGAAGACCCAGCACAGCCAGTACATAAATAAGTAATAAAAAAATAAAATGACCCTCTTCTCGCTGAAGGTGGGGTGGACGCACTGGCTCTCTTCTGAGACCAGGTTATTAAGACTAGGGCTTCCCTCTCAAAGGGGCTCTGTCTCTGTGATCACTTTGCTGGGGGAAGCAGGTGGCCACGTGATGAGCAGCCTTAAAGAGATGGTGGCCCTAGGGAGGAACACTGGCCCTGAGACCAGCAGCCGGCGAGGAACTGAAGTCTGCCAAAGACCACACAGTGAACTTGGAAGTGGACCCTTCAACCCCCGGCTGAATCTCTGAAATTACAGTCCTGGCTGACACCCTAACTGCAGCTTTATGAGATGTTCTGGGCCAGAGGCACCCAGCTAGATTCCTTTTAGATTCCTGACCTATGAAGACTGTGAAATAACTGTTGTTTTCAGTGACTAACATCTGTGGTTTAAAAAAAAATTACACAGCCATAAGTAATGCACATAAGATGTTCTACAACTTATAAGCCTCTTGGAGGCCAGCCTTCATGCCAGGAGAAGCTCAAGCATGTGGAGAAGAACCAAGGTGCTCACGCTGACAGTCTCAGTCCAGCACACTCGCGCCTCCTAGAAGAGACTCCAGATGCATCACCCCAGCAGCTGCCAACCATTTAAGGCACTGTAGCTGAGGCCCTCGCATCATGGATCAGAGACAAGCCATCTTCCCTATGCCCTGCTGAATTTCTGACCCACAGGATCACTGAACAAATAAAATGGTGCTTTTAGCCACTAAATGTTGGGATGATGTGTTCCTCTGGAATAAATGACAACTACTAATTATTAGGATTTGCAGTAAGAGCTAACAGACCACACAGGGTATAAATCTGGGGCTTCTGACTGGTGTACCAAACATCAGGGATTCCTTCACCAAATGGACAAACTGAGTAAGTGGATGCTTCGGGAGGTAGTGAGGTGCATAAGCAAGCATTACCCTGTGGCCACAAGCTAAAATCTAAATCCATCACCTAATGTCTTAAAAATGTGAGCCGTTGGTTAGAGACAACAGTTTAAGCCAGGCTCGTGGGCCTTGACTTCGGGCCGCACGCTGACTGACACCCGAAGGCCGGTGAAGGTTTACACGCTCAACGAAGACCAGCAGTGGGGCAACCAGGGCACCAGGCATATCCTCCAGCTACGTGGAGTGGCCAAAGGGCATGTCCCTGCACGTCCGTCCCTGACAGAACGTGCTCCACTGGAGAAGGGAATGGCAAACCACTCCAGTATTCTTGCCTGAGAACCCCATGAACAGTATGAGAAGGCAAAAAGCTAGGACACTGAAAGATAAGTGCCCCCTAGGTTGGTAGGTGTCCAGTATGTTACTGGGGAAGAGCAGAGAGATAGCTCAAGAAAGAATGAAGAGGCTGAGACAAAGTGGAAATGATGCCCAGCTCTGGATGTGTCTGCTGATGGGAGTAAAGTCCGACACTGTAAAGAACAATATTGCATAGGAATCTGGGATGTTAGGTATATGAATCAAGGTAAATTGGAGTTTACGTTGACATTTTAGGAATCAGTGAACTAAAATGGATGGGAATGGGAGAATTTAATTCAGATGACCATTATATCTACTTCCCTTAGAAGAAATGGAATAGCCCTCATAAGCAATAAAACAGTCCAAAATGGTTCATTTCCAAGGCAAATCATTTAGTATCACAATAATCCAAGTTTACACCCCAACCACTAATGCTGAAGAAGATGACAGATTCTATGAAGATCTACAAGACCTTCTAGAACTAACACCAAAGAAAGATATCCTTTTCATCATAAGGGACTGGATGCAAAGGTAGGAAGTCAAGAGATACCTGGAGTAACGCGCAAGTTTGGTCTTAGAGTACAGAATGAAGCAGGGCAAAGGCTAATAGAGTTTTGCCAAGAGACGCACTGGTCATAGCAAACACCTTCTTGCAACAACACAAGAAATGACTATATGTGGACATCACCAGATGGTTAACACTGAAATCAGACTGATAATATTTTTTGCAGCCAAAGATGGGGAAACTCTATACAGTCAGCAGAGACAAGACCAGGAACTGTGGCTCAGATCATGAACCCTTTATTGCAAAATTAAGACTTAAGTTGAAGAAAGTAAGGAAAACCACTAGGCCATTCAGGTATGACCTAAATTAAATCCCTTATGATTATACAGTAGAAGTGACAAATAGATTCAAGGGATTAGATATGACAGAGTATCTGAAGAACTATGGACAGAGGTTCATAACGTTGTATAGGGGTGGTAACTAAAACCATTCCCAAGAAAGAAATGCAAGAAGGCAAAGTGGTCATCTGAGTAGGCTTTACAAATAGCTGAGAAAAGAAGAGAAGTGAAAGGCAAAGGAGAAAGGGAAAGATATACTGAGTTGAATGCAGAGTTCCACAGAATAGCAAGGACGGATAAGAGAGCTTTCTAAAGTGAACAATGCAAAGAATCAGAGGAAAACAACAGAATGGGAAAGACTAGAGATCTCTTCAAGAAAATTAGAGATACCAAGGGAACACTGCATGCAAAGATGGGCACAATAAAGGACAGAAACAATATGAGCCTAACAAAAGCAGAAGATATTAAGAAGAGATGGCAAAAATACACAGAAGAACTGTACAAAACAGGTCTTAATGACCCAGATAACCATGATGGTGTGGCCACTCACCTAGAGCCAGACAACCTGGAGTGTGAAATCAAGTGGGCCTTAGAAAGCATTCCTACCAACAAAGCTAGTGGAAATGATGGAATTCCAGTTGAGCTATTTCAGATCCTAAAATATGATGCTGTGAAAGTGCTGCACTCAATATGCCAGCAACTTTGGAAAACTCAGCAGTGGCCACAGGACTGGAAAAGGTCAGTTTTCATTCCAATCCCAAAGAAAGGCAATGCTGAAGAATGTTCCAATTACCATACAATTGCAATCATTTCATATGCTAGCAAGATTATGCTCAAAATCCTTCAAGCTAGCCTTTATCAGTATGTGAACTGAAAAATTCCAGATGTTCAACCTGGATTTAGAAAAGGCAGAGGAAACAGAGATAAAATTGCCAATATCTGCTGTATCATAGAAAAAGCAAGTCAATTCCAAAACATATCTACTTCTGCTTCATTGACTACATTAAAGTCTTTGTGAATCACAACAAACTGTGGAATATTCTTAAAGAGATAGGAATACCAAACCACCTTACCCACCTCCTGAGCAACCTGTATACAGGATAAGAAGCAACAGTTAGAAAGTGAAGAGGAACTAAAGAGCCTCTTAATGAAGGTAAAAGAGGAGGGTGAAAAAGCTGGCTTAAAACTCAACATTCAAAAAACGAAGATCATGGCATCCAGTCCCATCACTTCATGGTAAATAGATGTGAAAACAGTGTCAGATTTCATTTTCTTGGGCTCCAAAATCACTGTGGATGGTGACTGTAACCACAAAATCAGAAGACGCTTCCTCCTTGAAAGAAAAGCTATAACAAACCTAGATAGTTTATTAAAAAGCAGAGACATCACTTTGCCAACAAAGGTCTGTATAGTCAAAGCTATGGTTTTTCCAGTGGTCATGTATGGATGGACCATAAAGAAGGCTGAGTGCCGAAGAATTAATGCTTTCGAACTGTGGGGCTGGAGAAGACTCTTAAGAGTCCATTGGACTGCAAGGAGATCAAACCAGTCAATCCTAAAGGAAATCAATGCTGAATATTCATTGGAAGGCTGGTGCTAAAGCTGAAGCTCCAATACTTCGGCTACAGGATGTGAAGAGCCAACTCACTGGAGAAGACCCTGATGTTGGGAAAGACTGAGGGCAGGAGGAGAAGGGACAACAGAGGGCAAGATGGTTGGATGGCATCACCGACTCAATGGACATGAGTTTGAGCAAACTCCAGGAGATGGTAAAGGTCAGGGAAGCCTGCTGTGCTCCAGTCCACAGGGTCACAAGAAGTTGGACATGACTTACTGACTGAACAACAAAAAGAAGAGGGTGAGGTGGTTAGATAGTATCACAGACTCAGTGGAAATGAATTTGAACACATCTCCTGGAGGACAGAGGAGCCTGGTGTGCTGGAGTCTGTGAGGTCACATGGAGTTGGACATGACTTACTGACTGGACAACAACAATGTCCTATTGGAATCAGAAACGTCCCAGCTAAAAGGCTCCATAGTATCTTGGCTGCCACCAAGAAAGGCAGCATCAGTCTTTTCCAGCATTATTTAGTTATCTGCTCACCCAACCAGCAAATCCCTGCCTCTAATTGATCTCAAAGAGAAGAGCCTTATCAAACTGAATGGGTTAGAGCAATGTCAAACACTCACAGTACTCATCACACAAATGTTACAGTGATAAGGAGTTAACACTGCAACGGACTATAAAAGAGCCTTTGTGACAGACAGCAGATGGTGACCACTGCAGGCTAGACTTCTGAGGAAGGTGTCCTTCCTCAGAAAAAAGCCTGTGAAACATGCAACAAAAAAGCAAACCTTCATATCAAAGCTCCCAGACTGCTCAGAAATATTCTTAGGAACCATACACTCTAACTCTGTTCCTCTACCGGAGCAGAGTATACAGTTATCATTCCCAATATCCACAATCAAAGAGGAACAAGGATGGGGAGGAAAAGTCTACACGCGTACGTGTGTCAACTAAATTAGCAAGGTTATTGTGCCAGATTTCAGGCACACGTTTTGGTGACACAGGACTCAACAGCAATAGCAACCTGCTACATGCTATTGCTCCCGTGTGGGCATCTCTACTGGCATCACCAGCTTCTGCCCAGGAGCTTGTTATCCTCCTACACACGGATCAAGGTGCTTGCGTGCTAAGTTGCTTTAGTTGTGTCCGACTCTGTGAAACCCTATGGACTGCCAGGATCCTCTGTCCATGGGATTCTCCAGGCTAGAATACTGGAGTGGGCTGCCATTCCCTTCTCCAGGGGGTCTTCTGGACCCAGGGATTGGACTCAGGTCTCTTATGTCTCCTTCATTGGGAGGCAGGCTCTTTACCTCCAGCACCACCTGGGAAGCGCCCCTGCCTAGGAAACTTCAGCAAAAATTCAGCTGCCTGCAAGATCCAAACAGTGGAAACTGACTAGTGGCCTGTTTGGGAATATTGAGAAAACATTAATTAATATAGTCATGTGATACCAACTGTGGGATGGGTCCAATGCACTTGATGTACAATATACTGTAAAACTGGTACCTGATTCATCTATAAATGAATAAATGAATAAATATCAAGTCAAGGAATAAAGAGTCCTGAAGTGAGCTATGTGACAATGCCTCCACAGTCCAGCTGCAATACAGACACCACTGAGCGAGCATTTCGCTAATGTGGTATCAAGCAAGAGAGTATTCTGTGTCATCAATGCTAGTCTGGTTAATAATGATGCTGAAATTAATCAAGTTCTTGTAGTAAAGCAGTATTTTATGTTGTACCTGTTGTTTCTGAAAAGAAAGGTATTCACCACCACAGCACAATCCCATCTGAATACGCACCAAAAAGGATTATATATGATCGCTGTTAACGTCACAAAATGAATGAGAAAGAGGAATGTATAGAACCTAGAACAAAGTGCCAACATCCGCTGGATCACTGAAAAAGCAAGAGAGTTCCAGAAAAACATCTATTTCTGCTTATTGACTATGCCAAAGCCTTTGACTGTGTGGATCACCACAAACTGTGGAAGATTCTGAAAGAGATGGGAATACCAGACCACCTGACCTGCCTCTTGAGAAACCTGTATGCAGGTCAGGAAGCAACAGTTAGAAATGGACATGGAAAAACAGACTGGTTCCACATAGGAAAAGGAGTACGTCAAGGCTGTATATTGTCACCCTTCTTATTTAACTTACATGCAGAGTACATCATGAGAAACGCTGGGCTGGAAGAAGCACAAGCTGGAATCAAGATTGCCGGGAGAAATATCAATAACCTCCGATATGCAGATGACACCACCCTTATGGCAGAAAATGAAGAAGAACTAAAAAGCCTCTTGATGAAAGTGAAAGAGGAGAGTGAAAAAGCTGGCTTAAAGCTCAACATTCAGAAAACGAAGATCATGGCATCAGGTCCCATCACTGTATGGGAAACAGATGGGAAAACAGTGTCATACTTTATTTTTGGGGGCTCCAAAATCACTACGGATGGTGATTGCAGCCAGGAAATTAAAAGATGCTTACTCCTTGGAAGAAAGGTTATGACCAACCTAGATAGCATATTCAAAAGCAGAGACGTTACTTTGCCAACAAAGGTCCATCTAGTCAAGGCTATGGTTTTTCCAGTGGTCATGTATGGATGTGAGAGTTGGACTGTGAAGAAAGCTGAGCACTGAAGAATTGATGCTTTTGAACTGTGGTGTTGGAGAAGACTCTTAAGAGTCCCTTGGACTGCAAGGAGATCCAATCAGTCCATTCTAAAGGAGATCAGTCCTGGGTGTTCACTGGAAGGACTGATGCTAAAGCTGAAACTCCAATACTTTGGCCACCTCATGCGAAGAGTTGACTCATTGGAAAAGACCCTGATGCTGGGAAGGATTGGGGGCAGGAGGAAAAGGGCACGACAGAGGATGAGATGGCTGGATGGCATCACTGACTCAAAGGACATGAGTTTGAGTGAACTCCGGGAGTTGGTGATAGACAGGGAGGCCTGGCGAGCTGTGATTCATGGGTTCACAAAGAGTCAGACATGACTGAACTGAACTGAATAGTGTGCATTTCATTAAGGGAATATTAGGAAATCATTTGGACTTCCCTGGTGGCTCAAATGATACAGAATCTGCCTGCAATGCAGAAGACCTGGTTTGATCCCTGGGTTGGAAAGATCCCCTGGAGAAGGAAATGGCTATCCACTCCAGTATTCTTGCCTGGAGAATTCTATGGTGGGCCTGGTGGGCCACAGTCCACGGGGCTGTAAAATGTTGGACATGACTGAGCAACTTACAGGGAGTAACTTATGAAAAAACTGCAAAGGGATAAATTATTATGAAGTTAGAAAAGATGAAACAATCTTTCCCCTTCTTTCCTGAGAAGTCCTATATTAACACACGTGGCCCAAACTGGTTTGCCTTTGGCAAGCTTCCTGTGTCCATTAGCAAATAGGTGAGCCAGAATGAGGAAAAGCTTTTCCAGGCATTTTAGTAATGATTATGAGTCCATTACCAGACAGATCTAGTTACAAATGTGCCCTTTTTTCAACTAGATGATAATGCAAAGCACAAAACTACCTTTGCCTCCAACTGAGGGAGATATGTGCAGCCTGGAACACTGGCCAATGAAACAAAATAATTGTTACTTTGCCCAAATATTATTTTGTTAATGAGTGTTTCTGGGGTACAAGACCATTCATTTCAGTTCCAGGAAGCCATATCAGATGCTGTAAGTCTCAAGCACAATGATGTTTTTCACTAGTTGGGATTGTAGACATGGCTTTAGAGTCATGTGACTCTGAGCTCCATGATCTAGAATAATTGCATCCCCACAGAAACTCAGTTTGCTCATCCTATATTTAAACTTGCCTCCCCTGCCCTCTTCTTTGCCTTTTTAATAGGCTGAAACAAAATGGCTATTGATCTCTGACTTCAGTGGTTTCTGTCATCAAACAATCTGATATTTTCCTCATTTCTCATCATCATTGTTTGATCCGTCAGCCTGGTGCAATTCTTGGCCAATGGCCATGTTAATTTTCTACTTGAAAGAACACAAATAGGATACTGCTTATGACGAAGGTAGTGGGGGAGCTTGGGGAATAGCTGCCCGTCATGATGCATAGCAATTAGCCTGGCAAAATGAAACAGGAACACGATTGGATCTGAAACCTAGCCAAAACTGCCTAAAGGAAAAAAAGGTCATTTTGTTGGGGGTATTAACTGGCTTTTTAAATAGTGTCTATTGACAGTTATATTTGCCCTTTCAAAAATGGTACGGGCAGTGTGACATCAGAGATCTCCAGTTTCCATGGTGATTATTAGTGATGCATTTCAAATGTTGTGGTTAGGTTCTATAGTATAAATATCTGCACTTGACACTATAAGAGAGGGAAGAGAAAAAAACTGCTCCATTGTAACATTTTTAAAGGAGAGAAAGCTGATCATCTAGGTAGATAAACATTATGGCTGTTAAGTATATACGATTTGTTCATCTTAAACAATTGGATGTTGATAGAAGCAACATGAGTAAGTTGATGAAAGATACTATAGCACTTGGACTTAATAGGGACTAATTAACTGCTTGGATATTTAGCAGCAATTAACTATTATTTCCTGCCTGCATATTATTTCATAAGCTGATTGTTCTCATACTAGTGATTTACCCATTTTTATATGTAGAAAAAGATTATTTTCTCATGCTGAAGCAGCTAATCCTGAGTTGAGAAATAGTCTAAGTAGGGAAAAACCTGTCTTCCTCTGCAGTTACGGACCAGCTGCAGGGTGAAGACTGCATGAGCTGCTCTGGTCCATGTGAACATCCCTCAAAGGCAGGGCATCATCTCCTCCTTCCTCTATCTGCCCTCTCAGCCCTGGGCCCCTGCACACAGGAGACACTCCAGAAATGTAGTGATTCTGGTGTTAAGAAATTCATTATTGTTTTAAAATTTAGAGTTGATGGTTAATGTGAAAACACACAGTTTACCAAGACAATTTTATATACTCAGGTAGAATGAATAAACTTAAAAGTCACTCTGATGGACTTCCCTGATGGGGCTAAAACTCTACATTCCCAATGTAGGGGCTCATGTTTGATACCTGTCAGGGAACTAGATCCCACATTCCACAGCTACATACCCCAATTTAGGGAAAAAAAAAAGATCCCACATGCCACAAGGAAGATCAAAGATCCTGTGTGCTGCAATTAAGACTCAGCACAGCCAAATAAATATATAAAAAGGAAAAGACACTCTGAGACAGCGTTTCATTTGATGCTGATAAACGGGTTTTCAATTTTCTCATGTAGCTATCAAGTTAATCTTTTATAAATCAGCTGTGAAATATACAACATGGACCTTTTATAAATAAAATATATTGAGACAACAAATAAAAAACAATTTGTGTTTTAATATGGAAAAACAGAATATATGGAGTCTTTCTGACTAGTGATTCAAATCAGATCTACCGTGTAGCTAGTCATATTGTCCAGAGGCAGAATCGAAGATTATAAATCCAAGTAACAGAAACAATCTGCTGGCAAGATAAAGGGGAAATAATAATGAATCAGAATTTAATTAAAAGAATTCTACATAAATGCATGCCTCTTACCATCAGTGTAACCAGAATGATAAGTGATCTGTCTCTCCCTTCTTCAAGCTACTAGTTATGCCAGGACAGAATAGCTAGGCTACCACTGTGTATGAGTTATACAAAAGCCTACAGACCAGAAGAAGGATAGATTTACAAATCAAGGCCAAGGTCAGGAAAAGAAAAACAAACAAACAAGGTAGGGCACAGATGGGACTGAAGTGGACAGGCACCCACTTCATTCCATAGATAGGATTAGCTACCTACGGGAAACTTCATCATCATTTCTATCATCAAATACCCAAACTGAATGAGACTAATTACTAATGAAATTAAAAGGTCTCCTGGTATGGTTTCATAAAAGAAACTACTTAATACGAAATCAGTAAAAACACAACTGATCTTGTTGAGAACTAAAAGAGATGAAGCTATTTAAGGCACATTTCTAGACTGTTAGAATGGCAAATGATAACCTAACACACTTATTTTTAGTAAAGAAATAAAGGTCCGTGGAGATTCGAGCAACATTATTCAAGATCATCACAAGGAGAGCTGCTGTCAGTGCAGGAACAGAATCTTAACGCCCCTGCCCGAGTGTCTCTTCTTACACATCACGTCTAATGAAGTACTGTGAATAAACGCAGCACAGAAGCACCAGCACTATCGTAAGATTTTCATTCTCAGAATCAACTTATGGAGAATAACTGACTCTTTACAAAAACTAAAACACACACACACAGCATTGTATTTAAATCAGGAAGACCAAAGTCAACTGAACAAATAAGGGAAGGAAAACAACCAACCAAGAAACACATTATGATTAAAAACCAACAAGAACACTTTAAATCTGCCCTCCTTGAAGTTCTGACTCAGGTGTCTAATTCAGGAACTCAAACAGAAACTAATATGTTACTAAATTAGAGAAATACGATGCATCACACACAGAGTAAATGTTCTTAGTGTTTTCATCTGAAGGGGGATCAGATCTTGGGTCAAACAGAAAGCCAAGGCCCTAGTTGGATTCCTCAGTACAGGGCACTGGTGAGGGCTCATAGGTCAGAGACAAGAAGTACCACTTCCTCCCACAGCACTCACCTGAGTACCAAGAGCACATTTCCAGGGCTGCACCTGTAAAAACCTGCTGGCCAAGAGAAAGCCCTGTACAGAAATCCAGTGGTCCACCTGTGACAGCTAGTAATGGGAAAGGTTCTACCCTGTTATTTTTAGCAAGTCTCTTCTTCCTATTTTAAAAGTTCAGCAAGCAGATGATCTGAAATTGAGCTATTATTTAGATTAGAATAATAACCTACAAAGAGCACAGATGCTGATTTCCACTTAGTAAGACACTGTTCAAAAAACAGTGAGGTTCTTACAGGTAACTGAATGTGTCCCCAGGCAAATCAGATGCTCCTCTCTGCATATAACATTTCAAAAAAAGAGATAGATAGCATGAAGGCAAATTAACTAATGCAGAAAGGTGACAGAATACAGATGCCCTTCAGTTTTAAAATTCATCAGGTTCCCGCAGATACCAGAAAATCACACAGCTGCATATCAGACTTTGGGAGTGCAGGCACTGTCAGGGTCACAGAGAATACTTTAGTGATCTGAAACAGAATGCTACATTTGGAAGAGAATACTAAAGCCTTGCTACTCAGAGTGTGATCTGAAGACGGTCAGAATGGTCTTCCCAGGAGCTGGTAGACACCTAGGCCTTCAGACTCCAACCCAGACCCAACGAGTCACAATCTGCACTTTAACAAGATCTCCAGATGATTCACAAACACATTAAGGCTTGGAAAGCACTGTACTCCTGAAAACACTGATAGTTTGCTGGCAAAAGAGGCCAGCTGAAATTTCAGGTGATTCACAGATGCACATGTATAATGAGCTCTGAGTCAGTCTGGCCCTTTCCTGGTACCAGGGAAGGTTGACTTCTTTCAACCACAAGCTGAACAATTGAGAAGTAAACCTTTAAAAATTACAAACACTGGCAACCAATCAGGTGAGCTTCATTTAATTCCCACCACTTTAGAGGAAAAACCCAAAGAACAGACTTGTGGTTGCCAAGGCGGGAAGTAGAGGGATGGATTGGGAGTCTGGGGCTGGCAGATGTAAACTATTACGTTTAAGACAGGCCTACTGCATAGCACAGGGAACTACATTCAATAACCTGGGATAAACCATAATGGAAACGAATATAAAAAAGAATTATGTATGTATATAACTGAGTCATTTTGCTGTACAGCAACTTCAATAAAAATATTTAAGATAACATAGAAAAATATAGGGAGATAGCAGTGTTAAAAAATGCTTTAATCTGCAGTGTTAAAAATGCTTTATTAATCTATCTGGAAAATGACAAAAACCACAGCCAGATTAAATAATCAATTAAGTGAGCATGGGTCATTACATTGTCATAACTGTAATCATTAAAATCTGGGCAAAGGTACTGATTTAT
Source organism: Nanger dama (assembly GCA_917880005.1). Classification (NCBI taxonomy): domain Eukaryota; kingdom Metazoa; phylum Chordata; class Mammalia; order Artiodactyla; family Bovidae; genus Nanger; species Nanger dama. The sequence continues at coordinate 921,672 of CAKJTW010000132.1, read as the reverse complement.
TGATTGGCAAAATACTACCGATTTTTTTTTTTTAAGTTCCATTTAATAATGCTGGAAGGAAAAGTAACCTGAATCTTGATCAGGGCTTTCACCTTATTAGCTGCTCATTGAGAAGAGCAAATTTTGTAAGGGTTTGACACTAAAGAGTACAAGTGAACGGGTGTAGTCATGTTATATTTTATTCCACTTACAACACTTATCTTTTCACGCCCACTTCCCCCAATCACCTAATGTCCTAGGTGAGGCTAAGGGGAACGCTTCCAAAAAGGGAGGAACAAAGTCATTGAAAACAATTTTTACGGCTTAAGGAACTCTGTCTTGAAACATCTTGTAATAGCAACGAGGTTCTATTCTAATTTTCTGAACAATACTGGCAATTACCACATTAACTTATGATTTCCTTAGATTCATTCATCTGATTTCATTTTCCCAGACAGAGTAACTGGGCAACGAAGCCACGACACCATGAGGAGATGGGGTACGGGAGGGCACCATGAAGACAGGGGACGTGAGGAGACAGGGGAGACCGTGAGGAGATGGGGTACGGGAGGGCACCATGAAGACAGGGGACGTGAGGAGACAGGGAGACCGTGAGGAGATGGGGTACGGATTACTCATCTTGCCAACAAAGAGTGTCTGCAAGCTCTATTCCGCCAGACTGCTTACAGCAATTTTCTTTGTGCCAGAGCACCACCAGTCTTTCCCTATTTGGCTCTACCGTATTCTGAATATAATAATCATAAACAGAGGCAAGAGAGGCCTTGTTAGGGGCACCACTGACTAAAACCGCCCACCCTGGCCAGGGCTGAATAGTAAGCACTTGCGTGAGTGGTCCTTGCATAGGAGGCCCTGATAAGGAATGCAGACATAAGACTACCACGAACTGGAAGAACTTGGGCAAGGTCAAAAGGAGAGTGTAGACGCCAGTTCATAAGTCCCACCAAACTCCCAGAATCCTCCTCACTGGAATCCATATGCTGAGCAATGCGTGCACCACCAGGAAGGACCCTGAGTCAGAGCGACTGGCCAGAGACAAGCCAGAAACTAATCTCATCACCAAAAGAGCCGAGACTGTGGGCCACGCGGCAGAGCAGCCCTCCTGGGTTCTGTACCCTTCTGCTCTCCACCCGGGCGCCCGTTCCCAACAAAGTCTCTTGCTTTGTCAGCACGTGTGTCTCCTTGGACAACTGGTTTCCCAGTGTCAGACAAAAGCCCACTCTTGGGCCCTGGAAGGGGTTCCCCTCCCTGCAACAGCCTGAGGTACTTTTAACTGTGGTACCAAGTTAACAGTGTGAATGAATCATGAACTTTGGCACCCCCCCCCCCCTGCCCCGTGCCTACCCCCAGGTACCTGATATAACAGCTATTTTCCCAGATCCATGTTCTTCTCTGGCTATTCGTTCTGCTTCCTCCATCAGCAGCATGCCAAAGCCCTACCAAGAAGCAATAAGGGGCATTAGGGAACAGTGAAGGAGAGAGGTCATTAAGAGGGGTCCATAAAACAAGAAGGCTGATATTTAGTAGCTGCTAAACTCGTTAAAAGAGTGACAAAAACCCATTTATAGGCATAAGGAAAGAAATGATTCAGTTATACCAAAAGTACTCAGGGGCAGACTAGGAATAACTCTGTAACAAAAAACACCCCAAGGTATTTTGTGATGATGTAATCTAGGCACAGCAAGGGCGGAACTGCCTGTCAATTTCTGCCACTTTTTAAACAAGTTCTAGGCAATCTCCAGGTGATGAAAGTCTGGAGCATCTTCTCCTGTATTATTAGTCACCCTTTCAGTTTCTAAAAGGCTTTTGGAAACCAGGCAATATTCTTAAATCATCTATTTGGGGGTTTAATGCTAGGTCCACCATTAGCAGTTTTAACTTGCTCCCCTCAAAGTGAGAAAAGTGGTTATTTATTTAGGTTGTTTGGGGGAGTAGAATAGCATGCCACTATCTCTTAGCTTGCACTGACAAAGTGCTTTAAAATTTCGTAAGTGCTTTCTTTCACATTATCATCTCCTTCGATTCCAGAATAGTTGACTCACACAAAATTGCCAGTATTAGATCATTTCTGACTTTCAAAAATAGCAATCTCCTATGGTTCAGTCTATTATTATATTCCAGTTGATTGAGTCTCAATTCGTCTCTCCCTCCCCCTCCCTCATGCCCAAAGGGGTACAATTTAAAGGGAAAACCTCCAACAGCAGTGACGTTGGTGCCTCTACTTCTGCACTTCCCTTTCTCCTCTCCTCTTCCTTTTCTTCTCTGCCCTCCCTCTCCCCGCTGCAATCCCTTTTCTCTTTTCCTCCTTTGAGCGACTTCTTAACCACAGTCAAACAGAAATGCAGTCCAGGATACCTGATGCTGAAATTTAGTGGGATCCCGACTGCTTACGGGGACCACACTTCCGTACACGTGTAGCTCTCGGACTATGGACACACCCCCAACCAATTCGAAACGGAATGTCTCCTCTGAACACTTCCGTAATCTCAAGAGGCCAATCAAGATGTCCTGATCTGGGTCTTCGTACGATAGGAAGGTTTCCCAGCCTCCATTTGCAACATAATCTCTTCTCACCAATTCAACCTGTTTTAATAAAAAGCCACACAAAACTTTTTTAAAGAAAGAATTAGAGAACAAAGTACATTTCTATAATTATATTTATTTAAACTAATATCTATAATTAGGGATAGAGAATAAATAATCACAAATTATGTTTCTTTTTATTTGTCTCCTCTCAATAGCACTGACTATAAATGAGAATTTGTGCCTTGTCTACAGATGATGTAAGAGGAAAACTGTTTTACCATTTTATAAATATTTGAACCTCATTAACCTTAAGATTCTTACAGGGTTTGGCTCAGTTAATATTTCCATGGATTTAAATCTCTCAGCCTCTATTAAAAGTCTCTAAGATAAAATTATACATTATGTCATGTATATAGTTCTTGGGAGCACCCCAGGGCCCCAGAACTGTGAGGTGCTCAATGGTTTTTGGTTCTCACCTCTTCCACTAAAACCTGCTTTTTGGGGGAAAATGTGTTGGTCTCATTCTTTGATGGGATTTTCAGAAAAAGTATCCCACAGGACCTTTAAAATATTGGGTTGACCGAAAAGTACATTTGGGTTTTTTTGTAAGATGTTATGGAGAAACCCAAAAACTTCTTGGCCAGCCCAACAGTATGCCTAATTGTGAGGTTAACAGGTTAAAGGAAAATACAGTCACCAGAGAGGGGTTTTAGGGGAAGCTTTTGTGTTAGCACTCTACATGGTGTTTTGATTTTTGCATCCTGCTCAAGTGGCCCTTGTACTCTGCACAAATATTAAGCAATTGACACGCAGAGAAAGCTACGTACGTGGGCATGGCCACACTCAGATGCACTCCAAAAATGGGCAGATTGGACCCACAGTGGGGTGATCAATCAGACTGACACTGACATTCCTCCTCAGCTTCTTGTCTGCTGCGTAACTGGACTGCACAAGAATTTGGCAGAAGAACTACATGTGCCAGGGTCTACTTTTCGCTTAAAAGGTCCAAGATGTGAAAACTGTCAATTCATTTTGAAAAGAGAAATATCAGCTGCAGATCTCATCTCTTCTAGCCTTTCTCAAACAGGCTCCCACAGGAAAGAGAACCCCCAGAGAAAAATCTGGCAAATAGCTAGCACGATGACATTACAGGAGAGAAATTAATTCATTAAAAATATGTTTTATAGAAACCCTGTTGACGAGGGTGATCTCTTCACCTGATTACCACAAACGGGCAATAACTGAACAGTTGCACACAGAGATAAGCATGTGACACTCAGCTTTACCCGAAGGTAGCCACTAGTCACATTTGGCTATTTATATTTTAATTCTTTGACACTGTGACATTAAATAAAATTAAAAAATAAGTTCTTCTTGCACTAGCCACCTTTCAAGTGCTTAACTGTCACATGTGACTGGCAGCTAACTCCATGTTAGGTGGTACAGATGACAGGACATTTCCAACACTGCAGAAGGTTCTGCTGAATAGTACTGATCTATAATGAAGTTCCAACCTGATCTTCCTAACCTGGCCCTTCTAGTGTTGACTGACCTTCATATCTGGCTTTGCTGACTTGACCTGATTCTCAATGACTCTTTGCTCTTAGTTTATTCATTAACTTTGAGAGTTTGGTTTTGGTTCTAACTATAGGGCTTCCCTGGTAGCTCAGCTGGTAAAGAATCTGCCTGCAATGCAGGAGACCTCAAATTGATTCCTGGGTCGGGAAGTTCTCCTGGAGAAAGGATACTTAACCCACTCCAGTTTTCTTGGGCTTCCCTGGTGGCTCAGATGGTAAAGAATCCATCTGCAATGAGGGAGACCTGGGTTTGATACTTGGGTTGAGGAGAGCCCCTGGAGGAGGGCATGGCAACCCACTGCAGTATTCTTGCCTGGAGAATCCCCATGGACAGAGGAGCCTGGCGGGCTACAGTCCATGAGGTTGCAAAGAGTCAGGCATGATAGAGCAACTAAACACAGCACAATACATAAGCAGGTATAGGCCCAGGCTTGACAAAGAGTAATGAGCAGGACCTAATCTCTCTATAAAATGAAGACACTCGCCTGGTATGGCCGGACCTTGTGATGAATTTCTTGGATTCCAACCTCTCTGGTTCTCACATCACGACACTGTGAAAAAAACAAAGCAAAAGAAATGAAGAAAGGGGAGGAAGGAGGGACGTAGGAATGGGGAAAAAATAAAGAGAAAGAAAAGAAAGAGGGAAGAGGAGGCAAATATAAAACCGGTCACTAATATAATTTTTACTGAAACTTCTCCATCAAATTCTGGGCTCAAAATTACATCTGGACATAATTTACATTGAGATTTAAAAATTGAATTTAAAAATGAAGCCATTTTTAATAAATGCGAAGATAGGGAAAAACAAAATGGAAATATATGAAGTTAACAGTGTATTGTTTTGAAAAGAAGTTTAGAATCCAAAGGAGATTGATACAAATATTCAAAGTAAAGAACATAGCTCCTAAAAATTTGAACATAGTTTTACCCAGAGGATACAACTGTATCTGAAAGTGCAATCTCAAACTATATCTATAGGAGAGTAACAATTGAATTCCTAATATTCAAAAACCTTCAATAGCAGTTAATTTTTTTAGCATTACCATATTTGTATCAAATTTTAGAAATGTCAGAAAGAGGGAAACTAAGACTGCTATCTTTTGCAGAGAAGGGCTCTGTGGAATAAAGGATGGGAGGGAGGAAGGAATGCAAGGAAGGAGAGGAAAGAGCTTTTATTATCATACAGTCCGAATCATGGTGTCATGGTGGCAGACTGGCTTTCTGAATGTCCCAGGAAGCACAAAGTTGCCTGTGGATGTGTGCACGGCCTAGCTACATGATGTAACTCTCGCTTCTACTCCAGGGCCCAGTGTGCAGGCTGTGAAGCTGACACTTATAATTTGTCCCCTATAGAACAAACTGTGGAACTTATTTCCAAGATTCTAACGCTTTCCAATGGTGAGAAAAGATCACCCTAGGAAAGCTGATGATGTCTTGCAGTCATACTACTAATAGTGTATTTGGTGTATATATGGAGAGAATCACGAGAAAAATAAGCGCTCGCTATTCAGTTCTAGAAAAACTAAGCTATTTCCATGCCCTGGGAACCCATATCCCATGCTTCGAAAGAACACTTGTCTGCTTTTGTCCTTTCTTGGAGGGGGTGGGGAATGGTTTTTATGAAAAAGATTGGGCTGTCCTAATTTTCTAGTAAAGACACTGCCTAGGTAAACTAGATAACTTTTGGCTACGACTGAATTCCAGTCTTGAGACTCAATCCTAGATTACTTTATGAGAGCCTATCAAGGTTTAAGAGGGGTACAGGGTTAAAGATGATGGCTAAATGCTGAGGTTATCAGGCTAACCAGGCCAGGAGGAGGAAGAGGAGCTGAGGGACTGGGACAGCTGGGGACCAGGGAGCAGAGCAGTCACACATTTGCTGGGGCTATTCATTACTGTCATGGGGGTTCCTTGGTGGTTCAGTGGTAGAGAAACTGCCTGCCAATGCAGGAGACTTGGGTTCAATCCCTGGGTCAGGAAGATCTCCTGGAGAAGGAAATGGCAACCCACTCCAGTACTCTTGCCTGGGAAATCCCATGGACAGAGGAGCCTGGCTGGTTATGGTCCATGGGGTCACAAAGAGTTGGACATGACTGAGCGATCGCTGCTGCTGCTAAGTGGCTTTAGTCGTGTCCGACTCTGTGCAACCCCATAGATGGAAGCCCACCAGGCTTCCCTTCCCTGGGATTCTCCAGGCAAGAACATTGGAGTGGGTTGCCATTTCCTTCTCCAGTGCATGAAAGTGAAAACTGAAAGTGAAGTCATTCAGTCATGTCCGACTCTTAGTGACCCCATGGACTGCAGCCCACCAGGCTCCTCCGTCCAAGGGATTTTCAAGGCAAGAGTACTGGAGTGGGGTGCCATTGCCTTCTCCAGACCGAGTGACTAAATAACAATTACTGTACATACAGTTGCTGTTTTTCTAGAACTTAAATTATTATTATTATTTTGGCAGAATAAGCCAATAATGTTCACAAACTCTAGACCGTTTTCTGAAAAAAAAAAAAAAAAAACCTTCTTTATAACAAATCAACTAAGAGAAGACAATGTTTCGGGTATGTCCACAAACATGATACTTAGTCCTTAAAACAATGCCTTTCAAAGAGTGGTCCATGTCTGCACTGTGTCCAGAACCTCCTTCAGCTCCGCACCAGACCAAGTGAAGCAGAAGCTCAAGGCAGAGGCCAGCATGCAGGCTCAGCCTTGACACCCCCGGCCTTTCCTCCTAGCAGCTCTGAGAAATAGCTCCTAGGGCACGGAGTGTTAAACCATATCGTGATTTCAAAATCATCTGCAGATTCCCGGGCTCTTTATACTCCCAGGGAAAGCAGAAAGGAGGTGCTTAGTAAATATTTATGAAATAAAAAAGCAAATGAAAAGACACAGGGGCAAGGTGGGGCAAGGGAGAGTGGTATATCTGGACAATAACATTGGTAATTATTTCAGCATATCATCCTTGTTTCTTCAAAGGTCGTATTTGTCTATAACCACTGGTCAAGAATCAGACACCCAGTATTTCAAAAGAAAAGAGGGTTTCTAAAAAGGAGCTGAATACATACTTGGCAATTTCAGTAGGTAAGAGGAAACAACCTTTAAATTGACAAACCCACACTCTTTTAGGAGAAAGCAGAGGGATGCAGGGATGGGATGCAGATGGTGGAACCATTACTTCAGCTTCAACATGCTGTACAGAAAGAAGGCCTTCAATGCATGAAAGCGCTTTGACCCAAGCTGTAAGTTTATCAGGTGATCGCATGCTGAGAGTACTTTGATCTTCTGCAGTTACGGTCATGCTCTTACCTGTATTCCAAGGTCTTTCATTCTTGCAAATGCCAGCTCTCTCAAGTTTCCGTGCTCCACTCCTGAGCTGACTAATGGCATTGGAATATCTCTGCAGAAGAAAAACATCAGATATTGCAAAATGTAAGTCACTCTCTGAAACAGGAAGGCAGCGATATTTTTTTACAAAAGGAGAACCACCCTTCCCCCTCAAAAAACCCCTACAAAACAGAAAAAGAAAACAGAGGCTGAATATTCTAACTGGAAAGATTCACAGCTTTTCTACCTCTCAGTTTTTCCATCTATGAAATTATGATTTTCACTAATCACGCAAGGTTTTCTTAAGAAATACCTAATGAAATCACTTTATAAGATTACTAAACACAAAACAAATATCCAATAACCATTATAATGATTTTTGGCTGAAGAGACACCTGTACTAAACAGGAAATACAATTCTTGTTGTTGTTGTTTTTACAAAATCCAATTTGTTTAAAAGAGAAGAAATAAAAATTATTAATGCACTTATTTACAGCTTATAAACACTTTCCCATAGAGTCGCTGAATGACAAGTAACCAGGAAGCTTAAAAGCCTGGCCGAGATGACAACTGGTCTCAAAGAATATATCCCCCCCACCCCCCATTTCCTAAAAATCTAAATTAGAAGTGACTCTTCCCTGGTGGTGCTAGTGGTAAAGAACCCGCCTGCCAATGCAAGAGACTCAGGAGACTCGGGTTCAACTCCTTGGTCAGGAAGATCCCCTGGAGGAGCAAATGGCAACTCACTCCAGTATTCTTGCCTGGAAAATTCTGTGGACATAGGAGCCTGAATGGCTATGGTCCATGGGGTTGCAGAGTTGGACACGACTGCATGACTGAGCACAACTTCATTAGAAGGGAATAAGGACTTGCTTAAAGATGAAGTAGATAAAATTTATTTCCTGGCATTAAGATAGTGTTAAATGCCAGTCACCAAGGAAACTTTGATCAAAAGTTGAAATTATGAGCTTCATTTTAGTAGCCTTCAACATCCCTTCTAGAGAAAAATCAATATCTTAACACAAAATAGAAAAAAAAATCTGAAGTAAGAATATGCTTAGCACATCTCCTATTTAAAGACAACTCCCCAATTTGTTTTGTCTAATATTTGGTGGATTAGAAGACTTGAAGGATACACCAATTATCTTGTTTTCTCATTTTTGCTTTTGAATCAACTTGAGTGTTTTCCTTCTCTTTTGGTTTATCCCTCCAAATGTTAAGTAAATACAATTAGCTAATTCACCATTTGATTCTAATAAGATATTCCCCACTCATTCAAAAGTATCAAAAGCTAATCAATTACATTAAAAACTACACATAATAAATAGACTCTGGAAGCAACTATAAAGTAATGATAAGCCAAAATTCTTTAAGAGAATGACATACCAGGGAGTTCAAAGTGACATAAAAAATATACTTTAGAGTGGTTAGTTAATATCTGTGATTTACTTACACTTTTTAGTAAAATAAACTTTCTTTCTTTGGAACTGTAATTCCTTCCAACCAGTCCATCCTAAAGGAAATCAGTCTTGAATATTCAGTGGAAGGACTGATGCTGAAGCTGAAATTCCAATACTTTGGCCACTTGATGTGAAGAGCTGAGTCATTTGAAAAGACCCTGATGCTTGGGAAGATTGAAGGCAGGAGTAGAAGGGGACGACAGAGGATGAGATAGTTGTATGGCATCACCGACTCAATAGACATGAGTTTGTGTGAACTCTGGGAATTGGTGATGGACAGGGAGGCCTGGCTATGACTGAGTGACTGAACTGAACTGAAAACCAGATATATCTTAAGTATTTGTTTTTGTTTACATATTTATTTGGCTGCACTGAGTCTTAGCTGCAGCACGAGGGATCTTGAGCTGTGGCATGTGGGATCTAATTCCCTGACCAGAGACAGAACCCAGGACCCCTGCATTGGAAGTGCAGAGTCCTAGCAGTTAGACCACCTGGGAAGTCCCCAGGTACACCTTAAATTAGTAATCAGAAGAAACTGAAAGAAGGCTAGTGAAGGAAAAAGCAGTTTTTTTTTTTCTTTTTGTGCTCATACCCCAAATAAGCATAATGGAATTTATGATTCTATTTGGTTACACAGATAATTAGGGTATTCTTTTAGGTGATGGAGGAAAAAACAGTTTATTTTAGGAAGGAGTGTATAAAAAACTGTTTTAAGTTTTTTACTATTTCATATTACATAAACCAAAGTTAAAATTTCCCAAATGCCTCTTTTAACCCTGAACTAGTCAATCCTAAAGTAAATTAGTCCTGAATATTCACTGGAAGGACTGAGGCTGAAGCTGAAACTCCAATACTTTGGCCATCTGAGGGGAAGAACTGACTCATTGGAAAAGACCCTGATTCTAGGAAAGATTGAAGGCAAGAAGAGAAGAGCGAGGCAGAGGATGAGATGATTGGATGGCATCACCGACTCAACGGACATGAGACGGGAGCCCTAGCTCGAGCTAGCAATAAAACCCCCTTTTTGCTTTTGCATTGCCGTGGACGTCTTATTCTCTTGGTCCTGGGATTTGGACTCTGGGCATAACATTTGGGGGCTCGTCCAGGATCCCTTTAACTGGGAAGAATAACACTCTCCCGGTAGAAGGGGCTTCCTCACTTGCAGGAAAAATATCTGAACACCGGTGTTAAGTTTGGTTAGCCAGTGTAAGACCGAGGCCCAGCATATGCACTGGAAGGCAGCTGGCTCTGGTGAGAAGAGAGCTCTTGTCAGGCTTAATCAGGGGTGAATTAGTCGTCCTAGCATGGCACCCCACTCCAGTACTCTTGCCTGGAAAATCCCATGGACAGAGGAGCCTGGTAGGCTACAGTCCATGGGGTCGCTAAGCGTAGACACGACTGAGCGACTTCACTTTCTCTTTTCACCTTCATGCATTGGAGAAGGAAATGGCAACCCACTCCAGTGTTCTTGCCTGGAGAATCCCAGGGAAGGGGGAGCCTGGGGGGCTGCCGTCTCTGGGGTCGCACAGAGCTGGACACGACTGAAGCGACTCAGCAGCTGGAAGGTAGTAAAGGACAGGGAACCCTGGCGTGCTGAAGTCCATGAGGTGGCCAAGAGGTGGACACAACCTAGCGACTGAACAACATCCTATTAAATTACTCACAAATACATGTAGTTTCACAACAAAGCATAACACTGTTATATGTGATATGAAATTAGTCTGATAATCTCAACGGCAACCAGTTAGTACCCATTTCGTGAGATTCATTTGACTCTTGTTATTCATTGCAGTGAAGTCTGATAATGGCCATGAACACTGAATGAGCAAACATGGAAGCATTGCTCCTATGAAAAACAGAGGGTTAGGTTCCTATCTGCTTTCAGGTCATTTTCTTCCACTGATCAACACATCACTTTGTTCTGTGTTTCTGTTCAAAGACACTTTATTTAACACAGAATTCATTCAGTAACACTGTATATGGCCACAGCACTGTGATTCATGCTGCAATGAAGCTTATCTAACACGTTTATTTTCTTCGTAAGAGACATCACAGTCTTCTTGTGCTTAGGGATACTATGCATGAAAGAAAGAAAGGAAGTGAAGTCGCTCAGTTGTGTCCAACTCATAGTGACCCCGTGGACTGTACCATACCAGGCTCCCCCATCCATGGGATTTTCCAAGCAAGAATACTGACGTGGATTGCCATTTCCTTCTCCAGGAGATCTTCCCAACCCAGGGATTGAACCTGGGTCTCCCGCATTGTAGGCAGACGCTTTACCGTCTGAGCCGCCAGGGAAGTCTGGGACATTTTAAACAGTAAAATCAACAAAAAGCACAAAAATGTGAAAAACGTGTTATTAAGTGGATTGTTAAAGAATACCTGTTACAGTGTGAGAGCTGACACCAGTACAAATACCATGCCCGTATCCTATTCCTCACCGACCCTCCAACCACCAGTCTAGCATCTGCTGAAGAATCCTACACCACCTGCCCTGCAACAGTCATCACTGGTGATTATTTCCACCATCTCTTCTGCATTAGTTGAGCTTGTATTTCAAGGAAGAATGTTCCCTTCTCTAATTTATAAACTCATAGATTCCTATTTTATTCAACCAGTTGTAGCAGTCTGATATCAACATTATTTTGTTACTTAAATTAGATGTGGCCAGTAGGCATGCATTTAGGCTGGCTTCTGGGTCCTTCTGACGCATCTGCAACATTCTTTGAGTATTTCCTTACTTTCTGCAACAAGATGTTCTAAGCTTATCTTACATGTTTGCTACCCCAACCCTAGAACTGGCCATTTACCCAAGCAGTCCTGCTTCCTTTCAGTGGAGCACGGTATTTAAAACCAAGATCTGGGCACTCACTGTGCTCATTATTACTGAGGTATCATTGCCTTTAGAGATGACTTAACACATGGACATCACCAGATGGTCAATACCAAAATTAGACTGACAATATTCTTTGCAGATGAAGATGGAGAAACTCTATACAGTCAACAAAAACAAGACCTGGAGCTGACTGCGGCTCAGATCATGAGCTACTTATTGCAAACTTCAAGTTTAAATTGAAGAAAGTAGGGAAAACCACTAAGCCATTCAGGTCAGACCTAAATCAAATACCTTACGATTTTACAGTGAAGGTGACAAACATATTCAAGCAATTAGATCTGATAGGCAGAGTGCCTGAAGAATTATGGACAGAGGTTTGTAACACTGTACAGAGGCAGTGACCAAAACCACCCCAAAGAAAAAGAAATTCAAGAAGGCAAAGTGGTTGTCTGAGGAGGCCTTATAAATAGCTGAGAAGTGAGAGGCAAGCGAGAAACAGAAAGATACATATCCACCTGAATACAGAGTTCCAGAGAATAGCTAGCAGACATAAGAAAGCCTTCTTAAGGGAACAATACAAAGAAATAGAGGAAAACAATAGAATGAGAAAGGCTAGAGAAAGACTTCAAGAAAACTGGAGCTCTCAAGGTAACATCTCATGCAAAGATGGGCATAATAAAGGACAGAAACAGTATGGACCTAACAGAAGCAGAATATATTAAGAAGAGGTGAAAAGAATACACAGGAGACCTATACAAAAAAATCTTAATAACCCAGATAGCCACAATGGTGTGATCACTCACCTAGAACCAGACATCCTGGAGTGTGAAGTCAGCTGGGCCTTAGGAAGCATCACTTTGAGGAAAGATAGTGAAGGTGATGGAATTCCAGCTGAGCTATTTCAAATCCTAAAAGGTGATGCTGTGAAAGTGCTGCACTCAATATGCCAGCAACTGTGGAAAACTCAGCAGTGGCCATAGGACAGGAAAAGGTCAGTTTTCCTTCCAATCGCAAAGAAAGGCAATGCCAAAGAGTGTTCAGACTACTGCACAATTGCACTCATCTCACATGCTAGCAAAGTAATGCTCAAATTCTCCAAGCGGGAACTTGCTGGGTTTAGAAAAGGCAGAGGAACCACAGATCAAATTGCCAACATCTGTTGGATCATCAAAAAACCAAGAGAGTTCCAGGAAAACATCTACTTCTGCTTTATTGACTATGCCAAAGCCTTTGACTGTGTGGGTCACAACAGACTGTGGAAAATTCTTAAAGCGATGGGAATACCAGACCACCTGACCTGCCTCCTAAAAATCCTGTACCTAAGTCAAGAAGCAACAGTTAAAACTGGACATAGAACAACAGACTGGTTCCAAACTGGGAAAGGAGTATGTGAAGGCTGTATACTGTCACCCTGCTTATTTAACTTCTAGGCAGAGTACAACATGCAAAATGCCAGGCTGAATGAATCACAAGCTGGAATCAAGACTGCCAGGAGAAATATCAATAACCTCAAATATGCATATGACAAGACCCTAATGGCAGAAGGCAAACAAGAACTAACAAGCCTCTTGATGAAGGTGAAAGAGAAGAGTGAAAAAACTGGCTTAAACCTCAACATTGAGAAAACTAAGATCATGGCATCCAGTCCTATCACTTCATGGCAAATAGAGTGGGAAAAAGAAACAGTAACAGATTTTCTTTTCTTGGGCTCCAAAATCACTGCGGATGGTGACTGCAGCCATAAAATTAAAAGACACTTGCTCCTTGGAAGGAAAGGTATGACAAACCTAGACAGCATATTAAAAAACAGAGACATTACTTTGCCGACAAAGGTCTATATAGTCAAAGCTATGGTTTTTCCAGTAGTCATGTATGGATGTGAGAGTTGGACCATAAAGAAGGCTGAGCACCAAAGAATTGATGCTTTCAAATTGTGGTGCTGGCGAAGACTCTTGAGAGTCCCTTGGACTGCAAGGAGATCAAACAGTCAATGCTAAAGGGAATCAACTCTGAATTAAGTTGATTGGAATTCAATGGAATTGAGTTCACTGGAAGGACTGATGCTGAAGCTCCAGTGCTTTGGCCACCTGATATGAACAGCTGACTCATTGGAAAAGACCCTGATTCTGGGAAGATTGAAGGCAGGAGAAGGGGGGCAGCAGTGGATGAGATGGTTGGATGGCATCACCAACTCAATGGACATTAGTCTGAGCAAGCTCTGGGAAACAGTGAAGGACAGGGAAGCCTGGTGCACTGAGGTTCATGACGTCACAAGGAGTTGGGACACAACTTAGTAACTAAAAACAACAATACATATATCTATTTCTATATACCAATTTAAAAATCTGTGAGATCGTGCTGATAATTACAATTCTAATCCAATGCTCAGTGTTGTTTTCAGCTTTCTACTTTTCAATGCTTGTAAATCCCTTTAGTAAGAAGTCTGGCTCTCTTATCTTTAGTACGCTTATGTGTTTGCTAAATCAAACAACAATCATTTGCTCAATGTAACCAACCTCCCAACTACTCTATTTGCCACCTCTGCACTCGCTGCTCTCACTCTCCATTTCTTCCGGTGTCAGGCATGCTGCCGTCAACAGCGCTGGGGTATTGCCTCCGCTGGCGATGATGGGAAGGGGAGGTGAAGGCAAAGGAAGAGGGGCTCTACAAAATATTTTAATAGTGTACCAGTACTTTTAAAAGACATACTAAAATGTTCAATACAAGTAAATTCTCTGAGGAGTAGGTTTTCTCATATAGTGCTATTAAGCAGAACTATATGATAGAAGGAAACACAGAATTACCAGCAGGGCTAGCTAATCATTTATGGGGCCTGAGAAGGCAATGGCACCCCCACTCCAGTACTCTTGCCTGGAAAATCCCATGGATGGAGGAGCCTGGTGGGCTGCAGTCCACAGGGTCGTGAAGAGTTGGACATGACTTAACAACTTCACTTTCACTTTCATGCATTGGAGAAGGAAATGGCAACCTACTCCAGTGTTCTTGCCTGGAGAATCCCAGGTATGGAGGAGCCTGGTGGGCTGCTGTCTATGGGGTCGCACAGAGTCAGACACGACTGAAGCGACTTAGCAGTAGCAGCAGTGCAAAATGAGAACAGAGGGTCTCTTCTTAAAATATCATTAATGATTTCAAGATAATGAGAACAGAGCATTAAGCCAAGTTAAAGACCCATGCGACTACAAGGTTGCACATGCCTTGAAGCTGGGACTAGCTACCCCAAAGCACAAGTCAGTGCTAACCTGGTAACACAGGGCTTTACAAGGATTCTGACAGCTCATAACTGTCTTTATATTCATGTCCGTCACTACAACATGCAACATGGTCTCTGGCAATGAAATGCCTGGAGTGTCCCAGAAGGGAATTTTCCTCATTACAGAATAGAAATGTAGCCAACTCCACTTTCAGAGATAAAAATTTACTTTCACTGAAAATGAAGAGAGAGAGTTCTATATACATTGAGCATCTTCTATGTGCAACACAGAATATAAAGCAATCTGGAATATATAAACAGACACTATTCCAGACTCTCAGGAGTTCAAAGTCCAGGTAAAATTATAGACCCTCTGATGTTGCTACATTCATCTAGGTGAGTTTCATTTATTTTGAGGTTTTTCTAGTCTAGTCTAGTTTCACTTTCTTGGCTTGAAGAGATACTCCATTCAGGAATATTCACTTTTCTATTTCAATAGGTAGCCTGTCAAGCTTAGAGGTACTAATATTTGCAATTTGCTCATCCAAAGTCTTTCAAAGTGATGTCTAGAGCTTTTTTGGTCTGAAGTTCCTCACACCTCAGAAACATCTTTCGGTTGCAAATTGGTATTCTATTCTAATGCTTCACATTGATTTAAAAGTCACATCAAGGCAGACAGCTGTCAAATAGCCTGTGGGCAGCGGCAGTTTAATGTGGCTCCATCATGTGTCTGGAGAGAATTTCACATTTAATCATTGCCTCCACTCTTCCCTGCTGCAATACAGAATGATTCATTGGGGTGCTACTTCATAAAAACACCCAGTTAGATGTTACTGACTCAACTGTCACAAAATTTGAAGTGTAAAACAGTTAAGAAAGAAAAAGGAGGGGTAGGTGGTGTGAGGAAATTGTAATTTTTTTAAAAGACAAGTGTAAAACATTGTTTTTACTTGAAGTATCTTCCCTCCCACTTTCCTTCCTTTGTTCATTTCTTCTGATACCTGTCCAGAAAATAATTCTTAGAAACTTCTCCATATATGAGTTTCATGAGTGAACACTAAGCAAATTGTCTGTAATTAGCAGAAGCTGACATGAAGTGAACCTACATAGGAATAAGCCAGATTTTCTAAAGGCACAGAACACAAAGGCACACAATTTTCCTTTGCTATGATTTAAAACAAAAATAAACTATAATTAATAAAACCCCCTGGATTAAACACCCTGGGAGGAAGCTTTTCCTTTGCCAATGGTTTCTTTACAGCAAGATATAACTAACCGCTTCCAAATGAACAGAGTGAGGATGCTCAGTTGTACTTCTTGACCATATCAGTTTTCTACATTTTCAGAACTATTCTGAGAGTTTAAAACCAAAGCTAGAAGAAACACTGCAGAGTGAAAACCCTGTGATTCTTTCCCCAAATCAGAAGGTTTCTCAGCCGCTTAACACCATCTAAACACTCAGCCTTCTCTTGTACACATTTGCATGTAATGCTTGAATCACCCATTAACACTTCCCTTAGCACTTCTCTTTCAAAATTTGACCATTGAGTCCTTGATACAAATTTCTTTCTGGAAGTCTAGATATATCGTATCTAGCTATATCTGAACATAACTTTAAAAATAGCAGTAAATGGAGTATAACATTTTCAAGCAGAGATATGAAGCTGTTTTACCAAAACACAGCTACCAAACTGTTAAGTGTTAATATCAATAAACTCAGACATGCAGATGACACCACCTTTATGGCAGAAAGTGAAGAAGAACTAAAGAGCCTCTTGATGAAAGTGAAAGAGGAGAGTGGAAAAGTTGGCTTAAAGCTCAACATTCAGAAAACGAAGATCATGGCATCCAGTCCCATCCCTTCATGGCAAATAGATGGGGAAACAGTGGAAACAGTGTCAGACTTTATTTTTGGGGGCTCCAAAATCACTGCAGATGGTAACTGCAGCCATGAAATTAAAAGACGCTTACTCCTTGGAAGGAAAGTTATGACCAACCTAGACAGTGTATTAAAAAGCAGAGACATTACTTTGTCAACAAAGGTCTGTCTAGTCAAGGCTATGGTCTTTCCAGTGGTCATGTATAGATGTGAGAGTTGGACTATAAAGAAAGCTATGCACCGAAGAATTGATGCCTTTGAACTGTGGTGTTGGAGAAGACTCTTGAGAGTCCCTTGAACTCCAAGGAGATCCAGCCAGTCCATCCTAAAGGAAATCAGTCCTGGTGTTCATTGGAAGGACTAATGTTGAAGCTGAAACTCCAATACTTTGGCTACCTGATGCGAAGAGCTGACTCATTTGAAAAGACCCTGATGCTGTGAAAAATTGAGGGCAGGAGGAGAAGGGGACGACAGAGGATGAGATGGTTGGATGACATCACCAACTCAATGGACATGAGTTTGGGTAGACTCCCGCAGTTGGTGATGGACAGGGAGGCCTGAGGTGCTGCTGCTGTTCATGGGGTTGCAATGAGTTGGACATGACTGAGACTGAATGGAACTGAAGTATACTATGTGAACACGAACATAAGTTTGCTGGTTTCCTAGTCTATCTGCCCAGGAAAGAGAAGATCACTCCAAGACCTTTGAAAGGTAAAATTTATCAAGTTTTCTTTTGCGCTATCTCAATAAAAAGCACCATCTATCTTCTTTATGATCCAAATTCCATGACTGGCAAATTATATATAAACAGACAACTGATGTAAGAAGGCACAAATAATAATCAGCTTCATGGGAGAAATGTTAATCCTAATAACTAGGGAAATGCAAATTAAAACTCCTAGGTAAATAAAATAAAAAATACAACCATTTAATTCTGTAGAGGTTGTGATAAAACCAGAAACCACATATTTACTCTAATCTGACATAAATTCCTTTGGAAAACCATATTAATATACATAGCAAAAAAGGAACACTTATTTATTTATACGCTCCTTGTTCCAGAAAGTATGTTAATAGGAAAAGTAACAACAATGCTTAGATCTTTTTTTTTTTAAGTAATCCTTCTCCTGGCTTCTACTACTCTAACAGTTGCTTCAATAGAAGTAAAATGTTCTATGCACATGAATTTTCATGGAGTGGAGGCCAAGATAATAATAATAATAAAAAGAGAGATGAAGAAACCAGGAAGCAACCTAAATGTCTAACATTGGGAACAATTTGCTGAATGAGACAAATTAAAATGCCAGATTACCAGGCTGCCATTAAAAATGATAACTATGAAGATTATTTTTCAAATCATTCACAAGAAATAGAATTCAAAAAGCATTATTTGCCAGTGTATAAAATGTACCGTACAGACCTACTGTCTGTTAAATTGCGAGAACTCACTGTACTGTCACATAAGACATTGAAGTGATGATGACGACAGTATGAAGAGAAGCATGAAATACTAGAAGCGGCAGCAATATGGAGCCTGCCACCTGCTATGCAGATTTACTCTGGTGGTAACCTCAGATATGCAGATGATACCACTCTAATGGCAGAAAGTGAAGAGAAACGAAAGAGCCTCTTGATGAGGGTGAAAAGAAGAATGGAAAAGCTGGCTTAAAACTCAACATTCAAAAAACTAAGATCATGGCATCTGGTTCCATCACTTCATGGCAAACAGATGGGGAAAAAGCAGAAGCAATGACAGATTTTCTTTTCTTGGGCTCCAAAATCACTGTGGACAGTGACTGCAAGCATGCAATTAAAGGACTTGCTCCTTGGAAGAAAAGGGATGGCAAAGGGATAGAGTATTAAAAAGCAAAGACATCACTTTGCTGACAAAAGTCTGTATAATCAAAGCTATGGATTTTCCAGGAGCCATGTATGGATGTCAGAGTTGGATCATAAAGAAGGCTGAGTGCCAAAGAATTGATGCCTTTGAACTGGGGTGCTGGAGAAGACTCTTGAAAGTCCCCTGGACAGCAAAGAGATCAAACTGGTCAATCCTAAAGGAAATCAACCCCAACATTCATAGGAAGGACTGATGCTGAAGCTGCAATACTTTGGCCACTTGATGCGAAAGGTGGCATATTTGGAAAAGACCCTGATGATAGGAAAGACTGACGGCAAAAGAAGAGGGTGGCAGAGGATGAGATGGTTAGACAGCATCATGGACTCAATGGACATGAGTCTGAGCAAACTCTGGGAGACAGTGAAGGATGGGAAAGCCTGGTGCATTGCATTCCATGGGGTTGCAAAGAGTGGATACGACTTGGCAACTGAACAACAATAAAATGTACTGTATCCCAATTATACAAAGAAAGTTTTAGAAAAATAATGTAAGCCTGATAATACCACATATATTGAAAGTGATTTTACAGTACCTTTATAAATGAAATATCATTCTGTTGATGTAAATATATTGCAAGAAAAATTAAATACATGGCTGAAAATTGAGAAGAAAATATAAGTTGTGATAATTAAACTATTCTGCAAACTTTGTTGGGAAGAAGCATAAGAATCACATGATCAAAAAGAAATGTACTGGGGTCAATGAACAGTGGTGCCACATTACACCCTACACCCAAGCACCACAAAGGCCTAGTCAAGAATTTCAGTGATTATTGACGACCAAAAGCAAGTCAATATAAAATAAACTTGAATCATATTATGCAGTATATACAAAGAAAATAAGTAAATAAAATAGTTAAAAAACAAGCAGCAAGATATTATAAACTTGAATGAATTCCACAATATATGTGTGTTAGTCACTTAGTCGTGTCCGACTCTTTGCAACCCCATGGACTGTAGCCCACCATAGGATTCTCCAGGCAAGAATACTAGAGACGATTGCTGTTCCCTTCTCCAGAGGATCTTTCAAGGCCCAGGGATCAAACCCTGGTCTCCTGCATTGCAGGCAGAGTCTTTACCGTTTGAGCTACAGGGAAGTCCACAGTGAGCTACACACAAAAAAACAGAATTCTAATAGAAATGTGAAAAACAACATCATAGCTATACTAGAAACACAAAAATGTAAAAATAAAATGACAAAGATTTTATCTTTATATTAAAACTACTAGAAAATAATCAACTTCAGAATTAAGAGGGAAGTTGCTATATAAGACAGGGAGCCCAGCCTGGCTCTCTGTGGGGGAGAGAAGCAAGGGAGAGAAGGGATATATGTATAGGAAGAAAAGTTATGACCAACCTAGACAGTATATTGAAAAGCAGAAACATTACTTTGCTGACTAAGGTCCGTCTAGTCAAGGCTATGGTTTTTCCTGTGGTCATGTATGGATGTGAGAGTTGGACTGTGAAGAAGGCTGAGCGCCGAAGAATTGATGCTTCTGAACTGTGGTGTTGGAGAAGACTCTTGAGAGTCCCTTGGACTGCAAGGAGATCCAACCAGGCCATTCTGAAGGAGATCAGTCCTGGGATTTCTTTGGAGGGAATGATGCTAAAGCTGAAACTCCAGTACTTTGGCCACCTCATGCAAAGAGTTGACTCACTGGAAAAACCCTGATGCTGGGAAGGATTGGGGGTAGGAGGAGAAGGGGACGACAGAGGATGAGATGGCTGGATGGCATCACAGACTCAATGGACGTGAGTCTGAGTGAACTCCGGGGAGTTGGTGATGGACAGCGAGGCCTGGCGTGCTGCAATTCATGGGGTTGCAAAGAGTCGGACATGACTGAGCGACTGAACTGAACTGATGGCTGATTAGTGTTGTTGTACTCCAGAAACCAACACAACAGTGTAAAGCAACATTTGTCCAAATCAAAAATAAATTAAAAAGTTAAGTAAATTATCAGTCCCAATGCATGAAAATCTGACCACACAGCTAAACTCAAGATAACTCTCTACCAAAGGTCTTCACTGTTGGCAACTGAATCATCACTGTCTTCAAATAGAAACTGTCCAGAGATTCAGTGAGGACATTACCAAGTCGGCATTTTACTTCTTGTTTCACAGCAGTCTATCAGGTTTTAATTCACTCACACATTGGTAAAGTAATAAGAGTATCACTTCAAAAGCTTAATCCTACACCCCTGTGCACTACGTGTTCCACATAAACCCTGTGAGTGATGTACTGATAGAGAAACACCTCTCATAGTCTGGCCTCCAGGATTAGAGCTGGGGGCGGGATGGGAGCAGGGGCCTCTTCTACTGTTCGATTTTCCAGAGAGCTGTAATGGGGTCGACACAGGAGAACTGGGAACATGGATGTTTCTTTAATCAGCTTCATGTTAGTCATGCATAATATCAAGACTTTCTCCTCCTATGCCCTTTTGATTGTCTAAAATACTCTTAATTCTTTCTGTCATGACCCCTTTATAGTTTTACTGGAGAGATTATATTTGCTGCTCCTGTTTTCTCAAAGCCCTTATTTTTTCAGTTGATGATAAGCCAGGATAGTGGCCCTCAGTGATATTTCATAAAACCTATAAAAAATAAGCTTTTAATGTTTTAGCAATGTCTTCGTTGCTTGAGACTCACTGGTTACAGCACTAAGGAGTTTAAAGATAAATACAGTGGGAAAGATGGAAACTCTTCATCTGATTTCCCATGCTATACCTTGTTACTCTTGGCTAAGAAAAAAAAAAGCAAACTGGTGACCATGGCTGGGAAATGTCTACTCTGTGATACTTGTTGCCTCGCTTGACTGCTGAGAAGTAGTGTCTTCGTTTTTCTCTGGTGGCCCCGGCAGTTAAACGCAATGGATACTTTTCTTTTGCTGTTGTTAACACTACTTACTACATCTTTGTTTTCTATCATATTTTTAAAAAAACAATCTCAAAGTCACAGAAAAATTCCCAAGTGTGGTACCAATAACTATATTCCTCAAGTATTTGAAAGTAAATTGGGAACAAGATGTCCCAATGGCCCCCAAGAATACTCTTAAGTATCTCCTGCTGCTGCTGCTAAGTCGCTTCAGTCTACAACAAGGATATTCTTTTATGTAACCATAATACAACCACCAAAATCCAGAGACTACAGTGGCACTTTAGTGCTATCTAATCCTAGACTCCATCCCAGCTTCCTGTGAGCCTCTGGTCCCAGCATTCCCATCAGCTGATCAAACATGACTTTTTAAAAATTTGTGTTTCTATTTATGGTCTTGCACTCTCTCTCTCTCAATAGATGGAGAGATGCTTCATTAACATTGAACTCATGCCTCAAATAGCTCATGTCTGAATGAAGCTAATCTGACATAGGTATTTTCTCCATAAGGCACAGTTATAGGCTTCCTGCATGCAGGATCACTATACAACACTTCAGTACTATGTTTAGAGGCCATTTCAAATAGCCACCTCACCAACAAGCAGCCCAGAATTGCAAAAACCATGCCTGTTAAATAGACTGTGAAAAGGACATGTCCGCAACACATATTATATTTGTTATCGTTTATTACAATTATTTCTATATCTACCATCAGGTTGAAAACCACAAGTTCACACCAGTATCCCCTATTCCAGAACACCATGTGGTATATTCTAATTATTTCATTTTTCATATTTGTAGTTCCATTTTCAGGCTTCCCTGATGGCTCAATGGTAAAGCACCTGCTTGCCAAAGCAGGCTTGATCCCTGGGTTGGGAAGATTCCCTGCAGAAGGGAATGGCAGTATGCTTGCCTGGAGAATCCCATGGACAGAGCAGCCTGGAGGGCTACAGTCCATAGGGTCACAAAGAGTTGGGCATTACTCAGCAACTGCACAACAATGACAAATCTCTTTTTCAGATAACAAAAACCCAGGTCCATTACCCTTAATACTGTCTACCTACGAGATCCACCTCCTGCATGTTACTGACCCTTCCTTTCTGTCCTCATCTCTGGATCCCCTGGACACACTCTCCTCGCCCTGCTGACAAATGGTGCCAAGGGCAGGCATCAGCAAGAATGTCCCCCCTCACATCTGGGCTGCTCCAGCCTGAACACCGCAACTGACTCCTCCACAAGAACACCCTCCTCCCTGTGCTCTGGGTCCCATTGCTCCCTAGATCTCCATGCGGATGCCTGTGTGGCTCAGTACCTCCTAATGTCTCTTAGGCTGAATTATTCCAGAAAGGTGAAAGAGAAGGAGGAGAATGCAAATAATCGTGATAACTGAATTTTTTCATCACTATCTCCTTAGTAATTTTTTAAAAAAAGAAATTATTGTGTATTTATTTATTTATGCTTACATCATACAGCATGCAGGATCCAAGTTCCCTAACCAGGAATTGAACTTAGGATCATGGAGTATGGAGACTGGCATTGGGAGCACAGAGTCTTAACCACTGGACCACCAAGGAAGTCCTTCTCTGTATTTTTAACTGTACTTAAAAAAAAAAATCATTAAGCAATTTAGGTCCTTATGGTGGGCCAACAATTATAAAAATTTAAGAAATCAACATGTTGTGGCAGAAATGTGTAAACATTCTTTGATGTTGTTCTTGTTTAGTTGCTCAGTCATGTCTGACTCTTTGCAACCCCATGGACTGTAGCCCATCAGACTCCTCTGCCCATGGGATTCTCCAGGCAAGGATACTGGAGTAGGCTGCCATTTCCTACTTCAGAGGATCTTCCCGAACCAGGGATCAAACCTGTGTCTCCTGCATTGGCAGGTGGATTCTTTACCACCGAGTCACCTAGGAAGCCCAAACACCCTTTGACCTTTAAGCAAATCCATTATTTTACGTCCTTGATGATCTTCCCATAGTTGACAGTTCTGCTATATGTTATGAGTAGCACAGTCTTTGTGCTCAGCAGAGTAATAGTCACAGGATAGCTGACAGGACATCCATTTGTTAATCCCATTTGGCCTTTTACTGGTAATATTAGAATCTGGGTGGTTTTGAGTAGGGTGGTGGAAATGTGCCTTAACAACCAGGAAATGCAGGAATGGCTTTGTCAGGATTGTAGTAAATAGGTAACTTTATGGCTTTTAAATTTTATCTTCAGTGTTATGTTTCTAGTTAGAAAAAAAGGCAGGGGTGGACCTTCCCCAACCTGAGTGTCCAGTGGTTAGGGCTCCACTCTTCCACCAGAGTATATCTACAAGATGGCGGAGGAGAAGGATGTGTACTCATCTTCTTCAAAAACTCCAAAATTACAACTCGCTGCTGAACAACCGTTGACAGGATAATGTTGTATCCCACCAGAAAGAGATAATACCCCACGTCCAAGGGCAAAGGAGAAGCCCCAGCAAGATGGCAGGAGGGGCGAAATTGCAGTTAGAAACAAACGCCTTAGAAACAAACACACAAGGTCTCAAACAAAACCTTGTGTGTACCAGGAGGCCCCACAGAGACTGAGCCAGACCTGCCTGTGAGTGTTTAAGTGTCTCTTGAGGAAATACAGGTCAGCAGCGGCCTGCCACAGGGGCAGGGGCTCTGGGTGCAGCGGACTTGGGTATGGCATACGCCCTCTTGGAGGAGGTCCCCATTAACCCCACCACAGAGCTGCCAGAACTAGCACAGGACCAGGGAAACAGACTCTTGGAGGGCACAAACAGAACCTTGTGCACACCAGGATCCAGGAGAAAGGAGCAGTGACCACAAGAGACTGACCCAGACTTGCCTGTGAGTGTCCAGGAGTCTCTGGCAGAGGCGTGGGTCAATGGTAGCCTGCTGCGGGGTCGGGGGCACTGAGTGTGGCAGTGCGTCCAGGGGACTTTTTGAAGGAGGTCGTCATTATCTTCATTACCTCCACCATAGTTTGGTCTCAGGTCAAGCAACAGGAAGGGAACACAGGTCCGCCCATCAACAGAAAATTGGATTAAAGATTTAATGAGCATGGCCATCAGAATAAGATCCAGTTTTCCCCTCAGTCAGTCTCTCCCATCAGGAAGCTTCCATAAGCCTCTTATCCTTATCCATCAGAGGGCAGACAGACTGAAAACCACAATCACAGAAAACTAACCAAACTGATCACATGGACCACACCCTTGTCTAACTCAATGAAACTAGGGCCACCCAAGATGGGCGGGTCATGGTGCAGAGTTCTGACAAAACATGGTCCACTGGAGAAGGGAATGGCAAACCACTTCAGTATTCTTGCCTTAAGAACCCCATGAACAGTATGAAAAGGCAAAAAGATAGGACACTGAAAGATAAACTCCCCAGGTCAGTAGGTGCCCAATACGCTACTGGAGAAGAAAGGAGAAAGAACTCCAGAAAGAATTAAGAGATGGAGCCAAAGCAAAAACAACACCCAGTTGTGGATGTGACTGGTAATGGAAGTAAAATCCGATGCTGTAAAGAACAATATTGCATAGGAACCTGGAACGTTAGGTCCATGAATCAAGGTAAATTGGAAGTGGTCAAACAGGAGATGGCAAGAGTAAACATCAACACTTTAGGAATCAGCGAACTAAAATGGACTGGAATGGGTGGATTTAACTCAAATGACCATACATCTACTACTGTGGGCAAGAATCCCTTAGAAGAAATAGAGTAGCCCTCATAGTCAACAAAAGAGTCTGAAATGCAGTACTTGGATGCAATCTCAAAAATGACAGAATGATTTGTTTGTTTCCAAGGCAAACCATTCAAGATCACAGTAATCCAAGTCTATGCTCCAACCAGTAATGCTGAAGAAGCTAAAGTTGGATGGTTCTATGAGGACCTACAAAACCTTCTAGAACTAATACCCCAAAAAGATGTGCTTTTCATTATAGGGGACTGGAATGCGAAAGCAGGAAGTCAAGAGATAACTGGAGTAACAGGCAAATCAGGCCTTGGAGTACAAAATGAAGCAGGACAAAGACTAACTGAGTTTTGCCAAGAGAACGCACCGGTCATAGCAAACACTCTCTTCCAACAACACAACAGAAAACTCTTGGACATCAAGGCTCTTGGACAGAAGACTCTTGGAGAAGACAAATCGACATCACTGGATGGTCAATACTGAAATCAGACTGATTATATTCATTGCAGCCAAAGATGGAGAAGCTCTATACAATCAGCAAAAACAAGACTAGGAGATGACTGTGTCTTGATCATGAACTCCTTATTGCCATATTCAGACTTAAATTGAAGAACATAGAGAAAACCACTGGACCATTCAGGTATGACCTTAAATCAAATCCCTTATGATTATACAGTGGAAGTAACAGATTTAAGGGATTAGATCTGATGGAGTGCCTGAAAAACTATGGACAGAGGTTTGTGACCCTGTACTGGAGGCAGTGATCAAGACTATTCCTAAGAAAAGAAATGCAAAAAGGCAAACTGGTTGTCTGAGGAGGGCTTACACATAGCTGAGTAAAGAAGAGAAGCAGAAGGCAAAGGAGAAAAGGAAAGATATACCCAGCTGAATGCAGAGTTCCAAAGAATAGCAAGGAGAGATAAGAAAGTCTTCCTAAGTGATCAATGCAAAGAAATAGAAGAAAACAATAGAATGGAGAAAGACTAGAGATCTCTTCAAGAAAATGAGAGCTACCAGGGGAACATTTCATGCAAAGATGGGCACAATAAAGGACAGAAATGATATGGATCTAACAGAAGCAGAAGATATAAAGAAGTATACACAGAAGAAATATACGAAAAGATCTTCATGACCCAGATAAGCACAATGGTGTGATCACTCACCTAAAGCCAGACATCCTAGAAAGTGAAGTTAAGTAGGCCTTAGGAAGCATCACTATGAACAAAGCTAGTGGAGGTGATGGAATTTCAGTGGAGCTATTTCAAATCCTAAAAGATGATGCTATGAAAGTGTTGCGCTCAACATGCCAGCAACTTTGGAAAACTCAGCAGTGGCCACAGGATTGGAAAAGGTTAGGTTTCATTCCAATCCCAAAGAAAGGCAATGCCAAAGAATGTTCAAATTACTGCACAATTGCACTAATCTCACACGTTAGTAAAGTAATGCTCAAAATTCTCCAAGCCAGGCTTCAATAGTACGTGAACTGTGAACTTCCAGATGTTCAAGTTGGATTTAGAAAAAGCAGAGGAACCAGAGATCAAATTGCCAACATCCGCTGGATCATCGAAAAAGCAAGAGAGTTTCAGAAAAACATCTATTCATGTCATGCTTTATCGACTATATTAAAGATTTGACAAACTGTGGAAAATTCTTAAAAGAGACGGGAATACCAGACCACCTTACCTGCCTCTTGAGAAATCTGTATGCAGGTCAGGAAGCAACAGTTAGAACTGGACGTGGAACAACAGACTGTTTCCAAATCGGGAAAGGAGTATGTGAAGGCTGCATATTGTCACCCTGCTTATTTAACTTATATGCAGAGTACACCATGCGAAATGCCAGGCTGGACGAAGCACAAGCTGGAATCAAGGTTGTCAGGAGAAATATCAATAACTTCAGATATGCAGATGATACCACCCTAATGGCAAAAAGCAAAGAAGAACTAAAGAGCCTCTTGATGAAAGTAATAGAGGAGGGTGAAAAGCTGGCTTAAAACTCAACATTCAGAAAACGAAGATCATGGCATCCGGTCCCATCACTTCATGGCAAATAGATGGGGAAACAGTGGAAACAATGACAGACTTTATATTTTGGGCTCCAAAATCACTGCAGATGGTGACTGCAGCCATGAAATTAAAAGACACTTGCTCCTTGGAAGAAAAGCTATGACCCACCTAGACAGCATATTAAAAAGCAGAGACACTACTTTGCCAACCAAGGTCCATCTAGTCAAGGCTATGGTTTTTCCAGTGGTCACGTATAGATGTCAGAGTTGGACTATAAAGAAAGCTGAGCACCGAAGAATTAGATGCTTTTGAACTGTGGTACTGGAGAAGACTCTTGAGAGTCCCTTGGACTGCAAGGAGATCAAACCAGTCAATCCTAAAGAAAATCAGTCCTGAATATTCATTGGAAAGACTGACGCTGAAGCTGAAACTCCAATACTATGGCCACCTGATGTGAAGAACTGACTCATAGGAAAAGACCCTAATCCTGGGAAAGATTGAAGGCGGGAGGAGAAGGGGACAACAGAGGATGAGATAGTTGGATGGCATCACCAACTCGACGGACATGAGTTTGAACAAGCTCTAGGAGTTAGTCATGGATAGGGAGGCCTCGTGTGCTGCAGTCCACGGGGTCGTAAAGAGTCGGACACGAGTGAGTGATTGAATTGAACTAAACTTCCACTGCAGGGGGCATGGTTCTAATCCCTGATCAGGGAACTAAGATCTCGCATGCCTCAGAGCACAGACAAGGAAAAAAAAAAAAACAAAAAACCATGACTGTAAATGAGATCTCAGATTCTGTCTCCTAGAAAAAACAGTTCAGATGATTTCCTTCATGCCAACAGGAATAGGTCACTCTCCATACTTACATTAATATCAGTGAAGAATGCTTGTTGCTACTCTTTCAGAGGGTCTAGAACAGGGATAAAACACACATGGCCACAGTGTGTCCTCTCACAGTCAGTATAGGATCTGGTTGGAGCAGACCCGGAAGAGGAAACGCTGATTGAGATCACAGGCTCCTGCAACCCAACACCACAGTGCTGGCCATCACCCTCCATCCATCTCCTGGCTCACGAATGAGTGGAGGAGTGAACACATGGACACACGTGATACTAGCAAAGCAGCTTGGACACCTGTCTCGTCCCCAACCCCTCTACATACAGAGGGCATTCCTGGTGTCCCGTTTGTTCCCAGACCCTCCACATACAGAGGGCATTCCTGGTGTCCCGTTTGTTCCCAGACCCTCCACACACAGAGGGCATTCCTGGTGTCCCATTTGTTCCCAGACCCTCCACATACAGAGGGCATTCCTGGTGTCCCATTTGTTCCCAGACCCTCTACATACAGAGGGCATTCCTGGTGTTCCATTTGTAATGAAAAAAAAATTCAAACCCATCAATTTTCAATGACACTGTTCTCATTAGAAACTGTAGAAACTGTGGATAGACAGACTTGTCACTAATGACTGCTGGCATGAAAGGTAACACACTACCTCTGCACGCGGTACACTCGAGTCCACGGGGGGTACGAGGGCCAGGATCCGGGCCACCAATTCGATCAGGTCGCTGGGGGAATAACTCTTGTATCTTCCTGACTTCCACAGCTCATAGAGCCCTGTCCCACGAATCACCAGGGTGGGGTAGAGTTTCAAACCGTCAGGACGGAAAGCTGGGTTCTCGAAAAACTCCTGTGGAGAGAGAAGATGAGCTCCATTAGTTACATGGAGATTACCCGTGGTGAAGCTTCATCCTGGGCTGACTTCTCTCACACCACCTGCCTGGTCCCTAGACTACTTTCCATCAAGCGAGGGGAGACAGAACAGAAACTCACTGTTTTTACAGTTTCATGGGAGCAAGACACTTGGGTGCTGGATGCCCGAGCCCCGGCTGACCCAGCTCCTGGCCGCTGCTGCGGTGTCCCTGCCAGCCTCCCCACCTTGCCTTCCTGCTGTGGCAAAGGCCATTCTCTCTGCCTGGAAATCCTATCAGGTTTTCTTCATCTAGCTCACCTTTAGGTCTCAGCTTGAATGCCAGTTCTTCAACGAGGTCTCACTGACCTTCAAATACAAGTTGCTTCACTTTTGGGGGGAATTCTGTATTATTGCTTTCTTAACATCATCACACTGACGATTCATCTGATGCCTGCCTTCACGTCCAGACCATATCCTCCTTTAATAATGAAATATATTTAAAAGTGACTTTTAAAGTGACATAGATCATTATCTGGGCTGCAAGACCTACGATGTTTTCTGTGTGGCCCTCTACAGAGAACGTATACCGACCCCTGGGTATGACTGTGTTGCTTTCAGGCCAACAGGCGCCATTCCTAACCCAGAAGACACACACAGTCCATTTGTCACCTGGATGCTGAACAATACAGCTAATTCATCTCTTTTGACACAGTCATTTCCTGCATTGTATCACCCCAGCTGGCTTATTTCTTTACCTGGGATGAAGCAAGGAGATATCAAGGCTTCTCCTTTCTATGATTTTGCACCGCAAATTTGCTCTTATCTAGATTCCACTTGACATGTGATGGAGGAATTAAAGTGGATTCATATAGCTCCCTCTCACCCCGACCTGGCATTAGTATCTAAATGGCCAGAGTACTGTATCTTGTGAATGGGGTAAATGCTTTCTATCTTGTGCTGTTATTACTCCAGAGCTTTCCATTGTGTAACTTGCTTTCCAAAGAGATAGAACTACTGAGTTTTCGATCTCTCTCACTGACTCCTATTATCATCTTAAACGCTGTAATCTTTGTGCACCACTGGCTCTGAGGGACAGTCTGCTGTAATTGCGTGTAATTTTCCCTGTAACATTTATATTTTAGAGAGTCATCCAGTCTTTAATAAGTATTCTATAGCCATCCACAAAGGGTATGTATGCAAGTCACTCTCCACCTAGTCTGCATCCATATGGGGAACACAGGATTTCAGCAAAGTACTTCTGGCTACTTGCATAATAAATTTAGGAGATATAAGGGCTGATATAATCCTTTCATAAGAATGATGATAGATGGAATTGGTGCTGGATTTCTGGTTAAACACAGAGAACTGAAACATGTGTTTCTTTCCTTTCCTTCCAAAATCACACTAAAATAACAGGAAATATTTTTTTAAAAGCATAAACTCAGAGGAACAAAGGGAACATCAGATGAGAGAGGAGGAGGAATAAGTGATGGCAGTAAATTTCTGGAAGACAGAAAATGGAAGATTGGTAAATGCTGCAAATGAAGAAAACTGCAGACAAACTATCTGCAAAGGAGGATTCGGATGAAAGGGCAGCTCAGTCACACAAGAGTCTCAGGAAGGCACATAAATCAGAAACAGCAGGCATCAGGCAGGAGGGAAGACAGCACTGGATCAGTCTTTTCACAGATTTATCTCTAATTCCCCTAATTCCTGAGTCCTTCTACAGGCAGTCACCTGCCCGTTTATTCCCTGGAGAAACTAGAAAGCTGCAGGACTCTGAGATGCCAGGTGCAAAAGAAGACGCGAGTGAGCACCAGAGCTTGAAACAGGAGATTAAGTGAAAGCCAGCATGGTAAATGGTGGGCCCCACCCTGCTCCCTGGACACTAGCAACCAGTTTGCTGTGACCTACACACACATCCCCCACAGCCCCCAAGAGCAAGCTGGAGAGTTTGTCTCTGGATTAAATAAATGGTCCTAAATAAGAGTTCAGGGCACTGACATTTGGGAATCCCCTAAAGAAAGGAAGGCTGATTACTGTGAGGTATACCATCAACAAGCCACAGAGAGTTTGTGATCTGGTTTTTCAGCTCCTCACCTTTAAAGCATGACCATTTGGCTAAGGATTACCAGATTCTTGGGGGAAGTCTAAAACAGGAAAGGCAGACCAAACAAAAGAAACAGGAACTTGGAGGAAACAGAGGCATCGCATGAAGGAAAGATAAACCTCAAAAAACAAACTATTAATTCCTTTAGAGAGAGAAGATCTAGTACATCCATAAAGGGCTTCCCAGGTGGCAGAGAACTTGCCAATGTAGGAGACGCAAGAGACGTGGGTTTGTTTGATCCCTGGGTTAGGAAGATCCCCTAGAGAAGGAAATGACAACCCACTCCAGTATTTTTGCCTGGAAAATTCCATGAACAGTGGAGCCTGGAGTGCTACAGTCCAGGGGGCCACAAAGAGTTGGACATGATTGAGCATACGCACACAGACAAACAGATACACAAAAAACAAGAGGATGCTAGAGAACTGAACAATAAGAATATAAGAAAGAACTCTTGGAAATTAAAACTATAACAAAAACATCTAATATAAAAGTTGAAAGATAAAGTGAGAAAATAATAAGAAAGCAGGAAAAAAAGAAAACAAAAACAGAAAAGATAAGAATATTAGATAATCAACCTGGGAGATCCAACATTTCTAATACGAGTTTTAGAAACAGAACACAGAGAATGAAACAGGAAAAACTATCCCATAGTACAAAGAAATTTCTCAGATGGTAAGAGTGGATCAAAATATAGCACGATTAATTTTTAAAAGACTCTCTTAAGATACACCACTGTGATACATCACTTTCTTCAGAGTGAAAAAAACCCAGGTTATCTATATTGTAGTTTTTAAGGAATAAGGAATACAGTATTAGGAATAAGAATGACAATATGCTTCTTAGCACCACTAGTAAGAGCTACAAGGCAATGGCGTAATGTGTTTTAAAAAAGAAAAAAGGAGGGAAAATTGCTTTACAGAATTCTGTTAAGTGTGAAGGTGGAAGACAGAATAGGGACATTCCTGAACATGTAAAAGGCTTACTTTCCACGATGACTCCTTTCTTAGGAAGCTGCTGGAGAATGTGTTTTAGTAAAGAAAGTGTTGAAGTGTGAAGTGTTAGTTTTCAGTGGTGTCTGCCTCTTTGCAACCCCATGAACTGTGGCCCTCCAGGCTCCTCTGTCCATGGGGATTCTCCAGGCAAGAATGCTGGAGAGGGTTGCCATTTTCTGCTCCAGGGAATCTTCCCAACCAAGGGATCAAACCCGGGTCTCTCGCATTGCAGGCAGATTCTTTATCATCTGAGCCATCAGGGAAGCCCAAGTAAAGGAATAAACCAATAAAAAGGATTAATTTGGTTTCCAAAACAAAGGTTCTGACTGTAGAGAGTCAGAAGAGGAGCCCTAAGGAAGACACCTGTGAACTAGACACAGAATTGCCAGTCCAGGTTGGAGCTGGGCGATTACATGTCCAAGAGTTATATCTTCAGTCTAAAAATGGAACTTAGAGTATCTGACAAGGTTGGCCAGTGACAGAGGGTCTTTAACACTGAACAGGCACATTTGAAGGTTACAGGAACTTGGAGAACTAATATGCAAGATAAAAGAAAAAAAGAGAGAGATGATTTTGTAGTTAACTGGAAGAAAAACAAAAAGTTACTTAAGAAAAGAAAGTAAGTATGATATATTGGCTTCCCCAATGGCTCAGTGAGTAAGGAATCCATCTGCAATGCAGGAGACACGGGAGAGGCGAGTTTGATCCCTGGCAAGGAAGATCCCTTGGAGAAGGAAATGACAACCCACTCCAGTATTCTTGACTGGGAAACTCCATTGACAGGGGAGGCTGGCAGGCTACACTCCATGGGGTCACAGAGTCGAACAAGACTGAGAGACTAAGCACAGGGTATATTACTTGGATCCATCTGAATAATAATAATTTATGTAAGAATTGTAATGCAAACATTGACTACTAACGTAACTAAAATAGTGAGCTACGATATTGAGAGAACGGGAGGAGAGTTAAAATCATGAACTCTAACTCTTGTAATAGTAATACATGGAACAATGGACTGATTCAAAATTGGGGAAGGGAAATTTTCATGCAAAGATGGGCACAATAAAGGATGGCAATGGTAAGGATCTAACAGAAGCAGAAGAGATTAAGTAAGAAGAGGTGGCAAGAATACACAGAACTATACAAAAAGGTCTTCACGACCCAGATAACCATGATGTGTGGTCACCCACTTAGAGACAGACATCCTGGAATGTGAAGTCAAGTGGGCCTTAGGAAGCATTACTACGAACAAAGCTAGTGGAGGTGATGGAATTCTAGCTGAGCCATTTCAAAATGATGCTGTTGAAGTGCTGCACCCAATACACCAGCAAATTTGGAACACTCAGCAGTGGCCACAGGACTGGAACAGATCAGTTTTCATTCCAATCCCAAAGAAGAGCAATGACAAAAAATGTTCAAACTACTGTATAGATGCACTCATTTCACACTCTAGGAAGGTAATGCTCAAAGTCCTTCAAGCTAGGCTTTAACAGTATGTGAACCGAGAACTTCTGGATGTACAAACTGGGTTTAGAAAAGGCAGAGGAGCCACAGATGAAATTGCCAACATCCATTGGATCATAGAAAATGACAGAATTCCAGAAAAACATCTACCTCTGCTTTACTGACTACACTAAAACCCTTTGACTGTGTGGATCACAACAAACTGTGGAAAGTTCTTAAACAGATGGGAATACCAGACCACCTTACCGTTCTCCTGAGAAACCTGTAGGCAGGTCAAGAAGCAACAGTTACAACTAGACATGGAACAATGGACTGGATCCAAATTAGGAAAGGAGTATGTCAAGGCTGTATATTATCACCTTGCTTATTACCTCCTATGCAGAGTACATCATGCAAAATACCAGGATGCATGAATCACAAGTCAGAATCAAGATTGCTAGGAGAAATATCAATAACCTTCACACATGCAGATGACACCACCCTAATGGCAGAAAATGAAGAGGAAGTAAAGAGCCTCTTGATGAAAGTGAAAGAGGAGAGAGAAAAAAGCTGGCTTAAAACTCAACATTCAAAAAAATAAGATCATGGTATCTGGTTCCATCACTTCATGGCAAATAGATGGGGAAAAAATGGAAACAGTGACAGACTTTATTTTCTCCAAAATCACTGCAGATGTTGACTGCAGGCATAAAATTAAAAGATACTTGCTTCTTGAAAGAAAAGCTATGACCAACCTAGACGGCATATTAGAAAGCAGATGAGGTACCATTTCACGCTAGTCAGAATGGCTGCGATCCAAAAGTCTACAAGCAATAAATGCTGGAGAGGGTGTGGAGAAAAGGGACTCCTCTTATACTGTTGGTAAGAATGCAAACTAGTACAGCCACTATGGAGAACAGTGTGGAGATTCCTCAAAAAACTGGAAATAGAACTGCCTTATGACCCAGCAATCCCACTGCTGGGCATACACACAGAGGAAACCAGAATTGAAAGAGACACGTGTACCCCAGTGTTCATCACAGCACTCTTTATAATAGCCAGGACATGGAAGCAACCTAGATGTCCATCAGCAGATGAATAGATAAGAAAGCTGTCAGAGTATTACTCAGCCATTAAAAAGAATACATTTGAATCAGCTCTAATGAGGTGGATGAAACTGGAGCCTATTATACAGAGTGAAGTAAGCCAGAAAGAAAAACACCAATACAGTATACTGACACATATATATGGAATTTAGAAAGATGGTAATGATAACCCTGTATGCGAGACAGCAAAAGAGACACAGATGTATAGAACAGTCTTTTGGACTCTGTGGGAGAGGGAGAGGGTGGGTGGGATGATTTGGGAGAATGGCACTGAAATATATAAGAAATGAATCGCCAGTCCAGGTTTGATGCAGAATGCTTGGGGCTGGTGCACTGGGACAACCCAGAGGGATGGTACGGGGAGGGAGGTGGGTGGGGGGTTCAGGATGGGGAACATGTGTACACCTGTGGCGGATTCATGTTGATGTATGGCAAAACCAATACAATATTGTAAAGTAATTAGCCTCCAATTAAAATAAATATAAATTAAAAAAAAAGAAAGCAGAGACATTACTTTACTGGCAAAGGTCCATATAGTCAAAACTAAAGTTTTTCTAGTAGTCATGTATGGATGTGAGAGTTGGACCATAAAGAAGGCTGAGCACCAAAGAACTGATTCTTTCAAACTGTGGTGCTGGAGAAGACACCTGAGAGTCCCATGGACAGCCAGGGGATCAAACTGGTCAATCCTAAAGGAATATTCACTGGAAGGACTGATGCTGAAGCTGAAGCTTCAATACTTGGACCACCTGGAAGGTCTGATGCTAAAGCTGAAGCTTGAATACTTCGGCCACCTGATGTGAACTGCCAATTCACTGGAAAAGACGCTGATGCTGGGAAAGACTGAGGGCAGGAGGCGAAGGGGATGACAGAGGATGAGATGGTTGGATGGCACCACCGCCTCAGTGGACATGGGTTTGAGCAAACGCCAGGAGTTGGTGATGGACAGGGAAGCATGGTGTGCTATAGTCCATGGGGTCGCAGACAGTCAGACACAACCGAGCGACTGAACAACAACAACAACAGTAGGACAAGAGATTCTCTCTGCTGATGCTCAGGAAAAAGCAACCCAAACGCGGAAGAGGGAAACACAGTGGTAAATGTTAGGGCCCCGCCCCCACCACTAGGCCACACCAGTTCAGCGTGGCAGACGGCCACTGCATTTCGATGCGACCCCCTTAGGAGGCACGGGATTCTCAAATACTGTTTAATGATCGTTTATTAATTCCACTTATTTTATAAACTTAAAAATTAATAAACATCCTTCTGCTGGTGATGTGAATGATACATTAGACAAGAACATGGCGGGTGGCCCTGTGGCTTAGATAAGAAGCTGTCTGCCTTTGCAGGGAGCTGACGAAAGCATGAAGCAATGGAGGTGGGGGTGAAGAGGAGGGGACAGCTTTAAAAGATATTCAGAGGGAGTAACAGAGAGGACCTCCTGTTGGATTAGTACAGGGAACAGTAATAGGAGCAGCAGCAGCAAAGATATATGAGCACTTGCTCTGTGCCAGGCATTTTTCTAAGTATGCATTAACTCTGCCCATCTTCACAGTCGCATCATTTTAAAGATGAGGAAACTGAGGAACAAAGCGGTTCCAACAGTTTGCTACCAGGTGGTGGGGCCAGGGTTCAAGCTCGCCCCAGTCTGGCTCTGGAGTCCAAATATTTTCTACTTCCTCCTCAATGATTCCTAAATGTCTAGCTTGAGAGAGTATGTGGATGGCGGGGCCACAAATAGTACAGGAAACAGAAAAGGAGACCACTGGGGAATGCAGAAGTATGTCCATATTGGATACATTACGTCTGAAGTGCGTGTAAGGCCTCTGGTGCCTGGTGAAGAGTATTCAGCAATTGGACTTAAGAGCTGAGGCTTAAGACTGCAGAGAAAATGAGATTCGTTGAAGTGTTAAGTGGTAAAATCAGGACAACAGAAGAAAGACCCACATATATAGAAGAGAGCAAAAGACAGAAGCCACATTTATGCAGTGAGGAGAAAAAGAAGATCTAGCAGAAAAGAAACAGTCCTAGAGGTAAAAAGGGAACCAGGAGGCAGGAGAGTCACAAAAGCCAGGGAGGTGAGAATTTAAGACTGGAGATAGTCCCGTGGGATCTACCTTCCCCGACCAGGGATCTAACTTGCATTCCCTGCACTGGGAGGTGGATTCTTAACCACTGGACCACCAGGGAAATCCCTGGAGATAGTTTCTGACATTAACAAATGCTAAGGTTGAATGAAATATCAGCAGAGAAGTAGCCTTTAGACTTGGAGATTAGCAAGTATGTTACAATGTTTGAGGAAAGGCTGTGTGTATGTGTGTCTGTGTTGGCAGTGCAGGACCTGCCAAACTATAACTTGATCAGTTGGTTTTTGGGAAAACAGCTCAGTGGGGGTGCGGGCAACTCCTGAGAGTCAAAAAGGTGGGCAAACATGGATGGACTTTGAGAGACTTCCCATGACTGACAGAAGGTTCTGGAGATAAATTTCTCAAGAGAAAGCAACACTTTCTTAGCATTTTCAGCACCCTGAGCTTGCGTATCCAAAAGCAGTCTAATTTTAAAAGAATAAAAGACCGAAACAGATAAAAGTTACTATGAGTAATAAATGATACAACATTTTGTAGTCATATCTGAGGACAGGTGGAAAGGGTGAAGTTAATGCTCAAGAGGATAAAGCCCTAAGATGTTAAACATTCTCCATCACAAACAGGATTTTCAGCTTTATAAGGAGAAAGAAAACTTCATTCCAGAAAGGAAATTTGAGTTACTGGACAATATAAGTAAATGCTCTTTATCACACACAGCTTTGACCAGCTCTGCACCTATCACTAGATAAGAGTGTGAATCTACCATGAACAGATGCAAATGAGCACTTCTGCCCTTAGTGACTCAGAATTAACCTAAGTAGCAAGGTGTGAGCGCAAAGCCAATTTATAACTAAGGTGCACAGCACACAGCCCTAGAGATGCTATGGCTGATACTGTAGACGCTTCATGGACGTGCCAGGCAAGGCTGCCTTGTCCTCCAGAGTGGCAACATCTTATAGACCTCCACAGTTATTACAAGTAGACCCCTTACTTAGCAACGCTTCCAGTGGATAAAACATAGTAAGGGAGCTATCTGTGGGCTGCTAATGTGACAATAAACGTAGAGGACAAAGCTTTTAAAAGTTTTATGCTGCCTACTAGTTCAGAAAACCTCTAGAAAACAAGATTTCCTAGACAAAACCTAGTTTTTTAATTAGTAAACTTTTATTAAAATATGTCTTAGTATGGAAAAGTATACAAATCGTAAGTGTACATTTTGATAGATTTTTAAACATTTATTTAATTGAAGGATAACTGCTTCACAATATTTTTGTGTTGGTTTCTGCCATATGTCAACATGAATCAGCCATAGGTATACATATGTCCCTTCCTCTTGAAGACAGATTTTTCCAAATCATGTAACCAGCACCCAAATGCTCAAGTTAAGAAAAGGCACATTATCAAAACCTCAGAAGCCTAGCACATGTCCATTTCCAGTTACAATTCTACCCAGAGCTTCTGAACCTCACATTAATAGAATTCTATGTTACGTTGTCTTTTGGATCTGGTTTCCTTGGCTCAATATTATGTTGAATAGAATCAGCCACGTTGTTGCATGAAGCCATCATTAATTTAGTCTTATTGCTTTATGTATTTCATTGTTTGACTATAACACAACTTATTTATGTATTTGACTTTGATGGACGCCTGGGTGTTTTCAATCTGATGATACTGCCCTCAGAAATCTGTGACTATGTTTTGGTAAATACACATGCACATTTCTGTTGGGTAAACGTGAGGAAGTAGAATTGCTGGGTCATGGAGTATGCGTATGTTTGCTTTTAGCAGATACTATCTAACAGCTTTCTAATCTGATGTACCAGTCTATATTGCCACTAACAGTGAATGAGAGTTCCAGTTGCTACACACTGTTACCAACTCTTGATATTTTTCATTTTCACTACTCTGATGAGTATACGGTAGCCATGAACGGTAGTTTTAAATTTCATTTCTTTGAGGATAAATGACTTAGAGAACTTTTGAACAATTATTGAGTAGCTGAACATCTTATTTGTGAAGTGCTTGTTCAAGATTTTTTCTTTCCTCCATTCTATTAGGGTGTCTTTTAAAAAAAAATTGATTTGTAAAAATATTTACGGTAATCTATAGATTGATTTTTCAGACGATTTTTTTTCTAGAGAGAAATCTGATTTTTCTCATTTTAGCTCTATTGTGTTATTCATTTGCTGGGATGCAGTTAGAAAAGGCATACAGTCTACTCAGATTCCCTCTGGGTTTCTTTGAAAAGACTGTAAACAAGAAGATAAATCTGTTTACACGGAAGGCTGTCTTTGCAATGTTATTTCTGAACTATTCATTATTTTAAAGATACTAAGAAAATAAATTGTGATTTGCTCAGTTATTTGCTATTACTTTACATATTTTTTTTTCCCCCAAGGGCACTTAAAGTTATGAACTCTGGCTATACCACTGGCCCGCCCAGAAGCTGTGCTAAAGAAATGTGTATTTCAGGTGCGTTTAAGGGCTTATAGTCTGAGTACCCAGCTAATACTACTGAGGGGAAGATATGACTCAAAATCTATCACATAGTCAATATGAGGAAATTCGTAACATCTGTGAACATCTGTGAATTAATGCTGTCTTATAAAACAGACCTTTAGTTGTATTTCATTTGCTTGGAAATAATAAAAATAAACTTTCTGAAAGGAAAGAAAGAACATCATGGTGAATTCCACTGTTCTAATAACAGAGCATAAAAGTCTTTTCGCTGATGAAATAACTTGATAAACATTTTCATCCTCTTCTCTAAAAGGATACCCTATGCCACTTTCCAATTTGAGAATCTGAAGGAAGAAAGAGTTTTGACCAATCTCATTTCCCAAGACCAAGCTAACATGGATCAAGCTAACATGTGATAGAGTAAAAACAAACAAACAGGATTTCCCTTGGAGACAGTGGATAAGAAGCCACCTGCCAATGCAGGGGACACAGTTTGATGCCTGGTCAGAGAAGATTTTGCATACTGCAGGCAGCTGGAGACTGGGCACCTCAACTACTGAGCCCAAGCTCTAGAGAGGCTAGAGCTTGTGAGATGCAACTATTGAAGCCTACAGAGCCGAGCTCCACAATACGAGGGGCGGCCCCAATGAGAGGCCGTCACAAAGAGGAGCCCCCTCAGCGCACCAGAGGAAGCCTGAGAGCAGCAGCGAACACCCAGCGCCACCAAAAATAAATTCATACATTATTTTTAAAAATAGCCAACAAACCCCAGAGTTAGGTATTAAAATTCAAAGAACAGAAAGGCTAGAAGAAAACAGAACAGTTTCTTTCACTGCTTAGGGAAATCCTGAAAGAGAAAGGCAGTTCTAAGCTGAGAAGCATCTTAAGAAATCACTAAATAAATAAGTAAACAGGAAAGCTTTGACAACAGAAACAAAGTAAAAGACCAAGAATAGTGTGGGGAAAATATTTTTAACAAATTGCCTGGAAAGTTCATATCATTAACATTAAAAATATTCATATCCAGTGGAGGAATCAGTCAGAGAACAAAAACACACAATTCCCAAAAGATGGAAGAATTATACTTAACTGGATACATGTATACGTATGGCTGAGTCCCTGTGCTATCCACCTGAAACTATCTCAACATTGTTAATTGGCTATATGCCAATACAAAATAAAAAGTTAAAAAAAAAAAAAAAAGGCAGAGCGGTAGCAGCAGCACGCACAGGCATTCTCAAGCAGTGTGGTTTGGGTCAACACTTACTGTGAACTGCTCAATGTCTCTCTCCAGCCCCACGTTCGGCAGATCAGGCATCATATGAGCCACCACTTTGAAGCCAGAATCTTTGGCCAGGTGGAAGGACTCGCACACTGCCTTCACAGTGTGGCCCCTGAGGAAAGAAAATTTACTACCTGTTACACAAATAAACGGCCAAGAAGGTGAGCAGCAGCAACAGAGCGAAACAAAGTCTGACACAGGTAGCAGGAGCTCTGGAATGAAGAATACGGCTGGGGAAAAGGAAATCTTAGAAGGTCATCTTTACATCTCTGCTTCTAAGAAGGCCTGGAGAAAAATAATTTTACTTCTAAGATATTCCTCAGAAATTCCCTTATGCACCTCCTCAAAGTTCTGATAGCAAGTGACTGAGGTCACAAGAATTAATATGGTGGTGGTTTAATCGCTTTGTTGTGTCCTACTCTTGTGACCCCATGGACTATAGCCCACTAGGCTCCTCTACCCGAGGGGATTCTCCAGGCAAGAATACTGGAGTGGGTTGCCATTTCCTTCTCCAGGGGATCTTCTCAGTCCAGGGATCGAACCTGGGTCTTCTGCATTGCAGGCGGATTCTTCATCGACTGAACCACCAGGGAAGAATTAATACACACTAAAATTACCTGGTACAGCATTATGGGCCAAAATAAGTCTGCTAATATAAATACCTAGGTTAAAAACAAGAATAGAGAGATCAGAGCCTTACAGGAACAGAATCTTGTTATGCCCTTTCTTTTAAAAATATTTATTACAAACAGTTTCACTGGGAGAAAGAAAGGGAGGAAGGGAAAGGGGGGGCAGAGAGAGACAGAGAGATTCATCAATATGCAAAGTACATTTCATTCTGGTGGGCTGGCAGCTCCTTAAAAAGTACTAGTAAGAAGAAAGAATAATTGAGTGACAAAGTATAATCATTTGGGGCCAGCTGGATAAGTCAGCTTAACATTCTAGCGCTACATTCAAGTGAGACGCAAGCCCTGTTAATAGTTTGGGGCTATTAAAAACTGAAGCCCACAGGGCTCTCATCAGAAAGACCTTCCCATTCACCACCAAAAACTCTTAGAAACTGGACCCCAGCCCACTCCTGAAGGTTCCTGTTCATTTCCATGGCTCCACTCTCTGATCTCTTTTTGCTAACGACTTCTCAATTTTCATGGGTGGGTCAGGCCTCTCTTCTGACACCATGCCCAAATACCCACGACTCTACTGCTGCTCTGTACAATACTGTAGTCACGAGGCACACATGGTTATTCAAGTTTATCTTGAAACTGATCCACATCAATAATTCAGTTCCTTGGCTGTGCTATCACAGTGGACAATGTGGGTTCCGAACATTTCTGTCACCATGGAATGTTCTGCTGGACAGCCTGGTTCTAAAGCAAACCTTCAACTGGTTGCTCCACCAGCATGTAAGGGTCTAAAGCCTAGTTTTCCACAATGAAACTCATCTTGCCTCCCAGCCTCTCTCCTTCCATTCTTTCTCACCCTCATTCCCATTCGGTTACCATACACTGCTTTTCAGGACATCAGCTCCTGCTTGAATTACTGCAACAGCCTCTGAACTGGCCTTCCTTCCATCTTCTTAGTCCACACTCACACTGTGATCCCTGAAAAGTGATGTTTCTAAAATGTGGATATGGGGACTTCCCTGGGGTCCAGTGGTTTAAGATTTCCAGTTTCCTCTGCAGGAGGCAGGGGTTCGATCCCTGGTAGGGGAACTTAAGATCCTACACGCCATGTGGCATGGCCATAAATAAATAAATAAATAAATAAAATGCAGATACGCCTTGATCACAACTTAGCTGGCCTTGGATTAAAGTCTAAGCCCACTGGGCCAACTTCAAAGGCTCTGGTCCTTCTGCTGACCCTTTCAGCCTCACCTCTGACCACGCTCCCACCTCACGCTCCACACTCCACCAAACAAAATCACTCCAAAAGCCCTAAACGTGCCATGATGTGCTTCTGCTCTCAGGAGCTTGCCTGTACTTTTCTTTCAGCCTGAAAATGTCTTCCTCTTCCCCACCTGACTAACTCAGACTCTTCCCGTGAGCCTCAGCTTCCACATCATTGTCTTCAGAAAGCTTCTCTGACCTCCGAGAGACCCCATCCCCAAGGAACCCCTCCAGCACAGCCTTGGTTATTACTGCAGCAGCCCTACCAGCGTTTCTGGCTCAAGCCTTCCCCGACAAGACTGCATCCTATTCACACTGCTTTCTCAAGCCTGATATCCATCAGACTCTTCCTGTGCACAAAAATATTCTGGAGATCTCTATTACCTTAAAGGGGCTTCCCTGGTGGTTCAGTGGTAAAGAATCTTGTTGGCAATGCAGGAGATGTGGGTTCGACTCCTGGGTTGGGAATATTCCCTGGAGAATGAAATGGCAACCCACTCCAGTATTCTTCACTGAGAAATTTTACGGACAGAGAAGCCTGGAGGGCTACAGTCTATGGGGTTGCAAAGAGTCAGACATATTGACTAAATAACAACAATAAATTACCTTTAGGGAAACATCTGCCTTCCCTAGCCTGGAACTCTTCTTGGTTGTTTCTAAGATGCTGACCCACGTGTTTCCCTGATTTCCCTTTACTTCCTTCTCCAATCACAACCCTCCATTATGTCTGTCTAACTCCTATTAAAGTGAAGTAGCCTTTAAGGTCCAACTCAACACACACCTACTCCTGAAACCTGTTTTTATTTTTGGATGGAAAAGAATTTCATCTTGGCTCTATCAGCTCTTACTCCTTCCTTCCTAAGACTCTCAAATTTCTCAAAGTTTATACCCATCATCTCACTAGCCGTTCTTCCAGTTGGCATTTGCTTCATAAAAACTAATCTGTTAGATCTCACCTGGGCTTATTTGTCTATAAACTGATCAACTGTGTTGGGTCTCAGTTGTGGTGCAGGGAATCTTTGCTGCGGTGCGCATGCTCTGGGGCACATGGGCCCTAT
Organism: Nanger dama; assembly: GCA_917880005.1. Classification (NCBI taxonomy): domain Eukaryota; kingdom Metazoa; phylum Chordata; class Mammalia; order Artiodactyla; family Bovidae; genus Nanger; species Nanger dama. The sequence goes on along the minus strand of CAKJTW010000132.1, from coordinate 878,285 downwards.
AGCTTGCGGCGTGCTGGCTCTCCAGTTGAGGCACACATGTAGGCGCATGGGCTCAGTAATTGTGGCACACAGGCTTGGTTACCCAGCAGCATGTGGGGTCTTAGTTAATGATGACCAGCCATCAAACCTGTGTCCCCCACATTGACAGGTGAATTCTCAACCACTGGACCACTATGGAAGTCCCCCAGCTTCCTTCTTGTTCAAACCCTTTTCTCTGTTCCTAGTCTCCTTGGCCTTCTCTCCTGCTTTAAACTATTGACTTCGAGCCCTGCCTTTGCTTTCTGTACAGGAAAGGCTATTTATGAATAGGAAGAGAGATGAAGATGATGTTTATAGGCCACTGGAAAACAGCTCAGAAAGACTGAAAGTCAAGGAAGGAGGAGATAGGGTTCAGAGCACGGACAGAAAAATGAGTAGGAGGAACACGTAGACCCTTCCCTCTCAGATGGGTAGCAACATCGATCTGTTTGGTGGGGGAAGGGGAAGGCTCGGGCAAGATCGCCTGCACCGTCTTACCGGTTGGTATCTCTGGCCACATCCTCATAGACACTCTGCACCCCAATCTCCAGCCTTGTGCAGCCGTAGGTCAACATGTCACTGAGATGCCGCTTCATGCAGTAATCTGGTCTGGTCTCAATAGTAATTCCAATGCACTTTGTGAGGCTTCTTTCAGAATATCTATAGAGTAAACAGAAAAGTAAACAGCCTGCCAAAGCTTTAGGATGTTGGCTCTCATTTCAAGGATGTCTTCCCTTGCCCTCCTGGATCTAACCCAGTGGCTGAGCACCGGCTGTCGGGTCAGACTAAGTTCAAATCCTGGTTCTGCTACTTTTAACTATGCAACCAGGTACGTGATTAACCTCCTTGTGCTTTGGTTTCATCATCGGCAAAATGAGGATAATAGCAGCTACGCCTCATGGGACAGACGTGCCTGAGCTGGCACACAGCGTACAGTTATCACCATGAGCATCATGTTCTGCAGTGTGCGGCAGCCATAATCTCCTTGAAAAGCAGGGATTCCAACTGTGAAAACCCTAATTTTCAGTTCCTAGCAACGATCTTTCATGTAAGTGAAAACCGTCTGCATCATTTATTTCCTACACCATGTTTTAGAGTCATGTTAAATGAAGGAAAACAAAAGAAGGGGGAGGGAAGGGTATGCACAATGATCATAATGATTACAGGAATAATTCAGGTGAAATGTCTTACACACACACACAAACACATGTCTTCTTGTCAAGCCTCTGAATCTCAGCAATGACTTACAAAATTAGGAGACATTTTTCTCTTTCACTGAAACCAGGTATCAGAGTGGTGAGTACCACTTGAGATTCAAGCTGTTTTGAGTTAATAGCCTTAATGCTGGCCAGAAACCCAGGAAAATGAATGACCCACTAAGGGGAATGCTGATGTGCGGGAATAGGACACTCTTACCTACAGAGCCCATTGCGGCCAAGCACTGCACTGATTATACCATGTGCAGTGAAAGCTCTCATCAGCTCTGTGACGTGCGTTTTATTATCCCCGTTTTGCAGATTAAGAAACTGAAGCTCCTAATGTGATCAAATATTGGGTTGGCCTAAAATTTGTCTGTGTTTTTCCAAGCCAGCTAATGGAAAAGCCTGAGTGAACTTTTTGGCCAACCCAATACTTTGTCCAGGGCTTCCCTGGTGGTTCAGACGGCAAAGAATCTGCCTGCAATGCGGGAGATCTGGGTTGGGAAGATCCCCTGGAGGAGGGCATGGCTACCCACTCCAGTATTCTTGCCTGGAGAATCCCATGGACAGAGGAGCCTTGTGGGCTACAGTCCATTGGGTTGTACAGGGTTGGAGATGACTGAACAACACCTCGCTCGGTACTTTATCCAAGAGTACAGAGCTCATAAAATCTAAGTCAGGACTTGAATTTAGGATTTTGACAAGGTCAAAACTCCTTGGTCTGTTTCACTCTATTACACTGCATGGACAATGCAGCATGGGATATCAGATCTGTCTCCTCTTCCACTTCTGGGCTTCCCTTCTGGCTTAGCTGGTAAAGAATCTGCCTGCAATGCGGGAGACCTGGGTTTGATCCCTGGATCGGGAAGATCCCCTGGAGAAGGGAAAGGCTACCCACTCCAGTATGCTGGCCTGGAGATTTCCATGGACTGTATAGTCCATGGAGTCAAACAGAGTTGGATACGAGTGGAAGGGAGTGACTTTCACTTCACACTTCAACTTCTAGAATGAAATAATTCTTCCAAATGCCTTTCTACAACTTTCTTAATTCTTCAGAGAGGGTGAGGGAAGCCTTTGTTTGGCACTTCATTTCCTTCTTTCCAAAGAAGTTCATAGCTTTTGTCGTGAAAAAGAAAAATCATAAAATTCCACAGTTCTGTAACTGCTGTTCTCTTTTAAACTCATTCATTCATCAATAAAACTGACTTGTCTAATTTAATAATAATTATTATGGTGGTTAAGAATCACTGAACTGAAGAACTGACTCAAGTCTTTCACACTATGACTGTATTCTTAAGGCTTTACATAGGATTACCAAAGGCAGCAAGAACTAAAAATGACTAGTCCACAGTTACTGAACAACGAATCGTAAGAAAAAAAAAGGACACAGATCTTATCAAATCTTGCTTCTGACAGGATACTAAATCAACTGGCTTATCTGAGACAATCAGACCAGAAAGTCACAGGCCTTTCTAATAAGTGAGTCCTAAGGCATGCAGGAACAGAAGTATACACTGCTACAAGCTACACGTAATTCACACATTGACTATCATGTTTGGAGAAAACCATTATTTTAAAAAACTGACACACTAATGTATTATGGAGAAAGCATACTACATGAAGGTTGACTGAAAAAACCCACAAAGCAGAAAACTCTAAATGAATATAAAGTAAGTGAGGACATCTTACAGTCAGACATTCCAAAATTGTACCCCTCTATTAACTGATTTTTTTTTTTTTTTAACAAAACCCACAGTATTTCCAAGAAGGATGCCATTAATTTACCAAGCCTGGCAGCACAATAGTACCTTGCATTCCTGGGACAATGAGAGGACAGGCAACCGCACAGATGGAACGTGTCTACAGGAGCGAGAACTAAATGCACAGAACCTCTCTGCCGCGTGGCATCAAAGGCCCAAGCAAGACTGATAGAGGCAGCTGCTGCGAGGATGATAAGGTCTCTTCAGAAGTAATTAGAATATAGCTTAGGACACAGAGGCAAACCTTATCCTCAAACAATAATTGACCGCCAAGTCTTTCCTCTAGGGGGAAAACGACAACACCTTTGGCAGCAGCAGAAATGAAGGGATAAGAAATAACTTGTTTTTAAAAGCCAATATTTTGTGTCAGTTTCTGCTGCACAACATGAGTCACCTCCCCCCACCCCCATCTCACCCCTCTAGGTCCTTCTGGAGCACTGAGCTGAGTCCACATACATGTGTTAATACACAAATATGCGCATAAAGGCAGTCAACTAATCTAAGCAAAATACCTGAGCTGGTATTTTACGCCTGATATAACCCCCCATATCGTTTAAACAGCCATCCAACAGTACAGCTCTTCTTCACTACCAAGTTCAACTGCCACACCTCTGGGGAGCAGGGAGAGGCAGTGCACTTAAGTTCCTGGGTAATGAGGAAATAGCGAATTTTCCAACCATGACCATGAGCTTCTAAGAGACAAAATCAGAACCTGAACTCTGGCTTTCTGATTCCAACTCCACTTCTCTTTCTGTGATGTTATAGGGTCATCTAAATAAGCCTAAACTCCAGCATCATGGGGCTATGCTGATCTGGCTTTTCAGGCGGTGCTAGTGGTAAAGAACCCACCTGCCAATACAAGAGACGTATGGGACACAGGTTTGATCCCTGGACTGAAAGAGCCCCTGGAGGTGAGCATGGCAACCCACTCCAGTATCCTTTCCTAGAGAATCCCAGGGACAGGGGAGCCTGGCGGGCTAGTCCATAGGGTCACAAAGAGTCTGACACGACTGAAGCAATTTAGCATGCACGCACACTTCTTTGCATGCTGTAGGAGCAACATCAACTAGAAAAGACGCTAATGCTCTCTGTGAAGCTAACTTAAGCCAACAACTTATGCTGATGGCATTTTTTTTTTAAACTGGGAGGTGGTGGTAGGAGGGGAATGGGACAGAAACCTGGGAACATCAAAGCAAATAAAAACCAGATGCTACCAGCCTTCAAAACAAAGTTCAAATACATTTCTCCTGTCATGACGTCTCCCCAGTGCCTCTTGGTAACTCTGTGCTCCCATTCCGAAATACCTTGCCCATATTCTGTATGGAGTTTGTCTCCTTATTTGTGGACATGTCGTCTGTCCATCTAGACAGGAAGCTCCTGGAAGGCAGTAGGCTCATAAATGTTTAGAGGTAAGGCCTTCAGAACTGAAAACTCTGCTTCAATGTAAAAAGAAAAAAATACAAATATGAAGAATGAGTAAATGAATGAGGCAAAGCTAAAGACACAAAGCTGAAGGAGGTCTCTCTTGACTCCTATAGCAGCCTCCAGCTAATTCGACTGCTTACTGTTCCCAAACAGTTAACCCTAAAAATTGCTTAACCCTAGACCAGGTAATCTACAGAAAGTAAAGACACAATAGTCCTTTGTCCCAGGGATGCTCAACAGTCTAGCTGTAGGGCTAAGACACACAGCTAAAACCAAGAACCACTTAAGATCAAAGAGCCTGAAGTGGCAGATGTTATATAACTGGATAGAAATGATTTCTTGGAAAGCATGCTTCTATTTTTGGAAGAAAGTGACCTATAAAAGTGACATCTATTATTACTACTTACTGTCCCCTCACAATAAGGCCCCAACCAGCAGGATGCTGAAGAAAGACGATATGAAAGGCTCTTTATTATCTTTCGTAAACTGTTTCTGCTTCACTCCAAGAAGGCTGTGGCATCAAAAAACATTTCTGATGGCTATTAATCTCCTGCCATCCTCTCTGAAACCTCTGTCATTAATGAAGTTGGATGGGCCTTACTTTCGATTTCCTGTGTAAAATCTCACTAGAGGTTGAGGTCCAAATTCCTGAGAGGTTTAGGACCCTTTCCTACATGGACATCCCTCTACCGCAAACCCAACTTGCTCAAACCAAACCACAAAGTAGATATTTATGGTATGTAGATGAAATATGAACTTTCATTAGTCACAAGGTAAAAACTCTCTTCGGCATCTGCAGTCCCAAAATGAGTAAGTAGAATTTATGAACTTCTTTGGGCAGCCAAAGGTTTGACTGCCTTGCCAAACAGCATCTTGGGTTATTGATGTAATCCCTCAGGGCATGTGCTTGGTGGCTCAGCCGTGTCTGACTCACTGCAACCCCACGGACTATAGCCGCCAAGCTCCTCTGTCCATGGGATTCTCCAGGCAAGAACACTGGAGTGGGGTGCCGTTTCCTTCTCCAGGAGACCTTCTCAACCCAGCGACGGTCTCCTGAACTGCAGGCGGATTCTTTACTGGGGAAGTCCCCAATTCCTCACAAGTACCACTGAACACATTCTTTTTTGGGGAGTGAATATAATCATATCTAGAAAATATCTCAACAGAATTTTACGTCCTGTCTAATGCTGAGCTAACGATAGTCTAGACTAAAGAATGACTGAGTTGGATGTTTGGGGATTTATAAAATAACTTTTTTCCTTTTGAGATGGTGGTCGAGTTTGCTTCCTGGATATTGGGAGTTATGTTGGGAGGGTCTAATACATAACAAAAGGTTCTGCTCAACACAAACTGAGGTACAAGAGAGAGCCAGAATTTTGATTTTTAAATGAGTAGAACCTATGAGAAACTAACCTGGTAACATAGCTAAGAGAATAATCAGGGACCTCTGCTCCCTTATCATGCTGGTTGACAAGGTTTAGGACATATGGAAAACAACCCATAACATTTTGGGTTTTGATTCTTCCAACACCCAACAAGAGTGCTACGATTTTGTACATCTAGTCAGAATGCTGAAAAACCAACAGCAATAATACTATTAACAGAAAATTAAAAAACAATCAGGGTTACCACACATTCTTTCAATAGTGTATTCACATTCAAATTTAAGGACTAGAATGTTACTGCTGCTGCTAAGTCACTTCAGTCGTGTTCGACTCTGTGCGACCCTATAGACGGCAGCCCACCAGGCTCCCCCCGTCCCTGGGGGATTCCCCAGGCAAGAACAATGGAGTGGGTTGCCATTTCCTTCTCCAATGCAATATGCATGAAAGTGAAAGTGAACTACATAGCCCTTAAATTTGAATGTGAATACAATATTGAAAGAATGTGTGGTAACCATGATTGCTTTTTTATTTTCTATTAATAGCACATTATATACATAACATTATGGTTCCCTGGGAGCTCAGTGGTAAAGAATCTGCTTGCTATGCAGGAGACCCGGGTTTGATCCCTGGGTCGGGAGGATCCCCCTGGAGGAGAGAATGGCAACCCACTCCAGGATTCTTGCCTGGAGAATTCCACAGACAGAGGAGTCTGGTGGGCTACAGTCCATGGGGTTGCAAAGAGTTGGATACGACTGAGCAACTAATACACACACATACACAAAGCATTACAGAAAAGCTGCCATTGTCAGAAAGTGACTGTTAGGTGAAAGAGAGCCCCTCAATGCATCCTGCAGATCAAAACCGCCATTCCAGTAGAAATCCTTAAAGCACAGAATGTCACAGGAATCAGTAACTTTAGAGATAATCTAGTCTCACCTGCTCATTAGTAACGGTAGGATAACAATAGAAAATAAGCCTGGAACCTATTCTTACTACACAGTTCTTCCCACTGCACTTACTTAACAATGCTTTCTAAGTATTGGGTTGGCCAAAAACTGTGTTTAGGTTTCTGAACGAACGTTTTGGCCAACCCAGTACCTTCTCTTCTCAAGGCACTGTGCTTGATATGAGATCCTTTCTCTTAAGAAGACATTCCATATCAAGACACAGAAAAAAAATGCATTATACGAAATTAGACAATAATGGTATTCAGTAAGACCACAACTCTTGGCTACTGAAAACCAAAGTGAGGGAGTAACTAAATTAGTAGTTGAAAATTCAATTGTAGCAAATGTGAACAGATTAAATACTCCAATTAAAGGCAGACAATGTCAAAATGGATTAAAGAAACAAGACCCAATTACTGCAGACTGTTATCTATAAGAAACACATTTTCAATACAGGGACACATACAGGTGGAAAGTAAATGGATAGAAAAGTACGTAGGTAACAGGTGTAACGGGAAACAATGTCAAAAAAGAGGAAACTTCAAGACCAGAAAGGACTTCTCATACTGATAAAAAGTAAGTTCATAATCAAAGTTTTATCAAAGTGCATACACCAGGAAAACATACCAATCACAAATGTGCATACACTTAGCAGATCTTCAAAATAAATGAAGTAGAAACTAATACAACTAAGGAGGTAAATAGATCATTCTTCAATCATAGCTGGAGATTTTACTCTTTTTCTCTCAGCAACTGATAGAACTACATAGAAAAAAAAAAAATCCCCAAAGACCATTGAACAACACTATCTACCACCTTGACTTAACTGATGTTTATAGAACATTACATTAAAAAACAGCAGAATATACTTTCTTTCAAATACACACAGTATGTTCACCAAGAGAGATCATATATGCTGAGCCACAAATAAACCTCAATAAAAAAACTTAAGAAACTGAAATGGTACAGAACAAACCCTCTCTGATCAAAAGGGAATTAAATCAGAAATCAAGAAAAACTCCATGTTTTTGGAAACTTAAGAAATTAAACAATCCATTTGTATACAATCCACAGGTAAAAATACAATTTCAGGAAACATTGTAAATTGAATAATAATTAAAATAGAACATATTAAAATTTGTGGGATTCAGCCAAAGCAGTGCTTATGGGAAAAACTTAAAGCTTTAAATACTTACGTTAGAAAAGAAAAACGGTCTAAAGGATAGCTAGGTTTCTATACCTTATTTAAGCAAAGAAAGAGAAGAGCAAAGTAAACCCAAAGAAAGTAGAAGATGATATAAGAATAAAAGCAGAAATATATAGAGGGCATGAATAAAATCAAAAGTTAACTCTTTGCAAAGAACAACAAAATTGATAAACCGTAACTAGACTGATAGAGAAAAAAAGAAAGAACACAGATTATCTATATCAGGATTGAAGCAGGGGTGACCAATAACATCTCACAGACATTAGAAACAAAGTAAGGGAATGTTATGAACAACTTTATACCAAAAAGCTTGACAACTTGGATAAGACAGTCAAATTCCTTGAAAAAGACAACTTACGAAAATGGACACAGATGAAACATACTATCTGAATACCCCTTTGTCTATTAAAGACAACTTACGCAAATGGACACAGATGAAACACAATATCTGAATACCCCTTGTCTATGAAAGGAATGGAATTAATCATCCACAGTGTGAGTCACTCAGCTGTGCCCAACTCTTTGGGACCCCTGTGGACGGCAGCCCACCAGGCTCCTCTGTCTATCGGATTTTCCAGGCAAGCATGCTGGAGTGGTTTCCCATTTCTTTCTCCAGGGGATCTTCCAGATCCAGGGATCAACCCAGGTCTCCTGCACTGCAGGCAGATTCTTTACCAACTGAGCTACTAGGGAAGCCCAGTATCTAATCATCTAAAACCTTCCCATAAAGAAAACTCTAGTCCTGAACAGTTTTACTCATGAATTTCAGCAAACACACAGAAGAAATAATATTTATCTTATATGAAGTCTTTCAGAAAATAAGGAGGAAATGCTTTGTAACTTGTTTTATAGGGCTGGCATAACACTGAAGCCAGCATGTAACAAAGAAAAGAAAGCATGAAACCACAGAGCACCATCCGCCATAAATAAAATCCTTTACAAAGTATTAGAAAGTTGAATCCAGTGAGATGTAGCATAACAACCAAATAGCATCTATCTTAGGAATGCAAGATTAGTTTAACATTAAAAAAAAAATCAAAGTAATATACATTATCAGAATGAAAGAGGAAAAGAGTGTTATCATTTAAATAGTCACAGAGAAATCATTAGACAGATAAGTTTAATAATAAAACTAAAATTTTTCAATCTGTTAAAGATATCTTAAAAAAAAAAACTCTCAAGGAACACTGCACTTAATATTGGAGTATTAAATGTTTTCCCTATATTCTTGGGAGTAAGACAGACAGACTCATTCTCATCACTTTCATTTAGCACTGGAAAAAATGTCCAAGCTTTTGCAATAAGGAAGAAAAGCATCCACAACCTAAAGGAAAAAAATTAAAATTCACTGTATTTGCAGATTACATGATTATTTTTAAAGAAAATTCTAGCATATCTACAAAAACAACTTACAGAACTGAGTAGTGAATTTAGTAAGTTCATATGCTATAAGGTTAATACACAAAAATCAACTATGTAGATACTAACTGCAAACAATTTGAAAATACAATTGAAAAAAATTTCACTTAATATAACATCAACAAACAAAATATTGGGTTAACTATAAAAAGTCTATCCTGTTTAACCCACATGAACGTCTGGCCAACCCCAAATTTTGAAATAAATTTAACCAAAAGCTTACAAAATCTCCAAACCAAAGACTGCTAAGAGAAATTAAAAACTAGAAGACAGACTATGTTCATAAATTGGAAGGCTCAGTATTGTTAAATTGTCAATTTTCTCAAAAATTTTTCTATACTTTAAACACAATAGCAATCCTATTACACTTTTTGCTAGAAACTGACAAACATAAACTTTATACAGAAGGGCAAAGGACCTAAAATATCCAAAGCAATCTTAAAAAACTAGGATGGAGTTAGAAGATTTACACTACTTCAGGATATACCCTAAAACTACAGTAATCAAGACTGTGGCACTGGCATAAAGACTGAAAACAGATCAATTGGACAGAAAAGAGTCCAGTCCAAAATTTATACCGCCAATGGATTTTTGACAAAACTGTCAATATAATCTATATGGGAAAGGGAAGTTTTAAAGGAAGTAATGTTGAAACATTAGGTACGTATATACATACCTATACATCAGGTATGTATATAGAAAAAAAGAAATCTCAACGCCTATCATGCACTACACATAAAACATTAAATCAAGATGGATCATAAGCCTACATATGAAACTAAACATAAAAGTCAAATCTATAGAAAAAAACACAGGAAAATACCTTCTTGCCTTGTGAGTAGGCGAAGATTTTTTAAGAGATTAATACAAAATAAGCAGTAATTATGAAAGAAAAAAATTGCTAGATTAAACTTCACCAAGACAAAACACTCTGCTCAAAGATTTTAACGTAATGAACAGTCAAGACACAGACTGGGTTTTCATTTTTGCAAAACAGAGACTGAACAAAGGACTAGAATCCAGGGCATATAAAAAATAAAACGTAGGCAAAAGGTTTTAACATACACTTCAGAAAGGAAATATACACAGAAAGCATAAGTGCATAATAAAGTGCTCAGCATCATTAGTCATCAGGAAAATGCAAATTAAAAGCACAGTGAGATGCCACTACACACCCACTGGAATGGCTAAACTTCCCAAGACTGGCACTACCTTACTCTGGTGAGGATGTGGAACAAATGAACACTCCTGTGTTACCGGTGGGAGTACGAATGATGCAACCACTTTGGGAAAATGTCTGGCAGTTTTGAAACTAAACGTATGATGGTTATTACACCCAAGAGAAATAAATACATGCATTCACAAAAGACTGCGTAAGATTGCTCACTGAAGTTTTATCACAATCGCTACCAACTGGAAATAGCCCGGCTATCCATCAACAGAATGGATAAACAAACTATGGTCTATGCCTACAAAGGAATTCCACCCGGAACTAAAAAGATAATGGCTATTATGAAACTCAACATGGATGAAGCTCAAAATAAAACTCTCCATGAAAAGATGTCTCACACAAAAGAATGCATATTATTCGGTTCCATTTATTTGGTTGGCCAAAATGTCCGTTCAGGTTTTCTTACTGACTTACTAACCCCAAACTAACTTTTGGTCAACCAACACATCAAGTTTAATAGGCAAAACTCATCTGTGAAAGGGGAAAACATGAGAGCAATGGCTGCCTCTGGGAGTCCAGGTGGGGATTTACAGGGAGGAGGCAGGAGGAACCTTTCTGTTTGGCAGTGATGCTGTCTTAGCAGGGTTTTTGTTACATGGGTACATGCATTTGTTAGAACTCATCAAGTGGTACCCATAGCATCTATACATTGCGTTGTATGTAAATTTACTTGAAAAGAAAAGACTGCAGTGAACTAGCTGATGATGTGCATGATAATGTATTTGGGGAAAGTGTACCAAAGCCTGCACCCTGCTTTAAAATGTGTTTAAATAAATAAATAAGAGGGATTGATGAATGCACAGAAATGGCTAGTTAGCTAAGCATGTGATGAAGCACATATCATAGAACATAAGTGCTAAGTATGTGATGTTCACTGGAAAATTCTTTCCATTTTTGTTTCAAAAAAAATGTTGGGAGAAAAACTAATATCTCTTTATGATGACTAAAATTGTACCCTAGGTTGTGCTGACAGTGTCAAGGATCCTGGTTACCGTCTGTGAAAATCTGATTTACCAAAAGAGGTAGTAAAAGTGATTAATATATAAAGTGAGGCGGGGGGTGGGAGGTGGGATACTGGAGCCAAGCCCAGAAAGGCACGAGATGATCACTTTTAGGGCTTCTCGGGTTGCTCTGCTTTCTCTGTTACTCTGCAAATCTATGAAATTATCTTCTGGGCCTGGTACCCAGCGTTACCTAGCACTCTAGTTTTTCCAGGACTCAGGAGGACATAGTTGGGGACTTTAAACTCACTGATGGACATGGGGAAAAAAAAAGGGAAGGAATGGAAATGAAGTAAAAATTCCATAGGGAGAAGGTATGACTCACCCACTTCTTGATGGGTAACTCCCTTTTAAATGGCATCTTGTGAGAACAGCCAAGGAGCAACAAAGATCGAAGGAAAACTGCTTCTGGGCAAGACTGATTATAAAGGAATACAGCTGCTAAAAGGTTGCTTTGAGTTATTTGGCCACATGTGCATTCTGGCGAATGGGTGACTCAGACCCCACTGCCGGTCCTTTTCATCTCCAGGGTGATGATTTTTGAAGGACGAGAGTCACCAATAATTGATGATCTCTAGAGACTACTGCTGTCTTAGTCTAAGTGGCAGCAGTGATTATCACTTTGCTTGATTTAATGAGTCTTCACAGAGACCATACCTGCTTCGTCCCTGACTCTCTGTTTACTCAGCTTCCCAGTGTTTCCAGCTGCAGGGAGCTAGCATACTGCTTGCTACTACCCTGCCACAAATGTTAACCGAGTCCACCTTGTCAGGGTTTTCCCTTACTCTAACTCTTCATCTTTTCAGAAAAAAGCAAAACGTGAAGTTAGACGAGACACATGATAGTGAAGCAGGGACAGAGTGGAGCTAACCGTAGAACTTGACGTGAATTCGAACAATGGCTATTAACTTTAAATGAGGTTGACTCATTCGTCACAATATGAACAATAACTTCAAGAAAATTTATTTACTTTTTAAAATTTGGCTGCACTGGGTCTTAGTTGCAGCACGTGGGATCCAGTTCCCTGACTAGCGATCGAACCTAGGCCACCTGTATTGGGAGTGTGGAGTCTTAGCCACAAGGCCACCAGGGGAGTCCCAGTGTGTAACTCAGTACTGTATCTGTGTAGCCATATTAGCATCGACTACTAGGAAAATAAGGATTCCCTGGTGGCACAGTGGTAAAGAATCCACCTGCCAGTGCAGGAGACATGGATTCAATCCCTGAGTGGGAAAGACCCCCTGGAGCAAGAAAAGGCAACCCACTCCAGTATTCTTGCCTGAAGAATTCCATGGACAGAGGAGCCTGGTGGGTTACAGTCCACAGGGTCGCAGAGTCAGACATGACTGAGGACTCATGCACGGAGACTAGGAAAATAATAGGAAAATAAACATGAATTCACTACCTTACATCTGAGAGAGGTGAGCCACACTAGGGAACCCAAATATTTTTCTTAAATACCATCTGTGCAAGAGAATTTAGAGAACAGTAAGTTAAATGTCCATCCAAAAATTTTGCAGGAAATGTTATGTCCAAAACACAGTACCTCCGGGCTGCTCTACATTTTGCAAGGATGCCAACATTTGAAAAATTTTCTGCGTCTCTAGTTCTGTAGTACCAACCAGACAACTATCTCTTCAAATTACACAAAGCTTCCCTAAAAAACAAACACCAACATTATAGGGAGCTGGCAGTAAAAATTTACCTTCCCTAAAAACAAACACCAACATTATAGGGAGCTGGCAGTAAAAATTTACCTCCACAAACACAAGACTGCAAATTGGCTTTTTCTAGATTATTTCATAAAAGCATAGAGGCCAGGAGAAAAAAAGCAAAACATGTCAAGTGGGTTGGCAGGACTCAGTGTAGCATTTATGGCTGCTTTTATGGCTCCCAGACTGTACTTTCACTACTTCCCGAGAGCCATTCATATTTGCTGCAATGAAAACTCAAATCACATATAAATTTTTATCTGAAAATAAAGTGTTTATTGCCCCCTTTAGGTAAATTAAAGAACAGAAACAAAACAACGCCTGCTCTGGTCTGTCCTTTAGAGAAAGAGGCTTTCTTCTTCAAAAGGCTTTTCCTACACACATATCGTGATCTGAAGTTATAGAAGAAAACTTCATTTCATCCCCAAAAGGACAATTTATAAACACCACTAGGCATCAGACCATTTCTGAAAAAATAGAGCTAAAACTTCACACAAAGAGTATCAGTTCAGTCATTCAGTCGTGTCCAGCTCTTTGCCACCCCATGGACCACAGCATGCCAGGCTTCCCTGTCCATTACCAACTCTCGAAGCTTGTTCAAACCCAACCATCTCGCCCTCTGTTGTCCTCTTCTTGCCTTCAACCTTTCCCAGCATCAGGGTCTATTTCTAAGGAGTCAGTTCTTCATATCAGGTGGCCAAAGTATTAGAGTTTCAGCTTCAGCATCAGTCCTTCCAATGAATATTCAGGACTGATTTCCTTTAGGATTGACTGATTTGATTTTCCTGCAGTCCAAGAGACTCTCAACACCAAAAGTTCAACTCTCCAACACCAAAGTTCAAAAGCATCAGTTCTCTGGTGCCCATTCTTCTTCATGGTCCAACTCTCACATTCATACACAACTACTCAAAAAACCATAGCTTTGACTAGACAGACCTTTGCTGGCAAACTAATGTCTCTGATTTTTAATATACTATCTAGATTGGTCATAGCTTTCCTTCCAAGGAGCAAATGTCTTTTAATTTCATGACTGCAGTCACCATCTGCAGTGATTCTGGAGCCCAAGAAAAAAGGCTGTCACTGTTTCCATTGTTTCCCCATCTATTTGCCATGAAGTGATAGGACCAGATGCCATGATCTTCATTTCTTGAACGTTGAATTTTAAGCCAGCTTTTTTTCACTCTCCTCTTTCACTTTCATCAAGAGGATCTTTAGTTCCTCTTCGCCTTCTGCCATTAGGGTCGTGTCAGCTATATATCTGAGGTTATTGATATTTCTCCCAGCAATCTTGATTCCAGCTTGAGCTTCATCCAGCCTGGCATCTTGCATGATGTACTCTGCATATAAGTTAAAAAACCAAGATGATAATATACAGCCTTGATGTACTCCTTTCCCAATTTGGTACCAGTTCATTGTTCAACATCCAGTTCTAACTGTAGCCTCTTAACCTGCATACAGATTTCTCAGGAGGCAGGTCACGTGGTCTGATAGTCCTGTCTCTAAGAATTTTCCACAGTTTGTTGTGATCCACACAGTAAAACGTTTTGGTGTAGTCAATAAAGCAGAAGTAGAACGCTCTTGCTTTTTCTCTAATCCAGTGGATGTTGGCAACTTGATCTTTGGCTCCTCAGCTTGTACATCTGGAAGTTCTTGGTTCATGTACTGTTGAAGCCTGGCTTGGAGAATTTTGAGTATTACTTTGCTAGCGTGTGAGATGAGTGCAATTGTGTGGCAGTTTGAACATTCTCTAGCATTGCCTTTCTTTGGGATTGGAATGAAAACTGACCTTTTCCAGTCCTGTGGCCACTGCTGAGTTTTCCAAAGTTACTGATATATTGAGTGCAGCACTTTCACAGCATCATCTTTTAGGATTTTAAATATAGCTCAGCTGGAATTCCATCACCTCCACTAGCTTTGTTCATCATGATGCATTCCAGGATCTCTGGCTCTAGGTGAGTGTACATACCATTGTGGTTATCTGGGTCATTAAGAACTTTTTGTACAGTTTTTCTATGTATTCTTACACCTCTTCTTAGTATCTTCTGCTTCTGGTAGGTCTATACTGTTTCTGTCCTTTATTGAGCCCATCTTTGCATGAAATGTTCCCTTGGTATCTCTAATTTTCCTGAAGAGATCTCTAGTATTTTCCATTCTATTGTTTCCCTCTATCTCTTTGCACTGCAAAATTTTAAAGTTTCAGTTGATAAAATGTCAAATTAACTGTATCCTAAAAATACATTATACACATCTTCAGCTGGCCTAGCTAGCAAATAGACTAAAAATCTCTGCAGCAAATGTTCATGGAGGAGGGTTAAGGGGTGGAAAAAATCTAAGATATTTATGATTCAAACTCACTTAATGCACAAGGTCTGCAACAAGAGAACAGCTGCACTGAGAAAAGAATATATAACACGTAAGCATGAGGAGAGAAAAATGTGATGGTCTCAACAGATGATCTGATCCTAAGAGGGAATTCTCAGAGTTCAGTGGATTTTTAGGCAGTAATCCTCTGAGGTACTGCTGTCATCCTAACGTCATGGGGCTTTGAACTAATGAAGGCCATTTTTCCTCTAATTGCATTTTATTCTAAGCTGTCATCTGTTTGTCAGTATTATTAGGAAGAAGGCGTTGGATTACATCATGACTCCCTCAAAAGTCTGAAAGACTTCAGCGTTTTACTCAGTATGACTCATATTCATGAATGATCAAGGTTCCGAATGAGAAGTAAAAATAAGGTCCCATTTCATCCTGCTACTCAAGGCCCTGCAGGATGGAGATCAGGCTGGCCTCTGTTGCTCCAAGTCGATTCATGGACATAGAGTTAACCCATCGCCTCCTCTGGTGGCCATCACACAAAGTAGGCTGCTCACACTCACTCTCCCAGATGCTGAGCACTCCAACCGGGCACCTCAAACTGTTGCTGAATCTGAGGTTATAGCTTTGTCACAAAAGAATTCTGAAATGAAGTGATAGGTAAGAAGTGAATCTGGTCCCATCACTTCATGCAAACAGATGGGGAAACAATGGAAACAAGCGACAGACTTTATATTTTGGGGCTCCAAAATCACTGCAGATGGTGACTTCAGCCATGAAATTAAAAGACACTTGCTCCTTGGAAGAAACGCCATGAAATCCCAGACAGTGTGTTAAAAGGCAGAGACATCGCTTTGCTGATAAAGGTCCATCTAGTCAAAGCTATGGTTTTTCCAGTAGTCATGCATGGATAAGAGAGTTGGACCATAAAGAAGACTGAGCGCCAAAGAATTGATGCTTTTGAACTGTGGTGCTGGAGAAGACTCTTGAGAGTCCCTTGGACTGCAAGGAGATCCAACCAGTCAATTCTAAAAGAAGTCAGCCCTGAATATTCATAGGAAGGACTGATGCTGAAGCTGAAACTCCAATAGTTTGGTCACCTGATGCAAAGAGCCAATTCAATGGAAAAGACCCTGATGCTGTGAAAGATTGAGGGCAGGAGGAGAAGGGGACGACAGAGGATGAGATGGTTGGATGGCATCACCTACTAAATGGATATGAGTTTTAGCAAACTCTGGGAGATAGTGAAGGACAGGGAATCCTGGTATGCTGCAGTCCATGGGATAGCAGAGTCGGTCATGACTGACTGAACAGTAACTATGACAAGTGGGAGAATTATTCCAATTATTTTGGGAAAGGGGCAGAGATTTCCAGGAGTCACCATCCACTTTTTGACCTCTTTGGTTAGCCTTAGAACAGTCATGGCGCTGGTGAGTGTGCTATGCTATTTAGCATGCTAATGTATTACAATGAGTGTATGATGAGGCTCAGTGTCTACTAGAGGCTAACTGTTCCACCACCTTGGTTCCAACCAGTCTGCCACGTCCCATGGCCGTGTCATGGGTTTCCCGGGTGGCTCAATGGTGAAGAATTTGCCTGCCGATGTAGAAGATGCAGGAGACCTGGGTTTGATCCTTGGGTCAGGAAGATCCCCTAAATAAGGAAATGGCAACCCAGTCCAGTCTTCTTGCCTGAAAAATTCCACAGGCAGAGGAGTTGGGTGGGCTACAGTCCATGGGTTCGCAGAGAGTTGGACACGACAGAGTGCACGGGCACACACATGCCCGTCTCATTCTTTTAAAGGCTGTGTCCTGCCCACTTCCCTCATATTTCAAAACTACTCTGGAGATTTATTTAAACTTATGAAAAAGTCTCTCTCCTCTTTTCATTTTTACCAACCCAAAGGAGAGAATTAAGACATTAAGGGGATTGAAGTAGGGTGAGCACAGCACCCTGTCCCCCATTCCAAGAGGGCACCCCTACGTGGGTCATTAGTTGTCAATATCCGACCAACAGACGATCATTCAAAATTCATTCACCAGTTTACTTGTGGCTGCTACATGCCAAGAACCATTCCAATTACAGGATAATGAGAGCATCTTTGGGTTCATTCAAGTTCTACTTATCACCCTGCAAAAAACTTAGAGGGGCACTGTTTGAACAACCTTATAATTGTCTTCCTGCACCCAACCCACCCCCACTGTAATAAAAAAGAAGCCAGAAAAAAAAAGCCTGAAGGCAGTGGAAGAGGGAGTGCAAGGAAAAAAAAAAAACATATTTCTTCCAGTATTTTGAAGCTCTGGTGATGTATACAAATGTGTGCTCATACACACACAGATAGGCACTCTTGTTTGTTTTACGCCTGGCACGATGTCCTGCGTTATAATTATAGGCAAGTTTAGGCTCTGAAAACAAAGCTGCCTTGGTTTCACAGGCCCCACTTTACCTCCTGTGGACCTGGGCCAAGTGGCTTCATCTCTCTGGGCCTCAGTTTCCTCACTTGTAAAACAGGGATGATTTAAATATATAACTCAAAGATTTCTTGGGAGAATTAAGTAAGTAAATACTTATTGCGGTGCCCAGCACACTGCAGACAGAGTAAATGTGACTGCCTCCCTTCACCCCCATTGCCCGCGTCCCTCCCGCCACGGTTCTAATGGATGCCAGTGGTGACCCTGACTCCATCACCTCTTCCACGTATCTATACTTACACAGGCACGGCCACACAAAAGACGGGCTCACACAGTAAGAGCTGCTCTAAAACTTGCTTTTTCATGTAGTGTACCCTGGAGATGCAAGAGACTCTCCCAAAAGGTAAGCTCATTCATTTGCGTGATGATAAACACCTGTAACAATCTGATAATCCTCAGTTTTATAGGGCTGGCCAAAAGTTCAGTCAGGTTTTTCCATGAAATGTTACAGAACATTTTTTTTCTGGACCATTTATTGCCAGCCCAGACATCTCTTGTACTGCCTACACATGTCCCCACTTGGGGCATTTCAAACTTAATGAAGCCAAAGGAAAAGTCTTGACTTTTCTCCCACAGACCCGTTCTTTCCCCTGCTCTTCCCTCTGGGTAGGCAGCGCTACCCTCGGTCGCTTTCTACAACCCCAAACTGGGTGTCATCCTCAACTCCTCCTTCTTGTTTATTTCCAACCTGATTCAAGTCCATCAGCAATAAAATATAGCTCTAACCCATCTACCCTTTTCTGTCACTGCGGCCACCACCCTCATTCGAGCAAGAGTGGGCACAACAGCCTCCCACCTGGTTTACCGCTTCTGCTCTGGCACCCCTCAAATCCACTTGCCACACAAGACCCGGGATGCCTTCAGACCTACAAACCTGGACACGCCACTCTCTGGCTTCAAACCATTCACCTACTTCCTCCTGCTGATTCCAGCGTTTTAAGTCCTCAACATCCAGCGTGACCTTCAAGCTCCCTTATGACATCTGCTCCTCGGTTTGCTGGAATCTAGCCACATCTGCCTCCTCTCTAAGGAACACCTCAAGTTTCTTCCTTGTTTCAGCGCCTCTGTCTTATTTGTTTTCTGTGCCTGGCCTGACTGGCTCCTCCACATACTTCTGATCTCAGCTTAAACATCATCAGGTCACGTTCAGAATCAGCCTGTGTTTTCTCCAGCACAATAGTCTGTCTCTGTCATGGCACCTACTGTCTGTTATCTGCTGAACCAGCAGAATGTGAGCACCGCCAGGGCAAGGGCAGCATCCGTCTTGTTCGCCGTGTTGTTCCTGCTACCCCAGGCAGAGCATGGTCCCTAGTGGGCCTTCAATTAACATTCAGTGATTAAAGGCAGAGCACTTAGCTAAGTAGCTTAGCCAGGTGTCCCTGAAATTTCTGAAAATAAAAACTATTTTAAGACTTTCCCTTCTAAGATCACCAAACTTAGGAAACTTTAGTTTTCTTCTCACCAAAAATGGAGACAGGAGGTATCAAAAGAAAGCATAGCTGTCTTCTGTTTTATCAACTAGAATTTGAAAGGAATAAATGATTCCATTCACAAAGAGAAATGACTCAAGAGTCATCAGATAGTAAGTCATAAAACAATAACTATTAAATAATAGCCGTTTGTTCTGTGAATTTGATAGCAGCTCACTGTCTCAGATTAAAAGTACCGCCCGTGCTCTTTCTGGGTGAGTTCACCAACTGCAATCAAGGCCACTCCTGCAGCTTAGACCAGCCAAAGGCCGAAAAGATCTGCACAGTGATCTTGTATGTTTTTTTCTTTTTTTTCCCCTTTCTTTTTATTCTTTTGCATAGTGACTTTGTGAGAATACTAATGCCAATGGACCACACTCACTTTAAAAAAACATAACCTGTCTCCCCACAATATAGCAGTAACAACAAGTACTAGGGCTGCATGAGATGATTCTTGTTAACTAAACTTATCGTGGCCACCATTTCATGATATAAGAGAAGTCATTATGCTGTATACCTGTAGACAGTATTGAATGTCAACTACATCTCAGTAAAATTGGAAAAAATGTATTTAACTGTACAACCCATGAAAACCATGCAAGTAAAAGAATGAAAACCTCTCCCCTTGTTCCCCAAAGACCTAGGAGGATAGACACAGAGCAGAAGGAATTCTCACAGACTGCTGCTAGGAGGCTAAACCAACAACCACTCAGGTGAATATGATAAAATAAGGATGTCTTACTTGACGGCCTCATAAATATTGTTGGAGGTATGTCCTGATAAGGCATCGTGTAAATTTCGAATAAAATAATCTCTGTATTCTTCTGGAAGGGCCATAAATGTTCCACCCATCACAATAAATTCCACTTTATCCACGCTGTGACCAAGTTGTTTTAACTGAAAGACATAAATTTGTCAGCATTAGGAAGGTATAGTCAACTACTCTTAAGTGGCTTACTGAAAATTTCTAATTTTACTTGGCAGTGTTTCCATCACTAGAATTTAAAAATGAGAAGCAAACATGTTGAGCAAATTCTACAGACTCAAGAAAATAGGCTCCAGAGTCTGAAAGAAAAATAATTATGGCTCAAATAAGAAGAAAGAGTAAGAATTTAAAATAATCAAGTTTGATGTCCACTTACAGAGTTAAGTGAACATTCAAAAATACAGAGAATATAAATTAGCAGCAAGATCATACAAGATATAATTGTATACATTGTAATAGAATGAACAAATCTTTCTTGATTATGTGTTTTTAAGAAGACTTCACTGAATTTGTTACCAGACTGCTTCTGTTTTATGTTTTGTTTTTTTGCTCAGGAGGCACATAGAATCTTAGCTCCCTGACTAGGGACTGAACCTGTACCCCTGCACTGGAAGGCAAAGTCTTAACCCCTGGGCCATCAGGGAAGCCCCCTCAACATGTATTTTATGCCAGACCTTGAGGTCAGCATTGAGGACAAAGAAGACTACAGGCAATATAACCAGGACTTGATGCAAACGAAAGAAAGCAAACACCAGATGAGAAAGCAGCATTAAGAAAGCAGTTTCAAATGAAAACTTTGCAGTTTTGAATTGTGAAGATTCTGGATACAGGTGGCACCTTTTCAGCCTGGTTTCAGAGGTGGAGGGAAAAAAATCAGTCTGAAATATAATATCTCCTCTACGAGAGGATATAGTGATACAGATCTTTCCATTTTTCAACAACAGTAAGTTAAGATTATAATTTTTAAAAACAGGAATTTCGATTTCTTGCCAGGTGTTAGGCTTGAGAAAAACTCAGTCAAGTGGACTACAAATTATGAACTCTAATGTACTAAGTAAAGAGGATATCTGCACTTAATATGAGCAAAAAGTTATCTTTTTGAATACTTATTTCTGAAAATGGAAAATAGCAACTTATAAATACATACATCCTTATAGCAGGTTGGCCAAAAACGTCATTCCGGCTCTTCCATAACATCTTATTGGAAAAACCCAAATGAACTTTTTGGCCAACCCAATACACATGTAAATCCTTACACATATGTAAGCATATGTGCATGCATGTACAACACATGCAAATATCTAAGTATGTGTGTATAGCTATCAACACTACAGGAATCCTCCATCTATGGTCATTCACCAGGGATACACAATTAAATCTTCCTGGTAGCTTTTTCAAAATATCTTGCCTGGACCCTAAATCAGACACCGCATAACTCCAGCGGTGAAACGTGGAGCGTGTTTTGAAAAAGTCGTTCAGGTGATTCTAGTACATTTACAGCTGGGAAAAGAATCACTGCTCTCTGGTACTTTCTACATCTTCCAGAATCCATAATCCTTCTTGGTAAACAGAAACCTTTCAAGCTCTACTGAAACATTTTAAATAAATACCATGGCTAAAAAGAAATGAACACAGAAGTGACTTTCGGTTACGTGTTACTTTCCCTTTCATACTGTCTAGTTGCCTGACTAGATGTTATATAAAAACTTTGGAGAGTGCTTGCGTTGTTTTAAATTAGACAAGTTTAAAATGAAATCAATGTTCAGACTTCTTGAACACAGCAAGGCCACTGACAAGTACTTGTTTTTTAATCAGTTATATTAAGATATAATTTATACATTGGGTTGGCCAAAAAGTTCATTTGGGTTTTCCCGTAAGATGGTGCCAACTTTTCTGGCCAACCCCATACAATAAAATCCATTAACTTTAGGTGCACAATTAAATGAGTTTAGAGTTGTGTTACCACCACAACCACCATTATACAGAACAATTCCATAGTTTCCATGAGTCCCTCATTCCCCTGTAGTTAATTCCCTATTCTTATCCCAGCAAACCAGCCACTATGCTTCTCACTTGGCTTATAGAAGCTAAAATTCAATCCACCCACCTACTGTCTAAGACCTTTGACACTGCCACACACTGTAAGTTTCATAACATCCATGACTTTCTACAAACTCAAAGAACTTTAGAGACTATCAAATCCTTACAGAAAATAATATGGTCTTTAAAGCAAGTGGTGTTTTGACCCTGCTAGGAACTGCAAAATTGTCCTCTCCCTCAGATGGGATATTAAAAACTTATGAAGGAGAAAAATATTCTTTCAGTTATTTCTGGTTTGACTCAACTGAAGCAACAATACCTCCTAAGTATAAAGATCTAATGTAAAAATGCTTTGTAAAACCTTACCTGTTCTATCCGGTGTCTTGTCTGCAGGTAAGGGTCATACCTGGCACGGATAGCTCGCATGGAGGTTGGCTAAAAAAGAAAAATATCTTGTCATGCCCACATTGAATTAAAAATAAGATGTCATTTCAAAAGGGTTGTATAAAAAACTAAAATTCTCTTGGGCTCCTTTCTTCCTTCCTCAGTTTGGTCAGTTTGAGATAATGACCTGAAGATTATCTGGCTGGTCTCCATTCAACAGCAGGCAGCTCCCTGGGCATAGTCACAGCTCTGTGTAAACGCTGATGGGATCCCCAGGGTCACCAAATTGTTGTGCTGCTCTAGACAGAGGTGTGCATGCTTATTCAGAAAGAGTTCCTTGAGAAAATAACCTTTGAACCAGATCAGTAAATTACAACACAGTTTGTGACGGCTTAATGCGAAGTCTTCATGCTGTCATACAAAGCAACGGCCACCAAACAATGTCCTGGTAGAAAATGTTCCCAGCTACTGAGCCCTCGCTGCTGAAGCTGCGTGCCTGGAACCTGTGCTCCACAAGAGAAGCCACGGTGAAGAGCGGCCCCTGTGCACTGCAGCCAGAGAAAGACTGTGTGCAGAGGTAAAGACCCAGCACAGCCAAAAATAATAAATAAATAGAATAAAAAGAAAACGTCCCTTGAAGACACATCGTTAAATGAGAAAGGCAAGGTCTTGACAGACTACCTGCGGTGTACAAAGTCAGGATAAAGAAGATGAATTGCCTTCATATCTATATGCTGTTAATATCTAGCCTGCATGAACAGGGAAGGGCCGATACTAACTGACTCTTCAGTGGGCTGGAGCAGAATGGGGTGGCCAGGAAAGTGAGGAGAGGGAGCCTTTTCAGTGAGAGATTTCTTTTGAATTTTTACAATTTGATATATTAAAAAAAAGGGAAAAAATGAAAAACCATACATAAGATTAAAAAGTCACTTAGGTTGCTGGCTGCCGGCCTCTTCTGAAGGGGCTGACTGCTTGGAAAGCCTGCTCGGTGGCCTCCTGCTCTCGCTCTTGCCCCCGCAAGAGCCATCAAAGGCCTCTTAAAACCTACCTGGATTATCCCAGTCCTCTGCTTTAAACCTGGATGGCTGCATGTAATACTGATTGGGTTGGCCAAAAAGTTCACTTGGGTTTTTCCATGCCAGTTTATGGAAAAACCTGGACAAACTTTTGGCCAGCCCAATACAACAAACTTCTTGCCTTGCCTTCCAAGCCTCTGTGTCACTGTCTCCCAGATCTCATTCTCCCCGCACCCCACCGTTAATCTCACTCTGGCTCTGCCTTTTATCTAGTCTCTCTAAGGATGCTCCTTCTTGATTTTCTTGAAAGCCTTCTTGTCATCCACGTCGCCCCTCCCAGCCACCAAAGCTAAACTCACCCACTCCTATATCTTACTTGGCTTTACTTCCCTGCTTCCCATGTCAACTGGTACCTGATATTTTTCGTTTGTTTCATTACTGTCTTGTTGTTGTCCAGTCACTAAGTCATGTCCAACTTTTGTGACCCCATGGACTGCAGCATGCCAGACTTCCCTGTCCTTCACCGTCTCCTGGAATTTGCTCCAACTCATGACCCCTGAGTCGGTGATGCCATCTAACCATCTCATCCTCTGCTGCCCTCTTTTTCTTTTGCCTTCAGTCTTTCCCAGCATCATTACTGTCTACCCTCCACTTATTAGAATGCAGATTCCGTAAGACCTGACCTGTCTTTTTCACGGTTGCAGAGGCAGGAAAACGTCCTGGTGAGGTGCACAGAATTCAAGGCCTGGCCCTGTTACGTTCGGGATGTGTCTTCCAGGCCAGTGGTGAAAGCCTTCTAGGCTCCAGTTTCCTTGTCCATAAAACTATGATAACAATAGTGTCTATCTTCAAAATGCTGCCGAAGATTTAAAGTTGTAAAGCTTTTAGAAGAGTGTTGACATATGTTACTAATAAGCACTTAGGTAAGTATTTCTGCAGTGACTGGAACAATATATAGAGGCACTTGGCAAATGTTTCATGAATGAGTAATTTGTGCAATCAAGAAAAAAAAATAAGAAAGAAAAATTTTAAGAAAGCCAGTACTTGTGAAAGCATATGCTAAGTAAAGTACAACCTGACACTCCTCCAGACAGCCTCACGTCACTTTACCTCATATCCAGTGTAAGACTGGGTGGAATATTCGAAATCTGAATCAGGTCCGCCAGGGCAGTACCTGCCAATACAACAAAAGGGCGAGGGTGTCAGATTCAGAACTCAGCTCCACCGTCCAGTTCAGGTACCTGCAGTCTCTCCATAAAATCCTGCTTGAACCAGCTTCATTTTCAAATCCTAACAGAAGATTGTACCTTTGTGCTATCTGCAAATATTTACATTTTCTACTAACAAGTAAAAAGGTAAACATATAAAGGAACAATACTGCAGTCGTTTTCAGAGTACTGCAGCTGCTATCATATTATTTTTTTATTGGAGTGCAATTGCTGTACGAGGCTGTGTTAGTTTCTGCTGTTTGATGAAGTGAATCAGCTGTATGTATATGTATACATACAGCTCCTCCTCCTGGAGCCTCCCTCCCCACCCCACCCCTCCAGGTCCCCACCGAGCACTGAGCCGAGCCCTCTGTGCTATAGCTAGCAAGCTATTTTATACACGGCAGTGTGCGTGTGTCAGCGCCCCTCTCTCAACCCGGCCCCCTCTCCCTCTCCTTCCTGCCCTGTGTCCACATGCCCACGCTCTTCATCAGCATTCCTAGTCCTGCCCTGGAAATGGGCTCATCTGTATCACATTTCTAGATTCCATATGACAGATGAATGGATAAGGATGATGCGGTACATCTATACACTGGAACATTACTCTGCCATAAAGAGGAGCAGAACTGGGTCATTTGTAGAGATATGGATGGACCGAGAATCTGTCATACAGAGTGAAGCAAGTCAGAAAGAGAAAAACACATATTGTATATCAACACACTATCATTTTAGAAGTTTAAGCGTTTAGGGACAAATAACAGCGCCTAAATTTTCCTAGTTTGGATTGATATTCACAGTGGTCTCTTGGTAACTACACTTAAGAAAATTTTTCTCTCGATTAATCTTACTATCTAGAATCATGCATATTCTTCTAATTTTTCTAATTATCTAAGCTTAAGAAGTTTAAAGATTATTTATAAAGGTAACTTTTGGGATATTTTGCTGATCCAAATTCATTTTAAATTTCTGACATTTGGAATTCAGGCTTCTCATACTTCCATGTTTCATTTATCAAGTTAACAGACTATCTACTGTTTTGAGTTCTGTAACCTATGTATTGTATATTGAAACAAATTAACATCTTTATATGTTTCATTTTTAAAGCACTGAAATATCCTATTAATGGCTGCTTATTTCAAAGAACTAACTTATTAAATGTTAGTTAAAAGTTAGTTAAAGTTAGTTAAGAAAGTTAAAGTTAGTTAAAAGTTTTAAATATTACCAGCACACACTGATCAAGGCTCTAGGACTCGCTGTATCAATTAAAATGTAAACACATACAAGACTTATTAAATCATCATACTCACACACATATATTTCCTGTAAAACTGATGTGTGGACATCTGTGGGGTTTGCACATGACAGCCACAACAGCAATCTATAAAAGAAAGATTAATAAAAAGCAATTGTGAAATAATTCATAGGAAATTCTGGAGAGTGGTTATCTCAGAAAATGGGAGAGGACTGCAACACAAGGGGCTTCAAAAGTGCTTGTGATGTTTTGTGTTTCTTAAACGAGCCGTGGGTACCAGGGTGATCTCTTTTCAGTGTTATTAATCTTCAGAGCAGATGGTACAGAAAGAATCTTGGAGGAAGGGTCCCTGCTGGGGCTCCAGGGGGAACCACGTGTAGACATGCACAGCCTTCAGTTTCCTGACCTTGGAGCTCACCGTTGGCAGCAAACAGACATTGAGCGGACCGTGATGGATCCAGGATTGGGAGAGAAGTGGACCAGAGCCCAGTGTACATCAGGGCCTACGCGGTTGACTGCAGCCTGATTTCAGTTTGGTTCAGTCGTGTAACAGGAATTTCAGCTGTGGAGTTAGCATGCAAGGCCTCTTGAAAAGATGTACATTTACTGAGAAAGCATGAAGTTTTGGGTTTTTGTGTAACCTGGGTGTCCAGAGCTCAAAAGTCTATGGCAGTTTTGAAGAATGAAGTATTATATAAAATTTTGGTGATTAAGGATTTAACTTTGTAGCCTTCCTATCTGGAGAAATAAAATCCTTTAAAAAAAAAAAAGTGATGCACTCAATATGCCAGCAAATTTGAAAAACTGAGCAGTGGCCACAGAACTGGAAAAGGTTAGTTTTCACGCCAATCCCAAAGAAGGGCAATGCCAAGGAAAGCTCAAACTACCGCACAGCTGCACTCCTTTCACATGCTAGCATGGTGATGCTCTAAATCCTTCAAGTTAGGCTTCAACACTACATGAACCAAGAACTTTCAGACGTACAAGCGGGATTTAGAAAAAGCAGAGGACCCAGAGATCAAATTGCCAACATCCATCAGATCAGAGAAAAAGCAAAGGAATTCCAGAAAAACTTCTGCTTTATTGACTATGCCAAAGCCTTTGACTGTGTAGATCACAACAAACTGGAAAATTCTTCAAGAATGGGAATACCAGACCATCTTACCTGTCTCCTGAGAAATCTGTATGCAGGTCAAGAAGCTACAGTTAGAATTGGACATAGAACAACAGACTGATTCAAAACTGGAAAAGGAGTATGTCAAAGCTGTATATTGTCACCCTGCTTATTTATCTTATATGCAGAGTACATCATGCAAAATGCCAGGCTGGATGAAGCTCAAGCTGGAATCAAGATTGCTGGGAGAAATGTCAATAACCTCATATATGCAGCTGACACCACCCTAACAGCAGAAGGCGAAGAGGAACTAAAGAGCCTCTTGATGAGGGTGAAAGAGGAGAGTGAAAAAGCTGTCTTAAAGCTCAACTTTCAAAAAGCTAAGATCATGGAATCTGGTCCCATCACTTCATGGCAAATAGATGGGTAAACAATGGAAACAGTGACAGACTTTATTTTCTTGGGCTCCAAAATCACTGCAAACGATGACTGTAACCATGAAACTAAAAGAGGCTTGCTCCTTGGAAAAAAGTTATGAGAAATCTAGACAGTATATTAAAAAGCAGAGATATCACTTTGCCAATAAAAGTCCATATAGTCGAGGCTATGGTTTTTCCAGTAGTTGTGTATGGATGTAAGAGCTGGACCATAAGGAAGGCTGAGTGCTCAAGAACTGATGCTTTCAAACTGTGGGGCTGGAGAAGACTTTTAAGAGTCCCTTGGACAGCAAGGAGATCAAACCAGTCTATCCTCAAGGAAATCAACCCTGAATGTTCATTGGAAGGACTGACGCTGAAGCTGAAGCTCCAATACTTTGGGCCACTTGATACAAAGAGCTGACTACTGGGAAAAGACTCTGATGCAGGGAAAGATCAAAGGCAGGAGGAGAAGGGGTTGACTAAGGATGGGATGGTTGGATAGCATCACTGGCTCAATGGACGTGAGTTTGAGCAAACTCTGGGAAATGGTGAAGGACAGGGAAGCCTGGTGTCCTGCAGTCCATGGGGTCGAAAAGAGCTGGATACAACCGAATGACTGAACAACAGATATGCACACATATGTACATATATATTGGAGAAGGCACGGGCCCCCCACTCCAGCACTCTCGCCTGGAAAATCCCATGGACGGAGGAGCCTGGTGGGCTGCAGTCCATGGGGTCGCTATGAGTCGGACACGACTGAGCGATTTCCACTTTTACGCACTGGAGAAGGAAATGGCAACCCACTCCAGTGTTCTTGCCTGGAGAATCCCTGGGATGGGGGGGAGCCTGGTGAGCTGCCGTCTATGGGGTCGCACAGAGTTGGACATGACTGAAGCGACTTAGCATTAGCAGCAGTACCTATATATATACACACACAATACATACAGACACTAATGTGTTATGGATACTTGTATATGTGTATACGTGTATATGTGTTATGTGCATATACATACATACATCTACATGTTTATTTCCTCCGTTCACTGAGAGTATCTGGTGGCAGCAACACTCTAACAGCACCGAGCACAGCTGGCACTCAGATCTTTGTTTCTAAATGCCCTTCTCTACAGCCAACAGGGACCTCTTGTATAGACAGGGAACTCCGCTCAATGTAATGTGGCAGCCTGGATAGGAGGGGAGTATATGGATGCTGGGTCACTTTGCTGTCCATCTGAAACTATCACAGTATTGCTAATCGGTTATACTCCAGCACAAAATTTAAAAGTTCAAAAATAAGAAGAAATGAAAACTCTTCTCTAGTCAAAGAAACAGGGCTCCTTGCAGACAAGGCTGATTCCACGGCTGGGGTAAACAAAGTACAAGATGAGCTTGGAACATTTTATTATGACAGAAAGCTAGAAACGACTCAAAGAATGATGAGGACACTTGAAAAGGAAAAGAAACCATCTTGAAAGGGCTCCTACTGGACAAAATTGGGAAAATTTGTATATCAAAATAACGAACGAGGAAACTGGAAGTCTGAAGAGGAACCAGACATTTACACAGTTTCCAAGTGTTTCACTGGAGAAGGCAATGGCACCCCACTCCAGTACTCTTGCCTGGAAAATCCCATGGACAGCAGAGCCTGGTGGGCTGTAGTCCATGGGGTCGCTAAGAGTTGAACACGACTGAGGCGCTTCACTTTCATGCACTGGAGAAGGAAATGGCAGCCCACTCCAGTGTTCTTGCCTGGAGAATCCCAGGGACGGGGGAGCCTGGGGGGCTGCCGTCTATGGGGTCGCACAGAGTCGGACACGACTGAAGCGACTTGCAGCAGCAGCAGCAGCGGCAAGTACTTCCACCACACAAGACTTGTTAATTTCAAAGTGGAAAGAGTAACTTCACAAAGGGGATGCCGGCAGACACCCGCTTCGTCACAGTGGATGACGTGAGTGACAGGACAACGAGCTACGCACCACCCGACAGGCTGTAAGAAGAACAGCGTGTCACGCCTGTAACGTTCCTGCCAGAGATGCCAACCCGAGCCTAATCATGAGGACACATCTGATTAAACCACACTGAGGGAGACGCGATGCAACAACTTGCCTGATATCCTCAAAAGCGTTAAGGCAACGAAGTCCAGGAAGGACGGGGAAGCGTCTAGCCTGAAGAGCCATGATAACTGAACATAGGTCGTGATTCTGAACCAGGCCCTGCAGCTTACTATTGAGACAGCTGTTGAAACTTGAATGAGATGTGAGGACTAGAGACTGATAATGTAGCCATGTTAAATTCCTGATTTTGATGCCTTTATTGTGGTGATATAAGAAAGTGTCCTTGTCTGCAGGAAGCATAGGTTGAAACATTTAAAGGTGTTGGTTTTGCAACTTACTCTCAAATGGCTCAGGAAAAAGTGTTCTTCCCAGTGGATTTTCAACTTTTCCGTCAGCCTGTGATTATTTTTTAATAGTAAAAATGATTAAAATTTAACTTCAATCATTAAACAGTGAGCGAGAGAAACTCAAAAAACCCCCACAAAATTTGCAAATCTGAATTAAAAACTTAGATTTTCACACAAATGTTTTTATTTATAAGGAGATACAAGTGGTATATGTATACCATTGATGAAGACGATCTAATTTCTCAATCTTTATTGAGGACCTTCAATACAGGCCAGGTTCTGAGCCACACAGAGGAGGTGGGCCCTAAAACTACAGAAATACTAATGCACGGCCTCTGTCCTCTGAAATCACGCAAGTGAGAAGGGGAGGAGGGTTTAGAGAAATAAGCTATTTCCAAAAAGCACAGTAAAAAGCACATCGAAAATACTAGCAATGCTCAAAGGAGGGAGTGAGTGAGTCCTGGACGAGGGGAGTCAGAGACGCTGCCTTCCTGAGGGGCTGAGCGCTGCGCGGGCAAGCAAGTGGAGCAACAGGAGCGATCCTTCCCTGTTGGTGGGAATGCAAACTGGTGCAGCCACTCCGGAAGACAACCCGGCAGTTTCTCCCAGGGCTCAACACAGTCTTACCATATAATCCAGCCGTCATGCTCCTAGGTATTTAGGTACTCAAACGAGTGGACAGCTTTTGCATAAACAAAAACCTTCACGCAAATGTTTATCACAGCTTTGGTCATCACAGCTGCCAAAATTTGGAAGCAGCTGGGGTGGCCTTCAATAGGTGCATGGACAGACAAACTGCAATACACTCAGACAATGGAGTATTATTCAGTGCTATAAAGAATGAGCCAGCAAGCCACTAAAAGGACACAGCACAAAAGCTTAAATGTGCACTGCTAAGTAACAGGAGCCAATAAGAAACAACTACAGAACACACTGCTTCCCACACACGGCGCTCTGCAAAGGCAGAACGAGAGACGGCAAACAGGTCAGTGGTGGGCAGCGGAGTGAGGCAGAGGAAAGCATGACCAGGGGAGCGTTAGGGCACTGGAACTATTCCACATGCTGCGATATGGTGGATACAGACATCGGGCGTTTGGCAGAACCCTCAGAATGTACAACTGAGAGAGACCCTGATGTGAACTATAGGCTGCAGTTAATAGTAATGTAGCAAGACTGGTACAGTATTGGGTGCAATCTCAAAATCAACAGAATGATTTCTGTTCATTTCCAAGGCAAACCATTCAATATAACAGTAACTGAAGTCTATGCCCCAACCACTAACACCAAAGAAGCCGAAGTAGAACGGTTCTATGAAGACCTACAAGACCTTCTAGAATGAACACACCAAAAAAGATGTCCTTTTCATCATAGGGGACTGGAATGCAAAAGAAGGAAGTCAAGAAATACTTGGAGTAACAGCCAAGATTGGCCTTGGAGTGAAAAATGAAGCAGGGCAAAGGTTAACAGAGTTTTGTCAAGAGAACACACACTGGTCATAGCAAACACCCTCTTCCAACCACACAAGAGATGACCCTGCACAAGGACATCCCCAGACGGCCAATACTGAAATCAGATTGACTATATTCTTCGCAGCTGAAGATGGAGAAGCTCTATAGTCAGTAAAAACAAGACTGGGAGCTGCCTGTGGCTCAGATCATGAACACCTTATTGCAAAATTCAGACTTAAATTAAAGAAAGTAGGGAAAACTACAAGGCCATTCAGAAAACCAGAGACACCAAGGAACATCTCATGCAAAGATGGGCTCAATAAAGGACAGAAATGGTATGGACCTAACAGAAGCAGAAGATATTAAGAAGAGGTGGCAAGAATACACAGGAGAACTATACAAAAAAAGTCTTAATGACCCAGATAACCATGGTGTGATCACTCACCTAGAGCCAGACATCCTGGAGTGTGAAGTCAAGTGGGCCTTAGGAAGCTCGACAAACAAAGCTAGTGGAGGTGATGGAATTCCAGCTGAGCTATTCCAAATCCTAAAAGATGATGCTGTGAAAGTGCTGCTCAATATGCCAGTAAATTTGGAAAACTCAGCAGTGGCCACAGAACTGGAAAAGGTCAGTTTTCATGACAATCCCAAAGAATGTTCAAACTACTGCACTGCTGCTGCTGCTCAGTCGCTTCAGTCGTGTCCGACTCTGTGCGACCCCCATAGATGGCAGCCCGCCAGGCTCCCCCGTCCCTGGGGTTCTCCAGGCAAGAACACTGGAGAGGGGTGCCATTTCCTTCTCCAATTAGTGAAAGTGAAAAGTGAAAGTGAAGTCACTCAGTCATGTCCGACTCCTAGCGACCCCCATGGACTGCAGCCCACAAGCCTCCTCCATCCACGGGATTTTCCAGGCAAGAGTACTGGAGTGGGGTGCCATTGCCTTCTCCAAAACTACTGCACAACTGCATTTATTTCACAGGCTAGCAAGGTAATGCTCAAAATCCTTCAAGCTAGACTTTAACAATACATGAACCGAGACTTTCCAGATGTAGAAAAGGCTGGATTTAGAAAAGGCAGAAGAATCAGAGATCAAATTACCAACATCCACTGGATCACAGAAAAAGCAAAGGAATTCCAGAAAATCATCTGTTTCATTGACTTCACTAAAGCCTTTGACTGTGTGGATCACAACAAACTTGGAAAATTCTTAAAGTGATGGGAATACCAGACCACCTTACTTGACTCCTGAGAAACCTGTATGCAGGTCAAGAAGTGACAGTTAGAACTGGACACAGAACAATGGACTGGTTCCAGACTGGGAAAGGGAGTACACGAAGGCTGTATACTGTCACCCTGCTTATTTAACTTCTATGTAGAGTACATCATGCGAAATGCCAGGCTGGATGAAGCTCAAGCTAGAATCAAGATTGCTGGAAAAAATATCAATAACCTCAGATACGCAGATGACACCACCCTAATAGCAGCAGGCAAAGAGGAATTAAAGAGCCTCTTGATGAGGGTGAAAGAGGAGAGTGAAAAGACTGTCTTAAAACTCAACCTTTAAAAAACAAAGATCATGGCATCCGGTCCCATCACTTCTTGGCAAATAGATGGGAAACAATGGAACAGTGATGGACCTTGTCTTCTTGGGCTCCAGAATCACCGTGAATGGCGACTGCAGCCTTGATACTAAAAGATGCTTGCTCCTCGGAAGAAAGCTATGACAAACATAGCATATTAAAAAAAAAAAAAAAGAAAGATAGCATTATAGCCAAAGCTACAGTTTTTCCAGTGGTCATGTATGGATGTGAGAGATGGACCGTAAAGAAGACTGAGCGCTGAAGAATTGATGCTTTTGAACTGTGCTGTTGGAGAAGACTCTTGAGAGTCCCTTGGACTGCAAGGAGATCCAACCAATCAGTCCTAAAGGAAATCAGTCCTGGGTGTTCACTGGAAGGACTGATGCTGAAGCTGAAGCTCTAATACTCTGGCCATCTGATGCAAAGAGCTGACTCACTTGAAAAGACCCTGATGCTGGGAAAGATTGAGGGCAGAAGGAGAAGGGGACAACAGAGGATGAGACGGCTGGATGGCAGCACTGACTCCATGGGCATGGGTTTGAGAGAACTCCAGGAGACAGTGACGAACAGTGATGCCTGGCGTGCTGCAGTCCACGGGGTCACAAAGAGTTGGATGCGACTGAGCAATGGAACAATATCAATTGATTCATCAACTATAGGGCAACCTGGGGGAGGGGAGAGGAGGTACAGGGGAACTCTGTACTTTCTGCTCAACTGTTCTGTAAGCCTAAAGCTCTATAAGAAAATAAAAACAAAGCACAACAGTAACAGCAGGGATAAAAGCAGGGAGTTCAGGATGCACAACAGATGTGGGATGACATTAGCTGTGTGCTCTTGACATTTTTAGTAGGTTACTCTGGTGGATTTGCTGCAGCAAAGACAAAGCAGGCCTGTTATGAAATGACTCCAATAACCTCCAAAATAAGAAATAATAAAGGTCAGAACATTCCTGGAAGGAATGGACAACGCATTTCACATCATTTGAAAACCAAATAGATGAGGGCACCATGAATTAAGGTGGTCAAGAAGGATGAAAGAGCAAGTCTGAGCAAGCAAGCAAGTCTGGTTTCGCTATACTGGAGGGTCTACAGGCAGTCAAAGGAGAGATGTCTAACAGGCAATTTGACATGGACATGAAGTTTGCGGAAAGGCTGGAGCTGGGGGTCAGCGTACAGCAGTACTGAAAAACATCATTGGGGTCCTCCCTGGCAGTCCAGTGGCTAAGACCCTGCCTTCCAATGCAGGGGGTGCGGGTTCAGTCCCTGATGGGCCAGCTAAGATGCCACAAGCCTTGAGGCCAAAAAACCAAAACATAAAACGGAAGCGATGTTGTAAGAAATTCAATAAAGACTTTAACAATGATCCATTAAAAAAAAAAAAAGACATCAGTGGATGAGATCACCAAAGAAAGTGTATATAGCACTAAAAACACTGGGCCTGGGACTGAAGAAAATATCCATTTTTAAAGGCAAGCAGAACAAGAGTAGCTCTCAGAGAAAGAAAAGAAGTGATTTGAGCCCGGGGGAGGACAGAGAATGGAATCGTGGAAACCAGGTGCCTTTGTCAGGTCCAGAGGTTGACAAATCTTTGCTTGCACAATGGTAAGTCCGTACATAATGCCTGAAACTGACAATTCAAGATATATCCTGAAAGCATATTATTTAGGGATATGGAAGTAAATGCCAAGAAATCAGCTAAGACTTAAAAGCCATTGCCCTAGATAGGGGAGGAGGCAGGGGGCTGTAAAGTGGAGGTTTGGAACTATTCGTTTTTCTGAAAGCCTTCTACACTTCGGTACAAACCAACCAACGAACCCCCAAACACTTAAGTATAGAGAAGAGACTGGGATTGACGGTACACTCTGCAAAGGTGCTGAGGATTAACTAGTCACAGGTGTGATGTGGTCCGGGAGAGACAGCTACCTGGCAGGTCAGTGTAAGCTGTGAGAAGTACAATAGCCCCACCCAAGGAACAGACTGAACTTAGTTCACACAAAAAGCTATATTCCCCGGGCCGGCAGACAGCTGCAAGAGCCGGGCTGGCGCACTAAGAGCGGGCGAGAAGAGTTACCCCACATCCGACACGTCTGAGGTCAGGGGCAGCAGTCTAGAGTACCAGGCTGCGACGGCACAGGAACGGCCGAGAGGAGCTACCCCGCATCCGAGGTCAATGCAGCAGGGAGGAGGCACCCGCGTCTGAGGTCAGGGGCCGCGGCCAGGAGGGGCTACCCGGCGTCTGAGGTCAGGGGGCAGCGGCCGGGAGGAGACACCCCGCGTCCGAGGCCAGTGGCGGCCGAGGTCAGGGGCGGCGGCTGGGTGGAGCTATCGTGCGTCCAAGGACAGGGGGTCCCAGGACAGGGCCGGCAGCTGGGAGGAGCCGCCTCAGGACGGAGGCCAAGGGCAGTAACCCTGAGGAGCCACCTAAGCTCGAGCCTGAAGCCAGGGGCGGCAGCTAAAAGGAGCCACCCACGCCCGAGGCCAGAGCTGGCGGCCGGGAGGATCAACCCGAGGAGGTCGCTGTGCAGGAGCAGGGGGGCCTAGAGGAGCTATCCCACACTGAAGGTCAGGAAGGCAGGTAAGGAGATACCCCTCGTTCAAGGTAAGAAACAGCAGCTGTGCTTTGCTGGAGCAGCTGTGAAAAGATACCCCCATGCTCAAGGTAAGAGAAACCCAAGTAAGATGGTAGGTGTTGCAAGAGGGCATCAGAGGGCAGACACACTGAAACCATACTCACAGAAAACTATCACACTAGGACCACAGTCTTGTCTAACTCAATGAAACCAAGCCGTGCCTGAGGGGGAACCCAAGACAGGCGGGTCATGGTGGAGAGGTCTGACAGAACGTGGTCCACTGGAAAAGGGAATGGCAAGCCACTTCAGTATTCTTGCCTTGAGAACCCCATGAACAGTATGAAAAGGCAAAATGATAGGATACTGAAAGAGGAACTCCCCAGGTTGGTAGATGCCCAATATGCTCCTGGAGATTAGTGGAGAAATAACTCCAGAAAGAATGAAGGGATGGAGCCAAAGCAAAATCATTACCCAGTTGTGCATGTGACTGGTGATAGAAGCAAGACCGATGCTGTAAAGAGCAATACTGCATAGGAACTTGGAATGTCAGGTCCATGAATCAAGGCAAATTAGAAGTGATCAAACAAGAGATGGCAAGGGTGAATGTCGACATTCTAGGAATCAGCGAACTAAAATGGACTAGAATGCGTGAATTTAACTCAGATGACCATTATATCTCCTACTGCGGGCAGGAATCCCTCAGAAGAAATGGAGTAGCCATCATGGTCAACAAAAGAGTCTGAAATGCAGTACTTGGATGCAATTTCAAAATGACAGAATGATCTCTGTTCGTTTCCAAGGCAAACCATTCAATATCACAGTTATTCAAGTCTATGCCCCAACCAGTAACACTGAAGAAGCTGAAGTTGAATGGTTTTATGAAGACTTACAAGACCTTTTAGAACTAACACCCAAAAAAGATGTCCTTTTCATTATAGGGGACTGGAATGCTAAAGTAGGAAGTCAAGAAACACCTGGAGTAACAGGCAGATTTGGCCTTGGAATGTGGAATGAAGCAGGGCAAAGACTAATAGAGTTTTGCCAAGAAAATGCACTGGTCATAGCAAATCTTCCAACAACACAAGAGAAGACTCTACACATGGATATCACCAGATGGTCAACACCAAAATCAGATTGATTATATTCTATGCAGCCAAAGATGGAGAAGCTCTATACAGTCAACAAAAATAAGACCAGGAGCTGACTGTGGTTCAGATCATGAACTCCTTATTGCCAAATTCAGACTGAAACTGAAGAAAGTAGGGAAAACCACTAGACCATTCAGGTATGACCTAAATCAAATCCCTTATGATTATACAGTGGAAGTGAGAAATAGATTTAAGGGCCTAGATCTGATAGATAGAGTGCCCTGATGAACTATGGAATAAGGTTCATGACATTGTACGGGAGAAAGGGATCAAGACCATCCCCATGGAAAAGAAATGCAAAAAAACAAAATGGCTGTCTGGGAGGCCTTACAAATAGCTGTGAAAAGAAGAGAGGCAAAAGCAAAGGAGAAAGGAAAGATATAAGCATCTGAATGCAGAGTTCCACAGAACAGCAAGAAGAAATAAGAAAGCCTTCTTCAGCAATCAATGCAAAGAAATAGAGGAAAACAACAGAATGGGAAAGACTAGAGATCTCTTCAAGAAAATTAGAGATACCAAGGGCACATTTCATGCAAAGATGGGCTCAATAAAGGACAGAAATGATCTGGACCAAACAGAAGCAGAAGATATTAAGAAGAGGTGGCAAGAATACACGGAAGAACTGTACAAAAAGATCTTCAAGACCCAGATAATCATGATGATGTGATCACTCATCTAGAGCCAGACATCTTGGAATGTGAAGTCAAGTGGGCCTTAGAAAGCATCACTATGAAAGTTAGTGGAGGTGATGGAATTCCAGTTGAGCTGTTTCAAATCCTGAAAGATGATGCTGTGAAAGTGCTGCACTCAATATGCCAGCAAATTTGGAAAACTCAGCAGTGGCCACAGGACTGGAAAAGGTCAGTTTTCATTCCAATCCCAAAGAAAGCCAATGCCAAAGAATGCTCAAACTACCGCACAGTTGCACTCATCTCACATGCTAGTAAAGTAATGCTCAAAATTCTCCAAGCCAGGCTTCAGCAATACGTGAACCGTGAACTCCCTGATGTTCAAGCTGGTTTTAGAAAAGGCAGAGGAATCAGAGATCAAATTGCCAGCATCCGCTGGGTCATGGAAAAAGCAAGAGAGTTCCAGAAAAACATCTATTTCTGCTTTATTGACTATGTCAAAGCCTTTGACTGTGTGGATCACAATAAACTGTGGAAAATTCTGAAAGAGATGGGAATACCAGACGACCTGACCTGCCTCTTGAAAAATCTGTATGCAGGTCAGGAAGCAACAGTTAGAACTCGACATGGAACAACAGACTGGTTCCAAATAGGAAAAGGAGTACGTCAAGGCTGTATATTGTCACCCTGCTTATTTAACTTATATGCAGAGTACATCATGAGAAATGCTGGACTGGAAGAAACACAAGCTGGAATCAAGATTGCCGGGAGAAATATCAATAACCTCAGATATGCAGATGACACCACCCTTATGGCAGAAAGTGAAGAGGAGCTAAAGGGCCTCTTGATGAAGGTGAAAGAGGAGAGTGAAAAAGTTGGCTTAAAGCTCAACATTCAGAAAATGAAGATCATGGCATCTGGTCCCATCACTTCATGGGAAATAGATGGGGAAACAGTGGAAACAGTGTCAGACTTAATTTTTGGGGCTCCAAAATCACTGCAGATGGTGACTGCAGCCATGAAATTAAAAGATGCTTACTCCTTGGAAGAAAAGTTATGACCAACCTAGATAGCATATTCAAAAGCAGAGACATTACTTTGCCAACTAAGGTCCGTCTAGTCAAGGCTATGGTTTTTCCTATGGTCATGTATGGATGTAAGAGTTGGACCGTGAAGAAGGCTGAGTGCCAAAGAATTGATGGTTTTGAACTGTGGTGTTGGAGAAGAGTCTTGAGAATCCCTTGGACTGCAAGGAGATCCAACCAGTCCATTCTGAAGGAGATCAACCCTGGGATTTCTTTGGAAGGAATGATGCTAAAGCTGAAGCTCCAGTACTTTGGCCACCTCATGTGAAGAGTTGACTCATTGGAAAAGACTCTGATGCTGGGAGGGATTGGGGGCAGGAGGAGAAGGGGGACGACCGAGGATGAGATGGCTAGATGGTATCACGGACTCGATGGACGTTAGTCTGAGTGAACTCCGAGAGATGGTGATGAACAGGAAGGCCTGGTGTGCTGCGATTCATGGGGTCACAAACAGTCAGACACGACTGAGCGACTGAACTGAACTGGGAATAAAGGATTCCACTCTGGACACCAAGTTTGAGCAGGGCCCAAATCCCACCCTGTGTCTTTCACACTCATCCTTGTTATCCTGGAGGCCTAGCCTCAACTGAGGCTCTTCCTGCCTAGCTCAAAGTGAGAGCATTCTAACTGGTCTTTCTGTCTCCAAGCGACTGACCCTCCATCTTTATGAAACATTTTATTTCTTTTTAGTTTTGGCCGCACCGGGTCTTCGCTGCTGCACGCAGGCTTTCTCTAGCTGCAGTGGCCGCGGGCTTCTCCTTCCAGTGGCTCCCCTCGTCATGGAGCACAGGCTCCAGGCACACGGCGTCAGCAGTTGCAGCGCCCAGGCTCTAGGGCCCTGCAGTTGTGGCGCCCGGGGTTAGCTGTCCTGTGGGATGTGTGATCTTCCCGCACCAGGGACTGAACTCGTGTCCCCTGTACCGGCAGGCGGATTCCTAACCATTGGGCTACCAGGGAAGACTTCCCCTACATCTTGTATCCAAATTAATTTTCTGAAAAAAAATCTATCTGGTTCCCATCACTCCCCTTCTCAAAAATCTTTTACAGTTTCTTCGTATCTGGCTTCTTTCTGGGACACCTGGGCTTCCCTGGTGGCTCAGCTGGTAAAAAATCTGCCTGCAATGCGAGAGACCTGGGTTCAGTCCCTGGGTTGGGAACATCTCCCGACTCCAGTATTCTGACCTGGAAAATTCCATGGACTGTATAGCCCATGGGGTCGTAAAGAGTCAGACATGACTGAGCAACTTTCACTTCTCTTCATTTAAGATCTCTGAGAAGCAGATGCCACACTATCACTTCACCCCGAAGTCCTGCTGCTTTCCAAAGTGAAGCCCAGCCCTGGAGAGGCTGGTACACTTGTGGTTTCCCCCACACCCTCTTACATCATTTGTGCCCTAATTCCTGCCCCTTGCTCCCATGACTCTCTGTGTTTGCTCTTCTCCGCTTACCTGGGCACCACTTCTGGGTCGGTCAGGCGCCACACTTCCCCCTCTTGGGTCCTTCCTAGTTCCTTGTACTGAGGGACATCTGGCTTCTGGACACCCTCCTGAATGGTGTCAACTGGTTCTCAGTTACCATACATATTAATATAATGACTTTGCACTATCAGTTAACTTTTCAAAATACCCTTTGTAAGTATGTTTATAAGCCCACGAGCTTAAGGTGGTCAACAGTATCTACCATCTTCTGGTAGTCACCGAGTTCCAGTCTATGCTTTTAAAGACCTCCTCCCCCTCACCACCCTCTGCTCCGTGAGCGCTCGCTCAGTTGCATCCAGCTCTTTGCGACCCCGTGGACTGTAGCCTGCCAGGCTCCTCTGTCCATGGGTTTTTCAGGCAAGAATACTGGAGAGGGCTACATGTCCTTCTCCAGGGGATCTTCCCAGCCCAGGGATCGAACCCATGTCTCCAATGGCAGGCGGATTCTTACCACTGAGCCACCTGGGAAGCCCCACTTTTAAAAACACCAAAAATCAAAACACCATCTTTTCCTCTAAGTGACTCTCTTCCCTGGTCTTCTCCGAGCATCCTGCACGCGTTTCCACTCCTGTACACACCACAACAGGTGGATTTTATGAATTCAAATTGCCCACCTCTATCCACCTCACTACGTGGAGGCAAGGATCTGTGGCCCAACGGATACACAGTCAATATGTGATGATTCGATCACTCACCCCACTGGCAGTTCTGATGGGTTTCGCCTTGAGCTTGGGGACCAAGACCTTCCGATACTGAGGCGGGACCGCAGCAATGATGTCCACCAGGCGGGGGCTGCGCTGAGAGCCCGTATTTGGCAGCTGTCCTGGTCTTCACCCTGAAAGTAGAGCATCCAGCATGATCAAGGTCACAATATTCCAAGGACAAGCTACCAGAAGAATAACCTATAAACCATGCCACCAATTCTCACGATCCCGTATCCCCTCACCAGATGACAGCAGTGGCTCTAACTGTCAGGGAAACGGGAGAGAAACAACCAGGACTTCTTGTCCTCTGGAGTACCAGAGAGAAAGCCAGATGACCAGGGGACGGGACCCAGGACAGTGCGTGGTTGAGGCCTCGTTCAAGGTAGTGCTCCCGCCTCACAGGACTCAACCTCCCTCAGCTTCCGCACCACGCGTCTGGAATGAGGTTAACCCTCTCGCGGGGCCGCTTATCAGACACGCACTTGGCCTCGACTGGCACCTCTCCCTGTTGTAACAACCAAAACTTTCCAGATGTTGCAAATGTCTTGGGAGTGGGTGGAGAGATGGGAGTAGTCATGACCGGTTGCAAACCATGGTCTCAGGCCAAAAAGCAAAACAACCGAAAGCAAAGCTATCTAGACCCAAACAGGAAATAAACTATTGGGTTGGCCAAAAAGCTCATTTGGGTTTTTCTGTAAGATGTTATGGAAAAACCCAAACAAACTTATTGGCCACTCCAACATATATTTTTTAAAGCATTTAAAATATTTTTCTAATATAAAATATTATCTAAAGAACAGAACAATGAACCATGTAATATATTTTAACAATTATAAAATAATCACTCTTGTAACCACATTCCAAGAAGAACATGATCACCATTTCAGAAGACCCCTGTGTGCCTTCCTGACTGTAACCCTATCCACACCCCCAAAATAACCTTTATCCCAACTAGTTTTCTTCTATAATTGAAGAAGAAAAATTGTTCCTTGTTTTCTTCTGTAATTGTACCAACTTTTCTTTTCTTTGTGGCTGCTAGCCAAATCTCATAGTCACTTTAATCCATCTAGAAATACTATGAGGTGTTCAAATCATTTAAACAAATGTTTGCTGAGTTCCTAAGAGGTACAAGAGACTACCTAAGTACCTGGGACGTCAGGAAGTGTAAAGCAGAGCTGTTTCGTGCTCTATGTTTGCAGACAGGCATGCATAAAAATAAGTCTGCAAATAATAAAAACACATGTAATAGAACACACACCCAACTATGAATGCTTACAGTGCTCGAGACGAACTCAGTGTGTTCTGGGGAGACATTCATGGAAAATGGGTACAGAAAAGCGTAGGCTTCACAGATGGGAGGGAGTTTGGGGGAGAATGGATACATGTATATGAATGGCTGAGTACCTTTGCTGGCCACCTGAAACCATCACAACAATGTTATCTGGCTTTACTCCATCGCAAAATAATAAGTTTAAGAGTATATACATTACAACAAAAAAGAAAGCTGTTAAGAGAGTAAATCCTGGAAGTTCTCATCAAAAGGGAAGAATCTTTTTTTTCTATTTCTTTAATTTTATATCAATATGAGAGGATGGATGTTCACTAAACTTACTGTAATCATCTCATAATGTGTAGGCTGAATCACTATACTGTGCATCTTCAACTTAAAACAGTGCTACATGTCAACTGTATCAATAAAACTGGAAGAAGAAAGAAAAAAATAAAAAGGAATGGAAGAGGAAGTTGGTAGTGAACATGGAAGAGAGTTATAATG
This sequence comes from Nanger dama, assembly GCA_917880005.1. Classification (NCBI taxonomy): domain Eukaryota; kingdom Metazoa; phylum Chordata; class Mammalia; order Artiodactyla; family Bovidae; genus Nanger; species Nanger dama. Next base: position 835,710 of record CAKJTW010000132.1, on the reverse strand, counting down.
AAGATAGAGTAGGCAAAACTGTGACCCGAACTGAACCCGAGGAGAAAGATTCAAAGGTGACACTAGAGTTTCAAGCCTGGATGAAGGTTAAAACAATTTGGCCAAGAGGCCATCTGAGTACCGGCTGGTTTTAAGGAAGATGCTAACTTTAGCTTTAGACATGCTAAATTAAAGATAAATGACAAAAATATATAAGACACAGAAATGTTCACGAGAAACAAAAGATTTGTATAATTATGGGTACAGCCAACAAAAAAAATAGGGGGAAAAACCAGTTAAACACATGGTAGAAAAATCAATAAAATATAATGTAAAAAAGTGACTCCACAGTAAAAGAGTATTGATTTCTTTAGCCAATGTTTATTAAGCACAATGTCCCAAAGAAAGGGTGAAACATATTTTTTTCTAGACAGGGTCTAGAGGAACGTCATGTGAGCAGTGGCCAGGCCACTGATGAGCGGGGGTGGGGGCAGGTCACTAGAGCAGACCTAGTGAGCGCACCGCCGGTAAGGGACGCAGAGCGGAGAGACCGCTCTTATTTGTCCAAGCTGAACCGGACTGTGGGGAGGAAGTGGATGGGCGTGTCCAGGAGGCTCTGAAGCGGGGAAGCGCTGGATGACACCCAAAGGCCCAAAGAGGGGGTCTTCCTGGGAGCCAGCCGCCACCTCCTGTGTCTCAGAGGAGGGACCGGAAGGAGAGGAAGGACGTGAAGTGAGACGGACAGCAGGACAGACCACGGGCTCGGGAGGCAGATGGTCCGATTCCAAATCTCAGCTCTGCCAATTACCGGTTATTCACTCTTGGAAAAATTACGTAACCTTCTCCGTCTCGGGGGACCCATCTGTGCAGTGAGGCAAGTCCTGACCTCAGACAGTGCTTGAGGGGGTCAGCTGGGCTGATACGTCCAGTGCTCCAGTAACCATGGCCCCATGGCCCGGCTGCAGTAAGTGCCCAAGGAATGTTCCTCGCTACTAGGAACATTAGGCTCCGAGGCAACTTTGCCAGACACAATCAACAGGGCGGGGCAGAAAACTAAATTCTCAGTTAAAACAGGAAACATGAGATAGAACCAGTAGTGTTTGATGATTGCACGCATGAAAGAGATCTATTAATACCACCCAAGAGCAAGATTACCTTCTTTTTTTTAATAAATCCACTTACTTATTTTTTAGATTTTGGGGGATGTGGACAATTTTTAAAGTCTTTATTGAATTTGTCACAACGTTGCTTTTATTTTATGTTTTTGGGTTTTTTGGCCCTGAGGCACGTGAGATTCCAGCTCCTTGACAGGGGATCAAACCCATACCCTCTGCCTTGGAAGGCCAAATCTTAACCACTGGACCACCAGGGAAGACCCTCCACTTACTTATTTAGATCGATGTCTTTTCCCTGTTCGTGAGCTTCAATTAGTTGTTTAATAACATCTCCTATGGTCAGCATCATTAGCTGAGCAGGGCTGAGATCTCCTGGAAAAACAATATTTGGCAATGTAAAAAGTCACATTATTCAGTAAACATTTTTGTATTTACTAGCAGTTTTCCTTCCAAAATCATTCCAATCATGCTGAAATAATACCTCAAGTTTACCAGACAGTGAACTTTTATTGTTTACAATTTGGCCATATATCTTATACCTTTAATTTAAAAACAAACCTGAGTTCACCTACATATGGGAAGAGTTCACTCTAGAAGCATAAAGGCAACGAGCATGATAGACACGGGAGAGCAGAGACAAACAGGAAGGAGAAGAACCAAATTACACAGGAAAGAACCAAAGGAGTCAAAACAGCTTCCCTTCCTCTCCAGATTTTTGATTACATTTAGTTGCTCTACTTCATCTGATTCTTAGAAGAAAGTGAGGTGGATGGAACAAGAATATTTGCCTGTCCCATAAAAATGTTACCAAGGGGTGAAGCTGAAACTCAAACCCAGGTGTCCCCAGAAGCAGAATTACGCAGCAGTGTAATACTACTTTGAAATACAAAGGCAGGGGTCTATCCTCGCCTCGGGACTTTAATGCATCTCTAAGATTCAGCCTCAACAGCACTGCAACCTTCTCCTGGCAAATGAGGCCCTCCTTCTCACGTAAGAGGCAACAGCAGAGGCTGACACGGCATGACCCACGCCTTGTCTGCAAATACAACTCCCTGGTTCAAGGATGGGCAACTATTCAGGCGGGGGCCAATCTGAGCTCTTTTACTCAAGGCAAAAACACCAGTCCCTTTCCAGTGGTAAAAGCTGTGAGATTTCAGCTCGGGAGCTGCTAGCAAGCACACTTCCTGACTGCAGAGAAAGCTGGTGTCTAAAAAGAATGATGTCATCAGAGAGGAGTAAGACGAGAAAGCCCTGGCCCTCCCATTTACTTGATCTCATTTGAGACCTCACAACAACACTGGAAGGTGGGCACTGTTTTCCCATTTCACAAATGTGAATAATTAAGGCAAGTGAAGACATTATTGTAAATGGCATGGTTAAGACTCAAATTCAAGCCTTTCCCTCACAACTTACACGCTTTTTCTCACTGTGCCAAAGCACCTCTAATTTCCTGAGACACAGCTACCATGAACAATTTGAGAGAAGTCCATTTATAATCGGAGGCTAATGCTTTCTAAACTGTGTAACTCAACCTTTCAGTATTCCACAGAGGCGCCCAAGGGGCCATGTAACGGGGCTGGTGGTGAGGAGGGTAAAGCGGGGGGCGGGGCAGAGGCAAGGTCTCTCTCCATTTCAGCTCAAGCAGCTTCACTTCCATCAGTTTATATACTGAAGTTCTGCCTAAGAATTTATTTGGAGGGAAAAAGGGGCTTCAGCTGATAAAAAGTACAGGCAGACCTCATGCAGTTTGTTTCCAGATGACCACAAAAAGGGCACACAATAAAGTATGTCACACGAATGCTTTGGCTTCCCGGTGCACACAAGTTATATTCACAGTCACTATACTCTGCCAAGTGTGCAACAGCAATACGCCTTACATAAATGAGACACAAGTTTTGGGTGGCCGCTTCTGGCACGGGTGTGCGTGTAAGACTCTTCAATCCCATCTTGACTCTTTGCGACCCCAGGGACTGTAGCCCACCAAGCTACTCTGTCCACTGGATTTCCCAGGCAAGAGCAGTGGAGTGGGTTGCCACGCCCTCCTCCTGGGGATCTTCCCGACCCAGGGATCGAACCTTCGCCTCTTATGTCTCCTAGCACTGGCAGGCAGGTTCTTTACCACTAGGGCACTCTAATTTACAAAGAAAGAACAGGAATTTCCCCAAGGCTCTGGAGAAGGCAACGGCACCCCACTTCCAGCACTCTTGCCTGGAAAAGCTCATGGATGGAGGAGCCTGGAAGGCTGCAGTCCATGGGGTCGCTGAGGGTCGGACATGACTGAGCGACTTCACTTTCACTTTTCACTTTCATGCATTGGAGAAGGAAATGGCAACCCACTCCAGCACTCTTGCCTGGAAAAGCTCATGGATGGAGGAGCCTGGTGGGTTGCCGTCTGTGGGGTCGCACAGAGTTAGACACGACTGAAGCGACTTAGCAGCTGTTTACCTTAGCAACAAGAGAGGCAAGGAAAAGTGCTGCCGCCTTGTGGACACGTCCTGCAATAGCAACCTTCAACCTACAGGCAGATTCTTTACCACTGAGCCACTTGCGAAACCCCAAAACTATTGCTTATGGGCACTCAATATTCATAAAGACTACCTTGTGCGCTCAGTTGCCCAGCTGTATGTCGCTCTTGGCGACCCCACGGACTTTGGCCCGCCAAACTCCTCCGTCTATGGGATTTCACAGCGAAAATACTGGAGGGGGTTGCCATTTCCTCCTCCACAGGATGTTCCCGACACAGGAATTGAGCCCAAGTCTCTTATGTCTCCCTAGCATTGGCAGGCAGGTTCTTAACCATTAGCGCCACACAGCATTCTAATTTACAAGGAGAGAACAGGAATTTCCCCAAGCCTCTCCAGTGGCTCGTCAATAAAGAATCCCCCTGAAATGCAGCCGCTGCAGGAGACCCAGGTTCGATCCCTGGGTGGGAAAGATCCTCTGGCGGAGGGAAATGGCAACCCACTCCAGTATACTTGCCTGGAGAACCCCATGGATAGGAAATCTGGCAGGCTACCTTCCGTGGGGTAGCAGAGTGTCAGACACTGCTAAAGTGACTTAGCATGCATGCTGCTTACCTTAGTAACAAGAGCAAGGCATAAAAAGTGCTGCCGCCTTGTGGACACGTCCCGCAATAGCAACCTTCAACCTACAGGCAGATTCTTTACCACTGAGGCAACTGGGAAACCCCAAAACCTATTGCTTATGGGCACTCAGTAGTCACAAGGTCTACGTGGGTGCTCAGTTGCTCAGCTGAATCTGACTTTTGCGACCCCACGGACTGTACCCCACCAGGCTCCTCTGTCCATGAGATTTCCCAGGCAAGAATACTGGAATGGGCTGCCATTTTCCTCCTCCAGGGAATCTTCCCAACCCAGGGATGGAACCCAGGTCTCCCTCATTGCAGGCAGATTCTTTACCAGCTGAGCTACCATCTGAGCCTTCAGCAAATATACTCTTTTTACTGGTGTTGAGTTTTGCCTCGATGTTGAAGGCTGCCAGCCGCTCGGGGTGGTGGATGCTGAAGGCTGGGGTGGCTGTGGCAATCTCTTAAAATAGGACAACCCTGAAAGCTTGCTGCAGCCCCTGACTCTTCCCTTCACGAACAGCTTCTCTGTGCATGCAGTGCTGCTGGGCGGCATTTCACCCGTGGAAGAAGTTCTTTCAAAATTGGAGTGGATCACCTCAAACCCTGCTGCTCGTTATCGAGTAAGTTTAATATTCTAAAGCTTTTATTGTAATTTCAACAATCTCCACATCATCTTCACCAGGAGCAGATTCTGTCTAAACAAACCAGTTTCTCTGCTCACCCGTAAGAGGCAACTCCTCACCCATTAAAGTTTTATGGTGACGCTGAAGCAGTTCAGTCACATCTCCAGGCTTCACGTCTCGTCCTCCTGCTGTCTGCACATCTGCAGGGACCTCCTCCACTGACGTCTTGAACCCCTCAAAGCCATCGTGAGGGTTGGAAGCAACTTCTTCCAAACTCCTATTAACGTAGTTTTTTTTTTTTTAACCTCTTTCCATGAATCACAGATGTTTTTAATGGCACCGAGAATGGTGAATCCTTTCCAGAAGGTTTTCAGTTGATTTTTCCCAGGTCCATCAGAGGAATCACAAGCTATGGCAGTCACAGCCTAAATGGAGTTCTTAAATAATAAGACTTGAACGTTGAAATGACTCCTGGATGAAACTGTGCAATGGATGCTGTGTGAGCAGGGATGAAAACAACGTTAATTCATACATCTCCGCCAGAGCGCGGGGACCACTAGGTACCTCGACAATGAGCAGTGATACTTTAAAGGGCTCTGCTCTCAACAGTGGCCATAAAACATCAGTAAACCATGTGGTAAACAGGTGTGCTGTTTATCCACACTTTGTGCCATTTGCAGAGCATAGGCGGGGAAGATTTAGTGTAATTCAGAATAGTAAATAAGCATTTTGTTGCTGTTCAGTCGGCAAGTTGTATCCTACTCTGTTGAAACCCCATGGACTGTAGCCCACCAGGCTCATCTGTCCAGGGGATTTCCCAGGCAAGAATAGGGGAGTGGGTTGCCATTTCCTTCTCAGGGGATCTTCCCGACTCAGGGATCCAACCCCCATCTCCTGCATTGGCAGGTGGGTTCTTTATCACTGAGCCACCAGGCCAGCTGCACTGTGATTGTGAAAGTCGCTCAGTCGTGTCTGATTCTTTGTGACCCCATGGACTATATAGTTCATGGAATTCTCTAGGCCAGAATACTGGAGTGGGTAGCCTTTCCTTTCTTCAGAGGATCTTCCCAACCCAGGGATTGACCCAGGTGTTCCATATTGCAGGTGGATTCTTTACCAGCTGAGCCACAAGAGAGTCATCCTGCCCTCAAGCTCTCAAGCCAGGCACTGACCTCTCCTCTCTAACTACGAAAGTCCTGGTGGCATCTTCTTCCAACAGAAGCCTGTTCTGTCTGCATTGAAAATCTGTTGTTTATTACAGCCACCTTCATGAATTATCTTAGATCTTCTGGATAACTTGCTGCTCTGCCATGCACTTTGATGCTGTACAGATGACTTCTTTCCTTAAACTATACGAAATTGAGCCCTGCTAGCTTCAAACCTTTCTTCTGCAGTTTCCTTACCTCTCTCAGCCCTCCTAGAGTAGGGCCTTGTCTTAGGTTAGGCTTGGGCTTAAGGGAATGCCGTGGCTGGTTGATCCATGCAGATCCCAAAACCTTCTCCATTATCAGCAATAAGGCTGGTTCGTTTCCTTATCATTCATGAGTTCACTAGAATATCATTTTCAAATTCCTTCAAGAACCTTCCCTTTGCACTCACAACTTGTCTGTTTAGTTAGCACTCAGTCTATCTCAGTTTCCAACAGGCCTTCCTCACTAAGCTTAATCATTTTCGGCTATTAATTTAAAGTGAAAGATGTATGACCCTGCCTTTTATTAATACCTGACCCCTTGAAGGCTGTTGTAGGGGCACTAACTGGCCTAATTCAGTAGCATTTATATGTCCTCATTGTCCAAAGGAACAGGGAGGCCCGAGGAGAGGCCCGAGGGGGAATGGCCAACAGGTAGAGCAGTCAGAACACATCATTTATGGATTAAGCTCGTCATCTTACGTGGTGGTTAGTGGGACCCCAAACAATTACAACAGTAGTATCACTGATCACTGAGCACAGAGCACCATAACACACACAGAAATGGTGAAAAAGTCTGAAATCCTGTGGGATTACCAAAACGTGACTGAGACATGCACTGAGCAGATGCTGTTGGCAATATGGCGCCCGACAGACTTGCTCAACACAGAGGTGCTACAAGCCTTCAATCTGCAAAAATAAAGAAAGAAAACTCAGTATCTATGAAGTACACGAAAGCTAAGCACAGGAAAATGAGGCATAAATGGAGATAAAGATTTTAAAATGCCTGGACAGCTCTTTGATGTATTGAAAATTATCTGGAGAAGTAAATTAGTAAGAAAAGTCTTCATGGAGGAAATCAGAGATATCTTTAGAGAATGGGCAGGGTTTGGACAAGCAAAACAGAGGGCAATCCAGAAGGAACAATGTTAGGTAAAGGAATTACCAATCACGTTTATATGAAAGTGTTGCCAAACTGGAATAGAGCCTTTCTGACAGGGTTTGGGTAAAAGCAGATTACAGGGTACACTGGCTACTCGACAAAAGATGCAATACACAGTGAAGAATTATATGTTCTCGAGTCTAGGAGTAAGAAGATCAAAGTAGTGTTTAAAGAAAATTAGGACAGATTGATCCTTGAACACTGGCTTGAACTGTGTGTGCCCACTTTTTGCGGTTTTTCTTTTCCCTCAATAAATACAATACCTGTATTTTTCAAATCCTTAAATTAACAAACTGTGGGGAAAAGTTTTTGTTTAATTAGCGACCACAATATGTGGAAACAAAAGAACTAGGATTTGAGTCCTAATCCTATCCAAACTATATGAGCTTACTGCCCCTGGGTGAGTCATTTGTCAACTTTTTTGCTTTTGAGACAGAGATAGCAGTATTTGGATTTTCAGCTGCATGGTGGTGGGGGCAGTGCCTCCAACCCCAGAGCTGCTCAAGGGTCAACTACATACAAAATACACTACAGAAAATGAGCATACGAAAAACGATTCAGAAGATGAAAGAATACACATAATCTGCATACTAAGTAAAAGGCTCTTGAAAGGCAACTTTAGTTTAAAAAAACACAGGTTTAAAGCAGAACACTTGGATGACAGACTCAGTCCCTAGCTCCCAAATCCTACTGGCTGCGTCGTAATGGGAAGATCAATGCCTTCTGAGCTCCTTTTTCCTTGTTGGCAAAATTGGGATAATACATACACATTTCACAAGACCAGTGCAAGAACCAAGTGAAATAATGTACATATGAAAGTCTGTTAGTCGAATATTAGTTCTTCAGTGAAAGTGGGTTAGAGGAATGGTGGCTAGAATAAACTATTGCAAGAGGCAATTTCTGTAAGAACTAGCAGGGCTTGGTGATAGATGAAATTAAAAGCAAAGCTTTCTGGCCTAACAGATAGAGGAGCAAGTTAGAGGGAGAAGATGACTAACTAATTAGGGGTAAGCAGTCTTTGAGCCCACAAAGCAACTGAAGGTAATTTGGATACTTAGAGTACCTGATGCCAAGAGGCACAGTAATCAAGGGCAGGTTTTTTTTGTCTGTTTGTAGAAACAGCGTGACCAACCAATTTGTTTCTGTTTCCTAAATATAATTTTGGGCTAGGAAAGTTACTTAATTCTTTTAATCTCAGCTCCTTCATTTGTAATTGGAGATGATACCCACATTAAGAATTATTAGCAAAGGCTCAATAAATGGTAGCTAAGGTTATAATAACCATCATTACTATTAGACCGACTTCTCAAATGAGTTTACAGAGATAACACTACAACCTGCGAGAAAATACTTGAAATTTGACTCTATCTGGGTGAAAAACTAAAGATGAAATCGCTCCAAGCTAACCTAGGAGGTAATACAAATGGGAACAATTGCCTAATTACCCAACAGATTCCAAGAATAACTCGGCGTTTCTCTTTCCTTTTTAAAAAAACATTTAGAACTTTAAAACAATCTCAAATCAAAAGGACGCGAAATGCGTAGTAAAATCTTAGCAAATTAAGAGTTCAAGACCGTGTTAAATCCGTCGATCACGTAAATTTCTTTGAATAGAGCTTTTATCATTTATGCAAAAGACACCAAGGGATGGCCAAAAAGGAAGAATAGGGATAGGCCGGTTTAAAAAGCACAGTAGCAGGGAGATAGGAGTTCACAAACTGACCACAGGTGGTGGGGTGGGGAGACTGGAAGGCAGCAGATTCCCGCGGGAAAAACCGACTTCAGCATCTGACGGCCCGGGTTCGCCCCTTCCCTTCCACCACCCGTTCCCTCTCCCTGTCGCACCTTTGCGCTTCTGCCTCATCTCTCCGCTGTTGTAGCAGCCGCCACCCCAGAAAATGCAGATTTCTACTCGGACCACGGGGGAAATTGACAGCCACCAAGCAACCCCTGTCCTGTCGTAAAACGACGGAAACATATCGTAAAGCTGTCCCGAGAAGACCACGAGCGCAAGGGTCCGCCCCGCCTTCCTGCGGCCTCCCGGAGCCTCTGGAAGACTGAGCAGAGCTACTGAGGCCATTCAGCCGGGGCTCAAAGGGCTGTAGGATGCTGGCATCCGAACGCCACTGCAGCTCTGGCACTAGAAACCTTGACCTGAGCAGCACAGCGACCGGACAGGGCTGCGCCAGGGAGCCAAAACAAGAGGGTGGATGTGGATGGTGTCAAAATAAGGCGGAGGCGCCTAGGATGCGTTAGGTCCGCGGGAATGTGAGGGGGATGGAGCGATGACAAGCCCGCCAGTGTGGAGGAGACTAGATTTAGAGCCTGGAAGAGACCACGCAGCAGCCAAGGAACGCTGTGAGGCCCAGACTTGGACGCCAGTTGATCACTCTGGTCTCAGGCAAATGGGACCTATCAGTAACCATCATGAAAGCTTCGGAAGTTTCTCCAGAAAGACGCACACAAGGACAGCTTGGTAGAGTTTGGAGGGGATCATGGTTTTCTGAAGCCCATTCATGATCTCCTTTATTCATAAACCAGAAATTAAGAACGCCTCTTACTGCTACAGGACTTCCCCGGTGGAACATTGGTAAAAGAATCTGCCTACCAATGCGGGAGATGTAGGGAGACCCGGGTTGGATTCCTGGGTCAGAAGGATCCCCTGGAGGAAGAAATGGCTCCAGTGTTCTTGTCTGGAAAACCCCATGGACAGAGGAGCCTAGCAGCCCAGTCCACAGGGAAAGGGGGTTGCAAAGAATTGGAGGCGACTTGAGCATGCAGGCATGCACTTATGGGGACTTACCTGGTGGTCCAGTGGCTAAGACTCCATATTCCCAATGCAGGGGGCTGCGGTTCCACGCCTAGTCTGGGAACTAGATCCCACATACTGCAACTAAGAGTTCATCCACTCCAGTTAAAGATCTCTCAGATAGCAACTAAAAGACCCTGCATGCTGCAGCTAAGACCTGGCACAGACAAATAAATTTAAAAAAGAAAGAACCCTCTTACTAACACATGAAGACATGAATGTCTGCTGTTTCCAGTTCCTTACTTTGCACTAGAATTGAGATAACTCCAAGACTTTGGCCTCACCATAACACGGCAACTCTCCGGTCAGTTTTTGTGACTGTTCATCAGGACAAATTCAGTAACACGTATCTGTCGTATTGTCATCTTAGTACCAAGTGACTTAAGTTAGCTACCTAGAAAGTCTTCCAGGACCCTCCAAGAAAAACTCTTAGTTTTTCTCCTAATTTTTCTCAATCTTCCTGTATATCTTCTCAAAATATAGGTATTCCATGGGGGTTGCTTCTTAAAATTGTCTCCCCCAAAGTGATTCCCCAGAGTACCAAAGCTTTAAATACCATCTGTTTGTTCCCATATTTGTAGTCCAGCCTCAGCTTCTCCCCTGCTTGACACTGTGGTAGATCTGTGTGTGCAGTGTGTATCAGAAGCTTAACGTGTCTCCAAAGGAACTACACTTTTACTCCAACTCTGCCCTTTCCCCAGTCTTCCTTATCTGAAGACACCATCCTCTACCTCATCACTTTTAACCTCACATAAGAGAAGGAGAGAAGCTGGAGATTTTAAATTATAATTGAGAAGGCTATATTTCAGATAATATTTGATATGCGGATATCTGGGGAAGAGTCTTTCAAACAGAGGAAACACTTAGCATAAAGGTCCGAGGGTGAGAAGATCCTTGATGTGTTCATAGAAAGCAAGAGGTAGCTGGCATTTGAGCAGTGAGTGAGGTGAAGCGTAATAGAGGTCAGAGAGGCGATGGGGTGAGGTGGGGTGGGGGGACACTGCAGCTCATGTAAGACCTTGTAGGCCAGTGAAAGGCCTTTGCCTATTACTCTCAGTCATGTCAAGTGCCATTGGAGAGCTTTTTAGCAGAGATATAATCTAATTTATAATTTAAAATTACCTCTGGACTTCCCTGGTGGTCGAGTGGTTAAGTATCCTGACACAGGTTCGATCCCTGGTGCAGGAAGATTCCACATGCCATGGGGCAACTAAATCCATCTGCCATGACTACTGAGCCTGCACTCCAAAGTGAGAGAAGCCACCGCAGTGAAAAGCCTGCACACCGAAACTAGCAGCCCCTGCTCATCACAAGTAGAGAAAACCTGTGTGCAGCAGCAAGGACCCAGTGCAGCAAAAAATAGATGAATAAAAAAAATTTTAAGTCTGTTTGTTGTGTCGAGAATGGATTGTAGAGAGGAAGCATAGACGTGGGGGAGATCAGTTAGGTGGTTGTTATTGCATCTATGCCAGTGATTGCCAAACTTTAATGCTCATGAGAATCACCTAGAGAGGGGTGAAAAATCCCAGTGCCCAGGTCACACCCTGTGCCAATTAAATCAACATATCAAGGAGTGGCAGCCAGGCATTAGTATTTTTAAGATTCTTGGGTAATCCCAAAGTGCAGCAAAATTTGGGAACCACTGAATGAGACCAGAGATGATTATGATTTGAGTAGGGGAGGAAGCAGTGGAGGGGGTGAGACATGTTCAGATTCTGAATATGCTTTAATGGTTTCAGCTAGACAGCTAGATGTGGAGTGTGGAAGAAAGACAGGCATCAGCATCAAGGGTGACCTGGAAGGATTTGTATGAGGGGCTGGATGTAGCTGTCATGAGCTGAACTGGGGAACACTGTAGGTGGGGTGGGGTTTCAGGGGAATGGAGGGTTAATTTGCATGTGTTGTGTTTGGGATATCTTGTGAGCTGTAAGACATGAAAGAGATTGGGGCTGGAGGTACCAAATGAGAGAGATGCGCATATGGGTGATACTTACAGATGTGAGACTAAAAGAAAGAAAAGAGTGCAACAGAAAGAAAAGAGACCGAAGATTAAGCTTTCGGGTATTCTATTATCGCCAGGAAACAGGAGTAAGTAGGGAAGGGGGCTGAGGAGGTACAACCAGGGAGGTGGCAAGGAAACTAGGGAGTGTGGTTCCTGGAAGCCGAGTGGGAAAAAGTGTGTTGAGGAGAGAGTGATCCCCTGGATCAAATGCCATTGATGGGTCAACAGAGAGGAGGGTTGAAAATTAACTAGGGTCACCAGAGACGCTGACACAAACAGTTTCACGGAGTGGTAGAAGTGAAGGCTTAACTGGAGTGGGTTGATGATTAAAAGGAGAGAGCCTTGAGACGGCAGCTTTAGAAACAACTCTTTGAGGGGGTTCGCCATAAAATACAGAGGAATGGGACAGCAGCTGGCAGGAAGCTGGGCTCAGAGGGAGCATTTGTTAAAATGGAATAAGCAACAGCATGTTTGTTTGCTGATGGGAATAATCCAGGGGATACTGAAAGTCTGATGAATTAAGAGGGGGAAGCAGTCTACCTTGTCCTGCCGTTGGACAGAAGGGAAGGGATCTGTGCCAGAGAGAAAGGATTAGATTTTGGTGGGTGTAGGCACCGTTCAGTCACTCAGTCGTATCTGACTCTCTGCGACCCCATGGACTGCAGCACGCCAGGCTTCCCTGTCCTTCACCATCTTCTCAAGCTTGCCCAAACTCATGTCCATTGAGTCAGTGATGCCATTCAAGCACCTCATTCTCTGTTGCCCCCTTCTCCTCCTGCCCTCAGTCTTTCCCAGCATTCTTTCCCATAGATGGGACGTATTCAGAGTTCATATATATCCAGGCTGGAAGGCAAAGCCAGTGATACATGTCCGGCGCGGGGGCAGTGGGGGGGCAGGGACGGCGGTTGGGTGTGAAGGTGGGACTCTGCGGAAGTTCTCTTTCAGTTGTTAAAATGTTCCTAGTGAGTTCAATGAAAATTCAGCTTGGTAGTTTGCCCAGACTCCTAATGGAGCTAGCATTCAGGTGTCCAATAGTATCAAAGGCCACCTTGAAGAACCCAGTCTTAAAAATGACCAAAGAATAAATAAAAGAATAATAAATCACCCCCAAAAATGACCAAAGTTCATTTTAGTGAATTGGGGCTTCCCTGGTGGCTCGGTGGTAAAGACCCTGCCTGCCAGTTCAGGGGGCGCAGGTGATGTGAGCTCAATCTCTGGCAAGGGAAGATGCCCTGGAGAAGAAAATGACAACCCACTCCAGTATTCTTGCCTGGAGAGTCGTATGGACAGAGGAACCTGGTGAGGCTACAGTCCACGGGAGCCGCAGAGAGTCAGACACGGCTGAAGCAACTTAGCATGCACACGCTTTAGTAGCACCTCTGGTTAAGAACACAGGTAACTGTTGAAGCAGAGAAACAGCCAGTAGAGGGAGAGCTAAGCACACACGACATGAATACGTGTTACGATTTCAGCCCAAAGAAATCCAGCACTGGTGAAGGTAGTTCACGTAGATTTTGTTTTGAACTCTATATTGGTATTGCTATGGTTTTCTAACGGATGAGGCACACCAGCTTGCCAGAAGTTGCAAGCAATTTTTAAGACCACATTCTTTCTGACCTTTTGCTGCTTTCCCACTTTGGACTAAAAATATACCTGCAGTTACTGAGGGTAACCTAGTAATGACTGACTCTGTCTTTGAAGGTCAGACACTACCTAAGCTGAAGGTTAAAATAACAGATTTTATCCCTGTACCTGATGTGACGGGGTGATAGCAAGGATGAATAGGTTCTGCTTTCTTCTCCTGGACAGCATTTCAAAAATACTTGTTTTTATGTTCTGTTTATAAAAATGTGGACGTAAATTTTTAGTTCCAGAAAGAGTTACTTAAAACTGTATGACACTCATTTCTACAGTCACATGATCCAAAGTCATTTGGTTTTGGTGAATTTCAGGATTGTGTATCAGGAATCAGCTTATCTTCATTCATCATCTCATATTATCCACCGCTCCCAGTTGTCTTCTATTTGGGGTGGGGGAACCGATACCTCATCTCTGTTGGGACTGGGGTGATTTTCCTTGCTACTTATGTTAAATCAGATCAATCAGAATAACTCTCATCCTCAAGGAAAGGATACTGCAAGGCTGCAATCCATTTGGAAAGGAAAAATGATTAATGTGTAGGCACAGGGAAGAGAAAAATATGAGCACCCCAGTTCACACACAACTGAAGTTTAAATGAAAGGCGCAAATGGTACGTATCTATTTATGAGGGCGGAGACTGTCATAAATAGCTCTCTGATGGCAAATTAGTTTCACTTCTTGTGTAAAGGTGGCTTTCTGACAGTGGCCACAAAGGACTTACCCCAGCTGGTTCAGCATACCTCGCCCCAGGCAAAGAGGCTGCCACTGTCTTTGTGGAATCCTGGAGCTGCAGCACGCAAAGTGATATCTGGTAAGTTGTTTTTCTTAGGCAATTTATGCTATAACCTATGACTGATTAAAAACTAGCTTTAGAGAAAATGGAGATGATGGCGGTTTCCATAGAATTCACAACCAACTTCCTCTCTCATCTTACATTAGTAAAGGTACATTTTTATAATTAATGAACCAACATTTGTAGTAGTATTATTAACTACAAGAGGAAGAGTGAAAAGAAAAGAAAGTGAAAGTGTTAGTCGCTCAGTCGTGTTTGACTCTTTGTGACCCCATGGACTATAACCCACCAGGATCCTCCGTCCATGGAATTCTCCAGATAAGAATACTGGACTGGGTAGACAGTTCCTTCTCCAGGGATCGAACTGGGGTCTCCTTCAATGGGAGGCAGGTTCTTTACTGTCTGAGCAACCAGGGAACCCTAAAGGTTATCCTTTATTCAGATTTTCTTAGCTGTTATCTAATGTCTTTTTTCTGTTTTAGAACCCTATCTAGGGAGGGGGATTTGGGAGAGAATGGATACATGTATATCTATATGGCTGAGTCCCTTCGCTGTTCTCCTGAAACCATCACAACATTGTCAGTTGGCTATACCCCAATACAAAATGTTTTTGGTGTTTTTTTAAAAAATAATCCTATCCAGAACACCATATTACATTTCGTTGCCATGTCTCTTCTTGGCTGTGATCTTGTGTTTGATGACTCTGACAGTTTTGCGGAATCCTGGTCAGCTCTTCCATAGGATTCACAATGAGACTGGAGTTGCAGGTTTAGGGTGGAAGATCAGAGAGTTAAAGGTCATTCTCATCCTGTCACATCAAAGGTACATATCATCAAGATGATTTATGACAGTTGTCATTGATCTTGGTCATCTGGCTGAGGGAGTATTTGCAAAGTCTTTGAGGGAGTATTTGCAAAGTCTTTCTACTGTAAAGTGACTCTTTTCCCCCTTCTTTCCATCCTGTCCCCCTTGGAAGGAAGTTACTCTGTGAGGCCCATGCCCAAGGAGTGGGGGATTAAGTTCCCTTTCCTTCAGGGTGAAGCATCTTTAGAAATTGTTTGGAATTTTTCTGTGTGGGAAACTCATTTTTTCTCCTTCTTGTGATTTTCCTAAAGTCAGTTATTTCTTGAGGAAAGTGATTTTTTACTTAAGTGAATTTTACGGCTACGTAAAGGCCAATGATGGAGAGGCAGTGGCACCCCCTCTAATGCTCTTGCCTGGAAAATCCCATGGATGGAGGAGCCTGGTGGGCTGCCGTCCATGGGGTCACTAAGAGTCGGACACGACTGAGAGACTTCACTTTCACTTTTCACTTTCGTGCATTGGAGAAGGAAATGGCAACCCACTCCAGTGTTCTTGCCTGGAGAATCCCAGGGACGGGGGAGCCTGGTGGGCTGCCGTCTATGGGCTCGCACAGAGTCGGACACGACTGAAGCGACTTAGCAGCAGCAGCAGCAGCAAAGGCCAATGAACTAGAAATCTGGAGAATTGGGGCTTAGTTTGAATTTTATAACAGTGTGATCTCAGGCAAGTCATCAACCCTTCTTCTCCAAGGAAAACTTGTGTTCCAGGCACCATTAATATTAAATACATCAATACAAAACTAATACTGAGTTTAGTATTAATTTCATCTTATGCCTCATTAACTTTGGCAAGCGTGGGCAGCAATATGAAAGGATTCAAGTTCATTTCCGTAAAATCTGATAAAGTATGTAATGAAAATATCTGCTTATTTTACTTATCTAGTCACCTGGGGGAGAAGGACTGAAAAAGTCATGCCTCCCCTGTTGAGTCTGCCTCTGGCAGCCGTGCTCCTCATGTTGTGCACAGTAGCTGATGCATTAATGCTGGAAACATGACTCTCTTCCTCTGGGGGTTTGATGGCCCTTGTTTCACTTTTGCTTCTAAGCCAATGTGTTTAAATTGTCCCTTCAGAGTGCACCCAGTTTGGAAGAGCCGTGCAATGTCCAATAAAGTAGTTAGGAAATTCTGCCAACACCAAAAGTATTTAAGCATTAAAAAAAAGGGGGAGGAGATAAATCCACAACATTCCATTTTTAAGAATCTGCTCCTTGCTCTTATTTCATTCTTCAATTACCTCCCTGTGGGAGAGGACAAGACGCTACCAAGGGCATAGAACCCTGAAGATGCTTCGTCAGTGGGAACAAGAATGGGGGTCAGTTTATCAGTCATGGTGGCATCTGTTCCCCCTACCCAAAAAAGTTGACTTTGCCCAGGTAAATATTAGTACTGGTTTCTTGTTAAACTATCTTCACCAAATATTCTGAAAGTCAATAACATTTGTACAGGTGCATAAGTGTCTGTGGGGCTTCCCAGGTGGCTCAGGAGTAAAGAATCTGCCTGTCGATGCACGAGGCGCAGGTTCAATCCCTGGGTCAGAAAGATCCCCTGGAGAAGTAAATGGCAACACACTCCAGTACTCTTGCCCGGCAAATCACACGGATAGAGGAGCCTGGCGGGCTACAGTCCATGGGACTGAAAAAGAGGCAGACATGACTGAGTGCATGTAAGCGTCTGCAGACCAGCTCTGCATCACTGTCACATACAGCCCTCACAATGAACTCCAGACGTTTTGCTATTCTCATGTTATATGTCGATAAACTGAGAGGTTTATGCTGAAGTTATAACGGAGAGGTTAAATGCTTTGTTTAGCGTCACAATGCAGTACCAGAGCAGGATCCTAAATCCAGGCATTCTGACTCCAAATCCTGAGTACTCTTTCCGTGGCATCCCTCACAGTCTGGAACATACACCTGGGTGTGCAGACACCTTGCCCATTTTCTTTCCTCGTGTGTCCTCAGGACCCAGAAATCGTGTCTGGCACACAGTAAACACTTAACAAATGTTTGTTGAACGAATGAATATAATTCCTGCCATTATTAATTTTACCATCCAAGAATATGTTTAAAGACACACGTCATTCAACACATATTTACTCAGTGCTCACTATGTACTGAGAACTTCCCACATTTATTAAAAGTAGGGAAGAAACCAAGGTTAATGGTCAAAATGCCCCTTCAAGGAACTTTGCTAATTTAAGTATTTTAATTTTTTCCTTTTAGTGCGGGCTTGGGGAGGGGGAGGGCTGGGGTCAGGGACTGGAAATGAAAGGAAAACAAGAATCATGTCGGGAGAGGTTAATGATGTGAAGCAAGGGAGGGTGGGACAAGATTCAGACTAAAGGAGAAGGGACTTAGACGTTTGTAATTCCTAATAAAGACATTAAATTCTGCTCTGGACAGGGACTGAAGACAGATAAATGAACTACTCACCCCCCTTCCACACACACACAATCACGCATGCTCATGTGCACCGCCCTCCCCTCACCCCAACGCCCCCAGCAGCCTGGCTTGCTTTATTCTGAGGGCACTAGCTTCCAGTTGGTCTTAAGCCCAATTTCATCAAGCTACCACTCTCCCCCTACTCAACAGCCTGCACTCCCCAAATGCCTCCTCGTGCATTAAAGGGAACCCCCTCATTGGTGTTCACCGTTCTCTCCATCTCTTACTCTGAAGCTCCAGAGATGGTTTAAATAGTACCAGTTAGAGGTTTCATGGTGGAATGATGAGAACCCTGAACCTGGACTCACTGTCTGACTTTGAACAGGTCCCTTCCCTCTCCAGGCCTCAGTGTCCACATCCATAGAATGGGCTCAAGAACATTATTTCATTCCATTCTAGGAAGCTCTTCTAGGACAGGAGTGACCACTGCCTTGGTGTCACCTCTGTTAGGTTCTCTTAAGAAAAAAGAGAGTAAGTGAATACAATAAGAGGAAAGGGAGAGTGAGAGAAGCAAGAAAAACTGTCAAAAGTCACAATTATTTGACAGGAAACTGGTTCTGTGCAGCCTTTCCACATCTAGCTAAATATGCACCGTCCTTTTAAAAGATGCTATTCTTAGGCTCTCTGCACATGAATGTAAATAAGTACTCAAATCAAAACTTAAATGCTAACCACACAGTTGAAATACAAGCGAAATAAACCACCTATCAAAACTTTGCCCCTATGAGCCATATGTGTGGACGTTTTCAGCTGCTTCTCAGCAGAAAGTTTTCACAAAACACACCACGGTTGCTGCCTCTTTTGGGGAGAAAGTGGAGCCCAGCATAACTTGAGGAAGGACTCTGGGTCTTTTGCTCTTTAAAATGAACCTGAAATCACCGCATTATTGATTGTGTCCCTTTTGGCCATCGTTATTGTTTAATTGCTCAGTCGTGTCTGACTCTTTTGTGACCCCATGAACTACAGCCTGCCAGGCTCCTCTGTCCATGGGATTTCCCAGCCAAGAACACTGGAGTGGGTTTCCATTTCCTTCTCCAGGGGATCTTCCTGACCTAGGGATCGAACCCACGCCCCCTGCATTGGCAGGTGGGGAAGCCTGATCCATCTTCTGTATTTGTTCCTGGCACTGGCTAGCACACCCAGTCGAAGGTGTCCAGTGGATCTGTACCCCAGGAGGACCACACATTTGTTGTCTCCAGAGCCCACTGTGATATGATGTTTAATATTTTTTGTGTGTGACTATGGCTCATGGAGCTGCCATCTTCAGAAAACAGCAGATATCTTTCCAGGGGGCAACTCTAGCTTTGCATCTAAAGCTGTTGTTAGGCACTATGTATGTTTCCTCCTAACTTGCCTAGGTTTTGCTGAGGCTCAGCATTTCCAACCAGGAAACTCGCATGAATTTTAGTAACCTTGTAGCGCCCTCCTACCACCAGCTTTACTGATGAAGAACATTTCAAGCAAGAACACAGTGACTTGGGATTTGAAGAAGCCTTAAAGCCCGTCTAGTTCAATACTGTTATTAGGTGATCATAACAGTGAAGATTTAGACACTTCTAGGAGCAGAAAATTCATTACTTACTAAGGGAGCTCATTCCATTTTGGACAACTCTGAATACAAGAGAAATGTTCAGCAAAAATGTACTCTCTTATACTTTCCACCTAGTGGATCTAGTTGTCCCCTCTTGGCACCACTGGAAACAGGCATTATCTCACTATTATACTCAACCGTAAGGTTATGTATTTGAAGACCACACAAAGTCCTCTCCACATCTGCTGCTTCATCCCATGTCTTCCTTCCCTCAGGCTAAACACTCCCAGTTCCTACTGAGCAGTCCTATCAAAAACGAATTTGAGTGGCTTCTGTTAGGACCTAACTGGAGCCAAAACAGGCTCTAAGGGGCAGGCTAGGTCTGAGGTTTAGTCTCTAGGAAAGCTGAGGCACTGGGAACTCCCACAGGCGGTGTAGCTTGACCAACAGGAGAAATCCCCTGAGAAAGCCTGCACGTGTGGGAATCTAGCCAGTTAGTAGATGCCAAGAGACCCTTGCAACCAATCCGCCCTTGCCTACTCCCTGTCTTTGTTCTAAGTTTATAAATACTGCTGTAATTCAGGGCTCAGGGCCCCCTTGCCTTACTCCACTGTATTGGATGCGGCAGGGTGCCCTAACTCGAGTTAGCAATAAATAAACTCCCTTCTTGCTTTTGCATTGCCTTGATGGATTTGTTCTCTTAGTTTATTTGGGGATTTGGACACGGAGCAGAACAGCTTCCCTGTTGGCCCAGTGGTTAAGAATTTGCCTTGCAATGCAGGGGACATGAGTTCGATATTTGGTTGGGGAACCAAGATCCCACGTGCCGTGGAGGAACTAAGTCTGAGCACTGCAACTACTGAAGCCTCAGCACCACAACTAGAGAATTTGTGCACTGCAACAAAAACTCCCACATGACGCACTGAAGATCCTGCAGCTTCAACAAAGACCCCATGCAGCCAAACATACAAATGTTTAAAAAGGGATTCAGTGTTTAAACACCCTTGACTGCTGAATCTCATCAAAAGCTTCCCAGCCACTGTAATAATTAATTCAGCACTACGATTGATCATTGCCGTTCATGATAGAACTACAACGTTGAAACAGATGCAGCCATGACCTCGCATAGCTCAGACATAAAGAAAGAATCACAAGCGTACAATTCAGGTGTGCTCGGACCAGCAGTGGCACAAGAGGGGGATGAATGGGAACCTGGACACAGCTGCACAGAGGAAATGAGGAAACGAGATGCTGAAGAAAGAGCAGAAACTCTCCAGGAAGAAGAGGGGAGCACATTTCTTCCTAACTCCCCTGCCTCGGAGGACTGTAAGGAGTTTGGGGTGGTCTGAGCCCAGGTGAGGAATGGAGAGATGAGGGACCTCCTAGCAAAGGCTCAGAAACGTGTATATGGCAGAGTTCACACCACATTCACCAACACCCACCAGGAACAGAAACCATTAGTTCTGTTGATACCCATGAGCTGAACTAAGTGTAAGTGGCTCTTTTGACTCAGGAGCTGCGATTTTCGTTCCGGAGTGATATGTAAATGAGGCACAGTCTCCCTGACTAACGGCCGTGTGTCTACTGGGGTTGACAGGTCAGCTGAGTTTTTGCATATTTCAGAAAGGCCGGTGACTCTCTGCTTTTGAATTATGCAGCTGAGTAGTCCAATCAGCAGCATCAGAAATGCAGAGGAAGCACGTGGGGTGCCCCGCCTTGTGTGCCCCAGATCCTCCCTGATCTGTGGAGGCAGAAACACTCCAGGACATCAGCCCCGCTCTTCTGAGGCTTTGTGGACCCAGTTCTCCCTCTGCGTTCAGTCCCTGTCTCCCAGGACTGGAGACAGGTTGGATCCGATACTTCTTTTTTGGAGGTACCTCCCCCACCCCCCACAGATGCCCCATGAGGCAGAGCTGACATAACCCCCAATCGGGGTGTCTCCCTGATTGCAGTGCTGGGTAGGTGGTGAGGAAGGCCCAGAGAACTGAACAGCTATTGCATCTCTTCTTCTCCGCTCAGCATCCTCTGGAGCAACTCCAGGGGACTCCAGGAATATCAAATGTTCCACCCATCTCCCCCATACTTGCTGAGACCCACTGGGACTAGGGTCACTGTGGCCCTGGGGTTCTGGGCTTACCTGATGGGGGCGCTGATGTCTCCCAAAACAGCAAAGCTGTATAACTTCACCTTCAAGGCTCTGGTCCTTAGAGGTTTATTGTCTTTTCAGACTGAGCTGCCTTCAAGCTCTCAGGTCATTTCAGTTTAAAGGTCAATGGATAAAAAACGGTGCGGATATATGTGTATGTCTGGCTGATCCATTTTGCTGTGCAGTAGAACTAACAACACTGTAAAGCAACGATACTCCAATAAAAAATAACAAAAAAATAAATTCCAAGAATTTCTTTAAAAATCTGCTATATACATTCATGTGTAGTTTTTTGTGTGGACACAGCTGTCAACTCTTTGGTATAAATACTGTATTCATGACTGCCAGATCAATGCTCAGTATGTTCAGTACTGTAACAAGTTGACAAACAGTCTTCCAACAGTGGTATTATTTAGCACCATCAGCAATAAATAGTCATTTCTTTTGCTCAAAAAAAAATTTTATGGATTCAACTATTGCTGAAAATTAATAGTCAAACATGGACTTTTGTCATATTTAAACCCACACACAGTGGACAGCTGTTATAAAGGATTCAAAGATAAGGTAGAATAGCCACTGCCCTTTAGAAGCTTGGTATTTAATTGGGGAGACAAAGCGTAAGCAAAATTACATGTTCTTTTTAGTTTTTGTTTTGTATTTATAATTTCTGCCGTCTACTCCTCCCTTACTCCCACCCTGTACTTTGTATTTTTCAGGCTGATGTTCTAAGTGGACAAAGGCAGGGAGTTACATAACAGGAAATGGCAGAAACTGAAGATTTTCTGGTTCAGGAGCTACATCCAGGTAATCCCTTCACTATCCCCTGATGAAGTGAGCAAGAACTGTTTACCATAATACACATATGTGTGTGTGTGTGCTAAGTCGCTTCAGTCATGTCCAACTCTTTGTGACCCCATGGACTGTACCCCACCAGGCTCCTCTGTCCATGGGATTTCCCAGGCAGGAATACTGGAATGGGTTGTCATTTCCACCTCCAGAGGATCTTCCTGACCCCAGGATCCAAATCACATCTCCTGCACTGCAGGCAGATTCTCTACCACTGCGCCATTGGAGGAGCCCTGAGCAATAACTATTTGCCATTATAACCAAGGGCAAAGGGGTTGGGACCGTATTAAACTATCGTCATTTTTCGCTGCTCTTTATTGAGAAGCTGCTTTCTCACAACATATTTTAACAGTGGATGAATATCAATTATTTCAATAATAACTAAAAGAGCCTATTAATAATCTAGTGGGTTATCTGACCAGAAATTCAACTTGTGGCCCCCACCGTCCTTTAAAAGTTCAAATAAATAAAATTCAAAAATAATTAAATAAATAAAAGAAGGGTCCTGGAAACCATCTTGGATTTTCCAAAGGCAGCCTGCTCTCAGAATGGAGAAGGTAAGCCCCTGGAATCATTTTGCGTGCTTTCTGAAGGAGAGCTGTAGGGTGAACCACACTGGAGTCCCTGAGGGTGGCCTCCCTTCCTAGAAGGTTGGGTGGAGGACCCCCAGAGGCAAGGAGGGAACTTCCCCTGGGAAGATGCAGTGAAGTAACCCCTGGGCTGTATCACATCCTTCCTGTTTTGAGAACTGAAGAGGAAAATTTTTCTTACCCCTGGGGATGAATTCCCTTAGTAGCAAAGGTCAGTGGGGGGTAGTGCTGGTATCTGAGAGATGGCTGGGCACGCAAACTGAAGAATTGCAACTTTAGTGCCCCCTTGGGAGAGGTTAGTCCTGAAGGTGTGGGGCGTCCTGCTGGGAGAATCTGTGGCAGGTTCCGTCAAGGATCTGTTCAAAGCACCTACATTGAGACGGTTGTCAAAAGCGACACCTTGTGGCAGCAAGGAGCAATAGCAGCAGAGACCACGGCAGACTTCTTGGGACGGCCCCACCCAGCCCTCTGCCCTTTCCTCCAATGTTGTCTAGTCCATACGTTCTGTCCGACTATCTTGTGACCCCTTGGACTGTAGCCTGCTAGGCTCCTCTATCCATGGGATTTTCCCCGGCAAGAATATTGGAGTGGGTTGCCAATAAATCAGTGTAATATAGTGGAAAAGGGAAGAGAGTGCTTGAACAATTACAGGGAAGATCAGAGGAATGGCCGGTTCACACCCATTCATTCTGGTTACAATTTAGTATGAAACCCATCGGGAAGATCCCCCGGAAGAGCGCATGGCAACCCACTCCAGTATTCTTTCCTGGAGAATCCCAAGGACAGAGAAGCCTGGGGGCTACAGTCTGCAGGTCACAGACAGCTGGACACCACTGAAGCGACTCACCATGCATGCACTATGATTAAGTGTTTTAAATCCCAGATAAACTACTTTCTCCCTTCCACCTGCTTTGTTGTTTTTTTTTTTCATTTTAAATATTAAAGGCAAAGTGTAAAACCGTGCTGTTTTACCTGACTTCTCAGTGTTTGCTTTAGTTGAGAAATAAGTTTCCAAACTTTGATCAGACTAATTGCCACTCCTTACAAAGTTGAAATAAAGGCCAGGATAAAACTGTACTACGGCTGTACTAAGGATAAGACTGATAAAGGCTGTACTAAGACTCTTTTATGCTTGTGGCTAAGATCCTCTGCAAATATTGTTTAAACAAAAGAGTTCCTGAGTTACAGGGTCAAGATCAAGGCCCTCCATCCTTTTACTCTTTCCACAGGCAAGTGTGATAACACTCTGGAATTCCAAGACACTGTTTATAGTGTGTTCTAAAGTGTTCTTCAGCAAGCCACTGGCCTAGCGGCTGGAGTAGTATTTTTAGTAGTTAAACATTATCTGCTTTATTTTGGTAAAACTTTCACTTGATAGCTTTAATCATAACATATTTTAAACTCTGTTTTTCTTTTTTAAGCTCTGGGATGAATAAAATAGAAGAATAATTTATAAACAATTTCCAGAATATTAAATCATCATAATAATTAAAAGTAATAAGACTGTAATTATGCACTGAAAAACACTGGACTTGTGGTGTCCATTCTTGGCTTCTAGTTATTGCTCTGTGATTTGCTAGCTCTGTGCCCATACGACAAGTCTCTTGATTTCTCTACATCTGAAGCCAACATATTTTACATTGCTTTCCAGCTCATAAATCCTGTGATTCTGTCACCTCCTTGTTACCAATATCAAAGTTCAAAAGTTAAACCCACAGTGGATTTCCTTACTTAAGCTAAATTACTCAAGTTAGATATTGATATTTGCTTATTATAATCAAACACTTTGGGGACTTCAGAAAACTTTAACGGCTTCCGTTTTAAAAAAGCTTTTAATTTTATATGGAGTATAGTTGATTAAAAACGTTGTGATAGTTTCAGGTATACAACAAAGAGATTCAGTTGTGCCTATACACATGTCCTTTTCCAATTTTTTTTTCCCATTTAGGTTGTTATAGAGTATTGATCAGAATTCCCTGTGCTATATAGTAGGCTCCTGTTGGTTATCCATTAAAAAAATTTTTTTTTTGGAGTATATTGCTTTACAATATGTGTTAGTGTCTACTGTATAGCAAAGAGAATCAGCCATATGTGTACGTATATCCCCTCTTTTAGGATCTCCTTCCCTTTGAGGTCATCATAGAGCACTGAGCTGAGTTCCTTGTGCTATACAGCAGATCCTTGTTTGTTATCCATTTTAAATACAGCAGTGTGTACATGTCCATCCCAAACTCCTAGCTAGTGGCATATATTTTTTTTTTCTTCTCTGCCCCTTTCTCTCTAGCTCAAGCCACTGAGCCAGCAACCACTTGGTATTTAGTTCTAAGGCAGTCCTTAAACTGAGCCAGGATAAATTCTTGGCGTGGAGCATACTTGTAAGGTTAGAATGTCTGAGATAGAAGGGTCTACGGACAAGCTCTTTCAACTCCCTGTCACTGCGTGAGCAGGAGGGGGCCAAGATTCAGGCCTTGGCAGACAGCTCACCATGCGCTGCAGTACTCTGGGGTGTGGGCTGGCTCCAGAACACTGTGGAATTTGTGTAGGAAGATGCCAGACTGAGGCTGCCTGAGCTGTCTGGGAGACTCCGGGCCTGGCGCCCAGTGCGGGAGGCTGGGCCTTCTGCTCAGGTTGCCATCCCGGGTCCCTGAGTGATGCGCCCTTTCTGTGGTTCTTGAGGGAAGATGACCTCCCAGTGTCACGCTCAGTTTGGGGGCCTCATGCCCTTATATGTGCTCAGAGAGTTATGACTACTGGGGTCAACTGTTTTTCCAGGTCACCTCACGGCCATTTGCCTAAGGTTTATACCACCCCCAGGAGTGCTGGATTAGGCCATTTCCAACAGTCTTGACCCCAAAGACACCTCCCCCCCCACCCCCGCCATACTGTCCCTTTCTCACCAGGTGAATCCTGCCAGGGGAGTGTTTTCTAAAATCCATCCAAGGACTTCTCTGGTGGGTGGTGGGCCAGTGATACAGAATCCCCCTTCCAAGGCAGGAGACGTGGATTTGACTCCTGCTTGGGGAACCAAGTTCCTGCAAGCTGTGGGGCAATTAAGACTACGCACCGCAACTACTGAGCTTGAGTACCACAACTTGAGAGAAGCCTTCACACCACAGTGAAAGCTCCCACATGCCACAACAAGGACCCAATGCAGCCAAATGAATTCTTTTTTTTTTTTAAAGTTCAAATACTACATATGATTTTAATGTATATTTAACTATGTTGCAAGGGTGCTCAGTATTTCCTTATATTTCATATTTAATTAGTATAGCTTAAAGAATAAACATGTAACCAAGACCCAGCACAATTAAAAACAAAAACAAAAACAAAAAACACATCTAAACACACTGTCTCGGTTTTCAGTTAAACCCTTTCCTGAGGATTATGGAGCCTCCCAGTCCTTCACTTTGTAACCAACAGAAACCACTGAAGTGAATCAGCCTCTGCAGGCCTACAAAGATTTGCTTCTTGGCAACTTTTTCCTTGCCTATGTAAGGAAGCAGCCACTAACATCTTTAAGGGAGGAAGGAGGAAAAAGCCTCATCCCCCAATTTGATCTCTGAGGGACATCCACTTGGAGGGCACCCTCCACTGCTCTTGCATTCTTTCTGTTTTTGTCAACTGACTCATTGTACAGAAGAAGAAATTGAGGCTCGGGGAGAAAAAGGAATTTGCCTTGGTCACATGGCCCATTCTGGTCTCTCATTCTGCTCCTGATCAATTTCCTGAGTTGCAAAGATCTCCCTGAGGCCTCTCTCCACCCCACACTGAGCCATCTCAGGCTTCCCTCTACACGTTCGGCACTTGGTGAAGAATATCCAGCCATCTTGGCTTCCCAGGATTTGCAAACAGGAACTTTTCACGTCATCTTGACTTATCGTCTGGGGAGATAGGTTGGGCTGTGTTTTGGAACTAGATGCAAAGTCCTGGGACTCTGGGAATTGGGAATCAGACTGGAATGACCCAACAGGGCTGCTTCTGAAATGAGCTCACAAACAACCAGGCCTGGCAGGGATCCTTCTAGCCTCTTGGGGTTTGTTTATCGATAGAGGTCAGGCAAAAACAGTGATCCCTGAACAACACAGGGATGAGAGGGACTATCCCCCATCCCAGTCGAAAGTCTGCATATAAGTGGTTGTGTTTTTGGTCTATGTACACCATGCCCTCAAGACCTATAATTTTATATGTAATTTTATGTAACTTCTGTTTATCTCTAGTGGATGATGATCTATTTAAAGAACCAATGAGAAAAAGAAAACGATCTGATCGAGACCAGAGGTTTCGAGCATTTCCCTCTGTGGAACAAAGCGCCCTCAAGGAATGTGAGTGTCCTGAAAATGCTCTATCGCTTGTTTAATGCAGCTCTGTTCTTTCCCAGATGTGTTAACATCCTCAAAAGAAGAGACGGGTACTTGGAGAAGCAGAAGCAGGATGGAACATCTTTGAATGATCTTGATCCCATTAAAGGAGGCCTTGGGACTTCCCTGGTGGTCCAATGGCTAAGGTTCTGAGCTCCCAGTGCAGAGGGCCCAGGTTCGAGCCTTGGTTGGGGAACTAGATCCCACATACTGCAACCAAGAGTTTGCATGCTGCAACTAGAGCCAAATAAATTATTATTTTTTTTTAAAGAAGGCCTCCTAGTCTCTGCAGAGATACTGTGATCTGACAGTTTATCTCTTAAGATCTGGATAGAAGGCTTGTTACAAAAATAATCTCTTCCTGATTAACACTGTGAAAATGATTGGTTTGGGGCCTTTGTGGTTATTTATAGGATATCCTGGGCTTCCCTGGTGGCTCAGACGGTAAAGTGTCTGCCTGTAATACGGGAGACCCGGGTTCGATTCCTGGGTTGGGAAGATCCCCTGGAGAAGGAAATGGCAAACCACTCCAGCACTCTTGCCTGGAAAATCCCATGGACGGAGGAGCCTGATAGGCTACAGTCCATGGGGCTGCAAAGAGTCGGACATGACTGAGTGACTTCACGTTCTTTCTTTCTGCATAGGATGTCCTTGCAGTTTTCTTCTATTTATGACCACAGGAGAGAAGACTGTAGAGGTGCTGTAGCCCATGGTGAAGTGGATGCTGACTTGTGTTAACTTGTGCTTCAGAGCTGCCTGGCTCCTTGGGGGCTCTCGTCATCAATGATTGCTCTCTCCCACGATCTGTGACCTCTCCCATCAGCTAACTTGCTCTTTTTGTTTAACTGGCTTTTCATTTCATCCCCCACCCCACCCTGCCTTTTCTGCAATATTAAGCAGACTCACCCTGTGCAGGCCAAGTGCTTGATCCCTGCCAGGTATTAATGTGCTTGATCACTCAGTCGCGTCCGACTCTTTGCCACCCCGTGGACTGCAGCGCACCAGGCTCCTCTGTCCATGGGGATTCTCCAGGCAAGAAGAATGGGTTGCCATGCCCTCCTCCAGGGGATCTTCCCGACCCAGGGGTCGAACCCAGGTCTCCCGCATTGCAGGTGGCTTCTTTATTGTCTGAGTGACCAGGGAAGCCTGCCAGGTATTAATACATCCCTGCTAATACATCTCTATTGATTCCAGATGAAAAACTAGAGTCTCGGACCAGAAGAGTTTTGAGCAACACTTACCAGAAACTTATTCAGTCTGTGTTCCTGGATGACAGCATCCCCCAACAGCGTCAAGTACCTCATGTGAGTCTGGTATCGGCTACCATCAGATCTTCCTTGGATGTCTTGCCTTGGGTGCTGGTAGATGCTTTTCTGCAATAATAAAAGAGAATTTCTGGTTAGGAACTAAGCAAAGAAAGCCAGAAAGTTCTGTTGCTATGGGCCGTTTCTGTTAACACTGGTAGTGGCCACACTGCGCTGTCCCCGTTGCTAGGCAATCTGCTAAAGATTTTGGAAACGGAAAGTGAAGGTGCTTTACATTCATACATCAAATTCCATTTAACTGTCCCCAAACTCCTAATAAAGTAGAAGCCATGATTATCACTCCACTATTTTCCCAAAATTGAGGCTCAGAGTCCAAGACATTGACCAAAGTCACACTGCTGATGAGTAAAGGGGTGGAATCTAGCCCAGGCTGTGAGACTCTGAGCCTGTGCCGTCAAAGGTCCTGTCCAGCTGCCTTGAAAGATTTAAGTGGGGTCGAGCCTACATCTCCTGCCCAGTAAGACCCTCAGAGTTGCTCCTAATAACACTTCTTACCACTGTATAAAGTTCATGTCTAAGATCAAGACTGTGTAATTTTCATGGAACGTAAACAAGGAGACGTCACATCTACATAGACATTGTAGAGTTTGTGTAGAATTATCATTTCTTCTTCTTGTGTGCTTAGTCGTGTCCTTCTCTTTGCGACCCCATGGGCTGTAGCCCGCCAGGCTCCTCTGTCCATGGGATATCCCAGGCAAGAATCCTGGAGTGGGTTGCCATTTTCAACTCAAGGGGATCTTCTCCACCCAGGGATTGAACCCATGTGTCTTGCCTCTCTCCCATTGGCAGCGGATTTTTACTATTGTGCTACCTGGAAGAATTATCATTGCTAAATATTTTTGCAAATATTCTTTTTTAAATAAAAGATTTATTTTCTGTGCTGAGTCTTGGTTGCAGCGCATGGGCCCCTGGTCGTGGCACGCAGGCTTCTCTAGTTGCAGCACATACGTTTCTCTAGTTGTGCCACGTGGGCTCTGTTGCCCCGGAGCATGTGGGGACTTGGTTCCCTGACCAGACCAGGGATCCAGCCTACAGCCCCTGCATTGGAAGGTGGATTCTTAACCACCCCATTAGGGGAAATCCCTTTTGCATAATCTCATTTGGTCCTCCTGACAACTCTGTATAGTAAACAGGGCTGAATATTCTCCTTTGACCAAAGAGACTGCAGAGAGGACTCAGAAAGATGGGGTGACTTGACCAGGATTGTTTGCTGTATGTTCTGACATTCTCCCAACCTTGCTTTGATGACCTTGACAATGAGTGTTTTAAAACTGATCTAGAAACAGGCTTCTTGCCTTAATTGAAAAACCATCATTGGACCCCATCTACATTGGATTACTCGGAAGCACTGGGGCCGGGGAAGAGCTCCCTGATCAATGCCATCATCCGGCAAGCCATGTTCCTCCCTGTGTCTGGAGAAAGTATATGTACGTCCTGTATCGTTCAAGTGAGCTCGGGCTGCTGTGAGCAGTATGAGGCCAAAATCCACCTTCTCTCCGACCAGGCAAGACCTGCCTCCCTCCCTCCTTCCTTCTCCTCTGCTTCTCTCCCTCCCTGTTATCTTCTCTCTCTTCCTCTTTCCTCCTCCCCTTCCTGCCTTCACTCTCTTTCCCCTTCCTTCCTTCCCATTCTCCCTGTTTTCCTCTCTCTCTCTCCATCCTTTCTTCTCCCTTCCTGCTCTGTCTTCCCTCCTCCTTTTCTTTCTTTCCTTCTTTCTCTCTTAGAGATTCACATTATATTCCTTGGCAACATAGCTCACATCTTTGTTAAATGGAAAGAACACAGGCCATACACAGTGAGAAAGTCCAAAAGAACGGGATGGGGCTCTAGCTTGGGTGCTGCCTCTGCTGGTTATGGGACTTTGGGCAAGACGTTTTCCTCTCTGGGCTCCTGTTTCCTCACTGACCAAACAAGCGGGTTGGGTTAGGTGATACCTGCCTGGATTAGATGATCTTAGATTTCCTGGAGCCCCCTGCCCCCACAGGCTCACTGGACGTTGTCAATGTCTGCTGAATCTCTGTCATGGTTGGGGGGTGGGCTTGGCCCCACTCTGTCTCGGCAGGAGTGGAAGGAGGAGCTGAAGAACCTGACCACACTCCTGCACAGGACGGAGGGGCTGGGCGGAGAAGAGGAGGATGCGTGGGATAGGGGCGATGCGGCGGAGGAAGCTGTTTGGAAGCTGCAGATGTTTTATGGAAATGGAGCGGAAGGAAAGAGCTACGAGGAGTTACTAAGGGCCAAGCCCAGAGGAAAGGTTCCTGCCTCCAGAGTCATCTCCCTCAAGGCAGAAGAGGTAGCTTCAAAATGTTTCTCTTGATGTTGTCGTGAGCCTCAAGGGTAACAGTTGAATCCATTTAGGGGATTTGTGCAAGGCACCAGGTTCTCTCTCTCTCTTCATTTGTATTTATTTCCTTATTTTTGGCTGTGCTGGCTCTTCGCTGCTGTGCGGGCTTTTCTCCAGTTGTGGCAGGCGGGGCCACTCTCTAGCTGTGGTGCTCCAGCTTCTCACTGTGGCAGCCTCTCTTGTTGCAGAGCACAGGCTCTAGAATACAAGCCCAACAGTGGTGGCTTAGTCCTGAGGCATGTGGCATATCTTCCCGGATCGGGGACTGAACCCATAGCTCCTGGCAGGTGACTCTTATCACTGAGCCACCAAGGACATCCCCCACCTCCGCTTTTTAAAAATATTTTTATTTACTTTTTTTATTTGGCTGCGCTGGGTTTTAGTTGCAGCACACAGGATCTTTGATCTTCAGCGCTGCAGGTGAGATCTTTAGTTGCCTCATGTGGGATCTAGTTCCCTGACCAAGGATTAAACTCAGGCCCCCTGTACTGGAAGTGCAGGGTCTTAGCCATTGGACTAGCAGGGAAGTCCCAAGGCACAGTGTTTTATTGGAAATATGTTGGTACCAAAATCAGAAGTAGCCATGATTTTTAATTTGCAGTCAAATGGGAATTTTCGTGTCTGAAGGGGGAGCTTTTGTGCACAGGAAAGACTGTTTATAGTTACTTGAGGATTAATTAAGGATGTGTTTTGCAGCAAATAATTTAAAAAAATCACCCAAGTTTATAAAAGCTTAAACAAATTGGGATTTATCCATTTTCTCACATAAGAAGTCTGGGGGCAGTCGGGTTTGTGGGTTGTTTCAACGGCTCAAGTCAAGATCAACAGACCTCTGGTCCCCTGGCCGTCTACATCCTATTGCCTCATTGTCATACAATGGCTGCTGAAGGAGCTGACCTTCACAGTTAGCTCATGGAAGGGACAAATGGCTAAACAGGAGTACCAACCACGCCTCCTCTTTTATTGGGAAGTAAAAGCTTTCCTGGAAACACACCCAACAAATTTCCATGTAGATTTTCTTGGTCAGTACTGAGCCATGTGGGTTTTCTGAGCTGAAAGGAGTCTCAGGAAATGAGAAGCTCACTTGTGGTTGGCTGAGACCAGTCTCAATCCACTGCCTTCCCAAATATACAAACAGTCAGGATGCCACTGGCATGGCTGAAGGGCAGGGTGGATATTAGATAAGCAACTAGTAGAACCAGGCTCTCTTCACTTTCATGATCAATATGTTTAAAAAAAAATTAAAATTCAATTTTAAATTAAACCAAAATACATGTGGAACTAATATGCAATTTACTTACGTTGCATACTAAAAAAAAACCTAGTTTTTCTTGAATCTTAAAATTCACCTTTAAAATATTGTTATTCTATTTGTAAATCTGGTGCTTTCTATATAAAGTAAGAACAATTACTTACACCAGTTCTAAAACTGAATGTCCAGTTATCTCCTAAGTTTAATATAGAAAAGTCTCCTTTAAAAGTTAATACTACTTATACAATTAATCAACATTCCTTAGCCTTAGAGTTCAAGTTTAGCATATTTGTTTCTCTTAAAAAATTTGAACTATTTGACCAGACATACTTAGATGTCAAATGAATTAAACCTTTCAAGGCACTTAACTTTTATATATCTAGAAAATCAAACAAATGTAGTAGTCCCTTTCTTATGTTTAAATGGAGAGTCACTCAGTCATGTCCAACTCTTTGTGGCCCCATGAACAACAGCCTGCCAGGCTCCTCTGCCCATGGGATTCTCCAGGCAAGAATACTGGAGTGGGTTCCCCAGGGGATCTTCCCAATCCAGGGAGGGGTCAAACCCAGGTCTCCTGCATTGCAGGCCATTCGTTACCTTCTGAGCCACCAGGGAAGCCCATAATTAAAACTAATTAATGAGTAAGCAACAATGTCCTCCTGTATAGCACAGGGAATTATAGTCAATATCCTGTGAGGTGCCACAGTGGAAAAGAATATGGTAAACAGTATATATATGTATGACTGAGTCACTAGTAGAAACCAAACACAGCATTGTAAACCAACTATACTTCAATAAAATTTAAAAAGGACACCCCCGCCCCCCAAACGTTTATTATCTCCCTAATATCCAAAATACAGACAGAGCATGTCCAAAGAAACACAATGACAACTAAACTGGTTACTTTATCTGAATGCATGCAACTTACAGCAAGGTGTCAAGGTAATATTCATTTCCTCACTACTCTGCACTTAGAAATTTTCCTTCCCAGCATGACGAATTTACCCATTTGAAACAAGACGAATGGAATCAGCATCTCCAGGAGTGAGGGCACAAATTCTGACTTTGGGGCATGGATTCTAGACAGGGGAGAGGGAATCTGAGTTTACTTCCTAGAATGGTTTGTCTCCACTAGTTTATTGAGGTACATGCAGGCTAAGTTGCTTCAGTCATGTCTGACTCTGTGCGACCACATGGACTGTAGCCCGCCAGGTTCCTCTGTCCATGGAATTCTCCAGGCGAGAATACTGGAGTGGGTTGCCATGCCCTCCTCCAGGGGATCTTCCCAGCCCAGACCCTGAACCCACGTCTCTTATGTCTCTTGCATTGGCAGGCAGGTTCTTTACCACCGCCGCCCCCTGGGAAGCACCATTTATTGACTAGAGCCCTCTTCTTACAGAAAACCCATGCTTTTTTAAGCCCAGTGTTTTTTCTCTTCTGTTGCCCTTATTGTAGCTTGTTTTTAAATCAAAATATCTTAAAGAACTTTTATCATCTCTTCTTTCACAATTTCGTATTATTTGATTAGAACTGCTTTTTTAAAAATACTTTATTCTACTTTACAGTACTATATTTGTTTTGCCATACATTGACATGAATCAGCCACAGGTGTACACGATCTCCCAATGCCGAAGCCCCCTCCCACCTCCCACCCCATACCATCTCCCTGGATCATCCCGTGCACCAGCCCCATGCATCCTGTATCCTGTACTGAACATAGACTGGCGCTTCGTTTCTTACATGATAGTATACATGCTTCAAACAAATTTTTTTGTGGATGTGGGCCATTTTTAAAGTCTTAATTGAATATGTTGCAATATATTTTCTGGTTTTGGTTTTTTGACTGAGGCATGTGGGATCATAGCTCCCTGACTAGAAATTGAATCCATGCCCCCTGCATTGGAAGAAAAAGTCTTAACCACTGGACTACCAGGGAAGTGCCTTGATGATTTCTCTTATTTCCTACCCAGATAGCAACACATTCTCTGATTTGATCTCAACTCTCAAGAATTTATCTTTCTTTCAGGGCCGTTCTGTAGATATTTATTAACAGTGACTGCACTACATCCCAAATCTTCTGTCCTCTGAATTATCCCAGTAGAGATTCGCTGCTGTGCAGAGTTGCTGGAATCAATGTGTTTAGGGAAAAACAGCAGGCTGAGAATGATTCTTCATCTCACTCACCATCGTTAAAATAGCATGGAAATGCCGGTCTGTCCATATATTCTTTTGAACTTAGAAGATAAATTTTAAAACCGTTTGAAGATCAACTTCAGACCAATTTTCAACTTAGAAAATATGGTCACCATTTCATGATCAATTTTCCACAGTCAGGGCTTTCTGGTCATAGAAATGTTCACATTAGTTCAAAAATCCTCTCTCTCACAAATTTAGAATATTGCAGATGATTTCCATTGATTTTAGAACTGGAATGGAATTTAGAAGATAAAATCATCACCCAGTGAAGCTGTAACTTTCCTCAAGTCCTGTTCTCGTTGCTTTTGTTTTCTCCATCCGTCAGTGTTACTTGCTCAGTTGTGTCCCACTTTTGCGACCCCCTGGACTGTAGCCCGCCAGGCCCCTCTGTCCATGGGATTCTCCAGGCAAGAATATTGGAGTGGGTTGCCATTTCCTTCTCCAGGGGATATCCCCAACCCAGGGATAGAACCTGGATGTTTTACACTGCAGGCAGATTCTTTGCCATCTGAGCCAGCAGGGAAGCCCATAGGAGCTTGAATTTCCTGATTTCCCAGTGTTCTTTGTAGGTCTGAGTCTAGACCCTTCCAGGTAGGACCTCAGGCCTCCTAGGGCCTGTCACCCAATACTGCGTCTCACATGACTCAGTGGACCTCTGCTGAACCCGAGTCATGCCCACCTAGGGCAGAGGTGCTGGAGACTGTCTCGTGTACCTGACCTTGTCCTTCTTCCTCAGGCAGGGGAGCTGTCTGTCAAGCTGGACCCCCTACATCCGGACCCAGAGGAGAGACTGGGATGGAGGATCTGCTGAGACACACATCTGGCCCTTGATCAAACTGGTGGAAGTGACCCTTCCCAAATCAGAGCTGATTCCAGAAGGGGTTGTGCTGGTGGACATTCCAGGCACAGGCGACTTCAACAGCAAGAGGGACGAGATGTGGAAAAAGGTGATTCTCTTCCACAGGGCTTCATTCCCTCTCTCTCCATCCCCAGTGTTCTCTGTAAAGCAGCAAAGGATGGTCCACTTTCTGCTTAATGGATTTTATGAGCTCGAGAGAGTTAAATTCTCCCATGTTCTAAGCAGGGCAATGGTAGGATATTGGTGGCAAGAGACATCAGGGAGGGAGGAATCACGAGATAGGCCTGGGAGCTGGAACTAGAACTGTGGTACATGAGAAGGGCCAGCAACAGAGGGGCCCGAGAGCGAGCAGAGGAGACAAGGTCAGAGAGACAGGGAGGGCAACATTTGGGTACAAAGCAGAGAAGCCAATAGCCACGCACCAAGGAACCAGAAGGCTGCTCCTGGGTTTGGCTGTAAGGAGTTGTTGGTAAGTTGCTAAGTCATGCTGGACTCTTTGTGACCTGTGGACTGTAGCCCACCAGCCTCCTCTCTTATGGAATTTCCCAGGCAAGAATACTGGAGCCGATTGCCATTTCCTCCTCCAGGGGATCTTCCCAACCCAGGGACTGAATGCACATCTCCTGCGCTGGCAGGCAGATTCTTTACCACTGAGCCACCTGGGAAGCCCGTGGGAAGGTGGGGTGGGCTTTAACACCATGCTTCCTGGGGAAGCTCCAAGGGGGTGAGTGACAGAGAAAGAAAGGCAGAAGGAGCTCAGGCTGCAGGATTGTAGGGGGAGCACGGGGCACAGGACAGCTGGAAAGGGCTGGGAGGGTCAGCAGAGGTCCATGAGTCATTATCAGCACAGAGGCTGCCAAAAATCTCTCTGCTGGACTGCTGCTTCCCTGGTGTATGTAGACTTTAAATTCCACAGATTTGTGCTAAATGAATGACTGTGGGCCAGGGGAGCTTTGCAACTGTGGTTTTCCATCAGGATCGGGATGACAGCTTACAGATAAGCAGCCTGTGCCCTGATTTTACAGCTAAGGAAATGAAGGCTCAGAGACGGGAAGTCCTTTGCCCAAAACCACACAGCTACTGAGTGGCAGAATTTAAACCGGAGAGCAGATTCTTGCCTTCTCAGCTGAGGCTCTCTCTTTCAACCTCCAGAAAGTTCCCTAACAATTCTTGTTTTTTGGCTGCGCTGGGTCTTTGCTGTGGTGTGCGGGCTTTCTCTAGTAGTGGCGAGCAGGGGCTAGTCACTAGCTGCAGCGTGTCGACTTCTCACTGCACTGGCTTCTCTTGTTGGAGAGCACGGGCTTCCGGTAGCTGCCCAGGCTTCAGCAGGGCTTTAGGCACGGGCTTCAGTAGCTGCAACACACAGCCTCCTTAGTTGTGGACCCTAGAGGGGCAGGCTTCAGCAGTGGTGGTGCATGGGCTTAGTTGCTCCGTGGTGTGTGGAATCTTCCTGGATCTGGGATGGAACCCATGTCTCCTGCACTGGCAGGTGGATTCTTTAGCACTGAGCCACCTGGAAAGCTTCCCTAACAGTTCTTTAAGGTGGAGGCAGTCTCCCAGTGTCCTTCATCCTTGGTGGCCTGCTCAGGCCTGGCCGGGAGAGCCTTTGTTTCTGCAGGGTTTCGGGTCTCGGGGTGGACCACCTCCTCGAGTTCCAGGCGAGCGTGGGGAGTGACAGCCTTGGGGGTGGCCGGCCTCTGGCACAGGATGGAGCCGTAGCTGCTGCCAGTTCAGACACACTGGGCAGCTTATCAAAGGCCACTCAGAACAGAGGAGCCCACAGACCTGGCTCAGAACCTGGGCTCTGAGGAGGTTGGGCTGAAGCGAAGCGATAGTTCCCAGCCTGCTCTGCTTGGCAACAGCTCCCCCACATTCTTGTGGTTTTGTGATATCCTCTCAGGAAAAGTTACTAGACTCCCCCTCATCCAGGGAGAACAGAATACAACCCCCTCCCCTACCCCTCCAGCTGCCAGCAGTGCCCTCCCTAAACTAAAACCATTAACTCAAATTCCCCTGTGCTGCCACCTAAGTGTCACCTGACCTCTCAGAGACCCATTCTCATTGCAAGGAGGAAGGTGGGTGAGGGCGGCAGGGGCCATTCCACCCCCTCCCAGTTCCAGAGGCTCTTGTCTTATAGACTGGCCTTTTCTGGCAGGGCCT
Organism: Nanger dama; assembly: GCA_917880005.1. Classification (NCBI taxonomy): domain Eukaryota; kingdom Metazoa; phylum Chordata; class Mammalia; order Artiodactyla; family Bovidae; genus Nanger; species Nanger dama. Next base: position 798,400 of record CAKJTW010000132.1, on the reverse strand, counting down.
GAAATTTAAGCACTGCAACTTTTATGATCGAAGTCCTCTTTCGTTTGGCTTCCCTGGTGGCTCAGATGGTAAAGAATCTGCCTGCAATGCAGGAGACCTGGTTAGATCCCTGGGTTGGGAAGATCCCCTGGAGAAGAAAATGGCAAGCCACTACAGTATTCTTGCCTGGGAAATCCCATGTACAGAGGAGCCTGGAGAGTTATACAGTCCATGGGGTTGCAGAGAATTGGACATGACTGAGCGACTAAACGACAATAACAGCAATTCACCAGGACCAGGGGGATGTAAGGCAAAGAGACCCTGCCTGGGGAGCTGTCAGGTTTCATCTTCCACAACTGATAGAATTGTTTGACGCTTCCCTGAATTGGTTATAATTTGGGAAGGGGGAGGGAGAAATGGGTTTTATTTTCCTACCTGAATTTGAGTCCATCCATGTAGAGGAGGAGCTTCAGGACCCAGATTTGTGTGCTCTTAAGTCAATCCTTTGCCTCGTGGGGTCTACTATGTACTTTTTCTATAACACAATGAAGTCTGTTTGACTCTTGGCTTTCAAAACAATGATCCATGAAGCCAAGAGGTTCATGGGCAGAGGATGGGGGTGCAGAGAAGATGGGGACTCCAAACCCTCCACTTCAAATTCAACTAAAGCTGGTCTACTTTTAAAAAATCAAGTTGGACCATTGGAGTTCTTCCTAAGATTTCATTTGGAAAAGGGATCCACTGCTAAAAATAAGTTTGAACCCCCTGCTCTACACCATGGTTTCTTAGCCCCAGCTCTTCTGACTTGGGGGTGGAGAGGGCAGAGAAATTCTTTGCTGTAGGGCCCCAATCTAGGCATTATGGGATGCTTACAGCATCTGTTGGAGAAGGAAATGGCAACCCACTCCAGTACTCTTACCTGGAGAATCCCATGGAGGGAGGAGCCTGGTAGGCTACAGTCCATGGGGTCGCAAAGAGTCGGACACGCCTGAGTGACTTCATTTCACTTACAGCATCTGTGGCCTCTGCCCACTAGCGTCCCCTCCAGTCTGAACAGTTAGAAATGTCCCCCGGCATTGTCAAAGGTCCACTAGTTAAGACCAGTGGCACAGAGCAAATAATGATTTAGTGAGCAACTCACAAACTTGTCACACCTTTATGTGCAAAGTGTTATTCTGAGGAACCATAAATTCAGTCCTGGAGTTGGATCAGTTTTCCATTTATATGGAGAGACAAGGTGGGTAAAACGATACAGTCCGAGAAATGTCACAATTGCTTGTTGCATATTTGATAAAGCAATACGTATGCTATCAAACCATTAAGTTACAATTTCACGTTCAGTTCAATCATATGGGTTTCTGGCTCCCTGCTGCCACCGTGTGGTCGTGCTCTGCATATGCCGGGTAAGCCAGACATCAAAATAATGCTCTGCAGTGACAGCTTTGGGATAAACGCATGACCAGGACTAGTTCCGGAAAAACGAGACTTCTCCCTAGAGGACAGCTTAGTAAATCAAGCTAGTGAGGGATCTGGGACTGAAGGTCTGATTTCTTGAATTCTATCAATGACTAATGCCACAAACATCTATGAAGCTTCTAGTATGGGCAAGGTACTGTGTTTGAGGTGCTACGGAGTCCAAGCTGAATGATGTGGCCCCTTCCCATCCGGCACCTCGCAGTCTGGGTGGGGAGCAGGGGAGGGGTGCAGAGTGCCAACCTTGTGCAGTGTAGCAGCTGTACAGTAGCTCTACCTGAGAAGCACCAGGGCAGGTAAGTGCAGGTGCTATGGGATGCAGAGATGGGGTGACCAGCCTAGCCTCAGGTGGCCCTTGGTGATCTCAGAGGGCAAACGCAGGTCAAACAGAGGCTGTGCAAGAGCAAAGACCCCAAGACAGATGCGCAGCTTACACCCACGGATGTGCCAGAAGCTCGTGTGCCTGCTGCATAGACTGTACTGGCGGGGGCTGGTGAGAGCTGGGGGCAGAGCCCAGAGGACGGACGTGACACATGAAGGAAATACGCCCAGTATTCTTTTCTGGAGACTCTCGTGGACTGAGAAGCCTGGCAGGCTACAGTCCATGGGATCTCAAGAGTTGGGCAACTGAGCGACTAACGTGCTACAACCGAGGCACCATGTCTGCTCTTAAACACGCTGTGGTCGTGTTTCACAGACCATCGACAAGTGCTCCGTGATCTGGGTGATCAGTGACATTGAAAGGATCTCCGGAGGGAGAGCCCACGAGGACCTTCTGAACGAGAGCATGAAAGCCTGCCAGAGAGGGTTCTGCAGGGACCTGGCCCTGGTGGTTACCAAGACCGACAAGCTCCACCTGCCGGAATATCTGAGGTACTGCTCTGGGCGTGCAGGGACGCGGGCTTCCCTCTGTGGGTCCCAGGCGCCAGAACCACCGTAACGACAGAGCTTTGACTCATGGGCATGTGGACTCAGGCAAGTGACCACTGGTGATGAAAGAGATGGCTGGGTGACTTCTGGGCCATCGGGTAGGTTGTCTTGAGAATCTTCCAGAGCAGCTGCTTAACGCCCAAGAGGGCTGAATTCTGCATAGCTCCAGGGGTGCCACTCATGAGTCTGAGATGCGAACAGCAGCTCCTGGTGTCTCACAGTGTGATGGACCTGCCTGCCCCCATGGATATGGGAAGCATAGATGCCCCACAGCTAGGAGACACTTCCTACAACACTGTCTGGGTGGTGCAGCTTTGAACTGTTCGATTCTGTTTCAGATATTTTTAGGCCACCACAGTATTGAGTAGAGTTTCCTGTGTTAGATAGTAGGTTCTCAGGAGTTACGTATATTATACATAGTGTGTGTGTGTGTGTGTGTGTGTGTGTGTGTGTGTATGTGAATCGCAGTCTCCCTATTCATCCCACTTCCCCATTCCCTGCTTAAAGTCCAGACATTTGTTCTCTATGTCTGTGCCTATTTCTGCTTTGCCAATAGGTTCATAAGTACCATTTTTCTATTTTTCTCTTTTTGACTTGCTTCACACTGTGTGATACTCTCTAAAATGTCCATCAACAGAGGTCTGCATCTTGACTGGGATAGGGGTGGGGGCACAGAAAATCCCATCGACAATGAAATAACCAGAAATTAAGATACTACTATCAAATGGACCCTGGAGGTGGGCCCAGAGCCTTTAGGCTGAAGAAAGAGCTTAGGGAGAGGAACAAAGGCGTGCTTTCAGGGCAAGTCAAGACTGCCGTGACACATCATGAGATAAGTAATTCTTCCATTTTTCATTTCAGGGAAAGAAAAGTGGGAAATGTAAGTATGGACTAATTGTTTTCTTTTTAAAGCTCGATTGAGATCTAATCAACAGACCAAAGTTTGAACTAGTTATTTTTAAACAATACTTTTTATGACTTGGAGAAGGAAATGGCAACCCACTCCAGCATTCTTGCCTTGAAAATCCCGTGGACTGAGACGCCTAGTAGGCTACAGTCCACGGGGTTGCAAAGTCGGGAGACGACTGAGCGACCTCACTTTTTATGACTAGTGTTATATGACTGGACACCTGCACACCTGTCTGGGTTAAATGAAGAGCAGCCCCCTAAATGTTCCCTTGATTTCAATGTTTCCCCCTTATCCCTTTATTACTCTTGATAACCCTGCATTCTTGGCCATGCTGTTATTTCTCCTTATAATCCAGCAAGCTATTCAAAGTCAGCGAGAAGCTGTTTTAGAAAGAAATGAAATGATAAAGCTACAGAAGAATAAAGTTCTCAAGGATAAACTCAAGGTGAGTGAACAGATGCTGCTACGCATTTTTCTGCTTTTCAACCACTCAGACTTTGAGACATAAGTGCCTGTTTGGGCAAAAGCTTTTAAAGTAGACAATGTGTCCTATTGATTAATTATTTTGTAACCTTAGGCAAATTACTGTACCTGAGCTCCATTTTCTCATCTGTAAAGCTGGGAAATAATAATGTCTACTGCCTGTGATTGTTGGAAGAATTGAATGAGTGTATGGTTTACTGAGAACCATGAGCAGATAAAATCAGGGATTATCATGCAGGCTGAAGCATCCCTTGAAGATAAATATAAAGAAAACAACCTCAGTGTTAGATGTGATAGGTGAGGTGGCTTTGCTGAAACTCAATCTTCAGGGCTGGGTTTAATAGGAAAAGCATATGGCCTTGCAGCCAGTTCTATAGTTAACTGCTTTCTGTATTTTGACTTCAATTATTTTGATGCAGAAAATGTCTGGTGTACAATGTGGAACTGAAAATTGCAAAGCTTTTGTTTCTAATTCAGAATAATCAGACCTCATACATAAGCCAAGGTCTTCTACCAAGCAACTCTTGAATGCTGATTTTAATGAGGCAGTAACTCAGAAGAGCTGTTCTGGTTCTCATTAATTGTGGAGGATATAATTATACTGTTTCTGGAAGTAGAAACAGAAAATATTAGGTTGGCCAAAAGTTCGTTTGAGGTTTCGTACCATCTTACGGAAAACCCCGAATGAACTTTTTGGCCAACCCAGTACCTCAATTTACAATTCGTGATTTTATTTACTGCTAATAAATGTGGCAAACTGGTGTGTATGGGATGGGGTCTGTGCAAAAATGTCAGCTCGCAGATGCCTATGGTTCTGACTCTTACTGGCCCAAGTTCTAGGTCTGCACACCTACCCCTCTGATGGCTACATAACACCTTCATTCTCCAGCCACCTTTTTTCAGTCTGAATTGTTGTGAAACCTTTACTTGCCCTGCAGGCCTTCATTTGGAGCATATTTTAATTTAGCCATGGAAAAAATGAGGCAGAATTTGATTATATAATAGCCATTCACAGAAACGTGTATGCTTATTTTAATTACAAAAATGAAAATTAAGAAAAAAATATTTATGGAAAATGACAGACTCCTGGGATTACTCTTATTGATCTCAATTTGGGAATATTTTAGAAAGGTGATTTTCTCAGTACTATGGAGAACACGTGTGTGCCAAGTCGCTCAGTCGTGTCCAACTCTTTGCAATCCTATGGACCGTAGCTTGCCCGGCTCCTCTGTCTATGGGATTCTCCAGCCAAGAATACTGGAGTGGGTAGCCACCCCTTCTCCAGATCTTCCCAACCTAGGGATCGAACCCATGCCTCTTACGTCTCCTGCATAGGCAGGCGGATTCTTTACCGCTACTGCCTCCTGGGAAGCCCAGTATGGAGAATGGATAGTGGGAAGAGGGGCTGGTGAAGACTGGAGGTAGAGAGATGAGCTGCGGAGGCTTTTTCTGTAATCTAGGTGGTGTTACAAAAATTAAAAAAAGGAATGATAGGAACCTGCGTCAACCAGAGGAACTCAGAGTAAGGATCCTCAGTCACGCTGGTAGTTAGGGTAGGTGGTGTTGAGAAGTTCAGGGAAAACGGAAAGCTCAGGATGGCTAACTGTATGTGGCAGGCAAGAGAGAGCTGGGTTTTGATGTTCAGGCATGTTTTTGGAGCTGATTATTATACCGTGTTTTGCCTTTGCTTTAGCAAACCTGTAAAGAAAACCAGCACCACTGTTCCTGTATTCCTGTGTGTTCCTCTCTTTTACTTGCACACAACTACCATGCTCACACTTCTGACCACAGATGTGTGGCGTTCTCCCACACTGAACAATTCCCCCTGATCTCAGCGGGGTGCCTTACAGTGTAACTCAGTTTGACATTGTCTACTTGGAGAGAGGGCTTCCCAGGTGGCTCAGAATCCACCTGCCGATGCAGGAGATGTGGGTTTGATCCCTGGGTCAGGAAAATCCCCTGGAAGGGGAAAGGGCAACCCACTCCAATATTCTTGTTTGGGAAATCCCATGGACAGAAGAACCTGGCAGGCTAAAGTCCATGGGGTTGCCAGAGAGCTGGATATGACTAAACAACCACAAAAACCTGGAGATGGCTTCCGACCCCACAGGTTAAGGGTCTAGTCCCACAAGACTGCCCCCACTTCAGATACGGATAGCGAGGAGGAGGTCCCCAGGTTACACATGACTTCTGGCTTCATTACAAACTGGTTCCTCTCCCTTGGATTCAGTTACTTGCAAGAACAGCTCACAGAACTCAGTGGATCAATTACTCACATTTACCAGTTTATTACATAATAAAGAATTTTGTATAAATGAACACCCAGATCAAGATATACATAGGGCAAGGTCTGGGAGGCTCCCCAGGGCCGGAGCTTCAGTCCCATGAAACTGGGATGTATTGCTCTCCAAGTATGTGGATGTCTTCACCAACCTGGAAGTTCTCTGAACCCTATGTTATTGGGAATTTATGTAGACATGACCAGTTATGAACTACATTTCCAGCTCTTCTCTCCTCTCTGGAGAAAGGGGGTATGCTTAGTAATCCCAAGGGATTCGGGAGTTCTGTGCTGGGAACTGTGGTCAAAGACTAAATTTTAGAATGAAAGATTCTCCCAACACTTCTTTGTATAAGGGTCTCAGGAGCCCTGTGTCAGGAACCCAGGGCAGAAGCTGATAGAGAGACAGATATTATTTCACAATACCTTATTGTTTTATTCAGTTTAAAGATCATATGAACTCATTGCTTTTCACAGAATTATTGTGTTCTGTTTGATGTTCAAGTTCACATGTTGGGCTGACAAAGGTCCATCTAGTCAAGGCTATGGTTTTTAAAGTAGTCATGTATGGATGCGAGAGTTGGACTATAAAGAAAGCTGAGTGCCAAAGAATTGATGCTTCTGAACTGTGGTGTTGGAGAAGACTCTTGTGAATTCCTTGGACAGCAAGGAGATCAAACCAGTCAATCTGAAAGGAAATCAGTCCTGAATATTCACTGGAAGGACTGATGCTGAAGCGGAAGCTTCAAGACTTTAGCCACCTGATGCGAAGAGCCAACTCATTTGAAAAGACACTGATGCCAGGAAAGATCTCCTGCTGGGCAGAGAAGGGGGCGACAGAGGATGAGATGGTTGACTGGCATCACTGACTGAATGGACGTGAGTTTGAGCCAGCCCCAGGAGATAGTGAAGGACAAGGAAGCCTGGCATCCTGCAGTCCATGGGGTCTCAAAGAGTCGGATGCTACTTAGCAACTAAAAACAAGACATTATAAAACTATCTTTGCTCCCTGGCAGCAAGTTTATATTCACGTCAATTTCTTTTTTTCTCTGTCCCAAAACATGGACCTATTATTATAAAAGAAACTTGGGTTCTTTTAGTGAATGAGTGAGTGAAAATTGCTCAGTCATGTCTGACTCTTTGCTACCCCATGGACTATACCATCCATGGATCCATGGAATTCTCCAGGCCAAAATACTGGAGTGGGTAGCCGTTCCCTTCTCCAGGGGATCTTCCCAACCCAGTGATCTAACCCAGGCTTCCCGCATTGCAGGCGGATTCTTTGTCAGCTGAGCCACCAGGGAAGCCCAAGAGTAGAGAATAATATTAAAAATAAAGGTTAGGGTACAAGGAGTATATATCAAAATGCTCATACAAGTAAAAGAAGTAGACAGGGTGTTATCACTGCAAAATGACTTAAGTGACAAAGCTAGATTTTTTTTTTAATGGGGTTACAACTAATACAAAAAGACACATGCATCCCAATGTTCGCTGCAGCATTATTTATAGTTGCCAAGACATGGAAACAGTGTAAGTGGCCATCAGCAGATGAATGGCTGAGTAATATTCTGCTGTGTGTGTGTATAAATATATTCATATACACACATATATATACACACAGAGCACATCTTCTTCGTCCATTCCTAGTACTTCTATGAACATTGGGGTACATGTATCTTAGAGGTTTCTCCAGATACATGCCCAGGATCCAAGATTGCTGGATCCCATGGTAACTCTTGTTTTTTTTAAAGGTTAAATACCCTTCTGAACTATTTTCTGTATACACTTCCATATACAAAAATAGAATTGCTGTTTTTTAACTCTGCAACAATGTCCTCACGACCTCTGACCTGGTGAGGGGGACAGATGGTAACATCTGACCTTGAGAATGTTGCTCATTCCTTACGGGGCTCATGCAGAACTGAAAGTGGATGAGCTCAAGTTTGCTGAAGGCTCTGGTGAAGCGGGTGCGTGGCTGCCTTTGTGGTGGCTGAGTGATTCTGTTCCCTGTGTGCCTCTCTCACTTCAGAGAAAACTGCCAGCTGACTCCAGGGTTCTGGAAGCCTCTGAGCTGGTGTACACGGTCAGCGCCCAGGAGTACTGGCAGCAGGCGCTCCTCACCGAGGAGGAAACTGGTAACTCATATAAGTACATGTATTTTTATCTCACTCACTAAAATTCTCACGAATAAGCTTGGCACTCTGAGTTTCCCATCCTAGAACTTTCTGTGCCACACTTCTAGTTTGCCAGTTTCCACACCTATGAGCAAATATGTGTGTTTCTGCATTGGTGTGGTTCCTGATGCTTCACTGCTGACCTCCCATCTGTAGTCGCTGATCCTAGACTGGGGAAGACAATGGTTGGTTTCATGACATCCCACCCACAGAAGACCTCAACCCAAGTTGCTTCAGACTGCCATCCTGATCTGTTCATTTTCATGAATGCTGTTTCCTATGAACTCTGGCCTTTTCAAACTGTTTGTGTTGCCTGTGAATTCCAGAAATCCCCAAGCTGAGAGAATATATCCAGGAGAAGGCTCTTGGATAAGAAGAAGAGGATGGTGACCAAGTACGTCACTGAAGCTTTTGGCCTGTTGCTCCTCACAGCCAGTTTCAGCTGCACGGACCAGGCACAGGTATGCCGGGAGACCCCTGGGCGGTGTGTCCTTGGCCTCCCAGCCTGGGCAGAACCCTCCCTCTCACCAAGTTAGAGAGTTAACTTGGAATGACTTTTCTTCTCTGACCAGAGGAACACCCTAAACTCAGAGACTCTAAAGAAAATAAAGATAATCTGAGGGTTAACACTGTAACCTTTGAGCAAGGAAAGAAAAGAATGTTTGATCTTTTTTTTTCTTTTTACTTTTTTCACTTGTAACAGATAGGCTGAGAGGGAAAGTTAAAAATAGTCACTTATAGACTCTCCTGAGACTTGAATCAGGTAGAGTGTGTTTAATGGTAAGAGAGATGTGTCTTCTTCTGCTGGAATAAGCTAAGCTTTCCTGGTGGCTCAGTGATGGTAAAGAATCCACCTGCCAATGTAGTTTTGATCCCTGAGTTGGAAAGATCTCCTGGAGAAAGAAATGGCAACCCACTCCAGTATTCTTGCCTGGAGAATCCCATGGGCAAAGGAGCCTGGTGGGCTACAGTCCGTGGGGTCACAAAGAGTCGGACACGACTAAGCGACTTAGCTCACAAGCATGTAAAAGGATATGCTGCTAAATTACAAGCTTGGAAGAAAAATTTGCAGCCAGAATAAATCACCCAAAGCCTTGCTTCCTTGTGAGGGATTGAATATACAAATAGACAGGCATATATAAAGACAGAATTTTGACCCACAGTCTACAACCACCAGCTTAGGAAGCCAGACCCTGTTCTACAATAAACAGCTCACGAAGTCAGCCTGCTCTGTCTTAGACATGTAGGAAGTTAGACTGCTATCTCTGATAACAATCTAAGAAGCAAAGCAATAACTTCTGCAACAATCAGCCCCAAATGGCCAGACCTTGGTTAAGAGCTAAGGCCTTCCCTGTGTGCTGTGCTTAGTCACTCAGTCCTATCCAGCTCTTTGAGACCCCATAGACTGTAGCCCACCAGGCTCAAGGGCTTCCCTAACCTTTTTTTAATTTTTTACCCTTCATCCATACTTTTTTACAAAGAGATTACCATGATGCTTAGGGATTTTAAAATATGAGCAGTGATTGCTTATAGAACAGAAAAATAATTTTTAACAACCTGAAACACACAAAAACAACCCATCTAATTCAGATGACTAGAGGTATGGCTGGAAAGTTACAGCTCCCGTCCAAATTAAAACTTTTAGCAATGATGGTGTTGCCTTTAATTCTGCAAATGACATTCTCCCAGCAGACCTCACTGTGCTGTTGACATTCACATTTTTGCTATAACTGGCTAGTCATTAAACTCTCATCACAGACAACCCTGTTAGCTCATGGGCTTTCCTAATCTTTATCCCTGCTTCCAACGAGGACCAATCAAGGAAAGATGAATATATTCATTATTTTAGAAATTCTACATAAAAAGTGCCAAATAGAGCAAGATTCGCCACCTTTTCACTCATCCTCATGAATCACATAGGATCCCTGCTTCAAGATCCCCACTCATGACTGCCCCACGCCAGGGGTCTCTGTTCAGGGTGCCAGAAGCCTTCCCACCCCTCTGCCTGCCTTTGTGCGCTCAGTCATGTCTGAGTCTTTGCAACCCCATGGACTAGCCTGCCAGGCTCCTCTGTCTATGGGATTCTCCAGGCAAAAATACTGGAATGGAGCTGGTAGCCATTCCCTTTTCCAGGGGATCTTCCCGACCCAGGGATTGAACCTGCCCACATTGCAGGCAGATTCTTCACTGTCGAGCCGCTAGGGAAGCCCCTGGCCTGCCTTTGAGTATCTGCCAAAAGCAGATGATGCCCACTGACTCTCTTACTACAGCAAGCTCTGAATTCACAGCCTTTGGACGTTCTCATTTGGTTGGTGTTTCTTTATTTCCATACTTGCTGTCATCTGTCATATTTGCTCGGCCAAGCTGTCTGACCTGTTATTATGTAGAAAAGGGAAGGGGTAGAGAAATGTACGATCTGGTTGGTCCTGATAACACGGGACAGTCAACCTGGGAAGGTCCAGTGGAGGGACTAGCTGAGGCAGCTGGTCTGGATGTGACCTCAATGTGAAAAGGGAGCAATGCTGACTCTTAAAACAATATTTTATTTATTTGGCTGTGCCGGGTCTTCGTTATGGCATGTGGAATCTAGTTCTCCAGCCAGGCATCGAACCTGGGCCCCCCGCTTTGGGAACTCAGTCCAGGGAGCCACTGGGAAGGCCCGCAATGTCGACTTTTAATAGTCCATGCAGTGTTGGTCAAATGTCTTTGTTGTTGTCGTTTGGTCACTCAGTCATGTCCGACTCTTTGAGACTCCATGCCAGGCTTCCTTGTCCTTCACTGTCTCCTGGAGCTTGCTCAAACCCATGTCCATTGAGTGGGTGATGCCATCCAACCATCTCATCCTCTGTTGTCCCCCTCTCCTCCTGCCCTCCATCTTCCCCAGCCTTAGGGTCTTTTCCATTTTACAAATTCTACATAAAAGTGACAAATAGAGCAAGATTCACCATCTTTTCCCTCATATCTCTTATTCTGTGTTTGTTTTAGTTTTGTGAAAACAAGAAAAAAAAAACACACCTTTTTGGAATTTGAGATTTTCTACTTTGACTTTTGTCCTCTGAAATACTAGTGAAGGTTTTGACATTCCAACTTCCCGAAAAATTCTTCAGGGTGAAAGTTGCCTTGCTGCCCAGCCAAAGATTGCTTTTGGAAGTGCTGATGGAAAATGAATCAGATGCGGTGCTGTGTGTGGTTGGTTTGTTTGATAAACACCGGGACAGAACCTTCTGCAGTCCAAGCTGGAGTGTGATATAGAAGTACAGCCTCAGTTCTCTCCTTGTGTCCAGACTCTAGGCGACAGAAGACGAAGAGGAGGGGGCTGGCTGGAATTCTACCCTAGCCTTTTAGAGGGGGTTGCCAGCAGCCTTCCTCAAAATTCTTTGGCCTCACATATCGGTCTCAGCCTTACTTCTTTGATCAAAAGTTAGAAGGCAAGAGTTTTATCAGTTCCTTTGTATTCTGGGGGAAAAAAACCCCAAAATTGTATGTGATGGACCTTTTTTTTTTAAGGTTGTGACTCAAACTCAAAAATTAGAGAATAATGATTTTATTTTATATTTTTAAAATTAATTAATTGCATCTTTGGTCGTGCTGGGTCTTCATAGCTGTGCACTGGCTTTTGTCTAGGTGTGGCAAGCAAGGGGTACGCTCTTAGTTGGGGTGTGAAGGCTTTCCATTAAGTGGCTTCTCTTGGGGTGGTTCCCAGGCCCCAGAGCACAGGCTATTGTAGTTGTGGGGCACAGGCTTAGTCGCTCTGTGGCCTGTGGAATCCTCTCAAACCAGGGATTAAACCCATGTCCCCTGCATTGGCAGGTGGATTCTCCACCACCGGACCCCCAGAGAAGTCCAGTTAGTGGTTTTAAATGAACAGGGATCTCACCTTTATTTTTAAGAATTAATGGGAAGTTGATGATGACAATCTCAATGCTGAATGAGCCCTGCATTTATTCATAGTAGATGCCAGCCTTTTCCCCTTCTTCATTCCTAGCCCTTCTGCTTATCATTCTTTTCCTTCTTCAATAAGGATTCGTTGAGAGTGAGCCATTGTGAGAATCTTGCCTGTGGCGTTCCTTTTCATGACTTTTCTTTCATTTTCCTCACCAGTGACACCACAAATTTCAAAGAACCCAGCAAGCACTCTGAGAAAAAGTCCTGCTTATAGAATTCCAGGGCTTCCCTGGTGGGTCAGGTGGTAAAGAATCTGTCTGTAACACAGGAGATCAGAGTTCAATCCCTAGGTCAGGAAGATCACCTGGAGAAGGGAATCGCAACCTACTCCAGTATTCTTGCATGGAGAATTCCATGGACAGGGAGTCTGGTGAGCTACATTATAGAACTCTAACTAGTGAAAATTCTGAAACTTCCCAGGGCATGCTTGAAATGGGATAGTTTCTATAAACTTCTGAAACTCATCTGAGACTCAGAATATAGGAGTTTGAGGCTATTTTCAGGATCATCCAGCTCTATTCAACTTACTTCACAGACAATGCCCTTGAGGATTCAGGGATGATAAGTTATCTATGGAAGATCACACCTTAATGCAAGAGCTATTTCTGTCATCCAGTTTGGAACAGAATTAAAATCCTACGTTATCCAGCCATTTTTCCATGCCACTCACTCGCTCCACAAACGTTTATGTACTGCACTCTCCGTGCCATGCCTGGAGTAAACAAGCACGAATAACAGTCTGTCTCTTCAGCAAGGTCCCGGCCTAGAACAGGGAGACACATGGCCCAAAGGAGACACAGCATAGCAGGGGTGTACCAGATGCAACGGGAGCCCAGGAAAGGGCACCCAAACTCTGCTCACCCCAACTCTGCAGGGGGAGTCAGGGACAGCATGACACGAGAAGTGCCTTCTGAACTTTTTCTGGGAGGACGAGAACATGGGCAGAGCCTGTGCACCGCCAGAAGGATGGCACATTTAGGGAATGGCAGCAAGTTCACGGGCAGCTACACGGGAGGACCTTTTGGGCAAATAGAGAGCTGGCGATGCTGGAGAAATTGGTTGAGTTCTGGCCAAGAAGGGCCTTAAGTGCTGAGCTAAGGAGTGTGGCTTCTTTCCAGTGCGGGTGGACACTGCGTGCTCTCCAGGGTTCTCATACAGGGGCAGGCACTACAGTTCCCAGTTTGGAAACTAGAGATCAAGACAGCCTCCGGTAGTCACTCCCTTGTATGTCTGAATTGACATTTCTTCCCTGATTAGGCTGTTCTCCTTTGAAGCAGGAACCAAGTCTTTATTTTGGTGGTCCTATAGCTCTGTTATTTATTCCAGAAGGTCACTGTTAGCCTGGGACTTGCTAGAAGCATAGAATCCCAGGTGCTCGGGTTTGAACCGACTTGCCCAGTGAGTTATATGCACATTTTCTCACACAAATTTGAGAAATCCTATCCTCCCAAACTGCACCAAGTTCATTAAATATTTGTCAAATCAGATGTCATTGGAAAAAATCTCTTTTAATAACGGCTGGATTTTAAAAAATATTTACTCTTTCCAATAGCCTAATGGATTATACCACTAAAATAAGTTGTAGGAGGCATATATTTGTTTTATTCTCCAATCCTACAAGTGGCTTCCCTGGTGGCTCAGACGGTAGAGAATCTGCTGCCAGTGTAGGAGATTCAGGTTTGACCACTGGATTTAGGAAGAGCTCCTAGAGAAAGGAAATGGCAACTCACTCCAGTATTCTTGCCTTGGAAATCCCATGGACAGAAGAGCCTGGCAGGAGACAGTCCATGGGGTTGCAAAGAGTCGGACACAACTTAGAGACACACGCATGCCAATCCCACAAAGCTTAAGGAGATCTGGGGACTGGAGGATGCTTTACTGGGTGACAGGGTGAAGTCCACTGTGGGTGATTAGCTCAAGCAGCAGCAGCAGCAGCAACCTGGACAGGCTTAGAGGAAGCAGACCTGCAAAAGCCGATGCCTATAGGGAGGGCATAGCCTCATGCTCCTGCTGGTCCTTGTCCCTAGAATGAACACTTGCACATGAGTGGCCTGCGGAGATTTGTGGAAGAGAAGATACAGTTGCTGGAGAAGGCCATTGACCAGTGTTTTGCCCACATAGCGCGGCCCCTGCAAGAAGGGATCTGGAACGCCAGGAGTTCCTACCGACGCATCCTTGGGGCGTGCCTGGTGGTGAGTGACCCTCTAAATGGAAAAAACCATGATATTTGCTGAGGGGTCGGTCTGATCCCTTGCCTACTTTTCTACTATCCCATTGCTTTCAAGAGAAATAAGGAGCCAGAAGAGATTGGGAGAGAGTGAAAATTGCACACAGGAAAGCATATTGAGCAACTGTTCAACTGTGCATTGCAAGGACTCAGGGAAAGGTACATGGTTAGGGAGAAAGAGTTGGAATTTAGGATCTGAGGGTCTTGTTTTGAATGCCAGCCCCACCAAACACCCACTTAAGCCTGCTGGATTTTTCTTCTATAAAATGGGGATGATAAATACTTATCTAGTCTATTTCACAGCACTGATGTATCAATTAGATACACAATAAGAAAGCATCCTGTAATCTCTCACTTGGCATACAAATTGTTGTTTTATCTTTTAATTAGTTATGTGGCATTTTAAGGGATAGCAAAGGGGATGAGATGGTTAGACAGCATCACTGACTCAACAGACATGAATTTGAGTAAACTCTGGGAGATAGTGGAGGGTAGAGGAGCCTGGTGTGCTGCAGTCCATGGGGTTGCAGAATCAGACACAACTTAGCAACTGAACAACAAGGGATGGGAGATAAGAAATGTGTATTGTTGTTTAAGCCATGAAGTTTGGGGTAATTGGTTTCATAGCAATAGGTGACTAAGTGACCCTAGGGAGAACTGTTTCCATAGGATGGTAGAAGATCCCAGATCAAAAAAGTGAATGAGTAAGTGGGTGCTGAGCAAGTGAAGGCAGGAGGAGGGGACCAGTCCTTTGAGATGACATACTTGGGGAGGAAGGAGCAGCATCAGGCATCTTCAGGCCTAGGAACCTCTTCTATCCTAGGAAGTATCCCCTCTCCTTAGCCCTTCAATGGCTTCTTTCTCTGTGACTACAGACACACCTGGGGAGTTCCTACTGGATAAGCAACTTGCCTTTGTGATCAGACATTTGGGCAAATATGTATATACTAACATCATAACATTATATGATATAGTAAAATAACCTAAATGTCTAGTGATAAGAGAATGACAAAGTGAATTATGATGCATCCATATGATATTATGTGGTTGTTAAAATATTTTTGGAA
Organism: Nanger dama; assembly: GCA_917880005.1. Lineage (NCBI taxonomy): Eukaryota > Metazoa > Chordata > Mammalia > Artiodactyla > Bovidae > Nanger > Nanger dama. The sequence continues at coordinate 782,934 of CAKJTW010000132.1, read as the reverse complement.
GTATTTGCAATGAATTCACGAAATGCTGTTATAATATTAAGTGAAATGGCAGAATATTAAAATACAGATAGCTAGACAGATATGATAGATGTGGGTAGGTATAGTATGCTGCCAGCTGTACCATGCCACACAGTCATTAACTTAAAATATACTCCCCTAAAACACAGATCACTGATTAATGATCACAAGTGCTTCCCTGGTGGCTCAGAGGGTAAAGCGTCTGCCTGCAATGCAGGAGACCCGGGTTCAATCCCTGGGTCGGGAAGATCCCCTGGAGAAGGAAATGGCAACCCACTCCAGTATTCTTGCCTGGAGAATCCCGTGGACAGAGGAGCCTGGTAAGCTACAGTCCACGGGGTCGCAAAGAGTCGGGCATGACTGAGCGGCTTCACTCACTTCACTCTTCTTCTACTGAGAATCAATCACCATGTGGCTAAAATCTGTTGACTCTAATAGCTCTGGCTTCATAATAATTTTTTTCTTCTCATTTGTGAATTTATGTTTCTGGGAAAAAATGTGACAAAGATATACACATCAAATCACATTTTACCAAATATTTAATAAAAATATAAAACTGTGGGCTGTGCTTGGAAAATCTGAAACATACTTGCAGTGGAGTCAGAGCACATTTGTGTTTAAGAACTGCTCATTTAACACATGTTTACCAAGCATGACATATGCCAGGACCAGACGGTGAGGACGTCATGATGGATGAGACACTGGGCTTAATCTCAACCAGCTGATGATCCACTGCAGCAGCCTGATGAGTAAAGAGACAAATGCGAAGCTGCTGTATGTGAGCAGAGACAGTAGAGGATGCTTTGGGAGCTCAGAGTGGAAGCTCCTGCTGACCAGAGGTGTGATTGCTATCCTCTTGTGTAGCTTAATAATGAATAGCTTAATTGGAAGATCATGTCTCTACTCTTCCCGGTAATTCTTGCTAATAGTGTTTGGGATCTAGACTAAAACATCCTAAATAGATCCTAAACTAGGACACAAGTATTACTGATAATTTCGTTTACTAAAACTTAGACTAATTGAATGAGCTTCCCAGGTGCCTCAGTAGTAAAGAATCCAACCGTGATGCAGGAATGTGCGTTTGATCCCTCTGCAGTGAAGACCCCTTGGAGGACAAAATGGCTCCCCACTCCAGTATTCGTGTCTAGAGAATCCCCTGGACAGAGGAGCCTGGTGGGCTACAGTCCATGGGGTCACAAAGAGTCGGACGTGTCTGCCTGAGCACACACATGCATGCGTACACACAGACAGACAGACAGACAGACAGACACACACACACACACACACACACACACACACGAAGCAGTGTAGGTCTGATTCCATGAATTCTAGGTACCAACTAGAATTAACTCTGTTATCTTATTGTTTATCCAGAGGAGTAGAGGAAACCAGGGCTTTCACCAGACTCTGAAAGCTGTGTGCCTGAAAAGTGGCATCTATGCCTCCAGGACTCTTGCGAGAATTGATCTGAACGAAGCCATCACACAGCCCATCTACGAACAGATTGATCCCGTTTTTGGGCGCATTTTTAGGTAAAGGAATCCATTTGGCTCCTCTGTGAACAAACATCCTAAGAATGCCTGGGCCAGAGTCTCATCTTCAAGAATTTGTTCTTGGGATCTGGAAGGGTCCAGAGTAGCTTGCAACTTGAGGAGGAAAACTCAGTCTTTGGCAAAACACAAAAGTCTTCTTGGTTGGGTTAACTTAAAATTTTCCCATGGTGACCTGGAGTGCAGCTGGAGAGGCTACTTTGAGACTAATGTTATAATTCCTGTTATTTTTCAAATATCTCCTACAGGCAACGGGGGATCCATTTTCTTATGGACCTGGGCCCAGGATAGGGTATTTTGGTTGGAAAGTGTGGACTTAAGGAAACATACAGCCTTCGTAAATTTCCCTGAGCACGAAAAGGAAAAATGGCTCAGGATGACTCTGCTTGTTCTTTGACACATGGCGTGGGGTTTGGGGCCTGAGCCTTCACAGCGCCTGCTCCTTCCCTTCTTCCTTGTCTTCTATTCCTCACCTGTCTTCAGTCTCCATCCTTCATCCCTGGCATTTCACCTGGCCCGCCACCTATTTGAACCATTCGACTTTTGCTCAAAGCTCCCTGCCCCCAACCTTCCTTTACGTTTGTTTTTCATCATGCCATTCCACCTATGCCCACTCACCCTGTTTACATGTCTGTACGGTAAACTCCAAATTCCTTGGAATAGACTTCAAGACATTCCGCCTGCCTCCAACTGGCCTTTCCCAACCCTCCCTGTCCCACCGGCTTTTACCAGTCTGAGGGCAGCAGAGAGTTACTGAGCCGTGCCAGGAACTATGCTAAGCACTCCGCATGCATCATGCTATCATATCCTCCCAAAACCCTCGGAAGTAGCTCTGGTCTCTCTGCAAGTGAGCCCACTGCCACTGGGAAGAATCGCACAGCTCGCCCACGGCCACTCGAAGCGACAGGTAGAGATCTAGGACTTCAAGCCTCTGCCCTCTCCTCTGTTCTCCTCATACCCCCCTGGCATGTCCTGAAACTTAGTTCACTATGTCGTCCCTGGGGAGAATGCTGCCTCCTTCTTTTCACATCCCCAAACCTTACACAGGCTTCCCTGGTGGCTCAGTGGTAAAGAATCTGCAGAATCGCCTGCAATGCCGGAGACATTGGGCTCAACCCTTGGGTCGGGAAGATCCCATGGAGGAAATGGCAACCCACTCCACTATTTTTGCCTGGAGGATTCCATGGACAGAGGAGCCTGGCAGGCTTCAGTCCATGGTGAGACTAAGAGGCAAACATGACTCAGTGACTAAACAACAACAATAAACCTTGCCCATCTTTTAAGGTGTAGTCCAGCCCACCCTTTCAAATGGGAACATTTGAGTAGCAGAAAGACTATGAGCTTTGAGGTCAAACAGATCAGGGTCTAAGGCCTAACCCTGCTACTCACTAGCCACGTGACTTTGAACACATTTTAGCAACCATTTCCAAACTTCAATTTCTCATCCATAAAATGGGTGTCATTGCACTGACTTCATAGGTTTTTCTATCAAGGGCCTAGCACAGCACAGTGCTTGGAATATTACAGAAATTTTATAACTATTAGTTCTCTACCCCCTTCTCTTAACAATGAGTAAAAGAATACCAGCTAGTTAATTCTTTGTTCTAATCCCACAATAGTTGCTGCTGTCTCTTAACATGTTACTTTGCTTTCTTCAGTAGGTCTGAGAAGTCCACTGATGGTTCAGCTCTGATCCCCCACATAGATGCTTTTAAGCTGTCTCTGCAGGAGAAGATGACTGAAATTGGGATAAGAAATGGCTGGAAATATGACAGCTATAAAAAGAGTTTCCTGATCCAGGAGGTAAGATCCTTATAAAGTGAAGAGGGCGATGAGGTTGGGTAGTGGTTTTCTTCCCAGCAGGGTTTTGGAGGTTGCCTGTCTTTCACTACTTGTTCCCTTGGAGTGTCTAGGCTCTGGGTGGGCCTAATAACAGATGCTGAGATCCAGAACATAGCAGGATGGAGGAGAGAGGAGTGATCCTGGAGGCAGCAAGCTTTGTTCCCCTGAGAAGCAGCCAATAATTAGTGCTGAGATTGTCAAACAGACTCAGTTCCCAGGAAGTATCTTCAAAGAGTCTTTAGCTATATAAACATTTGAATCCACTTTTAACAGTCTCACTGACTTCATTTTTGCCAGTATCATGAAATACCATCCATGGCGGTGAAGTTTAAAGAAGTGTCATTTTTCTGCAGATGACTTTTTAGTTTTGAGTCCTCATGACTCTTACGTGGGACTCATTTTCTTAGTCTGGGCCATCTTAGTCTGTTTGGGCTGCTATAACAAAACACTGGGAGGCTTACAAACAACAGACATTTCTCAGTATTCTGGAGGCCGGAAGTGTAGGATTAAGATGTGTGCAGATCTGGTGTCTGTTTGGGCCCACCTCCTGGTTTAGGGGTGGCTGTCTTTTGCTGTGTGCTTACAGGGCAGAAGGGCACAGAAGCCCTCTAGGGTCTCTTCTATAAAGGGCATCATCCCAACAGAGAGGGCTCCACCTTGAGTCCTAATCACCTCCCAAAGGCCCTGCCTCCTAATGCCATCACACTGCATTTGTGCTTAGTTGCTCAGTTGTGTCTGACTCTTTGCAATCCATGGACTCTAGACCGCTGGGCTCCTCTGTCCATGGGATTCCCCAGGCAAGAATACTGGAGTGGGTTGCCATTTCCTTCTCCAGAGTATCTTTCCGACCCAGGGATTGAACCCAGGTCTCTTCCATTGCAGGCAGATTCTTTACCATCTGAGCCCATCACATTGGAGTTTAAGATTTCAGTGTAAGAATTTTGGAAGACACAACTATGCACAGGCCCACAGCACAGGCCCAGCCCAGATTACATGAGAATCACCTGTGCCCCCTCACCCTTCCCAAAGATGCCCATCCCATAACCATCGTGCACCTGAGTTCAACTCTGCACATGCTTACTGAGTTGTCTGAGGCACCAGACACTACGGGAAGCATTTTGGGATGTAAAGATGCTTAAGACAAAGTTTTGGAACTTCCCGAGTGGTCCAGGGGTTAAGACTCCGTGCTCCCAATGCAGGCGGCCTGGGTTCCATCCCTGGTTGGGGAACTAAGAACTCATATGCTACAAAGCATGGCCAAAGAAGAAAAAAGACAAGACAAGGTTCCTGCCTGTGAGGGAGGAGTTCAAAGCCTGGTAGCAGAGGAGATGGGAACAGCCAACAGGAACCTGGGCAGAGGAAACCCTGCCTTGCTTCTGTCAAGGGACTGTCACAAATGGCCTTTTGTTGATGTGGATTCTCAGATAAGTGCCATCCTGGGAGGCCTGGAGGGACACATCCTCAGAAAGAAGAGGAAGATTTATGAGTCTCTCACCACCTCTGTTCAGAACGACCTGAAGCCCTGTTATGAAGGTGGGGGACCCCAGGGCAATGTTGGGGTCTGCCAGCTCCTTTAGCATCCTGTCTGCTGTCCCCCTTAAAGCATTTGTCCTTCTATGTCCTAAGCCCCCATAACATTCTTGGTCTACAAATTAAAACCCAACAATTGCAAAGGGGTGGGGAGAGATCAGTCATGAACCGCTTTCATCTGTTTCCAGTTCTTTCCATCCACCCTTCATCTAGACATTTTGCTTCTCTCTGCATTGCATCACAGCTAATTAAACTATAAAAGCCATTTATTGAATTCTCGTTCTTATTTTAAGTACCTGTAAACTCACTTGTCAGCTTTTTCTTGGTTTGTTGGTCCCATTGATTTCATTCTGGGGTGGGTGGTGGAGTTTGGAATTTTGTAACCTTCTGCTTAATTCACTCATTAGGTTTTCTACATGAAAATGATCAAATAATGATTTTTTTGTATTATGTTATTCTATTTCCAAGGTGTAGAAAATGGTGCTACATGTATGACTATATATATACAAATACGTATGGTTATGTAGGTGTGTATACGTGTGCTCAGTTGTGTCTGACTCTTTGTGACCCTATGGACTATAGCCCGCCAGGCTCCTCTGTCCATGGAGTTTCTCAGGCAAGAAGACTGGAGTGGGTTGCTGTTTCCTACTCCTGGGGATCTTCCTCACCCAGGGACTGAACCCATGTCTCTTGACTCTGCTGCATTGCAGGCAGATTTTTAAACCACTGTACCACCTGGGAAGCCCCAGGTGTGTCTATATGTGTGTCTACATGTATATGCATATGTGTATGTGTGTATAGTTGGTTTGCTTGCCTTTCTTTCTGATGCTAAGGATATCTAAGCAAGTCCTTGTTGAGGTGTTACTGTGGCTATCATTTTTGCCAGAGGCCGCACAGATCACAGGCAAAAAGCATGTGAAAGAATGAAAGATGTCCTCAGAAGAGGGGTGGACCGGCAGGTGGCCGAGGGCATGTTCGAACGGGCTCAGGAAAGGATGCAGCACCAGTTTCAGCAGCTGAAGGTATTCAACTTACGCAGTTTGCATTCCGGTCCCAGAGGGCTCCTTGGGGAGCACAGGAAGGAGGGGCAGAGATGGAGGAAGTAGTAGTTGTTTGAGCCCAGATAGAGCCGGATGCCTTCTGCAAAGTGGGCTCGACTGACGCCCATGATGCCGGGGAAGGGGCCAGCCTCCACCTGGCTTCCGCCTCGACCGCCATCACATGCTGGCTCGTGCTTGCCTCAGTCTGGGACTTCAGAAACTCTGTGCCTCCAGCTCTCTCCTGCACCCTTTCTCTTTCCTGAGTCATCACTAAGATCACTGTGATATCTAGAGGGGACCCTAAGCACTTTACAAACGTGAGCTTACTGAATCCCCAGCAAGTCTGTGAAATAAGGTGCTATGATTGTTCCCACTTTACAGATGAGAAAACTGAGGCAGACAGAGGTGTATCAACAGGTCACAGAGCTAGCAAGTTACAAGAGTGGGAATTTGGGACCAGGTAACCTAGCTCTAGCAATAGTATTATCTCAAGACACACTTTAAAAAAATGTTTATTTGACTGCACCCAGTCTTAGTTGCAAGATTTAGTTTCCTGACCAGGTATCAAACCCAGGCCCCTTGCATTGGGAACATGGAGTCTTAGCCACTGGACCACCAGGGAAGTCCCCAGATCTTTTTTTAATGAGGGAAAATGTCTTGTCTACATAAAATACCTATAGATAAATGCCAACCAACTGTTACAGATCTGTTCATTACAGTACCTGGCATAGATTTTGGTGAGATTCTCTTCATCTCAGAAGACAGTTCCTGACAGTTTCCTCGAAACTAAGTGCTCTGTCAAGTACACTTGGACCCATCCAGTCCCAGTCCTGGGTCTCTTAGTTTGTCAGCCTCCTCTGCAAGTAATATAAATTCTTTGCTTTAGTCCAAGCTACTGCTAGCCTCTCCCTGGCCAATAGCATTTCCAAATTCATCAGCCTCAGGCCAGACTTAGCTGACCTCTCCCAGCCTCCCAAGGACCCAGCTCCTTGCTATTTCCATCCACCTCTGGACCAACCTGCTTCCTGAAACATCTCCAACCTCTTGTGCACAATCCCCTCCCCTCCCATCACTACAGTTTTGGAAAATCCCTTTCTCCACGACACGAAGCATGTTATTTCTCTTGGATCGGGCTAAGCGGTATCTCATTTACCAGTAGCAGTTTAGTTTCCATCATCTCACATATTACCACTGCCTACAAATACCTGCAGAAAATTTGCCAAATTCTACAGCTGCCAATCCCCACTGAGTACATAAAAACTGGCCCTTAAGGTGCCCAAGAAAACAATTGCACTGAAAAATGATTAGCACGTTGATCACGTACAAATGTATCTTAAATGACAGACATGCAAGAAGGTGCAGCTGGGCAAGACCACAGAGGGTTCCCATTCTCCGATCTCACAGACAGTGCAGCTAAGGCTAAGGGCCAGAGTTACCAGCACAAGGTTCACAGATGCAGCGGAGACTAGAACTTTGGTCCAATGCATTGGTGAAAAGATCATGTCTTGGAGTCAGGAGGTAAAGGTTCACAAGTAGGCTCTGTCAGCATAGTGGAGAGTCGAGTGTTTTTCAAAGGGTGGCAAGAGATGGTTTGAAGAAGGAAATGGTTTTAGCTGATAAAAGAACTGAGAATAGCAAGGAGACATATCTCAGGCAGTTGGAAAGTTATCTATATATTAATGGTGTGTTATGAAAAGCAGAAGGTCAACTTTTAGGCAGGGACTAAACTAATGGTGGGACAAGAGCATGATGATCCGTGCTTTGCCTCTTTTTCTGCTTGTGTGGTATCTATTCTCCTCCCTCCCACGCCCACCCCCACCATGCCTCCCTGCATCCTCTTTACTCCTGATTCGGTCCTTCAGCATCAGAGTACAATCACCTAGGAAAGGAGCTATGAAGGCAGGTGGGACCCCTCAGAAATGTTGTCCTGATGACTTTAGTCTCCCAGGGTATCCTCAAGGGGTCCATCCTTGGACTTTACTTTGGTTTCAGCAACCCGGGCCCCTACACTCTTGGTTGGGGAATGGGGTGGGGTCCGTGTCATAAGATTCCTTCCCCTTTAGACTGCACCATCCTAACAGAATGACTGTCCTTTGTTGTGTAGAATGGAATCACGGAGAAGGTGAAGGGCAGCATCGCTACCATGCTCACCCTGGCTTCGTCCCCAGGGGATGGGCTCTACAAGGAGCTTGCAGGTAAATACATACCACCTTTGTGTACTCGGGAGCAAGTCAGACACTCTCAGGGTTCTGACTGCCTTCTCAGTCACAGTCTTGGCTCCCATCACTGGCCAGCTCAGGGTGGGGGAGTCTGAGTTATGCTATGGGGCACAGTGGTGCAGAGGGGATTGGAGAGGCTTTCGGATCAATGCCAGAGCCAACCCCAAGATCAGCCTGAACTGTCCCTTCACAGGGACTGTGTGTGTCAGGGTTCTCCAGAGAAACAGGACAACAGGATGTGTATGTCTCCCCCACACACAGACACACATAAGGAGATTCATTTTAAGGAACTGGCTCATGCAACTGTGAAAGGTTCATGAGTCCATGTGATAAGGGAGGCCAGCAGGCTGGAGACTCAGGAAAGACTTGCAGTTCAAGTCCAAGAGCAGTCTTCCAGAGAACCAGGAAGAGCCATTGTTGCAGATGAAGTCTGAAAGCAGTCTTCCGGAGAATTCCCTCTTGCTCAGGAAAGACCAGCCTTTTGTTCTAGTCAGACCTTCAGCTGATTAGATGAGGCCCATCTACATGGCAGAGGGCAATCTGCTTTCCTCAGAGTCCACTGATTTAAATGTAAATCTCATCCAAAAATACACTCACAAAAACATCCAGAATGGCATTTGACCAACTCTCTGGGCACCATAAGTCAGACAGGTGGACATAAAACTCACCATCACAAGGATATCATCCAGTAGCAGACCACAGGCTAAAAACCCAAGATGCCAAAACAGAGCAAGTTCACTAGAATTTAGAATGGGGACAGCTGGGAGGAGAGGGAGTGGAGTAGGAGAGAGATGCCTTGAAAAGACTAGGGGAGGTCTGGCATGGGATGTGCTTTGTATCTCCTTCCCCTGAGCACTTGTGAAGCCTTGGTAAAGACCCAGTGATTTCCCAGACTTCTTCTATGGGCAGGTTTGTGTTTGTTTTGAAGGTGCCCACTGTGATCAGATAAGGCTTAAGGTAAGAGCAACAATGCCTGGTTTGATCAAGTTGTTTATAAAACACATTGATTGGACCATCTAATCTCTAAGCTGCATTCCTGAGCTCATATTCTGGGACGGTTGACCCAAGTCAGAACAGGTTTCTCAGGGGATCTGTTTCCTGGGGACATTTCTGAAAAGGACACTAACTCCTGATGCTCTTCTGTAGATGTCAAAAGTGAATACAAGGAGATGGAGAAGCTGCACAGAAGCCTGAGAGAGGTTGCTGAGAATGCGGCGCTGCGGAGGGGCATGCAGGACTTCCTTCTGAGAATGTCCCCCAGCAAAGCTGGCCCCCAAAACATAAGATTTAATTCTTGGGGCTTAGCCCCAAGGGGATGGAATACCAGAGACAAGCAGATTTACTTGTGTTGGTTAAAAGCTAATAAAGAACATCTCCCAACTTTGGGAACTTTATAGGCAACAGAAAATCCATATATGGCTACTTTTGGCATAAGTCGAGTACAGAACATCATTTCATTTTTATTCTATTGCCAATGAAACCCTCAGGAAGTTCTAAAGTTTTATGGATGAGAAACTTGTGCCTCACCGAAGAAAAATATCTGAAGAGTAAAAAACTTACATGTGGAATCTAAAATATGACACAAATGCACTTATTTACAAAACAGAAGGAGACTCACAGACATCAAAAGCAATCTTACGGTTACCCAAGATGAAATGGCATAAAGAGGGAGAAATTAGGAGTTTGAGATTAGCAGATACAAAATACTATATGTAAAACAGATGAACAACAAGGTCCTACTGTATGGCACAGGGAACTATATTCAATATCCTGTAGTAAACCATAGTGTTAAAGAATATATCCATATATATACATATATGTGTGTGCATATATATTATATACATTTATATATCACACATATGTATACAATATACACGTGTGTATATATATATGTACATATATATATATATCTGATTCACTTTGCTGTACTACAGAAACTATCACAACACTGTGAATCAACTATACTTCAATAATAATATTTTTAAAAAGACTCTTTAGTTTGGTCCTTGGTCTGACCCAGGGACTCCATCACAAGTTCTGAGTCACAGCTGATCCATCTGCCCAGGAAATGGGACACTGGCTAGAATTAAGCAGAATGCTACCATCAGAAGCATCATGACTGGGGTTCAGGGGAGCCCTTGATTCTGGAGGAGACAAGGGGAAAAGGTATGTTGCTCAGAAGACTGGGAGGTGGGCAGGGAAAAGAATAGTTTTCAAACACAGCTTTAAATGCTGCACAGTATTCTGATGTATAGATGTATTTTGTTGTTGCATAGTCACTAAATCGCGTCCAACTCTTTGAGACCCCGTGGACTGTAGCCCACCAGGCTCCTCTGTCCATGGGATTTCCCAGGCAAGAATGCTGGAGTGGGTTGCCATTTCCTTCTCCAGGGGATCTTGCCAATTCAGGGATTAAACCCACGTATCCTGTGTCTCCTGCATTGGCAGGCAGATTCTTTACCTGGGAAGCCCATACTACCATTGATCCTACCATTATTCTATTGCTAGATATTTAGATGGTGCTGTTTTTCTCCACTGTAAATAATATTGTAGAGAATATTCTTATACAGATATCTCTGTCTCTATCTCTGATTTTTAAAGAGACAGACAACCTTATAGGTGATTTCAAATACAATTTTAAAAATTAGAGTTCCTGTGTATACACAGTATTCTAAAACTCAGAATGAAAGGAAAGTATTCCAACTTATTTATGAAGCAAATTTTAACCATGATACTTAGAACAGTGATTATAAGAAAGAAAAACTAGTAATCATTCTGAATTATGTCTCAGTTCAGTTGCTTAGTTGCGTCTGACTATTTGGGACCCCATGGACTGCAGGGACATGGCATCCCTGTCCTTCACCAACTGCTGGAGCTTGCTCAGACTCATGTCCATCGAGTCGGTGATGCCATCCAACCTTCTCATCCTCTGTCGTCCCCTTCTCCTGCCCTCATCTTGCACATCTAGAAGTTCTTCGTTCACATAGTGTTGAAGCCCAACTTGGAGAATTGGAGTATTACTTTGCTAGCACGGGAGATGAGTGCAATTGTGTGGTTCAGTTCAGTCGCTCAGTCGTATCTGACTCTTTGCAACCCCATGAACCACAGCATGCCAGGCCTCCCTGTCCATCATGCCAGGACTCCCTGGACTCCTGGAGTCTACCCAAACCCATGTCCATCAAGTTGATAATGCCATCCAACCATCTCATCCTCTGTCATCCCCTTCTCCTCCTGCCCTCAATCTTTCCCAGCATCAGGGTCTTTTCCAATGAATCAGCTCTTCACATTAGGTGACCAAAGTATTGGAGCTTCAGCTTCAACATCAGTCCTTCCAATGAATATTCAGGACTGATCTCCTTTAGGATGGACTGGTTTGATCCCCTTGCAATCCAAGGGACTTTCAAGAGTCTTTTCCAGCACCAAAGTTCAAAAGCATCAGTTCTTCGGTGCTCAGCTTTCTTTACAGTTCAACTCTCACATCCATATTATGTCTAGGTATCCAATTATGTCTAGATATCCAAAATTTAAGCATCTCCAAATAAAAAATACATGCGTTTTCTACTGTGTAACTGATAAGTTATAGATTCGAGGAGTCCCAATTCCAGACTTCCTCTATCTCTGATTTTTATCTTCAGGATAAATTTTTTAAGAATTCCATTATAGGATCCGAGTAAAAGAGCACTTTAAAGTCTCAACTGTTCCAGAAAACCTGTCTGCTTACTAGCAGGAATGAGATTTCCTGTGTTACCATTTGTTAATACCATTAAAAAAATACAAAATCAGTATTATTGTTTTGTTCAGCAGGTTCACAGGATCAGGTTTTTGATATGACCATCTTGTACTGTGTGGGCTGTTACTGACACCGAAACCCTTTTTTGTGTTTATTGAAGTTTCTCCCACTTGAATTGTCCTTTCATAATCTTTTCTTTTGGCATGGCTATCACTTCCTCATTTTTCTTTTACTTTGAAAGAACTTCAAACTCTGAACAGTTGCCACAGTACAAAGAGCTCCCATCAACCCTGTATCAATATGCCAGCATTTTACCACACTTGCTTTATCATTCTTCAGTGGGTGTGTGTGCGTGCTTGTGCACACCTTTCTCAACTATTCCAAAGGAGTTGTATATGTCTATGCCCCTTCATCCCATAATATTTTAGCGTATTCCTTAAAAACAAGTATGTTCTCTTATATTAACCCCAGTATAATGATCAGATTCAGGAAATTCAACATTAGTATAGCATCATTGCCTTACCCACAGCCTACGTCCAAATTTCCTCAACTGCCCAGTTATGGTCTGGGCAAAGCAATACTTTTTCTTCCAGCATCCAACCCAGGATCAAGAAATTCACTTGCTTCCTTTAATCTCAGACATTTTCAAGGAATACAGGCCAGATGTTTTATAAAATGTTGGCTTGTCTGATGTTTCTTCATGATTAGAATTGGATACCCTTGGCTAAAACCACCACTTAATTGCCTCATCCTTTTATTTTTATTTTTTATTTTACTTTACAATACTGTATTGGTTTGCCATACATTGACATGAATCCGCCATGGGTGTACATGAGTTCCCAACCCTGAACCCCCTCCCACCTCTCTCCCCATATCATCTCTCTGGGTCATCCCAGTGCACCAGCCCCAAGCATCCTGTATCCTGTATCGAACCTAGACTGACGATTCGTTTCTTACATGATAGTATACATGTTTCAATGTCATTCTCCCAAATCATCCCACCACCCTCTCCCACTCCCACAGAGTCCAAAAGTCTGTTCTATATTCTGTGTCTCTTTTGCTGTCTCTCATACAGGGTTATCATTATCATTTTTCTAAATTCCATATATATGTGTTAGTATACTGTATTGGTGTTTTTCTTTCTGGCTTACTTACTCTGTATAATCGGCTCCAGTTTCATCCACTTCATCAGAATGGATTCAAATGTATTCTATTTAAGGGCTGAGTAATACTCCATTGTGTATATGTACCACAGCTTTCTTATCCATTCGTCTGCTGATGGGCATCTGGATTGCTTCCATGTCCTGGCTATTGTAAACAGTGCTGCGATGAACACTGGGGTGCACGTGTCTCTTTCAGTTCCGGTTTCCTCAGTGTGTATGCCCAGCAGGGGACTGCTGGGTGCCTCATCCTTTTAATGAACAGAGTCGGAACTCACTGCTGACCTCGAATGATGAGGGAGGAGTCTAGAAGCTAAACACAAACACAAGTCTAACCTGGGTGTCGAAGCAGGTCCCTCACTTTCTGTCCCTCAGGGCCGGCCTCGCTAGCCTTGGCGGGGGCGGGCAGGTTGAGGAGGCTTTGGAATAACCCTCTTAGTCTCTTAGGCCTGGAATACCACCTGCCCATGGCTGCTGGTGATGAGGAGGCATTGCCAAGATGCTTCACAACGTGGAGCAGAATGGGGAAGAAGGCAGGGGCCACTCAGCTCCACTTCAGCCTGTGGCATCAGGAGGCAATAGCTTTGCTGGTCAAGTTCCTGGACTCTCCAGACTGGCTGACCTCCTGCAGGGCTGGGTGGGTCTCAGAGCAGCACAGCAGCAGGAGGACAGCAGGCATGACCTCTGCCACGAAGCAGAGGACCCTGCCAAGCTTCGCTAATAGCTCAGAGGGTAAAGAACCTGCCTGCAATGCAGGAGACGTGGGTTCAGTCTCTAGGTTGGGAAGATCCCCTGGAGAAGGAATTCACAACCCACTCCAGTATTCTTGTTGGGAAATCCCATGGACAAAGGAGCCTGGCGGGCTACAGTCCATGGGTCACAAAGTATCAGACAAGGCTGAGCAGCTAAGCATGCACAGAGGACCCTGCCAGACTGAGCCTGCCAGCAGCCTCCTGTCTCCCGACCTCCCGTGGTCTCTCCTCCTCACATTCTTTCTTCAGCAGCTCCTTCAGGCCCCACACACCCTCCGTGGGGAATGCCACCCCTTGTCTACCTGCCAGTGAAAGTTTCAGAGCTCAGGTTTGGCCAGAGGGTAATGGAGACGCTCCTCTGCTCAAGTGTGTCAGTTCAAAAGTAGGGAGGAATGGCTCCTAAAGACTTCACTCTAGCATCTCCACCAGCAGGAACTATGGTCTCATCTGTGAGCAAGCACACTTCTCCAAAGCGACTATGACTCTTGAAAAGTAGTTTAGTTTGGGGGCTGCACTGTCTCTGTTGCTGCGCACGGGCTTTCTCTGGAGCAGCGAGTGGGGGCTGCTCCTGTTGAGCTGTGTGGGCTTCTCACTGTGGTCCTTCTGTTCTGGAGCCCGGGGTCTGGGTGCACGGGCTTCAGTAGTTGTGGCACACAGGCATAGCTGCCCGGTGCCAAGTGGGATCTTCCAGGACCAGGGATCAGACCCACATTCCCTGCACTGGCAGGCAGATTCTTAATCCCTGGGCCACCAGGGAAGTCCAGAAGCGACTATTAGTATTATTCTTGTAGTAACCAATACTATCTTGTCTCCTGTGAGGAGAGCTTGCTCTTGGCCTCTGTTTCTTGGCAGGTCTGTGCTAAGGTGCCTCTAATCCACCCGGTTCTGGGCTGATGTCACTAAAGCCACTGCTTGAACTGAAACGGGCTCTGCTAAACCTGGCAGGGCTGAGCTCATGGCACTTCTTTCTCATCCCCAGCATTCTTCCTTAGGAGATGCCATGTGGATCCTGCCCAGTTACATCATAATAATAAGAAATGATGACTCTGACTCACCTAATATGTTAAATTATGCCAAGAAGCTCTGTTTACAAAAGCAGAGAAATGATCATTTGCGAATGCACAGCACCGAAACTGTAAAAATCAAAAATATTCCTACAAGGACCTACTTTACAGCACAGGGAACTATATGTAATACCTTTACTGCCCTGGGGCCTCCCAGGTGGCCTAGATGGTAAAGAATCCACCTGCCATGCAAGAGCTGCAGCTTCGATCCCTGGGTTGGGAAGATCCCCTGGAGGAGGAAATGGCAACTGCTCTAGTATTCTTGCCTGGGAAATCCCATGGACAGAGAAGTCTGGCGGTCTTACAGCTCATGGGGTGGCAAAAGAGTCAGACATGACTTAGCGACTAAATAACAATAACCTGTAATGAAAGAGAATTGAAAAAGTATGTATATATAACTGAATCACTTTACTATATACCTGAAACTAACACCACACTGTAGATCAACTACACTTCAATTTTTTTGTTGTTTAAAAACTTTAAAAACAAAAATGTTTCAGTGCTAAATAACATAATGGAATGTGTAATTTGTGGAGCACTTCGTTGTCTGATAATATGGGATAAGTGACGTGCTTTTTAAAATATTTTTTAATGTGGACCACTTTAAGTCTTTATTGAATTTGTTACAACACTGCTTTGGTTTCATGTTTTTGTTTTCTGGCCATGAGGCATGTGAGATCTTAGCTTCCCAACCAGGGATCAAACCTGCAACCCCTGCACTGGAAGGCCGATTCTTAACCACTGGACCACCAGGGAAATCCCTAAAAGAGTTGTCATTATTAAAATATAACAGCATCAGGATTTCCGTTTCAAGGAGAGAACTGAGAAGTGACCTCTCTTTTTCTTAAAAGCATCTTACCATGCATAATCTGTGTTACTAGCTGACCTTCAGTTCCTTTGTTTCTTTTGCATTTCTCTCCATTCCAATTGAATTACCCAGAGAAATATGAATGTGTGCTGGTTTATTTTCTTCTATCTAAATACCACATCACAACTCAGTACATCTTCCCTTCTCCCAGCCATGTGGTTTAATCTGATTTAGGGATGAAGAGAAAATTGATAATGAGCCATGAAATCTGGGTGAGGCTGTGTTCTAGACACCCTCTGTAATAAAAATCACTCCAATTCTCTATTTTAAAGTCTTGCTGCCTAGTCTTTATACGGGGATTTTCACTGATTTTTGCTCCTGGAAGAAACATGTAGGTTCTTGCTTCTGGAAAGAAGACAAGTCATGTGACTGTGGCCTTTGTCTTTTGGCATCACATGGAGAAAAAGGCAGATTTTGCTTTGAGTTAGGAAATGAGAAAAAGCTGTACACAGGTAAAAAGAAAATGGAGTACTGTTGATTGGCTCTTTCTCTCTCTGAAATCAAAACCTGTTGTAGAAATTTTTAAAACGTGGTAGAACTGTTGAACCTCTGGAACTACCGGTCAAACAGTTCAGTGTGATTGAAACATTCCTACTCAAGCCCAGATTGGGTGGAGCTAACAGTAGGTAGCAGTAATTGATGAAAATTAAGGATTATATTTATGCATGTGTTTCTTTGCATCTCACTGAGACTGTTCAATTTTCATTATTTTGATAATGGTATTTATTTATGCTTTTTGAATGAGCAGCATAAAGGTGCCCAGAGAACTTAGGAGAAGCATGGATAAACGGAGTCACATTTAGAAGTTTTTAACAAAGAATTAGAAAACAAAGAAGAACCAAACAGCGATGAAGAATCCAATAACTGAAATTAAAAAATACTCTAGACGCAATCCACGGTGGATTAGGTGATACAGAAGAGTAGCTCAACACACTGTAAGTCAGAGTAGTGGAAATCCCTGATGCTGAACAGAAGAAAGGAAAGAGAATCAAAAGAAATGAAGAACTTCCCTGGTGGCCCAGTGGTTAAGAATCCGTCTGCCAATGCCGGGAACACGGGTTTGATCCCTGATACAGGAACATCCCACGTGCCCTCAAGAGCAGCTAAACTCATGTGCCACAACTACTGATCTCCTGAGCTCTAGAGCCTGTGCACCCCTTCAAGGAGGAGCCCCCACTCTCCACAACCGGAGAAAGCCCATGTGCAGCAACAAAGACCCAGCGCACCCCAAAGTAAATTAGTTTTTAAAAAGGAAATGAAGACAGTTTAAGAGACTTCTGAGACAATACCAATCATACTAACATGTGTATTAGAGGGGTCCCCGAAGGAGAAGGGAGAAAGGGCCAGGAAACATACTTCATCTTCAGACTTCTACAACTAGATTTATCTTGAGGATCATTTTGAAGTGCACAGAAATATCAAATCACTATTTTGTACAACAGGTAGGAACATAATGCTGCCGATCAATTATATTTCAAAAACAAATTCATAGAAAAAGACAGAAGGTTTGTGGTCACCAGAGGTGGGAAGTAGAGGCAGAACTGATGAAGGCAGTCAAAAGGTACAGACTTTCAGTTACAAGACAAGTCAATACTAGGGAGGTAATCAACAACATGATAAATCTCATTAACACCGCTGTACGTTCTATATGAAAGTTAGAGTGAATCCTAAGAGTTCTCATCACAGGGAAAACCTTTTTTCTAGTTCTTTAATTTTATGTTGATATGAGATGATGGATGTTCGCTCAATATCAGGATAATCATTTCATGATGGATATAAGTCAAATCATTGTGCACATATATACACATTAAATGTGTACAGAGCTATGTGTCAATTACAGTAAGTCACAGCAAAACTGGAATTAAAAGAGACTGTGAGACTTCCCTGGGAGTCCAATGGGTAAAACTCAAATGCAAGGAGCACAGGTTCAACCCCTGATTGAGGAACTAAGATCCTACATGCTGTGTTGTCCAGCCAAAAAAAAGGGAGAGATTGAATGCAATCTATAACGACCTTTTAAAAGTATTTAAAGTATTGTTCTCTTGGGGTGTAGAGTTTTAGAAATAATGGTGGTGGACTAATAAGCAACAGATCAAATCAGACCCTATCCCGTGGTTTTTCTCCAACTTTTACAGAAATCTCATTATGCCTGCCAAAGGGAACATATACACTCCTTGCTGTGAAAGATGCTAATAAAGACCTCAGCCACAAGACAATCAGATACACTGCACATTCTTTTCCAATGGGGAGAAATATTTACATTTTCTCCATAACCTTCTGTTTTCTTCTATCACTGGTTTATAACAAAGCGAAGGTTTTGCCAATTTGAGCCTAGAAATCGCTCCAATTTCTATATAGAAATGAACATAGTGTCTGCTTGGTAAATTAGAACCTGGTTCACTTTACATATTCATGGGCGTCTTAGTCTGCTGGGGCTGCTGTAACAAAATACCACAGACTTTGTGGCTGTAACAGCAGCAGTTTATCCTCTTCACTTCTGGAGGCTGGAAGTTCAAGGTGTAGCAAGGTTGCCTGGAGGCCTCTCTCTGTTCCATAGAAGACTGCCTTGTCACGGCAGCCTCACTCCATTTTTCCATTGTGTGCACTCTCCTAGTATCTTCCCACGTGTTTGAGTTTCCTCTTTTTTTTATTTCATAAAATTAATTGATTTCTTCAAAAACAAAATGTAAATGGCAGCCACAAAAGCCATAAACAGCGCAGTCACTTGAACTTTTAATAAACTTTGGGTGAAATCCTCTTCATTAAAATGATGAATGTGGACTCCCTTAAATTAAAAGGGAAATGACTCCATTCCCATTCCTCTGTTCAGCTGTTCTCCCCGTATCTGGCATAATCTGAGCATTCACCTTCAGAAGCTAATATTCTACCCTGGCTGTGTTGAGGTGGTTGTGATTTTTTAATATATATATTTATAGAACAAAATACGATTATTGGAGAACAATTGCTCTACAATCTTGACGTGTGACAGAGGCCAATATAATATTGCTGAGTTTCCTCTTTTTACATGGACACTGGTCAGACTGGATTAGAGACTAGCCATCAGCCTCATTTTAACCCAACTATCTCTTTAAAGACACGGTCACATTCTGAGAGAGTGGTATGAGGAGGTTAGAGTTTCAACACATGAACTCGAAGGGGACACAGTTCAGCCCATGACAATGGGCCAATCTTCCCAGAACCCAGGGAGGACTGGTGCATCCTTGACAAGATCTGAGGCTGGCTGCCTCCATGCTCCGAACACGTGCTCTTGACTAGCTCTTCTCCACTAAAGCACAGTACGGCTGAGTCCAGCCCCAAGGCCACAGGCAGAGCCCAGAACAAAGGTCACCTCCAAAGCTGACTTAGCCCCTTTGTAACCATTGCCAGTAAGAGCCCCTGTGATCGTCACTAGCCAGGTTCTTGAGCCCAAATTAGGCAAAAATTCCCCCTCTTGGTAATCAGCCTATAGCACCCCAACCAATCACCTAATGCCAACCTTCCAGCAGGATTTTTCTTCATTTTGAGGCTACACATTTGGCTACTGACCCATGAAAACTGTTGAATCTCCCTGGTCTGTTGGGAGGTTGGAGTGCCCACATTATCTCTGTTCTTTGTTTTTGATAAAGTCACTCCCTTCTGAAATGCTTTTTGTTTGGAGATTCTTTTCTAACACGTGCTTGGACTGCATCAACAAATATTGCCTACCTACTGAGTCTGAAGGGTTCCAATGCCTAAGAGTCGATCCCTCCTCAGGAAAGCTTGCAATCATGTGAAGATGTGGGGTTGACCTCTATAAACCAAACCAAATCTAAAGAGAGGTCCAAAGAGTTATGGACTTCAGTGGGGACAGAAGCTTGTGCTTGGTGTCCTCGTCCGTTTGGTCCGCTATAATAATACCACAGGCTGGGCGGCTTATAAACGACGGAAATTTACTTCTCATAGCTCTAGAGCCTGTGAGTCCAGATCAAGGCACTGGCAGATTCAGTGTCTGGTGAGAACCCACTTCCTGGTTCACAGCTGGGGCCTTCTCCCCATGCCCTCACATGGCAGAAGGGAAAAGGGAGCTCTCTGAGGCCTCTTTCATGAGGACACTAACCCCATTCACAAGGGCTCCACCCTCAAATGTAAATGGGTGCAGTCACTATGGAAAACAGTAATGAAGCGCCCTTAAAAACGGAAAACAGAGTTGCCATATGATCCAGCAATCCCATTCCCGGGCATATACCTGGACAAAACTATAATTCAAAAAGATACACGCACCCCTATGTTCATGGCAGCACTATTCACAATAGCAAGACATGGAAGCTACCGAAAGGCCCATCAGAGGATGAACGGATAAATATGTGGTACATATACACAGTGAGGGTATGGAGTAATGCTGTTTGCAGCAACACAGATGAACGCAGAAATTATCATACTAAGTAAAGTAAGATACTGGGAAAGAATGAGGGCGAGATAAGGGGGGTGACAAGGATGAGATGGCTGGATGACTAACTCAGTGAATGGCTGGATCACTGACTCAATGAACGTGAGTTTGAGAAAACATAGGGAGACAGAGAATAACAAGGAAGCCTGGCCTGCTGCAGTTCATGGGGTCACAGAGTCAGACACAACTTAGCAACTGAATAACAGCAACAAAAGTCAAGACGAGAAAGACAAATAATACCATATGATAGCACTCATACGTGGAATCTAAAATATCATACAAATGAATTTATCTACAAAACAGAACAGACCCACAGATACAGAGAACAGACTTGCAGTTCCAATGGGGAGGGAAAGGGATGGACTGGGAGTTTGGGATTAGCAGACACAAACTGTTATATATAGGATGGATAAACTACAAAGTCCTATTGTATAGCACAGGGAATTATATTCAATATCCTGTGATAAGCCATAATGGAAAAGAATATGAAAAACTATATATATAACTGAGTCACATTGCTGTGTAGCAGAAATTAGTATGAAGACATGGAGAAGGCAGTGGCACCCCACTCCAGCACTCTCGCCTGGAAAATCCCATGGGCGGAGGAGCCTGGAAGGCTGCAGCCCATGGGGTCGCTGAGGGTCGGACATGACTGAGCGACTTCATTTTCACTTTCATGCATTGGAGAAGGAAATGGCAACCCACTCCAGTGTTCTTGCCTGGACAGTCCCAGGGATGGGAGAGCCTGGTGGGCTGCCGTCTATGGGGATGCACAGAGTCGGACACGCCTGAAGCGACTTAGCAGCAGCAGCAGCAGCAGCATGAATACAACTGTGTAAATCAACTCTACTTCAGTAATTAATAAAAAGAGCATGGGCTCCACTCTTACCACTAAGTCCCCTTTCAAAGGCCCCCCTTCCTAATACTGTCACATTGTGGGTCACTGGAAAAGACTCTGATGATGCGAAAGATTGAGGGCAGGAGGAGAAGGGGACAATAGAGGATAAGACGGTTGGTGGCATCACCGACTTGATGGACATAAGTTTGAGCAAACTCTGGGAGATAGTGAAGGACAGGGAAGCCTGGCGTGCTGTGGTCTACGGGTCACAAAGAGTTGGACACGACTGAGCGACTGAGCAACAACAACAACAGCATGCGTTTCAGTGCCCAAAGAGCTTGATTGACGCCACATTCCAGAGTAACTGTCACCTCCTCTCCCCAGGAGAGAACTGTAGGCTGGTCACCAGGAAGTTTCTAGAATGAGAAATGTCAAGCCTGGTTATGTCATACTGAAATCATACTGAAAACACATCACGTGCACAGCAGGATGCTGGTGCCCAGTTGCCAGCCCTCTTTTCCCTTCAGTTCCCAGAAAATTGACTGCCAGTCTTAGACTCTCAAAGGAGAGTCTCAAAGGCTGAAGATGATCAAACAACATGAAAAAAAAATCTTAAAGACAAATATTGGGGGTTCACTTGTATAATAGTCCATCCAGATCACTCTACAGTGGAATCCTAAATATGAGACAACCAAGACTTTAGAGAACAGAACAATCTCTCACATAAGAGAATAAGAACAAAACAAACAGAACATAAGCAGCTCAGAGGCAATAGAGACAGTTATAAGGAGAAGAAAATATTTCTTAGAAGCCATCATTAATATCTCTAGGGAGACATGCAAAGATATTGCATAGATGAGAAAAGAAAGTTATATGATAAAAATGTATCACAGAGTAAGAAAATCCTGGAAAAATAAAAATTTGCTAGCAGAAACTTCTTTAAGTTAAAAAGGATATTTGCAAGATAAATTCAAGGAAATATCCCCAAAAGTAGGTCAAAAAATGAGAAGATGGAACCTGGGAATTAAAAGCTAGGAAAATTAGAGAACTTGTCCAGAAAGTACAACTGAATAAGAAGAGTTTTGAAAGAGAAAAGGTGGGGGGCGCGGGGGCGGGGCACTGGGAGGGAAGGAAATTGTGAAGGCAATAATTCAAAAAACTTTCCGAAGAATGTAGAACCTGAGATTTCAGACTGAAAGGTCTCATTTTGTGCCTGGAACAATGGGTACAAACTGGCCCACATCAACATTCATATTTGTAAAATTTCAAAGTACTGAGTAAAATTTCAAAGTACAGAGAAAGTTTCAAACATTTCTAAAGAGGAAAGAAAGAAGGTCAAAGGTAAAGATCAGGGATAAGAATGGCTTTGAATGTCATAATATTGGAAGCTAACAATGGTAGAATGTCTTAAACATTTGGAGGAGAAAATATCTCAACTTGGATATAAAAATGGGAATTTTATGCCCAAACTATTAGTCAAGGGTGAAGGTAAAAGTAAAGATATTTTCAGCCATGCAAAGTCTCCATGGAAGTATTCTGCCATAAATGTGCACCACCAAACAAGGAAGAGAAAGGCAGGATAGTAAGAAAGAAGTGCCAACCTAAGAAGGAATCAAGGAGAAGCACCAGGATTACAGTGAAGGAAAATCTCTGGATAATATCCATGAACTAGGTGTAGAGATGCTTCCCAGGTGTCTCAGTGGTAAAGAATCCACCTGCCAAGGCAGGAGACGCAGGTTTGATCCCTGGGTCTGGGGGATCTCCTGGAGAAAGAAGTGGAAATCCACTCCAGTATTCTTCTCTGGGAAATCCAATGGACAGAGGAGCCTGGCGGGCTACAGTCCATGGAGTCAGACACAACTTAGTGACCAAATAGCAGCAGCAAGTGGAGAGAGCAACTGGTCCACATGAAGCCAATCAAAAAGTTTGGGAGGATATCCACAGGAATATGAATTGGTAGAATATCTTCTGTATTTGACTCTGTCTAGAAGAGATGAATGCAAATGATGTGGGGGAGGCTGGAGATTAGAGAAGAATTCATGAGATAAGGAAAACTACAGATCAGAAAAATAAGATAATTATTCACTCTGGGAAAAATCAAATGTTGTAGAAGAAAATGAAGAAATAACATATACTGCACGACTTGGCTATAAACAGAACTGATTTACGTAGTCAAATTAAACCGAAAATGATATTTAAAAAAGCATGAGATGGCTCTACTAGGAGAGCAGGGGAAGAAATACTATTCGATGCGGGAGGTAAAGAAAGCTAATTCTTCTCTCTGTAGTGGGAACGGATAATGCAGAAAACAAACAAGATCAAGAGATAGCAGTATAGCTATGCTATTCAGAAGGGAAAGCTAATTCTTCTCTCTAGTAGAAAAATAGCAGTAAGCTTTTCTTTTTCAGGAGGGAAAACAATTTTCTCTCTTGTGGGACGGATAATGCAGAAGACAAACAAGATCAAGAAATAGCAGTATAACTATGCTATTCAGAAGGGTACAAAGAAGTATAGCAAACAACTGTGAAAGTTGAAATGGGTGCATATGGGAATCAGGATTTGGGTTTGAGCATTTAGGGGTCTGTTGATTTTATAATAAAGCTACAGAACTATTTGATTATTAAAAAACTATACAAAATGCTTGCATAAAAAATAAAAAGCCTGCGTACCTTTGATAAATGTAAAATATAAATTAAAGAAAACCTCCATTTTGCATGAGCTATGATACGTATCCAGTGCTTCGGGAAGGGGGACAAAAAGAAGTGTATTCATCACTGGATGTTCTGATTCCTTCACTCCTTCCCTTCCTCCCTCTTTCCTCTCCCTCCCCTTCCTTTTTCCCATTTATGTGACTCATTTTCCTCTCCTTTACCTCCCTCATTCTTTCTCAATTTCTCTTCAACTTTCCCCCTTTTTTCTCCTTTTCTCTCTTTCTGGCATAATATGCAGCCAAAATATCTTTATTATTATTACTTATTATATTTATTGAAGATAATGTTTCCTGTTCTTAGTTCTTAATATGAAAAGCATGCACGGAATGTTCTTTCCTTCCCCCAGCCACAGCAATCTAGGCAGAAAATTCAATGTAAGTTACTTTTTAACAAGGCAGAGAAACTTTTCATGCAAAGGTGCTCATCGACTTGGGAGAGATGTTGGAGGTCACTGGCCCCAACCAGTTGCCTGGTATGGGTTACCCCTGTGTGGTACTTCCATTAAGCACAGGTTACCCAGGCTCTGATTAAACAATGTGAAGTTTCCATCACAAGCCAGAACACCAAGCTCCAAACAGCTGTTTGGAATAAGAGCTGTTACGAATAAGAGCTTCTATAAAAACCTAAACTTACACAGCACTGTGGTGCATGTGTGTTAAGTCACTCGGTTGTGTCTGACTTTTGTGACCCTATGGACAGGCTCCTCTGTCCATGGGATTCTTCTGGCAAGAATAATGGAGTGGGCTGCCATTTCCTTCTCCAGTGGATCCTCCTCCTGATCCAGGGATTGAACCTGTGTCTCTTTCATCTCCTCCATCGGCAGGGGGTTCTTTATCACTAGCGCCACCTGGGAAACCCAGAGCTTCTATATGCTGAATAGAAATCTGCACCCCCCGCCACCTCCTTGGATTATTTAAAACAAAACAAACACTGTTCCCCATGACAGCTCTTCATGTGTCTGCCAGCAGAAGACACATCCCCTTGAGTGATTTCTGCTCTGGGCTTAAAATTTCTCTTTCCTGTTGGTTTCTAGACCCTCCTCCATCCTAGTCACCCCCGTGGGCACCCTCCTAAGCTGCAACCTTCTCTTTCAGTAAGAGGCACCTTAGAATTGAGCATGCTTCACCAGGTGTGAGCTCACTGATGTAGAATGCAGGTGCTGGCACCTCCCTTTTCGGCTCACCAGACTTCTGGGGATGCAACCTAAGTTTTGAAATAGCTGAATATCTGTTTCTTTCAACCCCTGCTGGCTTACATCAACCTCAGAGTCATTTAAAAGCTTATGTTTTTCCCTTATGTGTTCCTGAGAGGCTTGCTACCCCATATCCTGTATGTAAACAGATGAGTTTCCCCAGCACTGCTATCTGTTTTACATTTATCCCACTAAGTCTCTTCTTCTGAGTTTTGGCCCCAATTTTCACCCTCTTTTGAGAATTTCCTTATGATTCACTTGAATGAACATGTTTGGCTCCCCATTACAAATTGCTCACATTAAAATTACTTCATCACTCAATTCCCAAACAAAATTTACATCATCTCAGCTCCAAGACAGATCCTCTTCAAGTGTCTCACTATGTGACCCATGATGGGTCCCCTGGGCTATTGACAAGGAGGTCCGGGCAAGCCCTACTCTCGGGTCTCTGGCCTAAGCACATGATGGGGAGAGGCACCCATGACCTTCAGTGCCTAAAACCCTGGACCAGTGTCAGAAAACTTGAGCTGTCTCCTGTAATCCATCATCCCCATACCTTCTGGGAAATGAATGAACATGAGCCGAACACAAGGGGACGAAGCAGATGGTTGGGAGGATTCCATACTGGATGCTAAGCAGGGAGCTCCATGAGGCGGGAGGCCCTTGCTCCCACTGTCTCGGGACTCTGCACCAGCTGTCAGCAGCTGGACACCAGAGAGAGAACCACATCATGATGGATACCCCATCTGTCAGGAGCTATCAACCCTGAAAAATGACAACAATGGCTAACACTTGCGAACTGCTTTGAGTTTTCAACATTCTTCTCCCTTGTAGTAACCCTTGCAGACAGGAAGGCCAGGGAGTAATAACCCAGCCTGACAGATGAGGAAACTGTAAGATTTGAAGAGGCTGGGAGATTTGTCCACACCCACAGCGCTTGGGAGGTGGAGACAAGGTCGAGTGTCCTGCCTCACGGTCCAGTGTTTTTGGCAACTTTAAGCTGACTGTCAGGTCATCAATTAATAAGTGCTGACCTACCACCTGCCCTGAGGCTGATGCTGGCTTAGACGCTGGAGGAGTGACACACAAGAGTATAACACATGAACTGATCTGATCTCCGTGAGCTCAAAAAACCCTACAGTACTTTGTTCAGGGACCTGAGGGGGTGGGGCAATCCCTGAGCACAAGAGCCAATGAGAGAAGAGGAAGGTGAGGATACTTCAGTGAGGTGCAGGGCTTGGGCTGGTCGGCTGTGGGAAGTCTGGGGCATAGGCTGAGGGAGAGGGGTGTGGGTAGGGAGGGGTTAGAAGGGACTGGCCTCAGTGGAGATCAAGGTGAAGAAAACAGGATGGAGAGAGTGGCGGTCACTGGCCTTGATCAAGTGAAGGAGGAAACAGAACAGGCTCTGTCTTGAAAGCAGGACTCTATCTTGGGCTGGACTGTGGAGTTGGAGCTATATGCCCAGTATCTATGGAAACGACATACCAGCTGGAAAACCAGCCCCCCCAACTCCAATGAAGAGCCCTAGGGCTCTCCATTGCCTAAAAGAATACCCTGATTATCTATGTCACTGTACAATGTACGTCATCATACATTCTATTATGCTTATTGGGGTATGACCACAGGCCTATTGATAATTGTCCACTGTTAACTACCTAGACTTAAGGCATATGAATCATGGGTTAACTTTGATTGTCAGGGAATTTGGGGAGGTGGGTTTGTGCATGTACACTTAGG
Source organism: Nanger dama (assembly GCA_917880005.1). Taxonomy (NCBI): domain Eukaryota; kingdom Metazoa; phylum Chordata; class Mammalia; order Artiodactyla; family Bovidae; genus Nanger; species Nanger dama. The sequence continues at coordinate 756,257 of CAKJTW010000132.1, read as the reverse complement.
GTATATAAGGTTTTCACAAAACTCGTCGGTGTCCTTGGCTAAGAGGAGACTCTGCCTTGGGTCCACCAGTGTGATAAACTGTACTCCATTATCGTGTGGCTACAACACAAGGAGGGGGCTTCCCTGGTGGCTCAGAGGTTAAAGCGTCTGCCTCCAATGCAGGAGACCCAGATTTGATCCCTGGGTCGGGAAGATCCCCTGGAGAAGGAAATGGCAACCCACTCCAGTATTCTTGCCTGGAGAATCCCATGGACGGAGAAGCTGAGTAGGTTACAGTCCACGGGGTCGCAAAGAGTCGGACACGACTGGGCGACTTCACCTTCACCTTCACAACACAAGGAGGTGAAACCCATGCTTTAGGCGTCCAGCTCTCAGATATTTATCAGGCTCTGCTGCAGGCTGGTGTGGCAATGGCAGGTGGATCAGGTGGGACAGGGTCTCCCCTGCCCCAGGAAGGGGACAGACAGGACTGAACGTCTCCTCCCCACACCCCAGTAGCATGAGCCATCTTCTATTCTTTGACACTCAGAGGAATAAGCCTTACAGTTTTCTGACATTTGTTTTTATTTAAATTGCAAACAAACTCTTTTCACTACCTTAGCTCAGAATTTCCTTCAGTGCCAGCTGTGGAGCACTAGCCCTGTCCTCTGTGTGCACTTAAAAGGGAGAAACTTTAATACTTTACCCCCCACCCACTTGGGAAGGCACCATGCTCAATACCACCTTAAAGGCTCTGATAAGTCCTGTAATAAGAGGACACTTTTGGTTTGAATAGAGGACCCTATTTCAAGGGATTCTGAGGAATATCTCATGAAATTAGTGGGCTCGCAGCCACTGTCCCATCCCGCCCTCACAACTGCCCTGTGAAAAGGGGTTATTATCTTTATGTCAGGTGAGTATACTGGGCCCAACAGCTTAGTGCTTTGCCAAAGGACACGCACATAGGAATTCTCCGATTAAGGTCTAGACTTGATAATATGAATCTGCAACTTTGTCCGAGTTCAGCCTTACAGTGTCGGAATCATCTTTTAAAGACGATTATTGGATTTTTCTGATTAACAAAGTATACGTACTTTTGGGGGGCAGATACAGAAAATTGTGCAGGAAGAAATAGAAGTCACTACATGATACCAGTCTAATGGCAGAAAGTGAAGAGGAATTAAAGAGCTTCTTGATGAGTGTGAAAGAAGAGAGTGAAAAAGCTGGTTTAAAACTCAGCACTTAAAATACTAAGATCATGGCATCTGGTCTTATCACTGCATGGCAAACAGGGAAAAAGTGGGAACAGTGACAGATCTTCTTTTCTTGAGTGCCAAAAATTACTGCAAATGGTGACTGCCACCATGAAATTAAAAGGTGCTTGTTCCTTGGAAGGAAAGCTACATCAAACTTAGCATATTAAAGAGCAGAGAGATCACTTTGCTGACAAAGGTCTGTCTAGTCAAAGCTATGGTTTTTCCAGTAGTCATGTACAGATGTGAGAAGTAGACCGAAAAGAAGCTTGAGCACTGAAGAAGTGATGATTCAAACTATGGTGCTGGAGAAGACTCTCGAGAGTCCCTTGGACAGGAAGGAGATCAAACCAGTCAATCCTAAAGGAAATCAACCCTAAATATTCATTGGAAGGTCCAATACTTTGGCCACCTCTTTGATGCAAAGAGCCAACTCACTGGAAAAGACCCTGATGCTGGGAAAGATTGAAGGCAGGAGAAGGGGACAATAGAAGATAAGATGGTTGGGTGGCATCACCAGCTCAATAGACATGAGTCTGAGCAAACTCCAGGAGAGAGTGAAGGACAGGGAAGGCTGGCGTGCTGCAGTTCGTGGGGTCACAAAGAATCAGACATGACTGAGCAACTGAACAACAACAAAGGACTGATGTAAAGCTGATCGGACACAGACTCTCCCAGAGGCCTGGGCTGATTCAGAAGCCCCCTTCCTTGGGTATATCCTTCCTCCCTCAACATTTAGCTCCTATGGGAAGGGGCAGTGAGGCCTGTGGCTGGAGGTGGATCCTGCATTTCAGTTAAGATCAGATGGGTATTTTGAGATAAACAGTAAAATGACAAGACAGAAAGCATTTATGCTATTGATCAAACAAACTTGTAGAAAACCACACAAGCCAAATTCCTACATCATTTCCTGTGTGTACAATAACTTTTAAAAAAAACTCTGCTGAACAAGACCTAAATTGATTCAATTCACTGTATAATTAAACAATGTTTTCTTTTTAAAAGGGAAAATGTAAATTCTGGGTTTTGAGAGATTATGTACTTTTTGTCAGGACATTCCTACAAAGACTACAGTGACAGAGAAAAATAAACACTGGTTTGTGAACCATGGACAAGTTTTTTTGTATTTATATTTCACCTGAACCAGGTTAACAGTTTTTATATTTCACCTGACCCAGGTTAAAAAGAAATGAAGACTAAAGGTAAAAATTATAAAGCATATATTTTTGTAGAGCAAGCCACAAATGAAATAATAAAATATCTAGATTATCACATTCATGGAGACAGAAAGTATAAATAGATGCTATCTCCCAGGGACTGGGGAAAGGAGTAAAGGGTTATTTTTGAAGGGAGCTTCAGTTTTGCAAAATAAAACAGTCCTGTAGATGAGTCACACAATACTGTGGATTTATCTAACTACTATGTATATTAATAATTAAAAAGTCAAGATAGTGTATTTTATGTGTGAAAGTTTTAGTTGCTCAGTCACGTCCAACTCTTTGCGACACCATGGACTGGGGCCTGCCAGGCTCCTCTGTCCATGGAATTCTCCAGGAAAGAATACTGGAGTGGGTTGCCATTCCTTTCTCCAGGGGATCTTCCTGACCCAGCGACTGAGCCCAGATCTCTTGCATTGCAGGCAAATTCTTTACCATCTGAGCCACCAGGGAAGCCCCGTGTTATGTGTGTGCTGTGCAAAGCCATCCAGTCATGTCTGACTCTTTGCGACTCATGGACTGTAGCTTGCCAGGCTCCTCTGCCCATGGGGATTCTCCAGGGAAGAATACTGGAGTGGGATGCCATGCCCTCCTCCAGGGTACTGTAGCCCAATTAATTTAATTTTAAAAATAAATTAGGTGTTTGGGATGAACAGATACACACTACTATATATAAAATAGGTAACCAACAAAGACCTACTGTATAGCACAGGGAACTATATTCACTGTCTTGCAATAACCTATAATGGAAAAGAGTCTGAAAAAGAATATACGCACACACATACATATATATCGATATGTTGTAGCCACATGTTCCAGGAAACAAACTCACTCAGAAGGACAGTGAAGACAGTGGAGTGCAGTTTATCACACCCGGCCGGCCCAAGGCAGAGTCTCCTCTTAGTCAAGGACCCCGGCCAGTTTTTGTGGAAACCTTATATACCCTAAGTGTACCTGCACAAACCCACCTCCCCAAGTTCCCTGACAATCAAAGTTAACCCGTGATTCATATACCTTAAGTCTAGGTGGTTAACAGTGGACAATTATCCATAGGCCTGTGGTCATACCCCAATAAGCATAATAGAATGTAGGATTCTATTACGGTATTTTTTCAGGTGATGGAGAGCCCTGGGGCTCTTCACTGGAGGTGGGGGGAGGCCTGGTTTTCCAGCTGGTATGTCGTTTCCATAGATACTGGGCATATAGCTCCAACCCCACAGTCCGGCCCAAGATGGAGTCCTGGCTTCAAGATAGAGACTGTCCTGTTTCCTCCTTCAGATATGTCATGCAAGTGTATGTTCCTCGGTTCTTTGTCTCGTCACAACAAAGATTTGGAGTGACAGACACTAAAGCCCCCTCAGCGTGTCACAGCTCTCGGGTCTTGGATAGACCATGTTATAGCTCTCAGGTCTCGAAAGAACCATGTTATAGCTCTTAGACAAACCAGTGTTATTGCTCAGTGTTACAGCTCTATTTTATCTAGAAGATAGGAAAATCCATCTTCGAGGTGTTTTGATCCAAAGACGTGAAGAGAAGGGCGCCCCAGTGCACAGGAGAGAGAGAGAGAGACAGAGAGAGACAGAGAGAGAGAGAGAGACAGAGAGAGAGAGAGAGAGAGAGCGCGTGCGCGCGTGAGTGCATGAGCGAGCGAGCGAGCTTTGGCTCCTCTTTTTATATGTCTCTCTCCCTGGGCCTGCCCTATGTACACTGGGCCAGCCAAAAGTGTTGTTTGTTTTACCTGAGGTCCTCACTCTGGTCCTCAGACCTTCTTTTGTTCTATTTTTGCGGGCTTTCCTCTTCTTTGTCTTTTAGCCACCACCATTTTGGACTCCTTTTTCCTATTTTACCTAACAGATATAAATATATATATATATCTAGATCACTGTGCTGTACACTGAAACTAGCTCAACGCTGTAAATCAACTATACTTCAATTAAAAAAATAAATAGTAAATTACAGCAAAGATATATATATATATAAAACCCTAAATATATGATACGGGACCTTTAAGCTCCCTGGAGAAAGAGGATGATATGAGAAGAGCAGTGGCCTGGGTTTAACTGCTGTGCTCAGACCCACCCAAGTTGTTCCCCCTGCATTCTCTGTGCTCAGCCACACAGGCCTCGTCTGCCCCTCTGGCACATCCACTTTGTCTCCATACTGGGGTCTGTGAATCTACTGTCTCTTGTGCCTAGAACACACTTTCAACCCCAGATCTTCACACAGTTACCAAGTCCAAGTTCATTCTGCTCGTTGCATGATAGCATCTGTGACAGAGGTAAGGCTACTGTCCGAGAAGACGGCAGGCTAATATTTCAAAATAATCTTCCTACCAGGGTTTGGATGCCAGTTTCTTTTATGGATCCGAGATGGAGGGGGTGCAGTGAGGAAACAAAGTAAAAAGGCCATCAGTCTTGCCAACAGTCTCCTAGAATGGCAAGTCTAGGGCAGGAGGATGTTAATTTCTTCCTTCCTGCCATCCACAGGTGGATAGGGTTCTGAACAAAGGCACTTTAACAGTCAGGCAGAGGGGCAGGGTTCTCTGAGGGAGGCCATTATGTATGATGATAACAAGAAAAGCAATGGAAAGCAAGTCAAACAGTTCCAAGATGAGTCAGAATTGACTCTCGTCTGTGCAGCCCTCTCTCGTTTGTCAGGCACTGGTGTAGGCATTTGGTTGCATGAGTGAGCTGCCTTCACAGAGCTGGTGTTCCACAGAACATCAACAATACAGTAATAATCATCAGCAAGCATAAATTAAGTCTATGGGGTAATGAGAAAAAAAAAAGGCCAAGGGTATGGAGAATCTCTAGGCAGGTCCTGGAGAATGATTTTAAACAGGGTCAGCTCTGCTGAGAGCGTGACGTTTGAGAAAAGACTGGAAGGAGGCAAGAGTTCATCATGGAAACACACGAGTGAACCACTCCACACAGATACAACAGTCAACACAAATCCATCAAGCAGAGACCTGCTGGTGTAAATGGAGATACACAGATAGCTGGGAATTCAGGCCTAGAGTTCAGGTTAAAAAAAAAAAAAATCAGCCTAAGTAAGTATAGTTACAGGAGCTCAGCTTCACTGGTCATCAGGGAAATGCAAATTAAACCACAGTTTGGGACTTGACTGATGGTCCAGGGGCTAAGACTCCAAGCTTCCAATGCAGGGGGCCTGGGTTCGATCCCTGGTCTTATTTTAGATCCTGCATGCAACTAAGAAGTCTGCATGCCACAATGAAGATCCTGCAAGTTGAAACTCAGACCTAGCACAGTCTAAATAAATAATTAAAAAACAAAACACAGTATGTTTGCGTAAGTGCCTGCTCAGTTGTGTCCGACTCTTTGCAACTCCATAGACTATAGCCCACCAGGCTCCTCTGTCCTCAGGGGTTCTCCAGTCAAGGATACCAGAGTGGGTTGCCATTTCCCTTCTCCAAAGGATCTTCCCAACCCAGGGATTGAACCCACATGTCCTGCATTGGCAGGCAGATTCTTTACCAACTGAGCCACCAGGGAATCCCCAAACACAGTATGATGCCTCCACAAAAGATAGATGTCACTAACACAGGCGTGGGTGTGAACTATCTAAAACCCTCATGCTTTGCTGGAGTATGGCAAACTGGTACAACCGCTTTGCAAAGTTCTTGGGCAACATCTACTGAAGCTGAACACAGGCCACCCGATGACCCAGCAATTCCTTTCCAAGGTATATACCCAAGAGAAATGCACCCATTTGTTCACCAGGAGACATGCGTGTGAATGGTCATGGTGGCACTCTTTAGAACAATCAAAACCTGGAACATACCCAAATGGCCATCCCCAGTAGAAAGGATATTCACACAGTGGAGGCCCTACAGGGGTGAGAAAGAATGAACTCCAGAAAAGGGAACAATCTGAAACACACTACTGAAGCTAGACATACGGTGAATGACTCCATGTATATGAAGTTAAAAAACTGGCAGAGTCACCTATAGTGATGGAATATGGGATGGTGGTGACCAGTGTTTGGGGGATTAGGGACCAGGAGGGCCAGAGAGGAACTTCTGAGGGAGGGTCTGTTCTGCTCTTGACTCAGGTGTTGGCTCCTATTCAGTTTGGGAAGAATGTACAAATTGGATTATGTTTTGTCCATTTTTCCTTAGTTATGTTAAACTTTTAAGAGGGTTTTTTTTTGGGTGCGGGGCGGGGGGGGAAATCTCTTGGGTGGAGTCGGGGTCAGGGGAAACAAAGTCAGGCCTGAGGGCGAAGGTTTGAGATTCACCTAGCCTGAAGCCATGAGGAACCCCTTGAGGGTTGCCAGGCTGTGATTCTCGGCTCTCAGACCTTCTCTCCCCTTGGACTGAGATCCTGAAGGAAGGGCTCCGTCTAACTCATGTTTGTGAAAACATTCAGGATATGCTGCAAGGTTATACAACAGATGTTTGTTGAATGAATAACTGAGTGGATAGAAGGAATCTCTGCAGACAAAGAGGCTCCAGAGGAGAGGACCGCTGTGGATGGTGCGTCTGAGAGCCCAGCATTGTGACCTTCAGTTTCAGCATTGCTGGGTTTCTCCATATGAAAACTGAGGATGGTAACGCCCCACCTCCACCCTAGAGAGTTGCTGGGACAATCAAATGAAATCATTCAAAAAAAGCAGGAAGCACTTGAGCACCCTGATGGACCTCACTGGCTTCCACATCCATAGATGCAGCTACTCCAGTTTATCCCACTCTCCTTCAGGGCAATCAGTTTCATAATACTGCCTGGGTGGAGAGATCCCTATTATAAATGCCTTCTGTGGGGCTTCCCTCGTGATCTGGTGGCTAAAACTACGAGCTCCCCATGCAGGGGAACTGGGGGTTCGATCCCTGGTCAGGGAACTAGATCCCGAATGTAGCAACTAAGAGATCCCACCGGCCGAAGTGAAGATCAAAGATCTTGCACGCTGCAACTAAGACTTGGTGCAGCCAAAAAAAGAGCACCCGGAACGCTCATATTCTACTAAAAATAAATAAATAAATAAATAAATGCCTTCTGCGATTAAATGGAAGCAAGCCCTGTTGTGGACCATGCTGATTTCAGGTGACAAGAAGTTATCATCTGAGCTAAGAGCTGCCTATGAAGGACTCTCACCCACTAGAAATCTTGCCTTACAGGTCATTCCTATACCTAACATCAAAAGCTCTTTGCTGTTTGGGTGGCTTTATTCACAACAAAGATTAGAAACAACCCAAAAGCCCATCAAAAGGAGAATGGATAAACAAATCATGCTCTGTGCATAAAATGGAATGTCACTCAGCCAAAAAGAAGAAACAAAGAATGAGCTACTGCTCCAGGCAACAATATAGGCTACTCTTATCACTGGAAGAAGGGAAATAAATCGGAAATGAACAAGGGAAAGGCACCTCCTCTTGCCTGAAGCTGAGTTTAAAAGGTTAAGCTTCATTCTTCCTGCAGTTTTATAGCTTAAAGGTTCTACATCCACTCATGGGTCTCACTTGCAGAGAACTCCACCTCTGTGTCGTCAGTTGCCACCGGTAAAGGAAGGCTTAGCCAAGAGCCTGGGCTGCACTGGGGTCCCCCGTTCTTCCCCTCCCTATGGCCAGGCACAGCAGTGGAGGGTATTAAGAAAACGCTTTGTATCCTCCTACAAAGGAGGATAGGATTGTTGGTAGGATTGTAATTTGGTGCAACCACTATAGAGAACAGTAAGGAGATTCCTTAAAAAAACTAAACATAGAGTTACCGTATTATCCAGCAATCCCACTCCTGAGCATATGTCCAGTAAAAACCAAAAACTCTAATTCAAAAAGGTACATTCTCCCCAGTGTTCATAGCAGCAGTATTTATAATAGCCAAGACATGGAAGAACGGAAATGTCCATCAACAGATGAATGGATAAAGACGACGTAGTGTTATATATATGTATGTGTGTGTATACACACATGTCCATGTCATAGAATATTACTCAGCCATAAAAAAGAATGAATAATGCCATTTGTAGCAACATGGATAAACCTAGAGATTATTATTCTAAGTGAAGTCAGAAAGAGAAAGAAATACCGTATGATGTCACTTACACTGTGGAATATAAAATAGGACACAAATGAACTTATTTTTTGAAGTAGAAATGGATTCACAGTCATAGAAAACAAATTTATGGTTACCACAGGGGAAAGGGAGTGGGGAAGGGATAAATCAGGAATTTGGGACTAGCAGATACATACATATATATATATATATATATATACACACACACACACACACATATATATACACACATATGTATACATATGTACATAGTATATATTTATATATATATACTATATATATATAATACATAAATAAGAAGGATTGGGGTGCTCTTTCTGCCCCTTTCTGATGCCTGTGTCGGAAGCGTTCTCCATCTCCTTTGTACTTTAGTAAAACTTAAAAAAAAAAAACAACAAGGATCTACTGTATAGCACAAGGAACTGTATTCAATATCTTGTATAATGGAAATGATTCTAAAAGAATATATATATATGTATAAATGAATCATTTTGCTGTACACCTGAAACACTGTAAATAAACTAAACTTCAGTAAAAATAAAAATGCTTTAATTCACATAAAGTAGGACATCACCAGGTCTCACCAATCACTGCATTTATTGCTAATAAATACATTCTCTACAACGAGATGCTCGGAGATAACACTTTAAGCACATTTCCTGCTATTTGTAAAATGACATCCTAGGAACACTGGTGACTTGATGTGTGACTGAAACATCTAAGGCAGTTAGGGAGTGGTTAGGGGCACAGACTCTACAGTCGCACTGCCTGGAGTAGAATCAGGCTCTGGCACTTGCAGACAAATCACCTATTTCCTCTGTCTCTATGAAAAGGGAATAGCAGCAGTGCCTGGGCTTCCCTGGTGGCTTACTGGTAAAGAATCTGCCTGCAATGCAAGTGATGCTGGTTTGATCCCTGTGGAAGGGAAGATTCCCTGGAGAAGGAAATGGCAACCCAGTGGAAATGGCAATCCAGTATTCTTGCCTGGAGAATTCCATGGACAGAGGAGCCTGGTGGGCTACAGTCCATGGGATTGCAAGCATCGGACATGACTTAGTGGCTAAACCACCATCAATAGCAGCGCCTCCCTGACAGGGTTGCCATCAAGGTTAAATGAGTTAATATATGAAAAGCACTTGGAATTGCCTGGCACAGGGAACATATGATGAAATGTTTTTCTCTCACTTCCCCTTTCGCCTCCTCCTCCTCCTCTTTCTCCCCATCCTCTCCCCTCCTTCCTCTTCCTTATCCTCCAATTATAATTATCATCATCATCATTACGATATAATTACTGCTTTTTCCAGTAAAACGGAGCCTCGGAGCCCCACACTCTAGTTCCCTCCCAGGGATGGTCAAGAGGCAGTCACTGACAGTGACTAAGACTTCTGTGACTCAGCTGTGGTTTGGTGGGATGGGGGTAGAGCTGAGCCCTGGCAGACTGTTCTCAGGTACGAGGTCTGACACTCCAGCGCTAAGGCTAAATCTGTAACCAAGAAATAGGCGTACGTTCATGAACGTGACCTTCAGCGCTCTGTCTCTGGGGTGGGAGGCGGGGGGAAGGGGCACACATACAAACTGACCATGTACCGTGGTTCAGATTGTTTTCAGAATTTCTCTGATGCTTCTCCCATCACCATCTCAACCTGAATGAAGGTAATCACCCCCTCAACATTTTGGTGAGAGCTCCTGTTTTTACACACTAAATATAGCTATGCTGAGGTTTACAGGTGTGTGGTCAGATGCTCAGTTGTGTCCCACTCTGTGACTCCATGGACTGTAGTCTGCCAGGCTCTTCTGTCCATGGGATTCTCCAGGCAAGAATACTGGAGGGCTGCCATTCCCTCCTGCAGGGGATCTTCCCAACCCAGGGTCAAGCCTGTGTCTCTTATGTCTCCTAGGCTCTTTACCACTAGCGCCACGGTTATTTGTGCCCAAGCCTGCCTCTCAGCCTGGGTCGCGACCCCCTAAGGACAGCAGCCTCCTCTCACTCACCCCTGTAGCCTAACCCTTGAACAACGTGAGGGCTCCAGAAACCCTGGCTTCCTTGATGAATTGCATTGAACCTGACTTTGGGAAGTTTCTTCAGCACCCTCAGCGTCCTCTTCTGAATCTCCCTGGTGTGGGCAATCTGTGTCCTTTAATGGGTAGATACGGCTCCAAGAAAACACAGAAAGTAGTAATTCTACCCCAAGTTTGGTGAATGAACTGAGCAATGCCAATTCTGTCTTATAAATAAATTTACAAGGCTGGGTTCCTTGCGCAGCTCCTAAGCCAGGTCTAGCTGCCATTCCGCTAGAAGCTTTCCAAAAAGTATCTCGAGCAGAGCCTTTAGAACAGGAGGGTGGAGTCCCAAGACCAAGACGCAGCAGGCATGCCTGTGTGAAGCTGTAATGCTGAGATTGGCCACTAGAGGGAGGATGCGTTCTAGGCCCCAGGGGAGCCTCGCAGTTGCTCCAAGAACTTTATAAAGCCTGGCGGCCAGTGCAGCTGCAGATCACGGCTGTCAGTACCTAGCGGAGCCGCTGGTGCCTGCACAGAACATCTCGAGCTGCCCGAGGCTGAACGAGGCCAGACACCAAGGCAGGGACTCCTACTTGGGCACAAGGTTGAGTCTTGCCTCCTGATCTGATCCTCCTGGAAAAGCAACCCCCGAGACCCTGGGCACCGTGCAGTCTCTATGACTCCGTCTGGATCCGGCTGGCTGTGGGGACACGCTCTGAGGGGCTGCCTGGGTCTCGGGGTGGGGGCAGTGGCCAGCTCTCCAGCCACCATGGCAAATGCCAGGAACTGAGGGGACAGGTTCTGCAGCTTCACTGGGGGCACTCAGGTGAGTCTGGGCCACTGACTGTCCTAGCCCCTGGGCATGACTTCCTAAAGGCAGACGCAGGGCACAGGTTTGGGCATCACGTGGAGGTGCAGGTCCTGGGAGGGGAGGTCATAACTGTCAGCCTGAGAGATCTGCCAGATTTTCATCCATCTGTCTGGGCTGGTGAGTGTGGGTATTTGGAAGCCAGAGAAAGTGACCACCTTGGTGGCAACTCTGCCTGGCTTGTGTCAGAGCTCCAGAGCCTCTTCAGGGAGCAGGTGGTACAGGTGACAGTCCCTCCCCGAGTGTGGTGAATGTGTGTGCATGCGTGTGCCTGTGGGTGTGCCCAGCGGTGGAACGCAGGAAGGCAGAGCTTATTTATAAACCATCTGCACCTCTCTAGTTCTGAGAGATGCTTCAGATGAACTGAGTACAGTTAGAGGAGGAAAGGGCTATAAAACCTCCTTAGCAATTCTCTCTCCAGAGAGGACCTTGTTCACAGTGATCCCTATCTGATTTTGAGGAGTTACGAGCCCTGTAGTGTTAAATGCTGGAACCCAGCAAGGCTGGGGCCACCACCCCCCTGCAGGAAGAATTGATTGAGTCCTGCTGCTGCCTGGAGGGGGGGCTTTGAGAATCAAGGTACGGCTCTCAGGTCTGGTCTGCATTCATGACTGCTTTCTCAAAGAGGTCCAAATGGGATTGTTTCTGGGACTAGCTAGGTGGGAGGGAGGCCGAGGGAAGCCAGAGACCTCTGCACCAGGGTGCTTGGCAGGATCAGAAGATGCTGGGGGCTGTGGGTGGTCACCAGGCTCCACCACCATCTCCCTACCTGCCCCATCCATACAGCCCTCCCACGTGCCCTGTTCCACATGAGACTCACAGAGGCCTTGTGGCTGGGAGGTGTGTCCTCCCCATCGCAAAGGCTGAGGCTGGACGTGTTAGTGCAGACCAAGCTCCCCAGGGGATAAGATGTGGCACCAGCTTGGGACCCCATGTCCTCTGAGCCGCCACTCCCTACAGGTCACTTTGGTGTCTACACCCTGCCTGGGTTTCCATGGCACTGGCCCCCTCCCTTCCAGCTCTCTTGGCTCCAAGGTCCCCACCTGGCCCTCTTCCCTGCATCACTGTGGGGCCGAAAGGTGGCCTCCGAAGGGGGCCAACACGTGCATCCTGGCCAGAGCAGCCTCGTGCGGAGCCAATGCCCTGGGTGCGGTTAAATTCTGGAGGACCTCCTCTCTGACATTCTTCGGTTCCTGCTCCTCTGGGTTTCACTTGGCTTATCTTTAGAATGGGAAAAACAGACCGATGCCCCCTGCCCCCTTGCAGTGCCCCTGGGAGGTGGGGAGCTCCAGATGGCCTACGATCTGTACGGTGTGGGACGAACATACTCCAGGTCATGCTCTGGGGTGGGGGGTGGAGGGATTGCTCTATCACCACCACACTTGGCAGTCAGTTGCTCAGACTTGGCCCAAAGGCTATACAACCAGTGATTGGAAGGTCTAAATTCCTGCCCCCCTCTCCTCAAGAAAGAAAAAACAGCACCAAATAAAACCTGGGGCAGACAGAAAGCTCTTAGGTTTCATTCCCCAGTAACAAACATTAGCAGAGTCGGCTGAGCACTTCCCATCTCAGCGAGCTCACATCTGGCCCCTCTCCCTCTCCCCCGCACCCAGGCTCCAGCTCCACCAGCTGAGGGGGTGGGGGAGGGGGGCTGGGAGGGGCCACCCGACAGACACTTTCCAGATAAGGAGCCCCGCCTTCCAGCTCTGGTCCAGGAGCTGATGGGCCGAGAGAAGGCAGAAAGGCAGATGGGGAAACTGGAGCAAACCCAGCTCTGCACTGCCTCCCCTGGCACTCGGTGCCCCCACAGGCTCTGGGCAGCAGCTGCTGTTGCCTTTGGCAGAGCGCGGGTTCCCACTCTCAGAGGAGACACTGGCCTCCTGCTTCGCCACTCCCCAGGACTGAGGCCAGAGGGTGGGGTGCCGCACAGAGCGCTCATGAAATGAGGGCGTGTCCTCTGTAGCTTAGCAGCAGCGGAGCAGCCTGGGGCCCCACCTCGAAGCCCTCCCTGGGTGGAGGACTTGGACGAATGACCGGCATGGAGCAGGGGCCCACAGGGTCTAGGAACACCCTGAGTGGGCAGGTGCATACAGGCGTAGGTGTGTACACGTGTGCAAGGCATGTGGCTTCTTATCACTGGAGGTCAAAAGCAGACACCCCATCCATCCCTCCAGGGCCAGTGGAAAGACAAGTGGATGGCCACAGTAGGCTCTGGCCTCCTCGTAGCCCTGAGGTCATAGGTCCCTGGAAAGAAAGGTCAGGTCACGAAAATAGGGATTTGTGTTTGCTGCGTCTGGCAGAGGGATCCAGCCAGCCTCTTCCTTCACTGTCCCCGTTTACTGGAATGGGGGTTACCTCTTTTCTTCAGTCAGTGGCCGGTGTCCCCTTCCGGCCACCTGCCAGGCCCCACCCCCTGTCTCAGTCAGCTCTCTGGTCCTCAGGGTCGAGCTGGCTCCATGCTGGGCCTAGGACCCCCCCTCCCCCCATCCTCCCAGGGCATTTATCTTCCAAAGAATTCACTCTTTAAAAGTGGATTTTTTTGGTTCAATATCCACATAGCTTTGGGCTTTCCTGGTGGCTCAGTGGTAAAGAATCTACCTTCAGTGCAGGAGACTTGGGTTTGATCCCTGGGTTGGGAATATCCCCTGGTAGAGGGCATGGCTGCCTGCTCTGGTATTCTTGCCTGGAGAATTCCATGGACAGGTGAACCTAGTGGGCTACAGTCCATGGGGTTGCAAACAATTGGACACAGCTTAGTGACTAAACAATAACAATCTACAGAAAGAGTATCAGAACTGAAAGTCAACATAAACTAATGACTGGAAATGAGCTAAAAACAGAGAGTCATTTGTGAAATCACTGAGCGTCTATGCAGGAAAAGGATATCCAGTATTTTATGTAGATAAACACTTTGTGATCCAGCCCCACAAATGAATTCTTCTGATTATACAAAGAACGCAAACATATCGTAGAAAACTCCCAAAATACAGAAAACAAAACTAAGCACAAATCCCCACAAGCCCCACCAGATTCCTGTAACACGTCTCACCCGGAGAAACCCAGAACATCTCCACATATAATCTCCTGTTGTGTACTCTGGAATGTGTAGATATTGCAAAATGCGATCGTGTGGTGCACGCTTGTGTAAACGGGGCTGGGTCATTTCAAATAGCGTGGCACTTCCCCATGTCGAGGGGGCATTCCAGGAATTCCACGGGGTCAGCTCAATGCCCCAGCCACCCAGGAGACCATCCGGACACCAGAGCCCTCTCCTGGTCTAGGGCTGCCCAGGCCTTAGTGTCTAGGGGTACCCCCACCAAGGCCTCCTGCTCCCCAGGCTCCCATAGGGGTCAATCTTGCCTGTGGCCCCCTGAACCCAGCTCCTCTGACCATGCCAGCCCAGCCAAGTTTGGGAACAGTTCTGGTTTTAGCTGTGTTGGCTGGTGGTCTCTATACTCTGCTTCATGCCTAGTTCCCCCCCTGCCCTCCATTTCCAACACAGAGCAGAATCCCCAGTCTCCCTTCTGTGCCCACGACTCCAGAAGCTTGGAGAGCATTCTGTTTGGGTCAGGAGGTTTGGCTCCTCCTGGCCCCACCTGGCATGGCCCCTGGTGCCCTCCCCTGCCAGCTCAGGCCTCCAGCCCCACCCAGAGATATGAGAGGGAAAGGATAGACCCCATGGTCAGAAAGGTCCCCAGGACCGTGATCGCTCCAAGCCAAGGAAGTTGAGGGGATTTGGATCCTGGTGGCTGACGCCTGCTGATGAGGAAGGGTCCCTGTGTTCAGGCTCGGGGTCATCACGGTGATGCCTTGCTCTACAGATTCATTTCCATCTCCAACTACAGCTTTTACTCTGCCCCACCCCTCATATCTGCTCTCTCCTCTCCTGTTGCAGGACGCGATGGAGAACAAGGCCATGTACCTGCACGCCACCGTGAGCGACCGCGACTCCAGCTCCATCTTTGAGGAGCCCTTTGATGGCAGGAGCTTGTCCAAGCTGAACCTGTGTGAGGATGGTGAGTGCCGTGGGCTCGGTCTTGGCTGTGAGGTCAGCTCTGCCCACCCCCACCCTCCTACCCCACCCCCACACCGCTGCCTGATACTGCATAGGTTGGAACTTTGTGCTTGGAAAGGTCTTTTCTCATTCATGCATCTCGACACACCTATGTGACCACAAAAATGAGACCCATTTCACAGATGAGCTAGTGGACTCTGAGAAAAGCATCAGGCATCACACAGCTCGGGCTTCCCTGGTGGCCCAGTGTTAAAGAACCCTCCTACCAATGTAGGAGACTCGAGTTTGATCCCCGGGCCAGGAAGATCCCCTGGAGAAGGGCCTGGCAACTCACTCCAGTCTTCTTGCCTGGAGAGTCCTCATGGTCAGAGGAGACTGGTGGGCCACAGTGCACAGGGTCACAGGGAGTCTGACGTGACTGAGCAACTAAATGACAGCCATCACGCAGCCCACCAGTCACAGAGCAGCCCCAGCACTGAGTCTCCTCACCCCCAGCCCAGTCCTTTTGCCTCTCTGCCATCCTCTCCTCTTCAGTGAGGCTGCAGTGACGCAAAAGGCAACTGAACCAAGAAGCCCAGCCCCCTTTAGGTGCCAGATCCTCAATCTGCTTCCCAGGGCTTTTGCAAGGAGGGCTGCACCTCTCCAGGGTGCTCACCCTCCCCCGAGACGAAGGTCCCAGGTCATGGCGCAGAAAGGGACCCCCTCTCAGTGCACTGCATCTCTGGGGGCTAAAACCCTGGAGCAAATGGGTGCAGTTTCCTCCCGAGGCACTCAGGGCATCTCGCCAACAGCTGACTCCTCTGCATCCAACGCAGAGCTCCACACTGAATAGGTGCTTGATAAATGCTTGTTGCCTGAATGAACATACTGTTCTTTGCAGTTAGTACAGGAGAGGAGAGCTTCATCCTCACGTCAAGGATGAACCGAAGGAAACTCACGTGAGAGTTTTGTGAACCTTTGTGATCAGTGAGATGGAGACTGGCTATCTCAGTCAGGCTTCTCCAGGGAAACAGAACCAGCATGATGTCTACACTCATAAAGAGACCGACTATGAGGAGTTGACTCACCTGGCGAAGGAGGCTGGGAAGCTCCATGACCCAGGAAAGCCAGTGGTGTAGTTTAGTCTGAGTCAGAAAGCCTGAAAATCAGAGAAACCAATGGTGTCAGTCACAGTCTGAGAGCCAGAGAGGATGAGATGCTACGTCCCAGCTCCAGCAAGCAGACGGGGAGTAAAAAGCCAATCCCGCCATCTTTTGCTGTATTCAGACCCTCCCACCCATACTGGGGAGAACAATCTGCTCTGATTCCACCAATTCAAAAGCTAATCTCATCCAGGAACACCCTCAGAGACACCCAGAATGTTTAATCTGGGTACCCCACGGCCAACCAAGTTGACATAAAATCAACCATTCCAGATGCCTTTATTCAAACTTTCTCTCAAGCACTATGTTTCATTGTGCTCCACTCTGCCAGCTGCCTTCATCTTGAAATTCCTCAAAATTAGAAATGACTCCTCATTCAGCCCCATCTTTGCTCCCACCAGGTGCTGAGAGCAGGGAGGGAAGATGGGTGGCTCAGGCAGGGACTGGGGATTGTCTCAGCAGGGAGAGGAGAGAGGAGATCTGGGCTCCTTTCCAGGAGGTGCTAGTAGTAAAGAATCCGTCTGCCAGTGCAGGAGACATAAGACACTCCGGTTTGATCCTTTCATCGGGAAGATCCCCTGGAGGAGGGCATGGCAACCCACCCCTGTATTCTTACCTGGAGAATCCCAGGGACAGAGGAGCCTGGCGGGTTACAGTCCATGGGGTCTCAAAGAGTTGGGCACAACTGAAGTGACTTAGCACGCATACACCTGCCCTAGTAAACTTCCCACCATCAGAACTGTTTCTCTGGATTCCAGTTAACAGACACATTTTGAGGACCCACAATGTGTCAAGCTATGGGTTAGATGCCAGAGATGCTCCAGAGAGAAATTAAACCATTCTTGCCTTCCAAGGGCTTCTGATCCCAGTGGAAGGGACTGGCATGGAGACAGTTACCCAACACGTAAAGGAGGTAAAAATATGTGATTATTAAAGTCAAGAAGGATGAACGCTTTCTGGTGAAGGCCTTAAAGACCGAATACCATTTCGTAAGAGAAGAGGTAGATGGGAACAGTATTACCAGCTGAGCTGCACTGAGATGGGCCAGTGTTTCGAGATGGAGGACCCCGGGGTGTTGATTCACTAGTCAGTGCTCAGCTGTTCCCTATCATCACATCCACAAAGGTCAAGCCTTCAACTACCCTCTCTCCCCACCAGCCCATCAAAAAACAGGCCTGGTTTGGCAAGAAAGAACTGGGGTATAGCTCAGAGGGGTAATTGTAGGACCGTGAGGACCAGTATTGGGTACAATGGGGAAAGTCATGGCAAGGAGACCTTGGGGTGGGAAGAGGCCTGGGGGCTGTTGTTGGGTCAGCATTTCTCCTTCTCTTGACCTCATCATACCCGCCCCTTACTGAACCTGGGATTTAAAAGGCCATCTGGGCCTTCCTTGATACCTCAGATGGTAAAGAATCTGCCTGCAGTGTGGGAGATCCGGGTTCAACTGCTGGATTGGGAAAATCCCTTGGAGAAGGAAATGGCAACCGGCTCCAGTTGCCTGGAAAATTCTATGGACAGAGGAGCCTGGCAGGCTACAGTCCATGGGGTTGCAAAGAGTTGGACATGACTGAGTGACTGAGCACATGGATGAACAAAGACAAGGATCCTTGAAATCTAAAGGAGGCAGAACAAATCAGTTCTAAACCTGATTTGCACGTTGTCTGGGTCTCCTCCACACTCATTCCTGGATGCCAGACAAAGGGTGGGGGTGTGAGGACACTGGAAAGACCAGAGTATTGAGATGAAACAGCCACCTAAAAGCTCCTGGGTTTCTTGGATTTCCCCCTCCCCTGTCATTTCTAAGAGGGAAATGGTGAGCTTTGACTTGGGGAAATTCAAGCCAGATTTGGTCTGTTTCCCCAGCACTTGGTTTCTTTGACCCTTATCTCTGGAGAGGGAGGAAGGGGGTGGAGCTGGCAGGGGCAGAGAGAGGTGGACGAGAGAGCAGAGGTGGACAGAGGTGGGGACCAGCCCGCCCCCAGGCTTTGAGTAAATGAAAAGCAGAGTTGCTGGGGCTCCAAGTCCCTCCCAGTATTTTCCCCCCATGAAAGCAGGGAGGTGGGAAGGAAAGAGAGGCGGTGCCTCCCTGGGCCCTTGGGATCTTAGGATCAGCAGAAACAAGCTGAAAAACTACAGCCTAGATACTGAGGTATGCGTGTGTGTCTCTTTGCGACCCCATGGACTGTAGCCCGCCGGGCTCCCCTGTCTATGGGGATGCTCCAGGCAAGAATACTGGAGTGGGTTGCCATGCCCTCCTCCAGGAGGTCGTCCCATCCCAGGTATTGAACCCACGTCTTCTGTGTAGGACTCAGGCTTTAACGCAGGAGGGACTTTAAAGTGTTAGGCTGTACATATCTTATTTTCAGGCATTGGCAACCCCTCCTCACTCTCCTCCTTTACTTTCCTCTCCATCTGTCTTTTCCTCCTACCCTGCCTCCATCCCTTCCCGTCTGTTCATGGACCAGGTAGGAAGCTGAGGGGATATTCAAGCTCCCCATCCCCACCATGACCCTCTCTGGCGAGGTACCTCCCACATCCTTCCAGGCTCTCTCCCTTGCACCCTCAGCTCCATGGTGACACCTTTGGGACCTCTTCATCCTCTGCACCTCTTGGCTGGGCCCCCTCTTAGGACCCCACCTCCCTCCTCCCTGTGTCTGATCCCCACTGTGGACAGGAAGGCGCCCAGGGCAGGGGCCTCCTCACCTCTGGGTCTCCAGTGGGGAACCCCATGGGTTTCACCTGTGTGGTTGGAATTCATGGGCAGCCTCATGGCAGAACGTGACCTCCAAGGTCTTCCAGCCAAACCCTCTCTGACCCTGGTGCCCATTGACGCCTCCCACGGAGGAGAAAACCCAAAGAGAGGCTGTCTGGGCTTCGACCCCTCCTCCCCCAGCTCCTTCTGTGCCTGCCCCCTACTCGCTTACCTCCGTGATCCAGCGTTTCTCTTCCCGCCTGAACAGCTGAAGCCTCTCCTGTCTGGCGCCACTAGGCGGAGGGCTGGGCGTGGGTTATGTTCGGCAGGGCCTGGCTCTTCCACGGCCCTCTCCAAGGGCCAGCGAGAGGTGTTAGTGTCAGAAAAATATTGCAGTCATGCTCACCCCGCGGCCTCGGGCCCTCCACCACACTCTGAGCATCATCCACCGGCTGCAAATGGGCGGCCCGCGGAGGTAATGAGTTACACATGCGACGCCTGCAGCCAGGCCGCTTGCTGAGTGTTAGGGTCCGAACTCCCTGTTCCTGCGTCCCTGCCCCATAAAATTAAATTATTCTCCTCGGGGAACCCCCACGTCTACTTTCTCAGCCATCAAACCCCCTCAGTTCATCCAGCGTAACTGAGGGCTGGTGGGCAGCTGCCCAAGGGTGGGAGTGGATTTCCAGGGAGGCCCCCAGCTATCTTGGTCCCGCCCCCTCCACAGGTTGCAGAATCAGGCACCCAGGCTGGAGAGCAGAGATGTTAACTCGTGCGGTGCCACGGTGCGCTCAGCTCTGTGCGCGCTGACTCCGGCTGTGCTCACTGGGGCTGTTGGGCAGCTGCGATCCTGGGTGTCTCTGGCCCCATTCTTTCCACAAGAGGGAGGGACAGCCAGGGAAGGTGCCAGGACCCTGGAGAGTGAACTTCACCCAGCCAAGGATCTGTGCAGGGTGTCTTCCGTTGCCCCTCCACGTCCACCCCCTGCCACTCAGCTATCTGCCTTGTGGGGAGCCACCGCAGCAGGGAACATGGGAGATGGGCGTGTTTATTTCCAAACCCTGCCCTATGGGGACACCTTGGGCTACTGTGTTCTCCCGCCTGAGTTCACAGCGCCTTGTAACCACACTCTCCACGTGGCTTTCTGCTTCCAGGCTCCAGTAAGTGCTGCCCTTGTGGGCTCTGAGAGCCCAAGACATAAGCCTGAGGACCCCACTCTGGCCCTTGTGGGCGTCTCACACCTTTGGCTACACCTTTGCACATATTCCCTTTTAAAATCCTGTGACATTCTCTGATTTGAGCGGGCTGTCTGCCTCACTGGGGTCCTGACGCCCTCATCCTCAGTGTTCCCATCTGCAAAATGGGAATAATATTACTCAGCTCTTGGGACCTTGGAGGAATCAGGTGATATAACCTGAGTGAAGCACTTCGGACCTCGTACACCCTCAGTGCACAGATACTTCACCTCCCTGCCCTTTGGGGAGTCCCCTGAACACCTTGGGAAACTGGAGAAGGACAGGGGAGACAGAGAGGTCAGGAGCAGCGGCTGTCACCCAGGGTCTCCCAGGAAGCACCCATGCCACTTCTCAGAGACCCCGGCCCAAACACTGTTTTAAGGTTGGTTCCTCCCTTTTCTTAAAGCGGCATTTGGGTTAGTGGGCTTCCCCCTGAAGCCTAGATACTCAAGGAAACTGAGCAATTTCTTTTAGTCCTATTCTCCAAATAGTAGAATCTGTAAGGAATATTCTGGGTCCGCAGGGCACCTGGTTCTGTGGCAAGTCTGTGTCTGTCCACTCCTCACCTCTGTCAAAGTCACTAGGTTTCTGAGGTTGCCTACTGAAGAGTTAGGGATGTGTTTCATGGTCACTGGCTGGAAGCTGGCTTTGCTTCAGACCCACAGCCTTGCTCGCCCTGGGCACCTGGGGGCACTTGTAACATCTCTAACATCCATAGTAGTCTGCCTCATCCATTACAGGGATGGTGGCCCTGCAGGGCGGCAAGAAGCACTGGCCGTGGAGTCCCATGGCCTGGGCTCCATGTCAAGCAGCTCTGACACTTGCAGCCTGTGTAATCCTGATCGGGGGCTTCCCATATATCTCAGGAGTAAAGAATTTGCCTCCCAAGGCGGGAGATGCAGGAGACGTGGGTTCGATCCCTAGGACAGGAAGATCCCCTGGAGGAGGGCATGGCAACTCACTGCAGTATTCTTGCCTTGGAGAATCCCACAGACAGAGGAGCCTGGTGGGCTACAGTCCATGGGGTCACAAAGAGTTGGACACGACTGAGAATGCAGCATGCAACCCTGTTTGAGCTCTTAGCTCCCTCTCCTCTGTAAAATGGAATATAATGGCTCCAGACTCAGGGTTCTTGCCAAGCGACATGAGTTAGTCCTTGCAGTGCCTGGTGTATGCGGAGTGCTCCTAACCATTAGATCTTAGGTCATGTGTTGTTGCAGCCTTTCTGTCTGTCTCGGTCCACCCTGGGGCCCACCCAAGGTGCTCCAGTTCCTCCTCATGCTCTGTTTTCAGTCTTCAGGATAGAGAGCTTCCTCCCTTCCTCGTTCTAGGTTTATCTGGGGTTGATTCCTGGTGTCAGATAACAAGCAGTGTGATGGATGCCTCCTGGCTTTTCTCCATGTCTTTCCCGGGCCATCAACCTGGCCTCCCTGGCCCCTGTCAGCCTGTCCATCCACAGTCATGCTGAACTGTGTGTCCTAAGTTCCCTCTGGCTGGCACTGCATGCCTTGGACTCATCCAAATGTCCCAATACCCAGCGCTATGTCTTGCCCATAGAAGGTATCTTTACTTGCTGAATGGCCAACCACATCCTTGTTCACTAAGCGCAGAAGCACCAGGATGAAGGAGGGCTGAGAGAGTTGAGTTTAAGACATGAGGAACTGGGACTTAAATCATCCAAAGAGGACAGGGTTTTATAGTGCTGCTGATGCAAACAGAAGTGAAAGATCTCGGGTCCTGCCTTCAGGGGGCTCAAAGTCCCCAGAAGAATTCTCCTGCCAAGACAGGAGACACATTGACTGCTGACAGGCCGTGCCTTACAGTGTGATTCATTCTCTAATGGAAGTGCAGTTAGAGGGGAGAATTTCACAGTCTACCTGGGGAAGAGAGGAGGTTCTCCTGTGACACAGGAGTGTGGAGGCGTGGACAGGAGCAGTTTTGGAAAGGCAGTGGGGTTCACAGTTAGTAGGTCCTGGTGAGATCAAGGAAGCCTGAGGAGATGGAGAGCACCCGGAAGACGGGAGGGGCAGCTGTCACCTGGGATGTGTGAAGTCAGGATTAAGAAAGGGCCTCCCTTATTGGTAGAGCCAGTCAGAGTGTAGTGTGAGCCACATGAGCAATTCTAAGTTTTCGAGTAGCCACCCAAAAAGATAAAGAGATGCATCTGAAAAAAATTTAAATACAGGAACATATTTAATTTAATTTAATATATTCAAAATAGTTGGTTGGGCTTCTCAGGTGGTGTTAGTGGTAAAGAACCCGCCTGCCAATGCAGGACATGTAAGAGACATGGGTTCAATCCCTGGGTCGGGAAGATCCCCCGGAAGAGGACATGGCAACCCAATCCAGTATTCTTGCCTGAGAATCCCATGGACAGAGGAGCCTGGTGGATTAGGTCCATAGGACTGCAAAGAGTCAGACATAACTGAAGCAACTTAGCACGCAGCACACATTCAAAATATTATCCATTTGATTTGTAATCGCTGTAAAAGTGATGGAGATATTTATATATTCTTACTCAGGCTGAGCCTTCAAAATCCAGTGTGCATTTTTGCATTCTGAGCCTGTCTTATCTTTGGCCACATTTCAAGTGGGTCAGAAAAAATGTGACATCAGAAGAGAAAGAGTCAGAAGTGGAGATTAAGAGACAGCAACAGTGACTGCAGAGAGTAGGGGAGCAATGTCCTTTAGCAACGTGGAAAAAGTGTACAGTTGTGTGATGTGGGAGCTGGGGCTTTTAGGAAGAAGAGAGAGAAGGTTTTGGAAGTAACAATGAGGAGCAAAGAAAAATACCCCCCGCACCTTTAGGGTTAGTAGCATGAGCAGAGGAAAAAGAAATCTACACTTAAGGAAAGTAGGTTAGAACAAGAAAAAAAAAAAGAAGAAATCTTCCAAGCAGAGGTTGGGGGAATCAGGAATTTTTCAGATGACTGGCTGGAAGGTCCGGGACCACAGTAGGAAGTTTTCAGCAGACTGGGAGGGAGATGTTAAGGAGGATAAACAGGGCTGCCTGGGGATTACAGTGGGTGATGGGGAGCCCTGGGGCTTCATGCAGCTGGTAGAAGCCAGGACCGAGGCTGGGATGCTGGTCTCGGGGCAGAGCTGCTGGCAAAGCTGAATGTTGGTGATGGGGGTCTTGGCAGGAGTGTACAGAGTCCTAGAACTCCAGCACCCCCTCCCTGGTGTGTGGGCCAGGAAGAGAGGGGTCTTGTCCTGGAGCACCAGGAGTTCTGGAGATCATTTTGGCTTTTGTGGAGGCAGGGAGATCGGGGGAGGCCAGGGCAGGTGATGGGAGGATGGCAGGGGTCCAATAGAAGTGATGACACAGTGTGATAAATACAGACTAGCTCAGTGCAATGGCCCCCTGGATGGAGCTCGTGGCACCGGCAGGCACTGTACCTGGGGCTTCAATACACTGTCTGCATTAAACCTCAGGTTGTATTATTAGTCCCAGTTTGTCAATGAAAAGATGAAGTCTTAGATGAAGTTAATTGCCCAAAGTCACCCAGCTAGTCAGAGGCAGAGCCTGGATTCCAGTCCACAGCTCTCTGAGCCTTAAAATCCTGCCCCTCAGCACAGCTCACCTGGTTCACTGCAGTTCCAGGACTCAGAGACCCTGTGCATTCAAGAACCAGGCTGCTCGTGGTGAAGGACTCTCAGCAGATTCTTGGGAGTTTCAGAGGTGGAGCTGTCCTGGGTTATGACAGCTAGGGCAGGGCCGTGGGAATAAATGGCTGTGATGCAGGAGACAGATGGAACGAATTATTCTAAAAAGAGTGCCGCTGGCAGGAAATAGATATAAACTCAAATAGGTTTGGACAAGAGCATAAGGACGGAGTCTTAAGTGGCTTTGGCGGGAAGCCTGGGACAGTAACCTCTATGGACATTAAGTCAGAAAAATGCTCCTCCCTCCCTCTTCACTCCACCATCTCCTGGGGCTTCTGGAGTCCAACCTGCCTATGCAGAGTTCAGCAGGAGGATTGGGAAGACATAAATGCAGCCATGAAGAGGGGGCCCAAAGAGGTAGGGTTGGCGGGGACCCTGCCCTGCAGACACATATGCTGGCTAACCTAAGATCCAACCACAGAGCTGGTGGGGACCTGTGATGATCCCAGCCTTCTGCATGGCGTCCTGAAGCCCACCTGCTCCCTGATGCCTTCCCACTTCCAGTTATCTGGCTTGAGGCTGAGTTCAAGTCAGGATAACCAAGATGTTCACAGCAGGCAGAAGAAGCCCTGTCTGTAGGAAATCTTGTTAAAAGACTCTGCCACACAGAGTGAAATAAGTCAGAAAGACAAATATCGTATATTAACCCATATATGTGAAATCCAGAAAAATGGTAAAGTTAAATTTATTTGCAGGGCAAGAATAGAGACACAGACATACAGAATGGATTTGTGGACCCAACAGGGGAAGGAGAGGGTGGGAGAAATTGAGAAAGTAGCATTGACGTTAATAAATACACTTGGAATTCTCCAGGCAAGAATGCTAGAGTGGGTTGCCATTCCCTTCTCCAGGGGATCTTCCTGACCCAGGAATCAAACCTAGGTCTCCCATACTGAAGGCAAATTTTTACTGTCTGAGCTACCAGGGAAGCGCCTAACACATATACTATCATGTGTAAAATAGATAGTGGGTACCTGCTGTATAGCAGAGGGCGCTCAGCTCGATTCTCTGTGATGTCCTAGAGCAGTGGGATGGGGAGGGTGGGAGGGAGACTCAAAAGGGAGGGGATATATGTATATATACATGTAACTGATTCACTTAGTTGTACAGCAGAAACAAACCCAACATTGTAAAGCAACTGTATTCCAATTAGAAACAGAGAGAGAAGCAGCTGCAGGGATGGGGCTGGCTCTCATCTCAGGGCCGCAACATGAGTGGTGGTGTGAAGCAAGATCTTAATCTCTCTGCCTGGGAATTGAACCTGGATAGCCTGGATGGAAACCAGGAATTCTAGCCGTCAGATTAGTAAGGACTAGAGGCTAGAAGCTGTTTTTCCCTGGATCTTTGCCATCAGTGAAAACTGCATTTATCATGGAGGCAGAAACTGTAACCTGCCTGCCTGCTAAGTTGCTTCAGTCATGTCTGACTCTTTGTGGCCCACTAGGCTCCTCTGTCCATGGGATTCTCCAGGCAAGAATACTGGAGTGGGTTGCCATGTCCTCCTCCAGGGGATCTTCCTGACCCAGGGACCGAACCCACCTCTCTTACATCGCCTGCATCGGCAGGCAGGTTCTTTACCACTGGTGCCACTTGAGAAGCTCTAGAAACTGTAAATGCAGGTATGAAGTTTATTATTAGAGACCCAGCACACCAGCAAGTGGGAAAGAACATGGGGAAATGGCTTGCTAAGAGGCAGAAGCAAGGCAGAGATGCACACGGAGAGGGAAAAGGTGTGGGGGTCCCCCTGGTGAGAAAGAGCCCAGTAAAGAGGCACTTAAGTCATTTATACAGGGCAGTTCTTCCAAGTCTTTGTCTTCCTTCAGGCCACTTATCTGGCTTCTTTTTCCACACCTGACCTACCCTGGGACACTCCCTGGGTGCACACATACCCCCTCAGGCAAGATGCATCTCCAAGTGAAGGCTTCTAAGAGGAGTGAGACTCATTCTGGCCTGGTGTTATCCCATGACTTTGGACCCACAAGGAGCCTTTCTGCACAAGTATAATGTCTCCTCCTCCCAAAAGGGAGCAAAAATCCTTTAATCCTTTACTCAGTCAGGGTTTTGCCCCTCTTTGTCTCTGCCATGACCATTGCCTTGACTTTTGCCATGACTAATCACCTCAAGGTGTTTACAAGAGATGAAGCCTGGCTATTTACCGTTTCTGTTGTCACTTCCATTTCGGAGGGCAAACAGGAAGCTGATTGTAAATGCCTTAACTGGAGCCCACCTATCTCAAGAAATGCTGACAGTTGTAAGTATCCAGCCTGAAGATCACTTCTTCCTTCCCCATGAAATGGCAGAGAGGAGGCCAGTTGTAAATGTCTAACCTGGAGCCCATCTATTTCCTACATCAGCTCTGGTCTCCTCTCGCGGGACTCAGTGCAGGTTAGTTTCTATCATCCATGGTCACCTTGGGGAGCACAAGGAATCCAATCAGTGGAGGAGGGAGTTGGAAGATAGACAGTGCCAGGGTCAGGGGGCAGAGGGCAGCAGTCGGGTCGTGAGGTGCAGGCTGAAGAGGATACTGAGCGTAAGGGGAGACTGGGCAAGCCTCCTGTCTGCAGCTTGCAGGAACCCTTTGGTTTCCACTTGCCCTGCTCTCCCTGTATGTTGATTCATTTAGCACTATTCACTTTTTTTTATTTTTCAAGCTTTCTATTTTGTATTGGGGTATAGCGGGTGGCTCAGTGATGAAGCATCTGCCTGACAATGCAGAAGACTCAGGTTCGATCCCTGGGTCTGGAAGATCCCCTGGAGGAGGGCATGGCAACCCACCTCAGCATTCTTGCCTGGAGAGTCCCATGGACAGAGGAGCCTGATGGGCTACAGACCATGGGATTGCAGAGTCAGACAGAACTGAATGATTGAGCAGGAAATAGTCAGTTTTAACAAACAATGTTGTGACAGTCTCAAGTGGACAAGGAAGAGCACATCCATTCCCCCCTAAACTGCCCTCCCATCCAGGCTGCCACATCACAGTGAGCAGAGTTCCCTGGAGCACTATTCACTGTTAACAGCGTCTCTGAAAACGATCTTATAGTTTGTCTACAAATAACAATGAGCTTACTCTTGTCCCTTTGCCAGGCAAGTTCCATCTTGGCATCTTAGTTCTCTGGCCCTTTTCTGACCTCAGTGTACTCTGCCAAATGTACGAATTCACTCCTTCCTTCTGGAGCTGGAAGGATGAAGTCCTTCCTGTTGTCTGAACCTGGATGAAAGATGATGTCCCAACCCTAAGGGCGGCTATTAAAATGTAAATGTGACATCGTAAGTATTCTAAGCATTTCCAGGACATCCAAAGGGAGCTGCCTTTCGTGTGTAGGTTTATGGGGCTGGAGATGGAGTTCTCTGAAGGATGCTGACAGACTGAAGGTGAAAAGGACCCTGCCTTGCCAGGGGGTGGGAAAAACCAGCCTTCCAGGAGCCTCAGCTTATGGGGTATGTCCTTTCCCTGCCCTCTGTGAATGGCCTTCCTGCTAAAGGCATTTTGTTTTGTGACCAGGAATATAAAAATGGCTGTTCTGGTTAAGTTTTCAAAGCCCAAAGTTATTTCTGGATAGTTTAGACCCTAGGGGGCTTTCTTGGTGTTTCAGATGGTAAAGCATCTGCCTGCAATGCTGGAGACCTAGGTTCAATCCCTGGTTTGGGAAGATCCCCTGGAGAAGGGAACGGCAACCCATTCCAGTATTCTTACCTGAAGAATTCTATGGACAGAGGAGCCTGGCAGGCTACAGTCCATGGGGTCACAGAAGAGTTGGACATAACTGAGTGACTGAACAACAATTAAAAATACAGTGAAAAATAAAAGAAGCAGCACAATACCTGGATACAAAGATGAATTGTGTGCAGAGAGGAAGTTGTTTCTTATCCCAAGGCCCCAAGATGTCAAATTATCAAATACAGAAACTAGAATACACATTTTTAATTTAATTTTATTTATTTTTAATTTGGCTGTGTTGGGTCTTAGTTGTGGCACTCAGGATTACTTGCCCCTTGGCATGTGAAATGTTAGTTCCCTTAGCAGGGATCGAACCCACATCCCTGCATTGGAAGGTAAAGTCTTAAGCACTTGATCACCAGGGAAGTCCCTGAATACATGGTTATTGCAAAAGCCTAAACAATGGCTTGGAGGGCCCAGTGTATTTGTGTTTGTTTACTAGACTCTCTTATCTACACATAGCCAACAGATGTTGATTGAGTATCTGCCACATGCAAGGACCTGGGGGATCCAGAGACGAATCATAGATCTCATAGACCCTGCCCTCTGGGAGCTGACTTAGGACAAATCTGTATTTTCGTTCATTGATGAGTGCGATTCTGTTCCCATTATTAGCTGTCTGATCATTGGCCATCTGCCAGTGAAGTTCTGTACATGACAACTGTTGGTTCCAGCCCTTACCAGGGGGCAGAGGTTCAGTGGGTCTGAGGACCGTCATCTTTGCTCAGACTCACTGAACTTACTGCTTCTTGTGCAGAGGTCAGAGCACGGGTGCTTCTGAGCCTGGAGGCCTCAGAGATGGTTCCAGTTCAATTCCAGTCCAGGTGATATGGGCTGTGGCCTTAGGCTTCCCGTCTTCAAAACTAGATCCCCAAGTCCACTAGATGTCCATCGACTGAGGGATGGATAAAGAAGCTGTGGAACATGTACATAATGGAATATTCAGTTCAGTTCAGTCACTCAGTCATGTCCGACTCTTTGTGACCCCATGAATCGCAGCATGCCAGGCCTCCCTGTCTATCACCAACTCCTGGAGTTTACCCAGACTCATGTCCATTGAGTCAGTGATGTCATCCAGCCATTTCGTCCTCTGTCGTCCCCTTCTCCTCCTGCCCCCAATCCCTCCCAGCATCAGGGTCTTTTCCAGTCAGTCAACTCTTCACATGACGTGGCCAAAGTATTGGAGTTTCAGCCTCAGCATCAGTCCTTCCAATGAACACCCAGGACTGATCTCCTTTAGGATTGACTGGTTGGATCTCTTTGCAGTCCAAGGGACTCTCAAGAGTCTTCTCCAACACCACAGTTCGAAAGCATCAATTCTTCAGTGCTCAGCTTTCTTTACAGTCCATACATGACCACTGGAAAAACCATAGCCTTGACTAGATGGACCTTTGTTGGCAAAGTTATGTCTCTGCTTTTGAATGTGCTGTCTAGGTTGGTCATAACTTTCCTTCTAAGGAGTAAGCATCTTTTAATTTCATGGCTGCAATCACCATCTGCAGTGATTTTGGAGCCCCCAAAATAGTCTGGCACTATTTCCACTGTTTCCCCATCTATTTCCTATGAAGTGATGGGACCAGATGCCATGATCTTCGTTTTCTGAATACTACTCAGCCATAAAAAGTAACACGTCTGAGTCAATTCTAGTGAGAGGGATGAACCTAGAGCCTGTTATACAGAGTGAAGTCGGAAACAGAAAAACAAGAATTGTATATTAACACATATGTATGGAATGCAGAAAAACGGTACTGATGAACCTATTTGCAGGGAAGGAATGGAAACGCAGAGACAGAGAACACACTTGCGGACACAGTGGGGAAGGAGAGGGTGGGATGAATGAGAGAGAGGCATTAAAATGAATGCATTACCATATGTAAAACAGATAGCTAGCGGAAAGTTGCTATATAACACTGGGAGCTCAACTCAGAGCTCTGTGATGACCTAGGGGGTGGGAGGGAGGTTCAAGAGGGAGGGGACATATATATACATAGAGCTGAAACTAACACCACATTGTAAAGAAGTTGTCCTCCAATTGAAATGAAAACAGAACACCCCCACCCGCACCCCTACCAGATACTTAAATGGCCCTTCCAACTCAATTGGTGGCAGGAGTTGGAGTGAGATGGGTGGGGGTGGGATATTTAAGGTATCCATTCCTGCTTGGTGGACTCACCGATTCTTCAGACCAAGGCAGAACAGGGCATGGGCTGGATGTTGCTCTAGCAGCCAGGAAAGAGTAATGATTTAAGTGTGGAAATAGCAGAGCCCTGGCCTCCTCGTTCAGATGATTTATTTCCTCTGATGAAGTGCCAGGAGAGGAACTGGGAATCTTTTTGAGAGGGATTCCAGGGTCATTCCATTGGAGGAGCGTCTCTGGCCCCAATTTAGACCGAACCCTGAGCCCACTGTTGTTATATATATTACACACACATATAAGTTTATTTATTTATTTTTGGCTGTGCTGAGCCTTCTTTGCTTCGAGGTCTTTTCTCTAGTTGCTGAGAGTGGGGGCTTCTCATTGCAGTGGCCTCTCTTGTTGCAGAGCACGGACTCCAGGTGCTTGGGCTTCGGTAGTTACAGCTCCCAGGCTCCACAGCACAGGCTTGGCAGCTGTGGTGCCCAGGCTTAGTTGCTCTGTGGCTTGTGGGATCTTCCCGGATTGTGGATTGAACCCATGTCTCCCGCATCCGCTGGTGGACTCTTTACCACTGAGCCACCAGGGAACCCCAACCCTCACCTTCACTGCCTTTGTTGTTTTGAGTCTCTCTGCACTGACACAGCCTTCCTTCCAATCCACGTACTGCCCATTTTGGATAAGAGTACAGGCATCTCTCCTGAGCCCCAGGACCTCATTCTTTCCCTGGCCCCTCCCCTCCTCCTGGGTTGCAGCGACCAGCCAACTTACCTTGACTGCCCTCTGTCCCCTCTCACCTGGCTTTCTCTCTCAGTCCCTCAGCCCCTGTTGCAAAATTATTTGCACATCTGCCAGAGTCTTTTCCCCCTGCTGCAAAATAAGCACACAAGCCCCTAATTGTTCTCAAAAATTTTCATGCAGAGTAACTTGAGAAACAGATAGGGCCGGAGAAAAATAAATATTGCAAGGAAGTTACAAAATATCTCTAGGAGTACTTGGAGAAACTGTCCTAGGTCATCATAACATCTAAATTGAATTAGCTCCACCATCCCTCTCCCTCCCTTTCTTAGAAATGGGATCCCATCTGATCACACGGAATACCGGAATACCGTAGTTTCCTTCATCTCTCGGCCTCACAGGGCTGTCTGCCTCGAAGACTCGTGTGTGGGCCAGTGGGCCAGTTGGTGCTGGGTGCTCACCCGGACCCCACTGGTGGTGTGGGACCCTCCCAGACTCAGGTCAGATGAAACTGCTCTGCCATGCCCTTGCCTCACACCCTCTTCCTCCCTTTATTGAGGGAAAGTAAACAGAGGTCCCCGTGAAAGCCAGAAAGCCGTGGCGGCTTCAAAGAGGTCATTTGGGGCTCTCTATTACGATGAACAATGTGGGTGATGAGTAACCAGAGTGAGGGTGATGAAATCAGCCTTGGGTGGGTTTAACAAGATCTTTCGATGAACGGGTGCCAAGGTCCCTCCCAGCCATAAAAACCTTATCTCCACCTGCTGTGTAGGAGCTGTGGGACCACAGAGAACAAGAAAGAAAAAGGCTGTGTGTTGTGTGTGAATGTGCTCTGCCACTTTAGTAGGGTCTGACTCTGCGACCTATGGACTGTAGCCCGCCAGGCTTCTCTGTCCATGGGACTCTGCAGGCAAGAATACTGGAGTGGGTTGCTGTGCCCTCCTCCAGGGGATCTTCCTGACCCAGGGATCCAACCTGTATCTCCTGCATTGCAGGCAGGTTCTTTACCCATTGAGCCATCTGTTTGTTGTTGCTGAAACTCAAGTAGGTGTCAATTGAATCATTTCATTCTGTTGTTTTTTTTTTAATATATATTATTTAGACTCAGGTTTTTCGGGAAGAAGTTAATACCCACTTTTTTCTGTGTTTTTTTTTTTAATTTAATATATATTTTTAAAATGTACAATTTTATGTTGGTTTCTGCCATACAATAATGCAGATACCCACTTTTGGTCAAATGCAATTTGTGAGTATTTTTTCAAATGGGAGGCAAATAAATTCAAAATAACCCCCAAATGCCTTAAAGTTATAGTTAAGAAATTGAAAAATCAGGGACTTCCCTTGTGGTCCAGTGGTTAAGACTTTGCCTTCCAATGCAGGAGGCATGCGTTCAATCCATGATTGGGGGAACTAAGAGCCCACATGCCCCATGGCCAAAAAAACCAAAACATAAAACAGAAACAATATTGTTAACAAATTCAATCAAGACTTAAAAAATGGTCCACATCAAACAAAATCTTACAAGAAAAAAAAAGAAACTTAAAAATCAGTTTTGCAAAGAAAGGCTAAATTGATGCAGGGGCTGCCTCAGAATGCTTTTTCAGGCTCTCCCAGCCAATATGAAACAGAGGCAGGCTTTGAATCAGCCTACTCAGAGCCCCATACCCATGTCTGTATCCCTGAGAGTGTCAGGAACCCTCACCTGCCTAATACAATACGTCCTCCAGGAAACAAAGGCCCTGTGGTTCCGGGGCTCCCACTGACATCAGGGGACCATCTCCAGACTCTTCCTCAGCTCAACTGTTTGGGGCTGAGTAGTTTTCAGATAAATTTTCCTTTTCTGTTCTTTAATCTTTGTTCCTAATCACCTCCCTGCCCTCAGCGGGCAGTATTTTAGCAAAAACTCTTTAGGGTGTCCTCTTATTCCCATGATTAAAAGAAATGCTTCACAATTTTAACCTCAGGGAATAATAAATAGTTTTAGGCAACCTCCTTTTGTGTGTGTCCTGTTAAAGAGAAATCAAAGGTTTAAAATGAAGCTCTGATAATAATGAGACTTCATTGATTTTCCAAAATATGTCTTCATGTTGTTTTGATAATGACAAATGCCTTACTCCAGAACTGGGTACCTGTTGCCATAGATATGTGATTTCATCATTGAATTGGAATTAGGACATCCAGGGGAACAGCTGAGGCTTCTAGATGTCTAAGAAGAGGCATGCCTGATGATGCTACTCAGCCAGGATTAAATGTCAATTCAGTTCCAATGAATTTCTCCCACAATTCACCTCTATAAGCACTAAGTAGCAATTCCAAATCATGGGTGAATAAGGAAAGCCAAGATTTTATTTTTGGGGACCAAAATTTTGCTCAAAAAATATGTTTTGCAGCCAACAGAAATGTGTCAACTATTTGCATACAGTAATTTTGAGAACCAGTCTTTGCACCAAAAATAAATGGATTACACATGTCTTTGTTCTTGCAAAGAAACTTATTGTGATGGTTCTGCTGTGTGGTGGTTGATGGATAGGGAGATGTGTGAGTCTCAGGAGACCTTTGGAAGACAGAGATGGAAATCAACAATTGTGAATAATGAGATTAGTACCAAAGATAAGGACAAGGTTCTGACATGGTTATTTCAGTGGCACTTACTCTTCAACATTCTACCTTCTGGATTATTATCTTGAACACACAAAAGTTTTGTTTTGCTTCTCAATAAGAGAAGTCTTCTGTGAAGTGCACCAACATTTTTTCCCCTACAGCTTTCACTGAATTGTGATTTAATTAGTTTCACTAACATCAGTGATTCTCAGAATGTGACTATATGCAAGACAGTGGTATTCAAAGTGATCTATGGGTGTGAATTTGCTGTTTTAATAATTAGATATTTATTTTAATGGAATAAATATCATTTACTATTCCATTATTAGTCCATTCAGTTCAGTTCAGTTGCTCAGTTGTATCTGACTCTTTGCGACCCCATGAACTGCAGCACACCAGGCCTCCCTATCCATCACCAACTCCCGGAGTAGTCCACCCAAACCCATGTCCATCAAGTCCGTGATGCCATCCAGCCATCTCATCCTCTTTTGCCCCTTCTCCTCCTGCCCCCAATCCCTCCCAGCATCAGGGTCTTTTCAAATGAGTCAGCTCTTTGCATCAGGTGGCCAAAATATTGGAGTTTCAGCTTCAACATCAGTCTTTCCAATGAACACCCAGGACTGATCTCCTTTAGGATGGACTGGTTGGATCTCCTTGCAGTCCAAGGGACTCTCAAGCGTCTTCTCCAACACCACAGTTCAAAAGCATCAATTCTTTGGCACTCAGCTTTCTTCACAGTCCAACTCTCACATCCATACATGACCACTGGAAAAACCATAGCCTTGACTAGACGGAGCTTTGTTGGCAAAATAATGTCTCTACTTTTTAATACGTTGTCTAGGTCATAATTTTCCTTCCAAAGAGTAAGCGTCTTTTAATTTCATGGCTGCAGTCACCATCTGCAGTGATTTTGGAGCCCCCAAAAATAAAGTCTGACACTGTTTCCACTGTTTCCCTGTCTATTTCCTGTGAAGTGATGGGACCAGATGCCATGATCTTCGTTTTCTGAATGTTGAGCTTTAAGCCAACTTTTTCACTCTCTTCTTTCACTTTCATCAAGAGGCTTTTTAGTTCTTCTTCACTTTCTGCCATAAGGGTGGTGTCATCTGCATATCTGAGGTTATTGATATTTCTCCATTAGTAATAGTATAATAAGAAGACACTAATTTTTCCACTTATGAAGATGATAGAAAATTCCCTTCTTATATAAATTTCAGTTTTAAAAAAGTGGAGTGAGCGCTTCCCTGATGGTCCAGTGGTTAAGAATCCATCTTGTGATGCAAAGGTCACTGGTTCCACTCCTGATGGGAAAGATCCCACATGCCCCAGAGCGGCTGAGCCCACGAGTCACAGCTGCTGAAGCCAGTGCATCTAGAGCCTGTGCTCCAAAACAAGAAAGGCCACTGCAGTGAGAACCCTGCACACCCAGCAGAGTAGCTCTCATCCGCTGCAACTAGAGAAAGCCCTCGTGCAGCAACGGAGACTCACAACAGCCCATAAATAAATTTTTAAAAATGGGGCTTCCCTGGTGGCTCAGATGGTAAAGAATCTGCATGTAATTCAGGGAGACCCAAGTTTGATCCCTGTGTTGGGAAGATCCCTTGAAGAAGAGAATGCAACCCACTCCAGTATTCTTGCCTGGGAAACCCCAGGGACAGAGGAGCCTGGCAGGCTACAGTGCATGGGGTCGCAAAGAGTCAGACACGACTGAGTGACTAACACACACGCACCATAGAAAAGAAAATAATCCCAGGAATACTCAGCTCTGGCAAAATTGTGCAGGCTTCATGTGGATGCGATGTGTAGAGTCTGAGAAATCATCCACTGACTACTTCCAGCCATTCATCAGGAAGCAGGACTCCCCACTGAGATAAACAACATCTCCCAGCCTGCATGCAGAACCCATTCTGCACATCACTTGGTACTTATCTTTGAGTTGCTGTTTGCTCTTTTGAAGCCACAGTCTTCTCTAAGGCTCTTGAGCCGCCTCCTTCTCTTGGCTTCTTGATCTCCTGAGATGACACCCTCCTTTCTGGAGGCCATCAAGAGGTGAAAAACCTTTCCCTTGATTCTCCTAGACCTTGGAAGAGCTTTTGCTTTGTTTTGGTGGCTCCCTTCTCTCTCTAGATCTGGTTTTGTGTGTAACCAAACAACTATGTTTAATAACTAACAGCTTTGTCTGGTACGTTCCTCAGAACTGTTCTCATATGGAGGAAGAAAGTTTTCTTCTTAAAGTCATATGCTCAGTCGCTCAATCATGTCCAACTCTTTGTGACTCCATGGACCACAGCCCACAAGGCTCCACTGTCCATGGGATTCTCCAGGCAACCCACTCTCCAGGGGGTTGTCATTTCCTGCTCCAGGGGATCTTCCGACCCAGGGATCGAACCCTCTTCTCCTGTGTCACCTGCCTTAGCAGGTAGATTCTTTGCCAATGAGCCACCTGGGGAACCCCCATTCTTATCTGCTATAAACCTACATCTTAAAGTCATAGTTTTAAAATTTACAAATAAGATGATCAAGCTAGAGAAAAAGAATAAATTTCAGCCCATCTATGAAGGCCTGGGCTTCAAAGCCTTGAGTTACTGCCTCCTCCAGGCAGCCCCTGGGATGAGCTGCTAGCACGAAGAATCATTGCCTCTGCAGTACCACACTTGGCTTGTGCCTTATCACCCCACTAAACTACTTTATTCCACCTCTGTAATAGTTATCTGTTTATACATCCTCCCCTCAGACGTGAGCATCTGAAAGGCAGCGATTGTATCTTCATCTCTCATTCAACACGTTTTCTGCATGCCCACTATATGCCGGCACTGCTTTAGGAACTGAAAAGTTGGACATAAATTATGCTGACAGAATTCTTCCCCTCAAGCAGCTTGCTGTCTTTGTGTTTCCCACTGCCTATCAAAGTGTATTAGTCATCTACTGCTGCGGAACAAACTATCCCAAACCTTAGCAGCTTAAAGCAACAAAAATTTCTTGTCTCATCCTGTTTCTGAGAAAGCCATGGGGGTGAAAGGACACCTAAGATTCTTTTTTCAGATCCAAAATGTTGCTCAGAAATATGTGTATATACATATTTATAATCCCATATATTTAATTTATATATGTATAATCCTATTTGGCAGTAGTCTGGGAGCAACTTAGCTGGGTTGTCCTGGCTCTGGGTCTCTCATGAGACTGCTGTTGAGATCTCAGCCAGAGTGTAGTCATCTGATGTCTTGATCTGGCTGGAGAAACTACTTCCAGACTCACTCACGTGGCTGTTGGCTGAAGGCCTCAGTTCCTTAGCATGTAGCTTCTCCATAGTGTATTCATGACATAGAGGCTGGCTTCCCCCAAATGAATATTCCAAGAGAGATAAAGAGCAAGCGAGGAGGGAACAGCAGTGTCTTTTGTCTCATCTCAGAAGTGACACGCTATCACTTGTGCCATATTCTGTTGGTCACACAAACCAATCCCTATAGAGTGCAGAAAGAGACTATGCAAGGGCGGGGTGGGCAGCGGGGTGGGGGGAATCCTCTGGAACCATCCTGAAAGATGGCTGCCACAGCAGGACAGTGGATGCTTAATAAAAGTCTGTTAGAGTTTTTACTGTTCATGGGTTTTCTCGGAGGCAAGAATACTGGAGTGGTGTGCCATTCCCTCCTCCAGTGAACCACGTTTTGTCAGATGCAAAGAGCTGACTCATTGGAAAAGACCTTGATGCTGGGAAAGATTGAGGGCAGGAGGAAAAGGAGCAATGGAGGATGACATGGTTGGATGGCATCACTGACTCAGTGGACGTGAATTTGAGCAAACTAGCTTAGTTGGTAAAGAATCCACCTGCAATGCAGGAGACCCTGGTTTGATTCCTGGGTCGGGAAGATCTGCTGGAGAAGGGATAGGCTACCCACTCCAGTATTCTGGCCTGGAGAATTCCATGGACTATACTCCATGGGGTCCAAAGAGTCAGACACCAACTGAGCAATGTTCACTTTTCTTTTTCTGGGAGATGGTAAAGGACAGGGAAGCCTGGCATGCTGCAGTCCATGGCCTCACAGAGTTGGACACAACTTAGTGACTGAACAACAACAGAGCTTTTATCTCAACGATCTATAAGTCAAAACCTTTCCTTTTTTTTAGTAGACTAATTTTTAGAGCAGTTTGGGGTTTACAGTAAAATTAAGAGGAAACTACAGAGAGTTCCCACATGCAACACATGCACAGCCCCCCTTACATCAACATCCCCCACTAGGGAGGTACACCTGTCACAACTGATGAACCTACATTGACATCATTATCATCCAAAGTCCATGGTTTACATTAGGATCCCCTCTTGCTGCTCTGCATTCTGTGGGTTTAGACAAATGTGCAGTGATATGCATCCATCATTATTGTATCATACAGAGGGGTTTTACTGCCCCAGAAGTCCTCTGTGCTCTTCCTATTCATCCCACTCCCAGCCCTTGGAAGCCACTGATCTTATTGTTGTCCTCATAGTTTTGCCTTTTCCAGAATGTCATACAGCTGGAATGATACAGTAAGTAGCTTTTTCAGATTGGCATCTTTTACTTACTAATATGGGCTTTCCAGATGGTGCTATCAGCAAAGAAGCAGCCTGCCAGTGCAGGAGACATAAGAGATGTGGGGGTTGATCCCTGGGTCAGAAAGATCCCTTGGAGGAGAGCATGGCAACCCACTCTCGTATTCTTGCCTGGAGAATTGCATGGACAGAGGAGCCTGGTAGGCTACAGTCCAGGTGGTTGCAAAGAGTTGGACACGACTGAAATGACTTTGCACACATGCACACATTTACTAATAGGCACTTAAGTTTCCTCCATATCTTTTCATGGTTTGATGGCTCATTTCTTTTACTTTCTTTAAAAGTAAATAAATGACTATATTACTGATTGCATGGTTTCGGAGCATTTTCAATCTTCCACTAAACTTAAATAATTTGGATGGTTTACTCAGCTAACATGCTGCTGCTATACTACATTAAAAAATTAATAAATGTGTTTTGGGCAGACTTAGTAACTCGTCTTTACCCTATATTGTCTTCTTTCTTTTCCTTACAATCATATTCACTAGCCATATTGCCAGAATCACTCAGTGGAGTTCTGCTTGTCTAACCATTGGTGGAAAATCTCTGTTTGAAACCCTTGTTCTGTTTAGAACAGATTTTTGTGTAATGTACAAAGTAATAGTTTGTTAAAAGGACTGAGCTCTCTCAGAGGAAGTTCTGTGTCGTGTGTGTTTGTGGCCTAAGGGACCTGTCACCAGTGGCACTTATTAGACAGAAGCCTCAGGTAGAGGAGAAGGGAGCTACTCTTTTTGTTTTTAATGAAAAAAAGTTTTTTGACCAGGCTATGCACCATGCGGGATCTTAATTCCCTGACCAGACATCAAACTTGTGCCCCGTGCAGTGTTTAAGTGTGGAGTCTTAACCACTGGACCAACAGGGAAGACCTCCACTCTTTTTTGATGGGAAAAAATTAGAACTGTATCATTGCAGTCTGACCCACTCTGACAACGAGCTAGAAACAAATATGCAGCGACAAAACAAGATGCGAGTCTGTAGTCTTCTTGACTCTGTGATTTTCCTCCCCTTATTTTGCCAACATTGAACGTCAGCACAGACTTGACAATCAAGGGATGATGTTCTAATTAGTGGGAGTAAAAGAAAAGAAGTTAAAAGAAAAGAAGCTCTGCCCTCGTAACTCATTGGTTTAGGAAAATGTTTTCATCCCTAGAGGAAGAAAGAGGTCCTGATTATTTTGTTTTCCTTCTCAAGCCGAAAAATTTCAAACTGAGTGGCAATTAGCACTAACGCATCCCTTTATAAATCATGAAGTAGCCTCACTAGTCAATCCATGACTCTGTACTGTTTGCACTTAATCCTTTACTGTATTAATGCTCAACTTACTCAGTGGACTTCCTCAAGCTCCAGGCAGGAGAAGGCAATGGCACCCCACTCCAGTACTCTTGCCTGGACAATCCCATGGACAGAGGAGCCTGGTGGGCTGCAGTCCATGGGGTCACTAAGACTCGGACACAGCTGAGAAATTTCACTTTCACTTTTCACTTCCATGCATTGGAGAAGGAAATGGAAACCCACTCCAGTGTTCTTGCCTGGAGAATTCCAGGGATGGGGGAGCCTGGTGGGCTGCCATCTATGGGGTCGCACAGAGTCGGACATGACTGAAGTGACTTAGCAGCAAGCTCAGGCAAGGTATAATGTAGTGTTGTGCCTTAGTAAAAAACTTATGTGCAAAAAAGTTATATCAACATCTTTTTGAGAGAATAGATTCTTTTTATAATGAACATATAATTGTCCAGTGAAACTGGAACAGTTAACAGCATATGGTTAAACTTAATTAAACCTTCAAGAGAAATAGGAAGGGGGTCAAACAAAGCCAATAAATGGAGAAGCCCAAGATGAATTTGGGATATATGTAAGGATAATGGCGTTTCAGCCTGGGTATCTTCTGATCCCTCTCAATAGCTAGGCTGCCATCCTTCTCATCATCATCTCAGGAGGAAGCAGGGCTTAGAGCAGGAGAGCTGATGCTAATATTTAGGGACTTCCCTGGCGGTTCAGTGGTTAAGATTGTGCTTTCCAGTGCAAGGGCTGTGGATTCGATCCCTGGTCACAGAGCTAAGATCCCACATGCCTTGGGACCAAGAAATGAAAACATAAACAACAGAAACAATATTGCAACAAGTTCAATAAAGGCTTTAAATTTTTTTTAAAAAATAGTTGTGCAATACATGATGCTATGCCTATGTTCCTGAGGGAAATAAACTCAGGTTCCTGAGGGAAATAAACTTTTCTCTGCTGAGTTGCAACTGGCCAGCCAGCTGTTCTCATGAGAAACAAACAAAAACGACAAAATGCTACAAGAAGCTTGCATATTTAGGAGCAACACAGGTTATAGATCATACTGTGTGGGAAGAGATAGAACATTCTGGAAAAGAAGATTTAGGATACATTAGAAAGATGTACTTTGCGCAAGACTTAGTGGAAAATCAGGTTAACTCTTCAAAATTTGCTAACATTTGAGGGTTGACGAGAATGGTAATTGAATTTGTACTTCTCGACAACGTGTTCCAAGTTGTACCCGATGTTTTATGGAAATATTATGTAAGAGTTCTACTTAGCTGTTTTAGCAACAGTATTTTCAATAAAATAGAGTAAATGAGTGGGAAAATGTTCCTCACTGAACAGTACCTCTGGTGAGCTATGGTGATACTACCTGATAGGTAATAAGGAGCCCCCGATGCACCTCCCTGGTGAACCCCAAGGTACCAAAGATCACAAACATCTCAGCATCTTTTTTTTAATTAAAAAAAAATGGATATCTTTTGGCTGTGCCCCTGGCATGTGGGATCCTAGTTCCCTGATCAGGGATTGAACCTGTGTTCCCTGCCTTGGAAGCATGGAGTCTTTACCACTGGACCGCTAGGAAGTCGTATCACAGCATCTCTACAAATGTTTGTGAATACCAATTATTTCAACATCTGTTGTCAGCCTTTTCTGGCTCCCACATCTGCCTCCCTGTGCAATGAACAGTTCTCCAGTTGGCAATACTCTCCCTTGCAGGGGGTGGAGATTGAACATAATAAGGGCATGTTATGGGGGAAAAAAAAGCCCTCCATCATTTCTTATCTGCCATGCTGGGAGTCAGGGCAGGATGGCATCTCTTCCTCTCCACTGTCAGTCAACTGAGTAGGTGGAGATAGGTGAGCTTGCTGGCCTCTGAAGCAGTCGTCTGAAGGAGGCTTGAAGAATTCTCGTGGAAAGATGACCTGGAATCAGGACCTGGCGTCCTCACCCTTACATTTGACAACCTTTATCTATTAACTGAAGGGACTGAACTAGACAATCCGTGGGGTCCATTGTGCTCAGACACTCAGTCGTGACTGACTCTTTGAAGCTCCATGGACTGTAGCCAGCCAGACTCCTCTGTCCATGGGATATTTCAGGCAAGAATACCAGAGTTGGGTGCCATTTCCTCCTCCAGGGGATCTTCCCAACCCAAGGATCGAACCCGTGTCTTTCGCATCTCCTGAGTTGGCAGGTGTCTTCTTTACCACTAATGCCACCTGGGAAGTCCCAAGGTCCATTAGAACTCTGGTATTTTGCTGTTCCATTTTGACCAGAACCTGGTGAGCCTTGAATAGTTTCACAGGATGAAGTTCTGTACTATGTTTTCCTGTAAATCTAAGCCCAAGGTTGTAAACTGGTGGTCAGCCCTGCTGTATAAGTGTGTTTTATTTTGTTTACACTCCCTAGTGGTTTTTTCTTTCCTTTGTCTTTTTTCCCCTAATTAGTTGTCAACACATAAAAAGGGAGATTTCTTTAAATCATTTCTGGCTTGTCTTAAAATTTTTGGACCCGTCAACACTTGGCCCTTGTTCCGACATAGCAACCGCTTCCAGATGGGGCATGCACTCTTGGGTTCCCCAGGCCCACCTGGCCCACCTCCCTTCCCCTGCCACTGTTAGAAGCTGGAGTTTGCAACCTCTTTTAAAATGCTCTCCATCTTCTCAACATTTGTAAAGGGCAGCCTATCCTGGCTTTCTCTGCTACTTGCACTGGCTCCAGGAAGGTGAGTTTGTGTGGCCATGTGAGCTGTTGGGATGCCTTCTGGCT
Source organism: Nanger dama (assembly GCA_917880005.1). Lineage (NCBI taxonomy): Eukaryota > Metazoa > Chordata > Mammalia > Artiodactyla > Bovidae > Nanger > Nanger dama. Next base: position 714,334 of record CAKJTW010000132.1, on the reverse strand, counting down.
CATTCATGAGCAGAGGTTGGGAGGAGAGAGAGAAGCTGAAAAGCTTATCACAGTTCTGAGACGCTCCCTACCATTCCACCTGCATTACAGACGTGCAGAAGGTGTGTGAGGTGGAGGGTTGGGGTGGGGGGAGCGCTGCCACATGAACATCCATGTGCATCAGGGAGAGATGAGACCAAAAGAGCAAAGCGGCTTTGGGAATTTTCAAATGTCTTTTCCCCTCTTCTTCCTACCCTTATTGTTAGGCCCATGCCACAAAGGACGAGCAGGTGGCTGCTGTACCCAGCTGGGCTCCTTGTCGGCCCTGAAGCATGCAGTCCTCGGGCTCTACCTGCTGGTCTTCCTGATTCTCGTGGGCATCTTCATCTTAGCAGGTAAGAGCATCCTTTAAGGAAGTGAGCAGGAGGAGCGGATGGGAAATGGGGAGGGGGAGCCTCTGCTGTTCATTCCCACAGTCAGGAGTCCAAACAGCGCCCTTGTTACCATGGAAACCACAAAGTGAGAAGCTGGCTGGTCTTTCCGACCAGGCATGATCCTGAACAGCATTGTTCATGTCATGTTGGACGAGTTGGCAGGGGCTATGTGAGGGTGGGAAATCTCCAAGTCCCGGAGCACAGACCTAGCCACTCTTAAGAGGCTCCCCCCTTGTCCTGACTCATCGTGTTGACACTATGCATTACACTGGGCCTCCTCAGAGCTCTGTGCTGTGGTTTGTACTGAGCAGGCTGGTTCCCCTGTCCTGGGATATGATGGAAACAGTTATAAGACACTTCATTGCTGAGGTTAATCAGGGTTGTGGTCAACCTGCTGCCCCTCTGTGATTCCTGGGGGTGGGATGAATTTGCCCCAGGTCAGCCGGGCTCTTCTCCCCAGTTTCTACTTATAGAATAGGCTGGTGATGGTCTGGATTTTGGACCACATTCTCTAATCAGGAAGAAGCAGAGCTAATGGACTCAGGAAGGGATATGATGGAGGATCCCATACTTGGAGCAGTCCAGCTCACACACAGGTCATCCCACTGTGATGGAGATGGTGGAACACAGGCACGGAGGCCATGGTGCTCTCTCCTGACTCCCACCCAGAGGGAGGGATGCTCAATTCCCACCTATCTCTATGGAGATATGCAAGGCTTGACAAAGTGAGGCCAAGGCATCAGATCATTTCAGCATAGTTCATCTAACATGAGTGCCTACTTTGTGTCAGATTCCATGCTAGAATCAGAGACACTGATGAATAAGACCCAGGAGCTCCCTCCAGGAGGTCCCAGTGCAGGGGACAAGGCAGGAGCACAGAGGCAGAGTCCTGTCTCATGGCAGAACGCAACAGGGACTATGATGGTGCCTGTGAAGTTGACACACAAGTGCTGTGGTGATCCAGTGGAGGTGCAGAGAGAGGAAGAGAGGGTGCTGCATGGAGATTCTGGTGGGGAATGTGGGGGTTAGTCAAAGAAAGTCTCCTGCAACACAGAGCTGACTTGGAGTGCTGAGTGGAGTCCTTGACTAAAATCTTAATTCCTGCCCTTAACTCTGGGAGGGAAACACAGGAAAAGGGAGACTAAACTCTTGCAGATGACCCCTCAGGAGCGAGTCCTGGTCTTGTGTCACTTTCTGTCAATGAATCTAATCACTCGGACCCTGTGCTGGGATATTCAGTGCTGCCTTTGCCCTCAGATTTCCACACTCGGAGCAGAGGGTATCACTAGGGGTGGTATCTGTCTCATCAACCATCAACTTTGACCTGGGGGAGTAGCCAAGAGCAACAATGAAAGAAACTTATGATTCATCCCAGGGACCAAGAGATGATGTCCAGCCAAAGGGTTTTCTTTTTTTTTCGCACATGTTCTTGGGCTGCTCAGTGAGAGATTGGGATTTGGGTTTTGTGGGCTTGGCAGCCAAGACCATAACAAATTTCCAGAATTTTTGGAAAGTGTTTCAGTGCAGCAGGAAAGCTGAGCTATGGTGTTAAAACTACTCGGCTGAGTGAGAATTTTTAGGTGATGGAAGAGGGTCTAGAGGTGAGAGCCAGGCTGGTGGGGACCCTGGGGTAGGTCCCTGGAAGGCCTGGGAGGCCTGGAAGGGCATCGTCTCTTGGGCAGAGAAGGGTTGCTGGGGAACGAAGATTCCCTTCTGGAGTCTGATGGGCTGCCAGGTGGGAAAGGGTGGGCATAGTTCTGTGTGGTCTCAGAGGGTAGAACTAAGTGAATGGGTGGATTTTGTAACAAGACAAATTCCCATTCAAAACAGAGGAGGATTTCTAACCAAAAGGGCTACCCAGCTCGACACAGAGAATTGTTGTTTTTTTTTTTTTTCCTAGCTTGTAAGTTGAATGGGATTTACAATGACCATTCTGGAAGTTTCAGAAGGGAAGGTGGCACATGGTTTCCTAATCTCATGGAAAAGTTGCCTTGCTTCCTTAGTTATTCAGTGTGAAAACCTGGGGAGGATTTTGATCATCATAATTACCTTTGAACCCGAAGTTCATGAGTACCACAGTGCCTGTGGGGGATGAAGATTTAGGGAGTGGATTGGAACCAGTCTGATGAAGTAGAGTGTTGGGCTTTATCTCTTGGCTCTGTAGCCTGGCCACTGTCACCTCCCCAGGTTCTTGTCTGGAAAATCATGTGGGCCTCTGGATGGGTTTCCCAGGTGACTCAGGGGTAAAGAATTTGCCTTCCAAGCAGGAGACTCATGCTCGATGCCCGGGTGGGGAAGATCCCCTGGAGAAGGAAATGGCAACTTCTTGCCTGGGAAATTCCGTGGACAGTCCATGGGGTCGCAAAGAGTTGGACACAATAACTAAACCACAACAACAGCCAATAAAGGACTACCGTCCCCAGCTGCCTCTCCCTTGGAGAGGGGACTTAGGAATGTGATGGATAAGCCTGTGGTTCTTCAGAGGGGCTCTGCCTGAGCTTAGGTAGGAAGTTTCTTCCAATTGCCCTGATTGGAGACCTCCAGGGATGCTCTGTTTAAATACCAAGGTGATGGGAGATTTATGGTTCAGAGTAAACCAGAGCTAGCCTGGCCTTCTGGTAGATGTCCTGCCGGGGCTGCTCCCTCTTTGGGGACAGAATGTGTTCTCCAGCGCTCTGCAGAGGTCACCTGGCACAGGATGGGCTATGGACTAAATTGTGTCCCTTCCAAAATGTATGCATGAAGCTCTAACCCCCAATGTGATGGCATTTGGATGGTGGGGCTCTAGGGAGCTAATTAGGTCATGAGGATGGGGCTCTCATGATGGGATTGGTGACCATATAGGAAAAGAGGAGAGAGACACAGAAAGAGAAAGACAGAGATCTCTGCTAAGTGGGGACAGGGAGACAGGGCCCTCTGAAGCCAATAACAGAGCCCTCACCAACAACCACATCTGCCTGTGCTTTTTTTTTTGGCTGCCCTGGGTCTTTATTGCTGCATGAGGTCTTTAGCTGAGGCATGTGGCTTCTCCGTGCATTGCAGAGCATGGACTTTAAGAACATGCAGGCTCAGCAGTTGCAGACTGTGGGCTCCAGACCATGGGCTCAGTAGTTGTGGCGTACAAGCTTAGCTGCTCCGTAGCATGTGGAATCTTCCCAGGCCAGGTGAAACTGGTGTCCCCTGCATTGGCAGTGAACTTCTTAACCACTGGGCCACCAAGAAAGTCCTTTCTACACTTTGATCTTGGACTTCTTAGGCTCTACAACTGTGACAAATGAATGTTGGTTGTTTAAACCACTGGTCTGTGTTATTTTGTTACGGCAACCCTAGCTAACTAAGACAAGAGAAGTCCTGTTTGAACCACTCTTAGACTTCAAAACCTCCTCACTGACACAAAGCTTATGCATCTGACAATTGGATGCTAAAATCATCCACTGCAGTAAGTGCCATGTCTGAATACCTGATGGATAATATCTGATTGTAGAACAAATGCTTGTTCTTACTTCAATATTATAAAATTAAAACCTCATTACAGAAATTATTACTCTTTTTTTTAAAGGTTTTCCAATGTGGACCATTTTCAAAGTCTTCACTGAATTTGTTACAATGTTATTCTGTTTCATGTTTTGATTTTTTTGCCATGAGGCATCTGGGATCTTAGCTGCCTGACCCGGAATCAAACCTGCACCCCTTGCATTGGAAGGCAAAGTCTTAATCACTGGACTTCCAGGGAAGTCCCTATAAAATAGTATTCTTATAAAAATTCTCATGGGCTTCTCTCAATTTCTTGGTTTATCCAAATATTCAAAATAAAAGGCAAATACTGTACCTGTGGTTATGCAACATCTCAGCATCCCTTCTCAGAAGGTTAATCCAGCCATTACCCAAATTTTGTTCTCAATTGAGCTTTCTACCCAATCTACCTAACTATCCATCCCCCACCAGCATCCTCTTGGGAGCTTTCCTCTGATTCTTCCACACCATCGCTGGGTTCTGTACCCATGGGATTACATCATTTCCCAAGGAACCAGCATCAGTGCATTCTTCCCAAATTCCTCTAAGTTTTCAACTCATTTTATTATCTTCAACTCATTTATTATCATTTACTATCTATGTCTTCAACTCATTTTATTATCTGGATTGGTGGTTTCCCTATTATGTTTCCATTCTGTTCTGGGTTCATGTTTTAGACAGTACAGACTATCAGGCTTTACGTTCATGAACAAGAGAATTGAGGTTAGATGGTCACGTGCTCAGAAACTCCTTCATTTAGCACTTTAGGGAAGATGTCTCCTGTGATGGAGTTCAAGAGTTAGAAGAGGTTCACCCTTATCCATGACTGTTGTGAGACAGCACTGTGATGATGAAGGGTGGTCATCAGGACCTATGTCTTCTCCCCCTTGTCTGTCATGGCTCCACTGAGAAATCTGAATTCCCCTCACGGCAATGATACAGCAGAAAGGGGAATGTCTGGGGATCTAGTCTGGTGGAAAGAGGGGAGTGTTACAGCGATGCAGACTGCAGAACTGTACCAGCAGGAGCTCCTGGTGAAGTATGGGCTCCTCTCATGCCTTAATTGAATCCTCTCTTAACAGCAGCCGTCAGTCATTGCCATCAACAGCCTCAGGAAGTGCTTAACTTGCACATGAGTGCTTAGTGAGTGCAGGACCACAGAGTAAGCCCTGACATCTTCAGGCTGCCGTGACAAACTGCCACAGACCAGATGGTTTAAAAAACAAGCATTGTGGCAGGCTGGGAGGGATAGGCAGGGAAGGAGAAGGTGAGAAGAACGGAGCGCGCAGCACTGAAACGTATGCATTCCGATGTGTAAAACTATTACGTTGGTGCAAAAGTAATTTCGGTTTTGCATTGTTGAACTTTGCCACTTGATATTGGAACACGGTCTTAAATAAATGTGGTTCTGTTATTCAAAAAAGAAGCAAAGAGCAAATTAAACCCAAAGTAAGGAGCAAACAAAGCAAAACAAAACATTAATTTCTCAGCGTCCTGGAGGCTAGATAGTTTGAATTCAAGGTGCTGGCACATTCTGTCTGATGAGAGCTCACTTCTGGTTAATAGGTGGCTGTCTTCTTGCTGTGTCCTCATTGGAGGAAAGAGCAAGGAATTTCTCTGGGGTCTCTTTTATAAAGGCACTAATCCCATCCAGAGGACCCCACCCTCATGACTTAATTATCTCCCCAAGGCCCTACCTCCCTGATGGTAATACCTTCACTTTGGGGGTTAGGATTTCAACATATGAATTTGGGAGGAACACAAACATTTGTCTATAGCTGGGGAATAAAAGATGTAATTTTGCTCTGGGAGGATTTAAAAACATAACACACACATGCATTAGAACAGCATGATGTAGCTCATGCTCCATGCCAAATTCTGCAAAGGAGAGCCTGATTCTGGAGAGCTGGAGGGTTGGGGCAGTGTCAGCTTGAGAGAGCTGAACACCAGCTGACCCGAATGTTGTTTAAACTGAGCACTCCTTTTCAACTTTTTATATTGGAGTGTAGCCAATTAACAGGGCTTTCTTGGTGGCCCAGTGTAAAGAATCAGCCTGTCAATGCAGGAGATGTTGGTTTGATCCCTGGGTTGGGAAGATCCCCTGCAGAAGGCAATGGCAACCCACTCAAGTATTCTTGCCTGGGGAATCCTGGGGACAGAGGAACCTAGCAGGCTGCAGTCCCTAGTGACTAAACAATAATAGCCAACTAACAACGTTGTGATAGTTTCAAGTGGACAGCAAAGGGACTCAGCCATACACACGCATGTATCCTTTCTCCCTGGAACTCCCCTCCCATCCATGCAGCCACATACCACTGAGCAGAGTTCCCTTTGCTATACAGTACAGGACCTTGCTGCTTATCCATTTTAATACAGCAATGTGTACATGTACATCCCAAACTCCCTACCTATCCCTTCCTTACCTCCTTCCCACCCAACCCACTGCAACCATAAGTTCCTTCCCAAAGTCTGCGCATTTCTGTTTTGTAAATAAGCTCATTTGTATCATTTCTTTTTTTTTATTTTTAAAGATGACTTTTTTTTTTTTACTTTATTCTACTTTACAATACTGTATTGGCTTTGCCATACATTGACATGAGTCAGCCACAGGTGTACACGAGCTCCCAATCCTGAAACCCCTTCCCACCTCTCACCTCATATCATCTCTCAGGATCATCCCCGTGCACCAGCCCCAAGCATCCTGTATCCTGTATCGAACATAGACTGGCGCTTTGTTTCTTATATGATAGTATACATGTTTCAATGCCTTTCTCCAAAATCATCCCACCCTCTCCCTCTCCCTCAGAGGCCAAAAGTCCATTCTATACCTCTGTGTCTCTATTGTTGTCTCACATAGAGGGTCATCATTACTATCCTTCTAAATTCCATCTATATGTGTCAGTATACTATATTGGTGTTTCTCTTTCTGGCTTACTTCACTCTGTATAATCGGCTCCAGTTTCATCCATCTCATTAGAACTGATTCAAATTTATTCTTTTTAAGGGCTGAGTAATACTCCATTGTGTATATGTACCACAGCTTTCTTTTGAGATTGTACGTATAAAGAATATCATATTTCTCCTTCTTTATCTGACTTACTTCAGTCAGTATGACAGTCTCTAGGTTTATCCATGATGCTGTAAATGGCATTATTTCATTCTTTTTTAAAATGGTTTATTTATTTATTTGACTGTGCTGGGTCTTTGTTGCTGCACAGACTTTTTCTCTAGTGATGGAGGGTAGTGACTACTCTCTAGTTGTGGTGCCCAGGCTTCTCAATGCAGTGGCTTCTCTTGTTGCAGAGCAGGAGGGGCTCTCGGGCATGAGGGCTTCAGTAGTTGTGGCTCATGGGCTCTAGAGCACAGGGCTAACAGTTGTGACGCATGGGCTTAGTTGCTTTGTGGCACGTGGGATCTTCCTGGACCAGGGATCTAACCCATATCCCCTGCATTGGCAGGTGGATTTTTTACTACTGAGCCACCTGGGAAGCCCTATTTCATTCTTTTTTATGGCTGAGTGATATTCCATTGTCTATATGTGCCAAGTCTTCTTTATAGATTCTTCTGTCAATGGAAATTTAGGCAGCTTCCATGCCTTGGCTGCAATGAACATTGGGTTGCACCTCCTTTTGGATCACTTTGTTTCAAGCAAGTCTGTCTCTGACTTGGCAACCAGGGAACAGTGTGCTCAGAGCCCACATCCCTTTATACCACAGGTGACCAATACCATCGTGCATCTTGGAATTTAAAGCGCGATGCCCTCAACCTTCCCTGGGACACTGGCCGAAATAACATGCGCAGTGCCATCCTGTGCTTACCGTGAGGCTGCCCTTGAGGACCGTGTTTGTTCTGTCACGCAATGTCCACGAACAGGGCCTGTAGAGAGAGGTTTTCTGCCTTAGTCTCAGAAGGAGAAGTACTTATCCTGAGGAATGAGTTTGTTTTCATCGAAGGAGGCTGCGGATCTTAAAGTAATTAAAATCACTTTCAGGGAGGTAGTTAATGCAAACTGAGAGCTGCAGTCACCCCCTTGTAGGATGTGTGAATTTGTAGGCAACTAAAATGGGAACCTGGAGACCTTTATGGTCCACTCACAGCAAGTGTACTGACTTCCTGGAAACTTTTTTCTGCTAGTCTCATTTTTGCTTTCATTTAGCATCTCCAAATTGTTTTTCCTTTATATTGTTCTCATCTCCTGTTATTTAAGAGTATTTCACGTATCCTCATAAACTGCCTTAATCCTTTTTTGGAACAAGGTAGGGTGTTATGCCCAGTTTGGTCTTTTAAAGATAATTCTGGGGACTTCCCTGGTGGTCCAGTGGTTAATACTCTATATTTGCAATGCAGAGGGTTCAGGTCTGATCCCTGGTTGGGGAATTAAGATCCCACATGTGGCGAGGTGCTGCCAAAAGGAAAAAGTAATGATCTTACCTACTATATTCAGTGCTGCAAGTGCATGTTGTCTTAAATATGTGAATGAGTGAATGAATGACAGAGACAGGGCAACTTGGAGGGGATCTTATTTATGCAAAAAGATGGTTTTTCTGTTTGAGCCAAGTATCTAAAGGACATGGTAAATATGGAGTTACTGTCCAAGACCATGGCTCATGGAAGAGGTAGGTATATAGGTATGCTATATTCAGATACACATTTCATGGTATCTACTGTACTGGCATCACAGCCTTCAGGGAGAAGATTAGGATAGACAGGGCCATGCAGCACTTTATTCTGGTTAATGCCATGGACTCTGAAGCCAGCGTGTCTGGGTTTGACTCTCCCATTCTCTGTAACCAGCTATGTTGCTCAAGGGACCTGAACTTTCTCTACCTGAGTTTCTTCATCTGAAAATGAGAGAAATAATTATACCTGCCTCACTGGGTTGTTCAGTTCAGTTGCTCAATTGTGTCCAACTCTTTGCGACCCCATGGAGTGTAGCATGTCAGGCTTCCCTGTCCATCACCAACTCCCAGAGCTTGCTCAAACCTGTGTCCATCGAATCAGTGATGCCATCCAACCATCTCACCCTCTGTTGTCCCCTTCTCCTCTTCCCCTCAATCTCTCCCAGCATCAGGGTCTTTTCCAATGACTCAGTTCTTCACATCAGATGGCCAAAGTATTAGAGTTTCAGCCTCAGCATCAGCCCTTCCAGTGAATATTCAGGATTGATTTCCTTCAGAATGGACTGGTTGGATCTCCTTGCAGTCCAAGGGACTCTCAGAGTCTTCTCCAACACCACAGTTCAAAAGCATCGGTTCTTCAGTGCTCAGCTTTCTTTATAGTCCAGCTCTCATATCCATACATGACTACTGGAAAACCATAGCTAGATGGTTTTGACTAGATGGACCTTTGTTGGCAAAGTAACATCTCTGCTTTTTAATATGCTGTTTAGGTTGGTCATAGCTTTTCTTCCAAGGAGCAAGCGTCTTTTAATTTCATGGCTCCAGTCACCATCTGCTGTGATTTTTGAGCCTAAAAATAAAGTCTGTCACTGTTTCCATTGTTTCTGCCTCTGTTTGCCATGAAGTGATGGGACCAGTTGCCATGATCTTAGTTTTTTGAATGTTGATTTTTAAGCCAACTTTTTCATTCTCCTCTTTCACTGTCATCAAGAGGCTCTGTAGTTCTTCCCTGCTTTCTGCTATGAGGGTGGTGTCATCTGCATATCTGAGGTTATTGATATTTCTCCCAGCAATCTTCATTCCAGCTTGGGCTTCATCCAGCCTGGCATTTTGCATGATGTACTCTGCATAAGTTAAATAAGCAGGGTGACAGTATACAGCCTTGATGTACTCCCTTCCCAGTTTGGAGCCAGTCTGTTGTTCTATGTTCAGTTCTAACTGTTGCTTCCTGACCTGCATACAGTTTTCCCAGGAGGCAAGTAAGGTGGTCTGGTATTCCCATCTCTCGAAGAATTTTCCACAGTTTGTTGTGACCACATAGTCAAAGGCTTTGGTGTAGTCAATAAAGCAGAAATAGATGTTTTTCTGAAACTCTCTGCTTTTTCTATGATTCAACAGATGTAGCCATTTAATCTCTGGTTCCTCTGCCTTTTCTAAATCCAACTTGAACATCCAGAAGTTCATAGTTCAGGTACTGTTGTAGCCTGGCTTGGACAATTTTGAGCATTACTTTGCTAGCGTGTGAGATGAGTGAAATTGTGTGGTAGTTTGAATATTCTTTGGCATTGCCTTTCTTTGGGATTGGAATGTGTTGTTATGAGAGTTAATAATATATATCTAAAGCATTTAGAAAAGAGCCTGGCACACATTAAACATGATAAAAGTAGGGGGAAGGGTGTGGGATGAATTGGGAGATTGGGACTCATACATATACACTATTGATACTATGTGTGAAATCAATAACTAGTGAGAACCTACTGCATAGCTCAGGGAACTCTACTCAGTGCTTTAGGGTAACCTAAATGGGAAGGAAATCCAAAAAGAGGGGATATGTGTATACGTATAGCTGATCCCCTTTGCTGTGCAGCAGAAACTAACGCAACATTGCAAAGCAACTATACTCCGATAAAAAGAAAAACACAATAAGAGTAGTAGTTGTTATAATTGCTGTTACAGTAATACTACCCTTGGTGGCTCAGATGGTAAAGAATCTGCCTGCAATGCGGAGACACAGGAGATGCAGATTCGATCCCTGGGTCAGGAAGAGCCCCTGGAGAAGGGAGTAGTAACTTCTCTTCCCCACTCCAGTATTCTTGCCTGGAGAGTCCCACGGACAGAGGAGCCTGGTGGGTCAGTCTATGGGGCTGCAGAGAGTTAGGGACGACTGGGTGACTGACACGCAAACAAATCACAGCACTGCCACTCCTGCCAGTATTATTACTCTTGCCTTTCCTTGTTTTCTTTGCCGTCAGTTGCTTGATAACATAAACTGAGAGTCAGAAAAACTTGGGTTTAGCCCCATTTCCTCCACTAACACCATGTAATCGTGGGAAAAAAAAATCACTTTTCCATCTGAACCTTTGTACACTCGTTTAAAAAATGAGCAGGTTGGACTAGATCAGTGTTTCTCAGACTTTGACCGTTACCCGCATTAACAAATACATTTCACATGACAAGTAGTTCACACATATGTTCATAACTGAAATAATCTTAAATGTGTGATGAATACTGATGACTTTCTATTCTATTCTGTTCATTCAGCAAAAGATGGTCACAACCCATATTTTTTTATGATCCACAAATGAGGTACAAACCTAAATCTGAAAAACAGTTGACTAAAGGAGAGTTCTGTTGGTCTATGTGTCTTTCAAACATTCTACGACAAGAGTCATATTCTCTTCAGTATAACGGCTTCCCTGATGCCTCAAGTAAAGAATCCACCTGCAAGGCACGAGATGCAGGAGCTGTGGGTTCGATCAGTGATATACCCTGGAAGAGGATATGGCAGCCCACTCCAGTATTCTTGCCTGGGATAGTCCATGGACAGAGGAACCTGGCAGGTTACATGGGGTCGCAAAGAGTGGGACGCAACTGAGCACTTCAGTATATGGATTTTGAGAGAAAATTTCTGAGTTCAAGTCCAGGCTGTGTCTCTGAATGTATCTATAATCTTAAGGCAAATCATTTAACCTTTCAAATCCTCAGTTTCCTCTTCTACCAAATAGGATAACAATGGTACCTCCCCGCTAGGACTGTTGTGAAGATGAAATTAATTCATGTATGAAAACTCTTAGTGCCCAACACGTAGAAAATGATCAATAAATATTAGATATGATTTTGGTTTTACTATCATCATCATCATCATTATTGGAACAAGCAGAGGGATTTTGCTGTCAGAATAGCAAAGGATTGAAACCTCTTCATTTTGCCTGTGCACCCAGTGGCTCTGTGTATAAACAGAGGGAACTAAGCATGCCCAGTGCTGTGGGAGGCGATGTGCTCAGAGCCCACATGGTTTCAATAAACTCACTGGGGTAGGGAAGCCTGGAGACCCTGAGGGACCCTGGACTTGCAAAGGCAACGATGGGGTCAGGATGCCGAGAAACAGAACAATGTCTCCAGCAGTGCGGGTGAGCCAGCTCTGCAGTGCCACTTGGGAGCTGAGCCTTGGAAGGGGTCTCAGGGGAATGCCATGAACACCCTCCCTCCCAGGGCAGGAACCTCCTCCTGACTTCCAGATGGAGGCGGCAGTGTGCTTTGAAGAGCAGCCATGGACAGAGCCGCCACAGCTCCTGCTCTTACGGACCGGAGTCACAATCCTAGTCACCCTCGACTGCCCCATACTCGCTGTTTCTCATTTCTCTGGCAGGAGCAATTCACAGTGAGGCTCTTCCCTCACCCTCATGATTATTCTTCAGGAGTTGAAAACACCAGGCTCAGCAAGCCCCATTCCTTCAACAGTCATTCGTGAGACCTGGTTTGCAGACCTCTGTGAGATTCCCCGGTCTTGCACATTATAAGTTAATGTGCCTGCTGCAACCCACTCCAGTGTTCTTGCCTGGAGAATCCCAGGGACGGGGGAGCCTGGTGGGCTGCCGTCTGTGGGGTCACACAGAGTCGGACACGACTGAAGCGACTTAGCAGCAGCAGCAGCAGCAGCAGCCCCCCCTTCTAGGACTTCCCAGGTAGTGCTAGTGGTAAAGAACCCACCTGCCAGTGCAGGAGACATAAGAGACACGGATTTGATCCTTGGCTTGGGAAGATCCCCTTGAGAAGGGAACGGCAACCCCTCCAGTATTCTTGCCTGGAGAATCCCATGGACAGAGGAGCCTGGCGGGCTACAGTCCATGGCGTCACAAAGAGTCGGACACAACTGAAGTGACTTAACATCATCTTGAGCGTCCCCTTTTAGTCCAAAAGCAAGCTCTTTCTGATAAGGCACTGTGTCTTATTTGTCTTTGCATTCCCAGAGCCTAATGTAATACCCTGCAAACATAGTAGGTGCTCATTTAATGTGTGGCCTAAACTGAACACCTCAATATAATGGCCATCCTCCCAACATGCGTGCATGCTCAGTTGTTCAGCCGTGTCTGACTCTTTGAGACCCCATGGACTGTAGCCTGCCAGGCTCCTCTGTCCATGGGATTTCCCAGGCAAGAATACTGGAGTGGGTTGTTATTTCCTTCTCCAGGGATTAAACTCATGTCTGTTGTGTCTCCTGCACTGGCAGGTGGATTCTTTACCACTAATGCCACCTGGGAATACCACAGGTTTTAGTGGTAAACAGAATTAGACACGAGACTCCTGGTGTGGTCTGGCCAGGACGGGGTGTGCTGGGCTGTGACCAACATTGTTTTTGTTTTGGCCATACCACATGGCATTTGGGATCTTAGTTCCTTGACCAGGGATCGAACCCGTGCCCCTTATGGAAGCTCGGATTCCTAACCCCTGGACTGCCAGGGAATTCCCAGATCACCTTGGATCTGGACCCTCTGTATATGCTGACGTAGCCGAAATTTGCATAAACCTTCCTGGCAGTGACACCACCTCCAAGTGATGGAGTGCTGGGCAGTCATGAATAATCAGGGCCTCTATCTACCCACCCCAAGCCCAGATTTCTCTGAAAAGAAACACTGCCTCCTGAGGGCTCCTCCATCCCACATCAGTACAACTGGCTTTTGATGGCTTTGTTGTTGCCTTTACTTAAATGCAGATCTTGTTAGTGATCCCAGTTCAATGTCATCACGCTGCTTTCTGCCAAGTGTTAGAGCCTGTTGGATGAGTTTGAATCCGGAGTCAGACATCTGTCACTGAGCTTTGCCTTTCAGCAGTGTGTCATCAGTCATTTCTGGGCCAGCATCCCAAGCCGCTCCCTCCCTACAGCCTGCCGCCACGTGGACGGCTCCCAGGAAGACAGGACCCAAGGCACGCCAGCTGCTGTCCCGTGAGGTGACAGACCCCCACCAACCTTCCCCTCCTGAGAGACCACCTTTCTCCTTCATCACACCTTGGGCTTCCCACCTTCTTACGCCATCAGGGCTCCCTGGAAGTACTCCAGCCTCACCTTAGCTCCAGGGCAGAAGGATAAAAAGGAGGAAGAGATTTGACATCCTACAGCTCCACACAAGATTCCACTGGATGGGGGAACTTTATGTCTCTCTGACTCTGATGGAGGCTAACCATCCCTGAGATGAGAAAAGTGGGCCCCCAGGAAGGTCACCTACAAATCTGACAATATGCTCTCTTGGTCTTTAGTCAAATTGTTGCAAAAATTGGATGTGACAGGGCAGAGGACCTGTCTCAGCTACATCCCCTAGACTCCTTCTTCTAGATGAAGTGCCAAATCCAGCCACTGCCTGTTTTTGTCAATAAAGTTTTATTGGCACACAGTTACGCCCATTAATTTATATCTTATCTACAGATGCTTTTGTGCTACCAGGGCAGAGTTGAATGGTTATTTCAGAGACCAGGGGTCTCCGATGGCTCAGCAGGAGACACAGCTTCAATACGTGGGTTGGAAAGATCCCCTGGAGAAGGAAATGACAACCCACTCCGGTCTTCTTGTCTGGGAAATCTCATGGACAGAGGAGCCTGGTGGGCTACAGTCCATGGGGTCACAAGAGCCAGACACGACTGAGCACAGCAACAACAGAGACTAGATTGCCTGCAAAGCTAAAGATAATTACTCCCTGGCCCTTTACAAAAGTTTGCTGACCCCTCCTCGGGCTTGTCCTGACCACTAGCAAACCTTTCATCATTCGCTTCTGGGTCGTGCTTCATGGTTTTCAAAGAATTTTCACATATGCAATGTCATCTAATCCTTCGAATAATTGAAGGACTCCAGAAAACAGTTCTCAGTATCTGGATGAGGAAACAAGCTCAGAGCAGTTGCCTGTGCCGGCCTGTGGACCCCCGCCAGGCAGCAGGAACCTGGACCAGGACAGCAGACATGGGTGAACCTGGGACTGCTCTTACCCCAGACGCCAGCTTGTGGCATCACCTACTGCTCAGCACCCAAGTGCACAGGGGCTAGAGGTAGACTGCCAGGGTACCGGTCTTGGCTTTGCCATGTACTGTGTGACCTTGGGCAGGTTATTCAAGCTTCCTGAGTCTTGGCATCCCCGTCTATAGAGTGGCAGTGGTAACACTCACTTTACAGTCCTGTGGTGAGGCTTATGTTACTCCATCCATATAAACTGCTTACACTAGCCTGTGGCATGTAGTTACGAGTAAATATCACCAGTTCTGTTAAATGATTGTAATCAAGAATAATGCCCATCAACTGGGGAGTTCCCTGGTGGTCCAGTGTTTAAGACTCGAGCTGTCATTGCCCAGGGCTCAGATTCAGTCCCTGGCCTGGGAGCTAAGATCCCACAAGCCACAGGGTGTGGCCAAAAACCAACAAACCAACCAAAACTAAAAAGCCTCCCATCAACTGTACCACAATCCAGCCCTCATTTCACATGGTTCTGGAGAAGACTCCTGAGAGTCCCTTGGACAGCAAGGAGATCAAACCAGTCAATCCTAAAGGAAATCACCCTGAATAGTCATTGGAAGGACTGAAACTCCAGTATTTTGGTCATCTGATGAGAACAGCTGACTCAATGGAAGAGTCCCTGACGCTGGGAAAGACTGAAGGCAGAAGGAGAAGACAGTCTCAGAGGATGAGATGACTGGATGACATCACTGGTGCAATGGACATGAACTTGGGCAAACTTCAGAAGATGGTGAAGGACAGAGAGGCCTGGCATGCTGCAGTCCATGGGGTCCCAAAGAGTCAGACATGACTGGGCGACTGAACAACAATACAGAAAGTACTGAGAGAGACTTGTGAATTGTTTTGATTTCTCTCCCAGAAGCCAGGATTGGAGGAAACTTTAGAGGCACTGTAACACAGCAGCCAGGTCTTGCTAAGAAAAGAGCTTACTTATTTAAGCAAATAAGCTTGCTTGAGTAAGGCTATTGCTTCCTTCTGCAGCTTTTAACCCCCTCTTCATGGCTCAGTATTTGCACCTGTGAAGCCTACCTTTCCATCTGCTTTCTGGTTCTATCTTCTGCTGTGCATGCCCTGAATTATCACGTAGATCTCATCACTAATTGATGACTAAGAGAGTGGTCTGGGATTGAAGCTGAGCCACTATCTCTTGTTCTCTGCACTTTTGGAGAAAAGTTATAAACTCTGGGAATTTTTTGCAATGATTCTAAGCATTATGCCTCATCTGCCCCTGCCCAGGGGGCTTGGAGCCCTCTGGCATCAAATCCAAAACAACAAACGCTTGTTCAGTGCCAACAGCATGCCTGAGCACTGTGTTAGACACAGAAAGATGTCAAGAGGGATGAGGAGAGGCACTGGCCATAAAGACTGTACCAACTGGAAGAGCAGATGTGCACAGATAAACTGTAAAACACAGCATAGAACAAAGAACAAAAGTTTTGGAACCAGGCAAACCTGAGTCCAAATATCAGTTGATCATTTATGAGTTATGATCTGGGAAAATTACTTAAACCTCATTTTAAAAAAACATTAAATTGAGGGTAATAATGATCACTTGACTGCAGGCATGGAATTAAAAGACACTTGCTCTTTAGAAGAAACGCTATGACCAACCTAAACAGCCTATTAAAAAGCAGAGACATTACTTTGCCAACAAAGGTCCGTGTAGTCAAAGCCATGGTTTTTCAAGTAGTCATGTATGGATGTATATGGATGTGAAAGTTGGACCTTAAAGAAGGGTGAATGCAGAAGAATTGATGCTTTTGAACTGTGGTGTTGGAGAAGACTCTTGAGAGTCCCTTGGACTGCAAGGAGATCCAACCAGTCCATCCTAAAGGAGATCAGTCCTGGTTGTTCATTGGAAGGACTGATGCTGTAGCTGAAACTCCAATACTTTGACCACCTGATGTGAAGAACTAACTCTTTGGAAAAGACCCTGATGCTGGGAAAGATTGAAGGCAGGAGGAGAAGGGGATGACAGAGGATGAGATGGCTGGAGGGCATCACTGACTCATGAGTTTGAGCAAGTTCCAGGAGATGGTGAAGGACAAGGAAGCCTGGCGCACTGCAGTCCATGGGGTTGCAAAGAGTCGTTTGAGACTGAGCGATTAAATAACAACCAGTGTTGTGAGGATTCAGTGAAATAACACATGAAGTGTCTTGCATGATTGATCCTGTTTTAGGGGCTCCCTGCTATTGTCTCTAAGAAATCCCTCAGAGCTGGGAAACTGAGTTTTTGGCCCCAGCTGTCCTTCCAGCTGAGCAGCCCAGCATGGTCTGATGGCTGGCAGGCATCTCTGTGCTCCTTTGTGAGATCATTTTAGGAGCAAACCAAAGGATGCAAGGAATTGGGGCAGTGTGTGTGCTCAGTCACTCAGTTGTGTATGACTCTCTGAGACTCCATGGACTGTAACCCGCCAGGCTGTCCATGGATTTCCTAGCAAGAATACTGGAGTGAGTTGCCATTTCCTCCTCCAAGCGATCTTCCCAACCCAAGGATCGAACCCCCATCTCCTGCACTGGCAGGCGGGTTCTTAACCACTGAACCACCTTGGAAGCCTGTAATTAGGGCAGAGGGTGGGGTACGTCCCCTTTGTGTGTTGTCGGCTCGCCCTGCTGGGGTGGTCTCATTCTGCAGCCTCCCCTCCTCGGGAAATCCCTTAAGAGAGGCAGGTTGGGCTCTGCTCCAGCTTAGGGCACATGGGTGGCCTCTCCCAGTAGTCCCTTACCACACTCCTCTCTGATGAGAGCATCACTCAGGGTTCAGCTGTCATTCTGGGGGCTACCTGGAGGCAGCTCTCCTTTTCTCAAGGTCTCCTCTCTATGTGGGGTCTTTGGAATCTCCACCCTGACTTAGCACCTTCATGAACATGGAGGAGGGCAGCGAAGGTGTCTGAAGTGACTTCTAGGAGGTGATGGTGCCAGTTCCAAGGGCGGAGAAGTCGGGAATCCTTCAGAGTTCTGGCCATGCTGAGTCACCCTGGGAGGGATTCCTTCTACAAAGTGCTTTGTTTCTCTTTCTTGCTGTTGTCAATGACAACGGGGTCTGGCCAGTTATCCTCGGACTAACAGACTAACGTTTCAGCATATTATCTGCCAGGGTTTGGGAAAAACACATCTTTCTGGGAGGAGTGGGGGAAAGACGTCTCTGGTTTTACCAATTAACACCTGTCTCCTGGCCATTAGCAGCCCTGGAGGCTGAATAAACAAGCAGATTGCCTTGGGGAAATCAATGCCCTTTCAGGATCTATAAAAGCAGTGAGTACCCTTTGGCTCCGAAATCTACTGCTTGACTCAGTGCAATGATTTCAAAGGAAAACGGCAGGTGTCCAGAAGTCCTAGTATGTTATCCAGCATCACTCAAAACTAGAGAAAACTTGAACGTCCAACCTTAAGGGATTGTTTCACTAAATGACTGTAAATCAACACAAAGGAATAGTACACAGCCATTCCAAATGATAACTATGAAGCAACATGGAGAAGTGTTTATGAAATTGTGTGTCAAGGGAGAAAAGACTGCCCAGTTGCGTGTGTAGGCTCCAGTGCGATTGGGCAAGTAGATGTGTGTATGAAGGGAGAAAGGGTGGAAGGGAACTTGGAAGAACGAAAACAACTGTGGTAGAGCAAGGCTTATTGGTACACATTCTTTCTCAATTTCCTCTAATGTTGTTGGTGATTTAATAAAACCACCCTTTAAAAAAAGCCACGGGAATCCTGTAACCCAGGGAACACAACACCGTGCTCCCAGCGTCCTTTTATTATTGTTTAGTTGCTAAGTTGTATCTGACTCTTTTGCGACCCCATGGACTGTAGCCCACCAGGCTCCTCTGTCCATGAGATTTCCCAGGCAAGAATACTGGAGTGGGTTGCCATTTCCCTCTCCAGGGGATCTTCCTGAATCAGGGATCAAACCTGCGTTTTATGCATTGGCAGGCAGGTTCTGAGCCACCTGGGATGATTAGGACAGAGGAAAATTGTCTGTACAGGCCAGAGAGAGAAGCTGTGGCGCTGGGTGGGTTAGTTTGTATTGGGTTGGGCTCTTACTATCACCTCCAAGGACTAGCTAGCCCAGCCAGGAAGAGCTGTCAGAACGTTGAAATATACAGAAAATTAAACACATGGACGATACGCAGCCTCCCATGGGGAAGAGGAAGGACCTGGCTTCCTTGGTCTCAGCTCACGTACACCAGTGCAGTGTCCCCAGGGATGGGAGGCAGCACTGGTGGGGGGGCACTCACGTTCTATGGTGGGCTCCGTCTTTGGTCTCTCCTAGGCAAGTCAGCACACCCCCTTGGAGGACAGGTCTCCACACCATGGTCCAGCGCCTGGCGCTTGATCTTAACACCAACACTAGCTGTATAGCCGGAGGTGGGGGAGGCCTTGCCCCCGGAAAGGCCTTGCCCCCTGGAAACCTGACCGTTTGGCTCATCAGCGATTATCAGCTGTTGGCTACCTAGAAAACCTATTTCTACACTTGAGGCTCTTCAGAGGTTATATCGGGGTCTCCAGGTTGATGATGTCTGGACTACCAGCTCGGAAAAGCTCCCCGATCCCATGACTATACCCCCTTTGCATCCACTTAGCCCATCTTTCCCCTCACTCTTGTATAAGGCTGCTGGTTTCTGTCACTCACCACTAAACCATGACCTGTGAGGGCCACATGTGAATACCTTTGAATCAAGCACACTAGATTTTGAAGTTACACAGACCTGGACTCTAGTCCCAATCTGCTCTTTTTCACTCTGTGACTTCTGGCAAATTACTTAACCTCTTTGAGCTGCAGTTTGCTTCTTAGTGAGTCGTGATCCTAATGCCATCCTCTGAGTAATGTGGTGACCCTTGGATTGAGGCAGTGTATTGAAGCGCCCACCATTTCTCTTGGGAAGGAGTCCCAGTACACCATACATTATGGTAATTCTTGGCATGGCCCACATCATAAACTATTTAGGCCATACTAACTTATTTTTTCTCTTAGAGCTGAGCGCTCAAATAGGTATTTTGTAAGAGATCTAAGTGGGGTTGATTGAGTGGGTGTATCCAGGGTATCTCTTATATTCCAGGGAAAGAGTTAGCATCAGTGTTTTGGGCGTTGCTGAGATGGATGAAGTTATCACCACTTTGAGACCCAGGCTCCTAGCTTGGAGCCCCTGCCCTGCCCCCATACTTTAGAGAGCCCCCTCCACCCCTCTGCTGACCACATCACTTCCCACAAGGCGAGGAATCCTGGGGACCAAGAGAACATGACCGCCTGGAGCCCTTAACTTGGCCCCCTGGTTTCTGCACCAGGGACCTGGCACTGAGAAATTTCCTGCCCCGAAGGCCCAGATCTCTTCCAGGGCTTTTGGACCATTTGCTGAGGGCTAATCACATTGCTGGCCAGAGGGTGGCAAAGCCGGAGCTGTTTGCAGGTGTTGAGGGGATGGGAGGGTGGAATCAGGATGTCGGGGTGTCCCCAGGCATGGGTGTGAGGCACACTGCGGTACAGAGCCGCTCGGGGGTGGGAGGGTGAGGGTCCCCTCACTAGACGGGGGGCCTGGACCAGGTTCTGGGAAGGCGTCCATGGCCTCTGGCTCTTGTCAAATGCCAGGCGTGGGTGAGTTAATGGCTATGAGTGTGCTGGTGGCACTGCCTCAGCCCCCAAGGCCGCCTCCACTTGGCAGTGGCCATGTGCTAAGCCCAGCCCCTTCCTGGGGGCTCTGGACCTGCGCTGGCCACAGGGACTGTGCTCAGAGTCAGTGGGAGCGCGATGAGGGTGGTGGGGGAGTGCGTGGGGTGGGTGATGCTCTCAGCCCAGGCCTCGCAGGAGGAAGGGCACTCAGAGAGCCGCACGTCCTCCCTGTGCCTTCCAGGTCTCTGCTGGGGGCCCTGTTGATGCCCTCAGACTTGCGCAGGACCAGCCTGCTGGCCCAGCTCTCGTTCTCTCAATGGCAGCTCTGCTCCCGTCAGCTGGGGCAGTGTCCACCCCGCCACCGCCCCCCCGTCCCTCTGCGGGAGCCGTGCCTGTGCCCACCGGCTGTCTTCACCAGGCCGCCTGCCGTGGAGGGTGCAGACCCAAAGCACTGCCAGGCTTCAGGCAGGGTGGCTCCCCTCTGGCTCCAGTCCTGTGAGCATAATTGGTTTCTCCCATGAGAGCTCTTTTAAAGGGCTGTGGTCACCGCGGAAGGGGGTGGATGATTTATCGCTGCCTCGCTGCCCTCTTCTTGCTTTTCACGTGGCAACTACGGCCTGATGCCCAGCTACCCAGTTTGTGGTGCTCGAAGCCCCCGCCTCCCCACAGGGCAGCTGCCGCCCTCACCACCACAGCTGCCACCACGTCACATCACGTTCTATTTTACATCTGCCGTTTCACTTGGCGAGGGGAATATCGTCCCCATTTACAGATGAGAAAACCAAGGTTCATGAGATCGCTGGTTCCCACAGGTGACTAAGTTTCCATTTAGTTTATTGTTTATTTATATATTTATTTTTTTACTGTGACGCGCAGTGTGGGGGCCCTTACTTCCCGACCAGGGATTGAACCCATGTATCCTGAATGGGAAGCCCAGAGTCTTAACCACTGGACCACTGGGGAAGTACCTTCATTAAGTTTAATTGGCACCTGTGCCAGAAGTCAGAGCTGGGCTCAGCCTGGGGTTTCCCAACCAAAAGCTGGTTCTACATACCCGTGCGACCTCCGCGCGGTTTCTACCCGCCCCAGTGAGGGGAGGAAGCTCAGCTTGGAAGCAGAGTTCTGTCCACAGCTCAGGTCTCCCTGAATTCACCATGGCGTCCCCACGGCTCACAGCCTCTGGATAAGAAGTAGATAGAGAAACGGAGGCATCTGGTTATGAAGGGCAAGGAGGATGGGTTTTCACGAAGAAGGCTATTTCCAAGTCAATCCATAGTTCCATCCATTTGGAACTTCCCATGGCCTGGCCATGCAGGGTTTTTAATAACGTCTGCTTTTTTAGCACACATTATACAAACAGATCCACAGAACGGGTTGTAACGTATCATAAATGACAGTAAAAAGCATGAACTCCCGAGGATGAATTTTAAAATTTTCTTGATAACACACAGGGTGATGGAGACATTCCCGCTCCTTTCTGCACCCACTGCTTTTGATTTAACTAGGCGTTTGGACTGGAATAGTTGTCCCCCCCTCCCTTTCAATCTTGGAAAATGTCTCACAGCTGTAGCCGCCTGCTCTCAGCTGTTTGTTTTTCTTCCTTGGAGAGGGACTTGGGAAGGTTACCCACCAAACCCCAGGGGAAAATGCAGTTTGAAGGCGCACCAACCTCGAACACATGGGGCCTAGGCTGCACTCTGTATCCCAAAGAGCAGAAAAGCTGCCCAGGGGTCCTGACCGCCCTCAGAGTGGGGCTGGCCGCAGGCCCTCTGCCTTCACATTTGACGGCAGAGAAGGTGGGGGAAGGGGAGAAGGTTCCAGCCCACAGGCCCCAGGCCAGGCCCTGAAACTTCAGTTGTAAAAGCTGAGCTGGGGCTGCATCAGTGGCTCGCAGGCGGCCCATTTATCATCTGGCCTTGGGTGGGACTGACCAGAGTCTGAGTAATGTTTGCCTGGGGCGCGTGTGTGGACCCAGCGGGACACGCCCCTCAGCCCCACCCTCACCCCAGGGGACGGGTCCCCCAGACCCAGCAGAGGCTTCTTCCATCTTCCTGCCCCCACCCCACCCCAGCTCCTCTCTTTAGTTCCCCTTAAGAATTTTTTTTTTTTAATGTGGTAAAATAGACCTAAAGTAAAACTTAGCATCTCAACCACTTTAAAGTGTATGATTCAGTGGCATTAAGTACATCCACATTGCTGTACAACCATCTAGGAGAAGGCAATGGCAACCCAGTCTAGTACTCTTGCCTGGAAAATCCCATGGATGGAGGAGCCTGGTGGGCTGCCGTCCACGGGGCTGCACAGAGTCGGACACGACTGAAGCGACTTAGCAGCAGCAGTAGCAGTACATCTCTACCATCCATCTCCAGATTTCTTCTCAAACTGAAACTCTGTAGCCGTGAAACATCGACTATCCATTTCCCCTACCCCTTGCCCCTGGCTCCCACCCTTCTGCTTTCTGTCTCAATAAATTTGACTATTCTAGGGACCTGGGGTCGCTAAGAGTCGGACACAACTGAGCAACTTCCCTTTCACTTTTCACTTTCATACATTGGAGAAGGAAATGGCAACCCACTTCAGTGTTCTTGCCTGGATAGTCTCAGGGACGGGAGAGCCTGGTGGGCTGCCGTCTATGGGGTCTCACAGAGTTGGACACGACTGAAGTGACTTAGCAGCAGCAGGGACCTCATATATGTGAGATCTACAGTATTTGTCCTGTTGTGACTGGCTGATTTCACTTAGCATAGTTAATATCCTCAAGTTTCATCCATTTTATAGCATGTGTTAGGACTGCCTTCCTTTTTAAGGCTGAGTAATATTCCTTTGTGTGTGTCTATATATTTTGATGCTGGGAAAGATTGAAGGCAATAGAAGGGAGCAACAGAGGATGAGATGGTTGGACGGCATCACTGATACAATGGATGTGAATTTGAGCAAACTCCAGGAGATAGGGAGGGCAGGAAAGCCTGGTGTGTTTCAGTCCATACGGTTGCACAGAGTCAGACACAACTTAGCAACTGAACAACAAATACTCCTTTATGTGCGTCTGTATATACCTCGCTTTCTGTTTATTCATTCACCTATCAGTGGATACTTGCTGCTGCTGCTGCTAAGTTGTTTTAGTCGTGTCCAACTCTGTGCGACCCCATAGACGGCAGCCCACCGTGCTCCCCCGTCCCTGGGATTCTCCAGGCAAGAACACTGGAGTGGGTTGCCATTTCTTCTCCAGTGCATGAAAGTGAAAAGTGAAAGTGAAGTCACTCAGTTGTGTCCTACTCTTAGCAACCCCATGGACTGCAGCCTACCAGGCTCCTCCGTCCATGGGATTTTTCCAGGCAAGAAAACTGGAGTGGGGTGGATAATTGAGTTGCTTCCAACTTTTGGCTGCTGTAAGTAAAGAGTATGGGTGTGCAGATAACCGTTCAAGTCTCTGTTTTCCGTTCTGTTGGGGGTATCCCCCTAAGTTGAAATGGCTTACCACTTGGATTTTTGTACTTGAAATTTCCACAAGACAGCCTGACCACCTGAGACCTCTGTTTGCTGGGAGAGATAGCAGAGATTGAAGGAAATTTGAGAAGAAAACCAAAAGCTACTGAGATAATAAACTTTCATCCTCCCACATCTCTCAGCACAATGATGTCACTGAGATAGAAATGGGACAGGGTTGTTATTAGAAATGCAGACTGCCAGGGCTCAGTGTGTGTAAGCTGCCCAGTCATGTCTGACTCTTTGTGACCCCACAAACTGTAGCCGACCAAGCTCCTCTGTCCATGGGATTTTCCAGGCAAGAACACGGATGGGTTGCCATGCCCTCCTCCAAGGGATCTTGAACCCAGGTCTCCTGCAATGCAGGCAGATTCTTTACTATCTGAGCCACCAGGGAAGCCAGGGTTTATCCCATCCCTAAATCGGAATATCTCCAGGCTATCGTCTCAGAGTGACTTGTGTGCTTCTGATTTGCAGCGAGTCTTAAGCGCCACTGCCTGTGGACATACCACTTATCGGGCTGAAGATGGTTAAAAGGACCTCGTGAGATCCTCTGTGGTCCTGGGCACACTTGGAGTGTGGATAACCGCCAGTCTGCCACACCCGGTGTACCGATTGCCAGATCCTTAGCCATAGCAGCCTGATCCCTCCCTGGTTGGGTTGTCTGCAACAGTCAGTTCAGGTTGCCATAACAAAATACCGCAGATCGGGTAGGTTAAACAACAAAAATATATCATCTCCTGGCTCTGGCGACTGGAAGTCCAGGGTTAAGGTGATGGCAGGGTTGGTTTCTCTTGAGTCCTCTCTCCTTGGCTTGTAGACCGCTCCCCTCTTGCTGCCTTTTGAAAATTTTTGATTAATTCTTTAAATTAGTGAATTCATCCTGACTGCCTTCACTTCTGCGTGGACTTCTCTCTAGTTGCTGTGAGCAGGGTGCGGGTGGGGCGCTTTACTCTCTAGTTGCTGTTGGAGCGCCTCTCACAGTGGTGGCTTCTCCTGGTGCAGAGCACAGGCTCCAAGGTGTGTGGGCTTCAATAGTTGAGGCTCCCAGGCTCAGTAGCTGTTGAGCTTAATAACTGCTCTTCGCTATGTGTGATCTTCCCGGACCAGGAATCAAACGTGCATCTCCTGCATTGGCAGGCAGATTTTTTTTTAACCACTGAGCCACCAGGGAAACCCCTCTTGGTGCCTTTTGACCAGGTCCTATACCCCTGGTCTCTTTCTTCTTATGAGGACACAAGTCCAATTGGATCCAGGTTCCACCCTCCTGGCCTCATTTGAGCTTACCTCTTTACAAACCTTACCTCCAAATACAGTTAACATTCTAAGGTACTGGGAGTTAGGACTTCAACCCATGAATTTAGGGCACAGGGACACGATTTAGCCTATAGCACCATCCTTCCCTCCTTTATTCAATAGATGATTATTTTATCTCATTTTTTTTTAGGTAAACACGTGAAGTATTTATTAGGAGGGAAAAATAGTACAATACGTGTGGTTAGACACAAGGGCAGACTGAGAGAGAGAGAGCGCGCAGTATCCTTGTGGTAGTTTGAGTCACTTTTATGGGGCACTTCTTCCGGGTTTCCTCTGGCTGATCGTTTTAAGTTGTCTGGTTCAGAGTCCGTATTTGGTATACCTCAGTGTCCTCCCATGTGTGTGTGCTCATCAAGAGATGATTATTTAAAACTTTTACTTTGCTCAAACATAACAATACCATCAGAAAATAGGATAGAAATAACTCATAATTCTACCACAAAAATCAATTATTTTTAAGCATCCCAGATTTGATCCTTAGATATGTAGATGCTTAATTTTAAAGCAGGTGCATTTCCCACATTGTTGCATGATAGACCTCAGAACTGTCATTTTTAGGTCATCATCAAGGTCCACCTAGTGGATATACAACTAGGTAATTATTCCTAAATGGATCAATCACAACTTTCCCCAGTTTTTCACTCCTACAAATAAGAATACAATGAATTTCTTTGTGTTACTCCATTTCCCGTCTTTTGGACTTTTCCTCAGGGTAAATTCCCAAGTGTGAGATTATTGGACAAAGGATGTGAACATTTTTGTGGCTCTTGATACATTTTGCCAAATTGTTTTCCAAAAGTATTTGACACTGTCATCAGCAGCGTATAAACACACAAGATTTCACCCGATTCTTGCCAGCATGATGTAGCACTGTCCCATTATTTTTAGAGAGTTTTCATTTTCTTTTGCATTTCTTTGATAATGAATCATCTCATAAAGTTTTTTTTAATACATTTTATTATTAACTGTATCATCTCTTAAGAAACTGCCTTGTTAAGGCTTTTTCTAGCTTACCTATGTGGCTAAATAAGTATCTACTACATGCTCATGGGGAACTAAGGAAGTTTAAGGCTTAGTTCTTACCTTCCAGAAGCCTAAAATCAGCAATCACACTTATTTAGTCATTGCTGATTTCTTTGTACTCAGTCCACTGGTTTGCACATTTTCTGTGTTCAATAAAAATTTTGTTGCATGTGGTTTAATCCCAGATAACATGTTTATTTTTTGCAGTTCAGAGATCTGTATTCCATTCAAAGAAATGCAGGCTCTGAATCCAAAAGGAGTCTGAATCCCAGAGAGATAGCCTGGACCTGATAATCTTACATGCATAAGCGTGGAGTCCTGTGCTCCAGCATAGGGAAGGTGTGCTTGACAGTAATTTTAGAGCAAGATTCAGGGTTTGAGGTTGGCAGAATGAGTAACTATGTGATACAGCTGCTCATCAAAAGCTATTGCAATCAAAGCCATATTAATAGAGGTGCAATGTGTAGAATAAGGGAGCTGACAGTCCCATCTAGACAGCTCTTCAGTGTTTGTTATTTTTTTTTCTTTTTGGTTTTTTATTTTGAAAATCATTTTAAACCTACATTGTATTATGAGTGTCTAGGTACCCTTCACCTTGGTCCATCAATTGTTAACATTTTGCTGCTTTTCATTCTCTCTCCCATCCTCTCTCATTGTTATTACTATTTTTTTTTATTGTGGAACCATTTGAAAGTAAGTTGTAAACTTCACCCCTAAATACTTCCATATGAATTTCCAAGAACAAGGAAGTTTTCTTATATCACCACTTAGAGTTTTTACATTTAGAAATTTAGTATAGGAACAGTACAATCATAAATATATAATCCATAATTAACTTTCTTCAATTGCTCCAGTAGCTGAAGCTCCAATACTTTGGTCACTTGACGTAAAGAGCCGACTCATTGGAAAAGACCCTGATGCTGGGAAAGATTGAGAGCAGGAGGAGAAGGGGACGACAGAGAATGAGATGGTTGGATGGCATCACTGAATTAATGGACATGAGTTTGAGAAAACTCTGGGAGACAGTGAAGAACAGGGAAGCCTGCGTGCTGCAGTCTATGGGGTCTCAGAGAGTTGGACACCACTTAGCAAGCCGAACATCCTTTATAGCAATTTTTCAAACCTACTACAGGATCCAAGCTTCTGCTGAAACTCAGCATCTGAATAGAAACTCAGAGAGAAAGTCTTGGGTGAAGTAGAGAAGAGTAGCTTTTCTTGCTTTGCCAGGCAAAGGGGGCCATGGTGTGCTAATGCCCTCAAGACAGTGTGGCCCACCCGGGGGCAGGCGGTGAGAAGGTTTACAGTGCTCAAGGAGCAGAGCGTGATCAGCTCGCGGACAGTTCTCAGGCTGGTTGGCTTCAAGGTGAAGCTGCAGGCATCATCCACCCTCTGGCTTCAGCCAGTCTAGGGCCCATGCCCCTGGGGTCAGCAGTTTTCATCTGGAGGAGGCGGTCTGCTTCCCGTAAAAACAGCTCAGGAATGTGTGTCAGACCTTTATATCTTTCAGGGATGGGGTGTTTGGTGACTCTGCTCTGTGGCAAATTTATAGTCTAGATTATTACTAGTTCCTCGCCCCAAGAGCTATTCTTTGTTTAAACATCTTCCCTTTTCCCAATCATTAACTCTCCAATCAGCATTTTACTTCAGAAGACAAGGACGCAGGGGCTTGTACAGTTTCAGCTAGGACTACTCATTCAGTTACCATGTTCCTTTAGACTTTCTTTTCTCTAAAATCACTCCTAGCCATTGACTGTTTTTCATGGCAAGGATATTTTTGAAGAACACTGGTCTATTGCTTGGCATAATATCTCTGTTTGAGTTTGTTTTTTTCTCTGTGATTAGATAACAGTTAAACATTCATGGCAGGACCATTTCATAAACCTTGTTCAGTGAATCCCACTGGGGGAGTATTATGTCATTTTGTTCCTTTACTGATGATGTTAACTTTGATCACTTGGTTGAGGGCCTCATTTACTGTAAAGGTACCTTTTTTATTTCTTTTCTAATTCAAAGTGGTGGAGACTCTTTGGTACTGTTTAGATAAACAGTGGAAACAGTGTTAGACTTCATTTTGGGAGGCTCCAAAATCACTGCAGATGGTGACTGCAGCCATGAAATTAAAAGACGCTTACTCCTTGGAAGAAAAGTTATGACCAACCTAGACAGCATATTCAAAAGCAGAGACATTACTTTGTCGACTAAGGTCCGTTTGGTCAAGGCTATGGTTTTTCCAGTAGTCATGTATGGATGTGAGAGTTGGACTGTGAAGAAGACTGAGCGACTAAGAATTGATGCTTTTGAGCTGTGGTGTTGAAGAAAACGCCTGGGAGTCCCTTGGACTGCAAGGAGATCCAACCAGTCGATTCTGAAGGAGATCAGCCCTGGGATTTCTTTGGAAGGAATGATGCTAAAGCTGACACTCCAGTACTTTGGCCACCTCATGCGAAGAGTTGACTCACTGGAAAAGACTCTGATGCTGCGAGGGATTGGGGGCAGGAGGAGAAGGGGACGACAGAGGATGAGATGGCTGGATGGCATCACTGACTCAATGGATGTGAATCTGAGTGAACTCCTGGAGTTGGTGATGGACAGGGAAGCCTGGCCTGCTGCGATTCATGGGGTCGCAAAGAGTCGGACACGACTGAGGGACTGAACTGAACTGAACTGAGATATACTGTAGATATACAACAGTCTCTCACTTAATCATTTCATCATCCACTGATAATTCTTGCCTGAATCAGTTATCACGAATCTGGTCATAAAATGGTATTTTTCCTAGCCCACCCCAGTGACACTAGACTGGGTGTAGACCCTGGAGTGCTGAGGCTGGCTTCAGTTATGTGTATCTTTCTTCAGTTATGAATTGTGATGTCAATAGCTTGATGTTGGCCATAGCGAGAGTATTTATTAATACACCTCAGAAGTTGGCAAGTGCTACAAAGTGGGATTCTTGCTTTTCCCTCGGAGAACTGGTTGTTAAACATTTACTGCAGGATACGGATAAGCTGAGACACGTTCAAAGGAGAATGGTTTTGGTGGTGAGGGAATTTGAAACCTTAAGGAAAGGGAATCTGTAAAACTATTATATTAATTTAAAAAAATAATAAAAGGAGGGACTTCCCTGGTGGTCCAGTGGTTAAGACTTCACCTTCCAATATAGGGGGTATGGGTTTGATCCCTGGTCAGGGAACTAAGATCCCACATGGCGTGTGGCCAAAAAAAACCAACAGAAGCTATATTGTAACAAATTCAATAAAGACTAAAAATTGTCCACATCAAAAAAAAATTTTAGAAAAGGAAAGGGAATCTGTCTTCAAATACTAAAATGATGACCTTGTGGGGAATCTTTGTTATTGAGGAGAGAAGAGAACCCATTAACACCCCAGGCAGCCTGCATCCCCACCACTCACTCACCTTCCAGCGAGCTGAGGGGTGTGGCACCAGAGGGCAGAGGTGGGTGGGGAGGGGCAGCTTCTCACTCTGATCTTGGAGAAAACAGTGTGGATGCAGGTCTGCGAGGTGCAGAGGACACAGAGCTCAGGGCTCTCCTATCCTTGGTAAAGTGGGTACAGAGTTACTTCTAAGGATGATGGGTAAAGCAGGCTTGGGTGTCAAAGAACATGAAGACAGTTTTGAATAGCAGCTAAGGGGATTTCTTCCAGCCTACCAACCCACACAAGCAGATCGATGCCAGGTATATTCCAACAGCACAAGGATGGGCCAAGTCAGCACAATTCTTCTCTGAGGTCCAAGAGTTTAGTTAAAGCAAGGGAAGGAGGGTGATGGAGCTGCCTGGGGTTTGTCACTGATGAGTACAAAGTAGGAGAACTCCCTAGAGGCCCCAGGCATTTGAAAGTAGTTCTGACTCCCAGTGCAGCCGTGAATCAGGCATAGCTGGAGGAAGTCGAGTTACCAGGATCAATCTACCTGTTGACAGTGGCAGGTCCCCTCTTGATGGGAAGCTGACAAGCTTGGTGGTGCTGGTGGTAGGAGAGAGGGGAGTCAGTGTTCGATTTCTTTGGAAAGCATCCACTGATTAACAGGTCCCAGGGGAAGCTGTAGGGAAGGGTCATCACCCTCTTCATCCCACAGGGCCCCAGTGGGTGAAGAACCGTGGGTTCAGAGTGCCAGTGAGTCACAAACAGGAGGAAGATGAGGGATAAAAGGTGTGTGGGACTGGGTGTCACTGGCTGACGGTGGAGAAAACTTTTTCTTTTCACTGCCCTCAGTTCTTCATTTACTATAAATGAGGATTCCATGCTGGTGAAAGGATAAAATTAGGTAAGGCACATAGCAGTGTTTCGTAAATGTCAAGCTTTATACAACTTTTCAAAGTACCATTATGACTATTAATGTCAACTAATTTGATAATCAGTGAAGGAAGAGAAGGTACCTAGAGTAGAAGGTTACCTGAATACCAATAGTGTGAATTTGAATAGGACTTCTCCATAGATCTGGGGTTTTCTTTTCACATGTTTGATTTCCTCAAATGAGGTGACATCTACATAAAACACAGAGCAGAGTGCCTGGCCAGTAGGAAGGGCTCAAATAGAGTTTACCCTTATCTTCAATCTCACAACCACCTCCTGAGATAGATGTTAATTCTATTTTTAGAGGAAAAGGGAAACTCAGAACAGTAACTTATCTTGTCTAAGAGCAGCAAGTGAAATCGTGGACAGGATTCAAACCCAGGCCTTTGCACTCTTAAGTCTGATATTCCTTCCTTTCTAATCTATGTGTGAGGACCCATCCAATTTTCAGTCTATGAAATCCTCAAATCTATTCCTTTATATAATCTGCACTTCATACTAGATGTCAATTTTTGAAGAACTGTACACATGAGGTGCATGCAGTGTTCTTTTTAAAATTATAATATGTTAAAAATCGTCATTAAAATTGTTCTCGTTTGTAGAAAAGACTCTGAACCTACATAATCCCACATCGTGAATGGTGATTGTCACTGGCACACTTTTCATATGACTCTTTCACAATACTAAATATTTTTGCAATACTAAAGATATCCAGTCTAATCACACAGGATACTCTGGGGACCAATTAATATTTCAAAATAACTCGTACTCGTGGAGTAAATGTTTTTAATTGGAAAAAAAATCTGCTTCTTTGGATGAAATGCTTTTCCATTATTATCAGTGGTGATTCGCATGGATGGGGGGATGGATGGATGGATGGATGGATGGATGGGTGTTTTGACCAAAAAAGATGCACAATGTGTGAGAGCTGTGAGTTGTTTTATTTGGGGGCAAAATGAGGACTGCAGCCTGGGAAACAGCACCTCAGATAGCTCTGAGAGACTGCTCCAAAGAAGCAGTGGGGGAAGGTCAGTATATAAGATTTTAATGAAGGGAGAGTTTAAAATAATCAAGTCCTTACTTTTGAAAGGGTTTTCTGCTAGTCATGAGGAGCTGATATCACCATGAGGGATTTAGTGCTTTTCTAGATATGAGGTGATGCAAGGATTGGGATCATGAAACCAATCCCAAACTATCTCTCTTAAGACCTGTGCCACCAGCTTCCTGGAGCACAGAGTGCTTCGCTCTCCACCCTGAATTCCCTTGGGGCGTGTTGAAGGTCGGCAGCTGCAGCAGCAAAGGTTCAGTCTCTGCAGGGGCAGATGGCAAATGCCCTTGGCAACCACCAGTTTATAGTTGACAGATGGATGGATGGATGGGTGGGTTGATAACATATTCTGGTTTCCTGGACAGCAGTGTGATACCATATCGATAGAAAGAGATAGGAACTGGGTCTTATGATATATGAGCCCAGGCCCTGATTCTGCCACCAACTATTAGATGACCTGGGACATTTTCATATCACCTTTATCAGCCTTCATTTCCTCTTGTGAAGTTGAGAAGTACATGATTCTTAAGGTCACTTTTAGCTCAAAGCATCCATGATCTACCTGTACCAGGAGTCCGAATACTAAAGAACAAAGATATAAGAGATCTGACACGTTGGCTGCAAACGTCATGTTCTGAAAAAGGAAACCCAATGAGTGCTGAGATTCCTGGCAAGTCTGGCCCAGATTCCTCACGTGCTTTTTTGTGAGAATAATTTCCAACCTCCTTAAAATACTCTGACAGGCTCAAGAAGCAAAGAAAGATGGATCTGAGGAAACCTGCCAGTGGGAAGAGTTCACATCACTCTAACCAAAAGCTGTGTAGAAACCCTAGGGGACTGATCCTGAGCTGTTTGAAAACAAGCACTGATGGAACAGATTGTCCAGAAAGATAGAAACACAGAAACATCCTTGCTGTCTTCACTGAGTTCAGACGATGGTCTCATGTGACTGTTGCTGGGAAGGCAGGCTGGAGAGATGGAGGGGAGCATCAGGAGGGCCCCACTGGAGCCGGGAGATGATCCATGCATGGGATGCAGCAGAAAGTCACATAGTCTTTTGTATTATTATCTGTGATAATTCACATGGATGGGTGGGTGGATGGATGGGTGGGTGGATGGATAGATGGATGGGTAGATGGATGGATGGATGGATAGATGGGTGGGTGGGTGGGTTGATGGATGAATGGGTGGGTGGATGGGTGGATGGGTGGATGGATGGATGGATGGATGGATGGATGGATGGATGGATGGATGGGTATGTAGGTGGGTTGATGGATGGGTGGATGGATGAATGGATTAAATCTGGATTTGCCATTCACTAGTAATGTTTTTTTTGAACAAGCCACTCAATCTCTCTAAGCTTCATCTGCAGAACTGGGCGTATGAACATGTCATGTATTCTCTTCTGAAATGGCCAGGTGGATGCAGCCCTGAGAGGAGACAGGTTCAGGCCGAGTTTCTTGTACTCACAGATACCAGAGACGGGAGGCACGCAGGCCACACAGAACCTTGTGGGGAAAGGGGGTCAGAAGGCAGAAGACAGGAGTGAGGGGAACAGTCTGGTCCCAGCCTTTATTGGGATTTCTGTGAGAAAGACAAGGCAGTTCTAGCTAATTTGAATAATTTTGGTGGACTGTGGGCTATAGAGGTGTTCTCTAGTTGCCTTGGTACCCAGCCTTGGGAAGATTGAGGCAGAGAAATATTGTTTCTTGGGGGCAGAGAAAAGAGGTGTGGCTCCAGATTGGATGGAAAAGGTCCCTTTGCATCTCTGAGAATTGGCCAGCTTCAGGAGGAGCAGTCTCTCCTCAGCCAGAAAATTTTCTTAAGATGTCAGAATATCATAATACACAGAAAATAATTACATATACAGGCATTCCTCAGAGATCATGTGGGTCTGGGTCCAGACCACCACAATAAAGTGAATATTGCAATAAACTGCATCACATGAATTGTTTGGTTTCCCATGTGTATAAAAGTTATGTTTACACTATCCTGTAGTGTATTAAGCATGCAATGGCATTGTGTCTTAAAAAAAAAAAAAACAACGTACATACCTTCGTTTAAAAATACTTCATTGCTGAAAAATGCTAGGACTTCCGTGGTGGTCCTGTGGTTAGGATTCTGTGGACTTCCACTGCAAAGGGAATGAGTTCAATCCCTGGTTGGGGAACTGAGATCCCACAAAATGCATGGTGTGGGCAAAATAATAAAATAAAATAATGCTAACCATCATCTAAGCCTTCCGAGAATCATAATCTTTTTACTGGTGGGGCAGGGGAAGGAGGGAGAAGAATTGAAATATGGCAAGAATCACTAAAAAGTGATGCAGAGACACAAAATGAGCAAACGTTGGGAAAATGACACTTGCTTGATGAAGGGTTACCACAAACCTTGAATCTGTACAAAGCATAGTATCTGCGAAGTGCAGTAAAGCAAGGTGTGATAAAATAAGGCATGCCTGCACATATACACACACATACAATATAAGACACATCTCATCTGAGAAACTAGATATTTGAATGGTGATCTCAAAGGATCTCAAAAGTTAAAATACGTGACGACACCCAAATTAAAAGATTGAAAATACTAATTTATTTTCGGCTGTGCTGGGTCTTCGTGGCAGTGCAGGCTTTCTCTAGTTGCGGCGAGCAGGGCTACTCTCTACTTGCAGGCCATGCTTTCTCATTGTGGTGGCTTCTCTTGTTGCAGACCATGGGCTCTAGGCACAAGGGCTTCAGTTGCTGCAGCACGTGGGCTCAGTAGTTGCAGCTTCCGGGTTCTAGAGCTCAGACTTGGAGGTTGTGGCCCACGGGCTTAGTTACGCCTCAGTATATAGGGTCTTCCCAGACAAGGGATCAAACCTGTGTCCTCTGCATGGGCAGGTGGATTCTTATCCACTGGACCATTTGGGAAGCCCAGGTTTTTATTTCTTTATAGCTATGTTCCATTAATAAGTCTTTGAGGGCCACTTTCTAGAAATAACTGCAATAAAGGGTGTGACAGAGGCTTGGAAATCAACACTCGCTTTTACTGTCCACCCCAAGTTCTTTCCAGTTAATCTCTAGCAAAGGGCCTCACTTATATGGGTTAAATCGCATCCCCTCGACATTCAAGTGTTGAAGTCCTAACCCCCAGTACCCCAGACTATGACTGTATTTGGAGACAGGCCTTTTAAAGAGGTGATTAGGAGTCAGATGAGGTCACCAGGTTGGGCCCTAAATCAATATGGTTAGTGTCTTTATAAGGAAAGGAGATTAGGACACAGACATGCACAGAGGGAAGGCCACGAAAGACACAGGATGAATGAAGCCAGCTACAAGCCAAGGAGAAAGGCCTCCAGGAGAAATCAGACCTGCTGACACCTTGATCTTGGACTTACAGCCTCCAGAACTATGAGACAACTGTTTTTAATTTCTGTTATTTAAGCCTTGCAGTCTGTGCTATTTTGTTATGGTAGCCCCAGCAAAGTAATATACCACTTACTTGTTTTTAAAAAAACATTTTAAAAAGAAGGAAAAAATAAGGACAAATAAAGGGATAGTTAGGGAGTTTGGAATGGACACGTACACAGTGCTATATTTAAAATAGAACCAACAAGGACCTACTGTACAGCACAGAGAGCCCTGCTCAATGTTATGTAGCAGCCTGGATGGGAGGGAGTTTAGGGGAGAATGGATACATGTATATGTATGGCTGAGTCCCTTTGCTGGACACCTAAAACTGTCATAACATTAATTGGCTATACTCCAATATAAAATAAAAAGCTTTTAAAAAGACCCATAAAAGGAAGAAAGGAAACAATAATAACAAAAAGCATACCCATGTGTAGAATGGTTTTTAGGTCTGCTTCTCTCAGGATGGGGCTTCCCGTGTGGCGCTGGTGGTAAAGAACCTGCACGCCAGTGCAAGAGACACAGGAGATGTGGGTTCAATCTCTGGGCGGGGAAGATCCCCCTGAAGAAAGGAATGACTACCCACTCCAGTATCCTTGCCTGGAGAATTCCATGGACAGAGGAGCCTGGCAGACTACAATCCGTGCAGTCGCATAGAGTCGGACACGACTGAGAGATTAAGGACACATGCATGCACCCCATTAAAATGCTGGATTTCCTGACATTGCTCGTAATGATTTCAGATACTCTGGCCTCTGAAGTGAGGGTCCTGGGAACAGCCTCCTCAGGAAGAGCGTTTTTCATCATAATTTGGCTTGGACCACCAAAGGGAACGCTTGTGCCAGGAGCACAGAGCACCCAGCCCACCTCTGGGGAAAGTAACCAACATATTGGTGGGGTTTTCTTCCCCTGAGGTTGTGCCAGGCCATCCTAATGTGGATATCCATGGCTGTCTGCTGGCTGGCAGTCAGCCTCCGCTCCGTGCATCCCCCAGTTCAGAGTCTGTGCTCCGCCATGGGCCAGAGACAGGTCTATGTATAAAGGCTGGGCATCTGGGTTGTGCCGTTTCAGAGATGCCATCTGCATCCTTCATGCTTGTTTCTTGGATCCTACCTGAAGGACCTATAATTGGCCACTGGACTTACTTAGGGAGCCCTCTAGTCCCAGAACTGACCAAGGCCCCTGCACACAGGCATTCTGGACAGCACGCCCATGTGGGTAAAGCATGTGGCCCTGGGCGCCACTGGTTGATGAGTCTTCAGGTGAACAGAGCATCAGAAAGCTCAGGCCACCTGGGCCAAGACTTCTGGTTTTCTTCTCAAAGGCCTCCTGCTGCTCTGAGCTGGGGCTGCAAGCTCCCGGCTGTCTTCTGTGTGAGTGCAGGGGATGGTGGGCTGCAGATAAAGAGCCAGTCTCCAGCCTGTGGATGTTGATCCAGGACATGCTGCTGAGTGAGCTTGGAGCGGGGACATGTGATATTGGGTAGGCCAGAAGGTTTTTCAGGGTTTTCCAAAACAGCTTACTGAAAAATCCGAATGAAATTTTTCAGCCAATCCAGTACTTAAAAAAAAAAGTGAATAAACTCATCCCAAATTTACCAGGGTGGCTCAGATGGTAAAGAGTCTGCCTGCAATGCAGGAGACTTAGGTTCAATCCTTGGGTCAGGAAGGTCCCCTGGAGAAGGGGTTTCTGGGCTACCCAGTCCCATATTCTTCCCTGGAGAATCCCATGGACAGAGGAGCCTGGCAGGCTTCAGTCCATGGGGTCACAGAGTCAGGCATGACTGAGTGACTAACATTAACACTTTCAAACTTACCAATCTGCTGCTTTCCTCTTTGGGTCCTTATACATGTCCTCTGACACCTCACCTCCTCCGTCTGCTT
Source organism: Nanger dama (assembly GCA_917880005.1). Taxonomy (NCBI): domain Eukaryota; kingdom Metazoa; phylum Chordata; class Mammalia; order Artiodactyla; family Bovidae; genus Nanger; species Nanger dama. The sequence continues at coordinate 677,448 of CAKJTW010000132.1, read as the reverse complement.
CATTTCCCCTGCCTCTGCCCTTCATTTACAAAACGCACATTCAAAAATAAAATAATCCAAAATTTCCAGAGAGCGAGAGCAGGGCAGTAAGTCCCAAGCATGGGGCCCTTTCGCATGTAGGGCCTTGTCACACAGCACAAGGCTGGCCCTGTTTCCTCCTACCTCTTGGAAACTGGGGAGCCCTAGTGAAAATGTGCATCAGTTTAAGTGCTAAAGATCTACCGATAACCTCTCTCTTATGCAATTTGGAATGAGCATTATGGTCCACTTTTAAATGAATTTTCTATTAAAGTCACATGTATCCAGATCTCAGGAAATCCAGCCCAGTGTTATAGACCTCCTGAAAGAAAGCCCCCTTTCTTGTCTCTTTCTAGGTGCTTAAATTGAGGTGCCTGACTTGCAGTTTCATTTCAGCTCCGTCTTTTCCCAACTCTGCCCTCAATGTGTCTACGTGCGTGTTCAGTTGTGTCCGACTCTTTGCGACCCTAGGGACTGTAGCCCACCAGGCACCTCTGTCCATGGGATTCTCTAGGCAAGAATACTGGATTCGGTTGCCATTTCCTTCTCCAGGGGATTTTCCCGACCCAGGGATCGAACCCTCATCTCCTTTGTCTCCTGCATTGGCAGGCGGATTCTTTTACCATTGAGACACCTGGGATGTGCCTTCACGTGACGCTCTGTGAACTCTGATACCCACCTTCCTCCCATCAGCATCATGAGCCTAAATGAGGACAAGGCCAGGATGGCTGCATAGGACAGTGAAACAGCCAGGCAGGTCCACCTCCTACTCACAGGTGGTCTTGAGTTACTCACTGCGTCGCTTCAGTTTCAATTTTTCATCTGTGAAGTGGTGATACCATCTGCCTGTAGGCTTGGGAGGACCCCACAGTTATATGGCCCCTGACCGCATTCTAAAATCTGCTCCCCTCCTCCACTGGCCTTCTCCATCAGACTAGGATACCAGTTCTCCATGCCCCCCACCCCCCGACATCCAAACCACTAACGAGTCCCTCTCACTTCTAAGGCTGATGCAGGACTGCTGCTCAGGTGGCCTGGAAAAAAGGAGGAGAGATACTTTCTGCTGTTTGTTTTGTGTAAGGGTGGGGCCAGCAGGGCCTTCATAAACCAAGCATCTTGAGCTTCCTTTCACTCTTTCTTACCTTCTCAAGCTCCTTCATCTGAACACAGGCAGAATTCCTACTTCACAAGTGTGCTGGGAAGATGAAACGAAGTCACTCCTAACAAGAGACTAAAGCTGAGTTTGGCATATTTTTGTTCAATCGCTAAGTCGAATCTGACTCTTTGTGACCCCACAGTCTACAGCATCATCCTTCACTATCTTCTGGTATTTCCTCAAACTCATGTCCGTTGAGTCGGTGATGCCATCCAATCATCTCTTCCTCTGTTGCCCCATTCTCCTCCTGCCCTCAGTCTTTCCCAGCATCAGGGTCTTTTCCAAGGAGTCGGCTCTTTGCATCAGGTGGCCAAAGTATTGGAGCTTCAGCTTCAGCATGTGGTAGGTGCTTAATAAATGTCATCTCCTATCCTGCTCCCCCAAGTAGACTTTGGAGTTCAGTAATGGGCTCACCACCCCTGCAGCAGGTATGGAGGACGGAAGACAGATGGGACAGATAATGGGACAGATGACCCAATCCATCCTTATTTATGCTTCTGGCATCTCTGGCCTTCTCTGAGCCTCTTTCATTTTTACCCTTTGAGGATATTAGGAATACCTGCAGCACTGCCTACCTCCCAAGATGAATTTTATTTAAAATTAAGGGAGATAATGAGTGTGAAACTTTATACAAAGATAAAGGATTATTAACACAAGTGCTCAAGGCTTAGGTCGCCAAACCTCAAGCAGAACACTTCGCTTCTTTTCCTCCAGCTCACAGGTGCCTCCCCTGCTCTGCTGGCTCAGTGGATGTGTCTGGTGTGTTTGGGGAACGCAGCCTCTCTGGTCAGTCTGGAGCACCTTGACTTCACCAGCATATGATCGTTTTTTAATGAGCATAAAAGATGATTATGAAACAAGGAGCCAGCCCAGGACTGGGGTCTGGGTGGGAAGGCTGCAGGAGGTGTGTTTGTGTGATTCACCTAGCCCGGGGTGTGGCCTGACAGATATTCATCCATCAATCAAACATTATTACAAAGTGTACATGAAGTGTACACATTCGTTAAGATTCAGCACTGAATCAGAATCTGAATTAGAATCCATGATTCCTGCCAAGCAGCCTGACTCCCACCTGGGTTTATGATGGGGAACTCACTAATCTTCAAAGCTTATTCCCTCTTTGTGCGTCTCTGTTAAAAAGTGTATTCTAGGGACTTCCCTGGTGGTGAAGACTCCATGTTTGCACTGCAGGGGGTGTAGGTTAGATCTGTAGCTAGAAAAAATAAGATCCTGCGTGCCATGTGATGTGGCCAAAAATAAATAAATAATAAAATAAATTAAAAGTTTATTCTGTGCTTTCCACCCTTTCAGTTCAGTTCAGTTGCTCAGTCGTGTCTGACTCTTTGTGACCCCATGGGTTGCAGCATGCCAGGTATCCCTGTCCATCACCAACTCCCGGAGTTTACCCAAACTCATGTGCATTGAGTTGGTGATGCCATCCAACCATCTCATCCTCTGTTGTCCCCTTCTCTTCTTTCCCTCAGTTTTTCCAGCATCAGGGTCTTTTCCAAAGAATCAGTTCTTTGCATCAGGTGGCCAAAGTATTGGAGTTTCAGCTTCAGCATCAGTCCTTCCAATGAATATTCAGGACTGATGGTGTCACAAAGGGAGCTCTTAACCCCAGTGACCTGAATCTAAAGTCAGTCTCCTCTGTCTACCAACTGTGTGACCTTGTGAGTTACTCGACCTCTGTGTGCCTCAGTTTCCTCGTTTGGAATATGAAGATCATAACAACACTTACAGGCTTATTATGGAATTAAATGCATTAATATGAGAAGTACTTAGAACATGTCTGGCACAGAGTAAGGACTTGGGAGATGACAGTAATTACGATTTATCTTCCCCTTTGTGAAAGTATGAAAGCTAAAGAATAGTTAGAGCAATTAAAAGTAAATACAGCAGGCAGAGAGATAAATGAACTGTTTGAATAAACATGAATTAAGAGAGTCACACTCAAGGAAGAATTGTTCCCTGTTGAGGACAGCAAACATCTGGAAGGGATTAAATGGGGGTAAGAGGGGGTGGGGCAGTGTGAACTGAGAACACACTGTGACTGTTGCAAGGAGATAATTCATTTCTGGGGTGGGTAAATGATCCCAAAAGAGGCAGGCTGCTCTGGGCTTCTACAGCATGACTGGATGCCCAAAGAGTATTTACTTCTTCAAATAATTTTGTTCTGATTAGACTGAGTACCTAAAATACCTATATCATTCATTTGAGCTAATTCATTAAATTAAAAAAAAAAAAACAAACCCAGATATCAAACTGTAAAGATAGGTAATGCATTGCCTTGAGAAAGTCACTTCTAAAATACAAATATACTAACATAGAATAACAGGCTACCATTTTGTATCTGTGACATTAACCATATGAAAATTGTAATAGTGCATTGAGGTTTTATTGAAACTGGCACATTTAAAAATCTATAATGTACATGTATGCGTGTATGCTAAGTCACTTCAGTCATGTCCATCTCTTTGTGACCCCGTGGACTGTAGCCTGCCAGGCTCCTCTGTCCATAAGATTTTCCAGGAAACAACACTAGAGTGGGTTGCCATTTCCTCCTCCAGGCGATTTCCCAACCCAGGGATCGAACCTGAGTCTCTTATGCCTTCGGTATTGGCAGCTGGGTTCTTTACCACTAGTGCCACCTGGAAAGCCTATAATGTAATTACAAATAGGTATAACTTCTGGGAAGTGATTTGGCTAGAATTTTTTTCTTTTCGTGATTTGGTTGGAATTTTTAAGAGTTATAAAAATGTCTATAACTTTGGCTCTACTAATCTAGCTTCTAGGAATTTATTGGTAGGAAAAAATTCAAGAGAAGGAGGGACCTTTCTGCACTTGTTTTCCATGACTGAGAGTGGGTAAATTACCAGGCATCTCCCTCATGGGCTCTTAGGCAGCCATCAGAAGGATAATTATAAAGGACAGATGGGGAAAGTGTGAAATAATCATTCACAAATTTAAAAAGCACAGAAATTGAATTGTAAAGACTGTCGTATGCATTTGGATGGAACTAGAAGAAAATGGAAAGGAAACCAGTGTTCTTTGTTGGAGGTTGTGAGATGGTGGAAGAATTTTTTTCTTTCTTTTATTTCAATTTATGTTAAAATTGGTTGTGCAATGAAAATTGATCAAAGACTCAGATGGACTCTCTAGGAAGGGGTAGCTGATTGTCAACCTTCACCATACAGGCGAGTTTCAGTCCAGTTTTCTGAGAGAGACGGGGCCTCAGATCTGAAAGCTGGGGACTGGCGGACAAGGTGGGGGACCTTCCAGGGCACAGGGACCACCTGCAGAGGGAGGGAGGGGCTGGTGGGAGCTGGCAGAGAGTGGCTTTAAGGGAAACTGCCTCCTTTACAGTGTTGCCTCTGACAGGCCTGAGCTAATGAGCATTAAGATCAAGTAGTTGCACTGTTCCTCTTAGTCACTTGCAATCCCAGTGTAAAAATCAGAATTAACAGACCTGGTGTTTACTACTTCTGATGAGCTGTGGTGTTTCTCTGAATCTCAGAGCATCAAGAGCACAGGCTGACACTAAAATATCAGGCTTTCTGGTTTCCAACTGCCCTGTCTCAAATACTTGTCAATCAATCTGGTCCAATACCGGACAAACATAATCAGGTCCGGGCCTGCGATGACTTCTCAGGCAGACCATTCCTGTGGTTACTTGGGTTGTGACTGCATCATGGATTTATTTCCCCAGAACTTTTACTTCTACTGACGACTCTTTTTAAAAAATATTTCTTTATTTGGCTGCATAAGGTGTTATTTGCAGCAGGCGGAATCTTTCGTTGGGCCACATGGGCTTTCTAGTTGTGGCTCGGGCTTACTTGCTCTTCAGCATGTGGGATCTCAGTTCTCTGACCAGGGGTCGAACTCATGTCCCTTGAATTGGTGGATTCTTAACCACTGGACCTTTCCAGGGAAATTCCTTGACGATTCTTTCACTAACTTTTCAGAGTAGTGAGGCAGCGAAGGGAACTGCTGGACCAGGAGTCAGGAAGCATGCCGTTCAGTTCAGTTCAGTTCAGTCGCTCAGTCGTGTCCGACTCTTTGCCACCCCGTGAATCGCAGCAGGCCAGGCCTCCCTGTCCACCACCAACTCCCGGAGTTCACTCAAACTCACGTCCATCGAGTCGGTGATACCATCCAGCCATCTCATCCTCTGTCGTCCCCTGCTCCTCCTGCCCCCAATCCCTCCCAGCATCAGAGTCTTTTCCAATGAGTCAATTCTTCGCACGAGGTGGCCAAAGTACTGGAGTTTCAGCTTCAGCATCATTCCTTCCAAAGAACACCCAGGGCTAATCTCTCTTAGAATGGATTGGTTGGATCTCCTTGCCGTCCAAGGGACTCTCAAGAGTATTCTCCAACACCACAGTTCAAAAGCATCAGTTCTTCAGTGCTCAGCTTTCTTCACAGTCCAACTCTCACATTCATACATGACCACTGGAAAACCATAGCCTTGACTAGACGGACCTTTGTTGGCAAAGTAATGTCTCTGCTTTTGAATATGCTATCTAGGTTGGTCATAACTTTCCTTCCAAGGAGTAAATGTCTGTTAATTTCATAGCTGCAGTCATCATCTGCAGTGATTTTGGAGCCCCTCAAAAATAAAGTCTGACACTGTTTCCTCATCTATTTGTCATGAAGTGATGGGACCAGATGCCATGATCTTAGTTTTCTGAATGTTAAGCCAACTTTTCGCTCTCCTCTTTCACTTTCATCAAGAGGCTTTTTAGTTCCTCTTCACTTTCTGCCATAAGGGTTGTGTCATCTGCATATCTGAGGTTATTGATATTTCTCCTGGCAATCTTGATTCCAGCTTGGGCTTCTTCCAGCCCAGCATTTCTCGTGATATACTCTGCATATAAGTTAAATAAGCAGGGTGACAATATACAGCCTTGAAGTACTCCTTTTCCTATTTGGAACCAGTCTGTTGTTCCATGTCCAGTTCTAACTGTTGCTTCCTGACCTGCATATAGGTTTCTCAAGAAGCAGGGCAGGTGGTCTGGTATTCCCATCTCTTTCAGAATTTTCCACAGTTTATTGTGATCCACATAGTCAAAGGCTTTGGCATAGTCAATAAAGCAGAAAGAGATGTTTTTCTGGAACTCTCTTGCTTTTTCCATGATCCAGCGGATGTTGGCAATTTGATCTCTGGTTCCTCTGCCTTTTCTAAAACCAGCTTGAACATCTGGAAGTTTACGGTTCACGTATTGCTGAAATCTGGCTTGGAGAATTTTGAGAATTACTTTACTAGCATGTGAGATGACTGCAATTGTGCAGTAGTTTGAGCATTCTTTGGCATTGCCTTTCTTTGGGATTGGAATGAAAACTGACCTTTTCCAGTCCTGTGGCCACTGCTGAGTTTTCCAAATTTGCTGGCATATTGAGTGCAGCACTTTCACAGCATCATCTTTCAGGATTTGAAACAGCTCCGCTAGAATTCCATCACCTCCACTAGCTGTGTTCGTAGTGATGCTTTCTAAGGCCCACTTGACTTCACATTGCTGAATAGTTCCAAAAAATAGCAAGAAGAGATAAGAAAGCCTTCCTCAGCAATCAATGCAAATAAATAGAGGAAAACAGCAGAATGGGAAAGACTAGAGATCTCTTCAAGAAAATTAGAGATACCAAGGGAACATTTCATGCAAAGATGGGCTCGATAAAGGACAGAAATTGTATGGAACTAACAGAAGCAGAAGATATTAAGAAGAGGTGGCAAGAATGCACAGAAGAACTGTACAGAAAAGATCTTCACGACCAAGATAATCACGATAGTGTGATCACTCACCTAGAGCATGCCGTTAGGCAGGTCATAAATGTGCTCATGGCTTCAGTCTCTTTATCTGTAAAACAGGGAAACTTTTTACCAAAGACTGCCTAGACTCAAAGTCAATGATGCAAGTCTGAAAAACTCAGTTTGGGCCATAGTAGAGAGTCTTCTGCCCAGAATGAAGTTAAAGACTCCTCTTCCAAACTTTGCCCAGTCTTTATACACCATGGACAAAACAAATTTAGATCAAGCCCTACACTGTAATGGGATGTTGACACCCTGTTATGTGCAGAAGAGGTTATCCAGGAGGTATGGAGGCTCAGAAGCTAATCAAGAGACAGCTGAAGGAACTGCTGACTTTACCCAGAAGCATTGCTACAAAGCCAGGATGTGATCACTGGCTTTGAGATTCTGAAGAGCTGTCTTGTGGGAAAAGTAACATTCACTAGCTTTCTGTGACCTCAGAGGGCAAAATCAGTGGTTAGAGAGTACAGGGAGGCAAATTTCAAGTCTGAACAGAATACAGAACATTCCAGCACTTAGAACTAACTGAAAGTGGAGAGAATGGGTATGAGCAGAGGTTGGGCATATGATTTTCTTGGAGATTAAAGTGCTGAGTGAACACTTTAATTTTGTTGACTATTTTAATTTTTTGTTTCTGGGTGTGCCATGTGGGATGCAGGATCTTAGTTCCCAGACCAGGGGTCAAACCCTGCCCCCTGCAATGGTAGCACTGGACTGCCAGGGACGTCTCAAGGGAGACTTTGAAGTGGGGCTCAAATGCCCCTCTAATGCTGTGAGCCTCTGGATGTAATCTGAGATGACTTACATCCTCCAGGGCGGCCACCATAAATGCTGTGCACTGGCAGAAGCATCAGCTGCAGCACCCACAAATCCACTTTCCTCCGTCCCAGCTTGAGGTTCAGGAAAGAGCTAGTGTATATGGATCTTCTCATCACTCGAACAAGCTGTGTACCAGATTCCCTGGCTCTCTCCATCCCAAGATTTCCAAGGCAGAATTCCCTCTGTGCCTCCTTCGCCTCCACCTCCTACTCTGCCCCACCCCCACTACTAGTTTCCATTTTTCTGGTGTGTAGATCAGAGAGGGAGACAAAGCTGTGGACAGTGCACAGCAGGTAGACCAGCATTCCTAGACATCCCAGGATGTACCAGGGTTTGCTGTGTCCCTAAGTGCTCCATGAGCATGCTGGAGACATCGGATGTTAGATGATAATGACTCAGAGGCACGCCCCTCCCCTTCATATTGTGAGCTAGCTGCTTATAATCAAGAAAAGGAAACCTCTTTTTCAAGAGAAAAGGGTGGGAGACCATTGAGGTGGTTGTTTGCCTGAAGAGGGAAATGCACGTGTGCTAATTCACTCAGTTGTGTCTGACTTTTTGCAATCCCATAGTGGTAGCCTGCTGGGCTCCTCTGTCCATGGGATTCTCCAGGCAAGAATACTGAATGGGTTGCCATGCCCTCCTCCAGGGGATATTCTCCACCCAGGGATCAGACCTGAGTCTCTTATGTCTCCTGCACTGGCAGATGGGTTCTTTACCACTAGCGCCATCTGGGAAGCCCCAGAGAAGGGAAGGTATGGATGTAAAAGCATCTCCCCCAGCCTAGAGGGAATGGGACCTCAAATTGAGGAGTGGGAATTACCAGTGCTGCCCGGAGCCTGGCTGAGTCTGCTGCTGGCATGGTCCCTTTAGGCAGTTCCAGAGCAGACTTTGAGGGCAGCATCTGGGTTCCAGAGCAAGCAAGCCCGCTGGGTTGGAATCTTGTCTCCATGTCTTACTTGCCATGCTGCCTGGGGCAAAGGAAACAGCTTTAGCCCTAAAGGGGGTAAATAAGGGTCCTTTGCTGCTCTTTAGTGGCTCAGTTGTGTCCGACTCTTTGCAACCCCACGGACTGTGTAGCCTGCCAGGCTCCTCTGTTCATGAGATTTCCCAGGCAAGAATACTGGAACGAATTGCCATTTCCTTCTCCAGGGGATAAGGGTACCTCCCTTCTAAAGTGGAGAGGATGACACACAATATTGGAGGGTAAGCCTCGTGGAACTGCTGATGTCTGATCCTTTCCAAAATACAAAGAGAGAGAGAGAGAGAGAGAGAGAGAGAGAGAGAGAGAGAGAGAGAGAGAGAGAGAGAGAGAGAGAGAGAGGAGAGACTGGTTCCTACGGATCAACCTCATCCATAGATAAGTCTGTGTGTGCATGCTAAGTCGATTCAGTCCTGTCGGAGTCTTTGTGATCCCATGGGCTGTAGCCCGCCAGGCTCCTCTGTCCATGGAATGCTTCAGGCTAGAATACTGGAGTGGGTCGTCAGGCCCATCTCCAGGGGATCTTCCTAACTCAAGGATGGAACCTGCATTTTTTATGTCTCCTGCACTGGCAGGCGGGTTCTTTACCACTAGCGCCACCTGGGACGCCCATAGATGAGTCCAGGGGTTCCCAAACTCAATCGCATCTTATAATTACCGTGGTCTCTTTTTAAAATTCCAAAGCCCGGGTCACCTCCCAGACCCATCCAATCACAATTTCTACAGGTGGGATCCCTGACCAGGTGATTCTCACGGGCAGACGTGTTTGGGGACCACTGGCTGAACACCGATTAATGGTGTGTTAAGGCGCTCAGCCTTAGCCACTTCTGCTTTTCCTTCCTCTCATTGAGAGTCTCCTGCCGGGGCAGGGGTTGGCGGAGGATCTCCGCAGCCGTCTCATCTCTCCCCCCCTCCTCCTTCTTCATCTCCGCAGTGTCCAGGCCTCGGAGCTCCCCGGACGACCTGAAGGCGCTGACTCGGAACGTGAACCGGCTGAACGAGAGCTTCCGGGACTTGCAGCTGCGGCTGCTGCAGGCCCCGCTGCAAGGGGAGCTGAGCGAGCAGGTGTGGAAGGCGCACGACGCACTGCAGAACCAGTCGGACTCGCTGCTGGCGCTTGCGGGCGCGGTGCAGCGCCTGGAGGGGGCGCTGTGGGGGCTGCAGGCCCAAGCGGCGCAGAGCGAGCAGGCGGTGGTCTTGCTGCGGGAGCGCGCGGCCCAGCAGAACGACGCGGCGCAGCTGGAGCTCTACCAGCTGCAGGTGGACAGCAACCGCAGCCAGCTGCTGCTGTGGCGCCACGCCGGCCTGCTGGACGGGCTGGCGCGCCGGGTGGGCGCCCTGAGCGACGAGCTGGCGGACGTGGGCGGTGCGCTGCGCGGCCTCAACCTCAGCCTGTCCTACGACGTGGCCCTGCAGGGCACGCGGCTGCGGGACCTGCGCGTGCTGGTGAGCAACGCCAGCGAGGACGCGCGCCGCCTGCGCCTGGCGCACCGGGGCTTGGAGCTGCAGCTCAAGCAGGAGCTGGCCGTGCTCAACGGTGTCACCGAGGACCTACGCCTCAAGGACTGGGAGCACTCCATCGCGCTGCGCAACATCTCCCTGGCCAAAGGTACTCCCCTTTCCGCCACCCACCCGGCCCTCGGGGACTGCGAGGGGCCCCTCCCTCTCAGCGCTTCTTCCCACGTGATGCACATGACTCCCCCAGGCCTGGGAGTCCCGCTCTCTCCCCAAGCCCCACACCTCCTTTATTTAGTCTTGCCCTCAAAGACCCTGGAGTGTCCCATCCAAATGGATTATGCGCATTTCCAGGCCTGCAGAGGATAAAGGTCCTCCCTGCCACCCCGCTCCTCCGCCCAGACAGCACACACTCAGTGTTCACACCCCGACCTGAGAATGGCCAACGGTGGCTCCCGGGGCCCTGGGTGGTCAGGAGCCTTGGATGTGCCAGCCAGAGCCTCCAGGAGTTTGGGGTTGGGGAGGAAAACAGGGGCTCAAGCTGGGGATAGGGAGGTGCTCCCCCAGTGTCCTGGTGCTTCCATTGTGTTGGGTTGCATCTCAGACACCTACAAGGCCTGCACTTGCCCAGCTTTAAGACCAAAGAGAGAGCCCCCAAGGCGAGTGTGTAGGAAGGTCAAAGATGTGAGTAGGTGTGGGTGAAGCAGGCCTTGGTCAGGTGGGGGATGGACAGAGAGCAAGAGAACAGCCATCTTGAGTGGCTTGACCATACACAGGTGGAGCTACAAAAAGTGGGAGAATTCCAAATTTGAACCTGCCCTTCCAGGCTGTTATAAAGCCATAATTCATCCAGGTAGGAGATATTTTATTTTCTTTAAGTGTGTTAGCTTCATTTTTCACTCTTACATGTAATGGCAAAAATGTGCAGGCCTCCATTCGGCCTGTTGCTCCTGGTCCACAGACATCAGCATCTTTACAGCCAACCTCCCTCTCTTGCAAACCTGGCTGACTGCACCCCTGCCCACCTCTCCTCAATTCCGTCCCACTGCTGTCCACCCTGCACATCATTGTCAGAGGCACTGTCGTCAGAGCATTGTCAGTGAAATGTACTTTTCCTGCATGAGCTGCTGCTCAGAACCTGCCATGCCTGCCCCGGAGTCTGCCAGGTTCACCAAAAGTCCTTAGGCTGACAGTGGACAGTGATAATACCACTTTGGACATCAGCTCTGTTGGGTACCAGGCCAAGTGTAACTCATAGTATGTCTTTTATAAACAATCGTGAGATTCAGGAAGCTGCTCACAGTGGCAGTCTGGGAGGTGATGGGCCAGGATTTGAACCCCAGCTTTTCTGACTACAGAGATGATGTGCTTTCTGTTGCATCCCTGTCCCCAGCCTGTCTTTCCTCCACCTGGTCCCCTGTACCAGGGTTCAGCCTGCAGGGGCCAGTCGAGCAATGTCAATGTGTAAAGTAACTTTGGTGTCAGGGGAATAGTAAGGGTTATGACAGGTCTGGCCCATTTTGGCCTTGGCATAGACAAGGTATTCCCATTTTTTCCAGAGAAACCAGAAACGTGGAATGGTCTAGAAATTTTTTAATTGTTTAACTCTGTGGGCCAAATACAACATATCTGTGGTTCCTGTACGGTCCACAGACAGCCAGCTTGCACCCTCTGCCCTGTGTGAAGCATCCAGTCCAGTGGAACATGTTTTGTCCCTGCCCTGGAGACACACCCCTCCTTGCCCACTCCCTGGCTTTCCTCCAGCCATTCCTCCCACTGCAAAGCCCCCTTCTTCTTCCTCCTCATCCAGACCCCACTGCTCCTTCCCATCTCACTCAGACCCACCTCCTCCAGGAGCCCCCTGGCCTCTCTAGCTCACTGAAGTCTCCCTCCTCTGAGATTCTGTATTTATCAGAGCAGAAAGTAGTCATGATGGAGACTTCTACTTGCATAATACTTTCCAAGCCCGGTTTATAATAATAAAACATCATTTGGTTTTAAAGTGGGTCCCCATCACCAGCTGTGAGCTTGGTTGAAGGCAGGCTTCACTGGAGAGCCAATAGGATTTCTGCAGAGAAGCAGTTGAGGCTCCAGGAGGAAGTACCTGGCTTACTCCAGGCCACACAATTAGAAATGATCCAACCTAGGGCTTTTGTTTTCAACAGCTTTATAAAGGTATAATTTGCATGGCTTTCCCAGTGGCTCGCTCAGATGGTAGAGAATCTGCCTGCAATGCAGGAGACCTGGCTTTGATCCCTATGGCAACCCACTTCAGTATTCTTGCCTGGAGAATCCCATGGAGAGCCCATGTCATCAGAGGACTGGTTTTCTTTCCTTGGATGACTTGGGGTTTCACGTTTCAGAAATCAAAGGAGAACAGGAGGCAGCGTGTCTTCTTCCAAATCCATACCCCTGGGGTCTCAGCTTTTCGTTTCCTTGACCTCCCCAGTGTGCATGCTAAGTTGTTTCAGTCTTGTCCAACTCTTTGCGACCCCATGGACTATAGCCTCCCAGGCTGCTTTGTCCATGGGATTCTCCAGGCAGGAATACTGGAGTGGGTTACCGTGTCCTCCTCCAGGCATCTTCCCGACCTAGGGATCGAACCCACGTTGGGTTATGCCTCCTGCATTGGCAGGCAGGTTCTTTACCACTAGCACCAACTGGGAAGCACCACCCCAATCTGGTCAGTACTTAGTAACAGCAGTGACAATGAGTCATAACCTGCAGTGAACCTACAGTTGAATGGACATTTTGTCAACATTAATTCTCTACATGGACATTAATGACTGCGAATCCTCACATCCTGCAAAAAGGGTGTTATTGAACCCATTTTATCTTTTTTTTTTTGGCCATGCCATGTGGCATGTGGGATCTTAGTTCCCCAAACAGGGATTGAGCCTGAGCCCTCTGCAGTGGAAGTGCAGAGTTCTAACCACTAGACTGCCAGGGAAGTCCCTGAACTCATTTTATAGTTGAGAAACTAATGAATTTCCCAATGTTTATTACAGTTGGCAAGTGACAAAGTGACAAAGCCAAGGTTCAGAGTGGGTTTTTCTGGCTCAAAAAGCATGTTTTTGTCACTGACTGTGGTACTTTCCAGGGTGGAGAGGGGCTGGCTAGGAGCCAGGAAGACAGGAGACAGAGTGGTCCTTCCGGTCTATCCCTATATTTGGGAGGTAGTCACTCCTGTTTGGGCTTCCTGTGGCTCAGATGGTAAAGATTCTGCCTGCAATGCAGGAGACCCAGGTTCTATCCCTGGGTCAGGAAGATCCCCTGACAAAGGGAATGGCAACCCACTCTAGTATTCTTGCCTGGAGAATCCCATGGACAGAGGAGCCTGGCAGGCTACAGTCCATGGGGTCCCAAAAAGTCAGACACGACAAGCGACTGACACCTTCAGGGGAACACTTTTCCACCAGGCACTCCCCCTTCCTTCCTCTTCCAGTCCACAAACAATGTCCCCATGCTTCTTGCTGGTGCAGCCTCATTGGCCTTACCGAGCGTTTCACATCCTTAGTTTCTGAGTCCACTCTCCTTTTGGCTCAAGCTAAAACAGTTCCAGATCACCCATTCGCCACGGTTCTTCTGGTGGAATCCTCCAAGTGGTCTGTCTTTGGTTCTGAAACTAAGTTCCACACTTGCTTCCCTTATACCGAAGTTTCCTCTTAGTTCTGCCCAGGACTGCCTAGCAGTCTTGCATTTTTATTTTTAAATCAGTGTTTATTTATTTACTTTTGGCTGTGCTGGGTCTTCGTTGCTGCACCCGGGCTTTGTCTAGTTGCGGTGCACGGGCTCCTCATTGTGGTGACTTCTCTTGTTGTGGTGCACAGGCTCCTCACTGTGGTGGCTTCTCTTGTTGCGGAGCATAGGCTCAGCATGAGAGCTTAGTTGCCCCGTGGCATGTGGAATCTTCCTGGACCAGGGATCAAACCCCTGAACTGGTAGGAGGATTCTTTACTGCTGAGCCACCAGGGACATCCCAAGCTTTGCACTCTTGATGGGCTGCTGGCTCTTCAGGGATGAGCACCATTTGGCCCCTGCCCCTCCCAGGACCTCTACTATGCTGTGTCTCCCTGTCCCTCCTCCCTCTGTCATGGTTGCTGGGGACCCAAATGGTGTGATTAAAGAGAATTCTCTTTGGCATAGTGGAATATAATTACCATGTGACTGCAACAACACAAAACTCTACCCTGGCTTTTGGATAAGGGATTTTTAGCAGATAAGCTTTGCTGAATTTGTATATTGTGGTCTGAATGGCTTTTCTTTACTAGTTTTGTTCAGTTCCACTCAGTCTTTAAACACGCACATACCGTACACCCTCCCACTCTGCCTTTTCCTGGCTCAGAATCCACAGATGCTCCACTGTGTATATTTTTGTATATATGAACTTGTTTATGTTATTCTTGAGCGTGACCCCAAACGGTTGCATTCTCTTGCTTTGTTCCACAGTTTTCTACGGGTTTTGCCTCTGGCTTGTCTTTTGTGTACATTCACCATGGCGTCCTCTGTTTTCCTGCTTTGCATTCTCAGCACTGATCAGGTCTGTTGAAATCTCTGTGTGGCGCTGAAAGAAGCAGAGAACCTAGATGATCAGGCAGGCGAGGCGTTCCAGGAGGAGGAAAGCTAACCAGAGAGGGGAGGCTCCCAGGAGGGGTAGTATGTGAGCAGGGGCCTGACGGCAAGACTCTGCAGCCACATGTTCAGCTGCAGCAGGCTTTGCTCGCTACGTGGATGTTCATAGGCTCCCAGAATGTTAGAGTGACAAAGGGGCTCTGAAATCAACTAGCTCATCCCTCGTTTTGTAGTTAAGGCCCTGGAAGCTCAGAGCAGAGAAATGACCTGCCGACATCGAATCCCCAGCCAGTGGCCCTGCTGGGCTAGAAGATTCATCTCTTAGTTCATGAAAGCAAGTTGGCAAAGCATGCTTATCCGTGGGCTGCTTTTTGAGGAAAAAAATAGACCATCTAGTAGAGAGTCCCATTCAACAAATGTTCATATGTGGGGACTGTGTCTCCCCCTCCCCCACAGCGGGTGGCAGGGGGCTCTGTTGTTTCTGGGAGGGGAATGGAGCAGATATTTGAATGAGCTTTCTTTTTTTTTAAGTATTTATTTATTTTTGGCTACCCTGCATCTTCTGTAGGCTCTTCGTTGCTGTGTGCAGTCTTTCTCTAGTCGCAGTGAGTGGGTTAATCATGTGGCTTCTCTTGTTTGGAGCACAGGTTCTAGGGTGCGGGGGCTTCAGTAGTTGTGACACACGGGCTTAGTTGCCCTGTGACATGTGGGATCTTTGTTCCCAGACCAGGGATTGAATCCATGTCCCCTGCGTCGGCAGGCGGATTCTTAACCACTGGACCACCAGGGAAGTCCCCTGAATGAGCTTTAAGCTTCTCCTCGTTCGCACTGTCACTGTCTCATCTTCTCTGTTTCATTGGAACAGGTCAGAGCAGAGGTGAGGTGAGGCTCTGCTGGGACAGGAGGGGAGTACATGCTGTGGAAGTCATTAGTTGCACCCAGCCTTGCCCACCGACCCTTTGCCTGAGGCTCTGGGGAAAGCTGGCTCTGCAGGCTGGCCACAGCCTGGTGCATACACTCGGGGCCCCAGAGAGGGTACAGGAAATGAGGCCCGAGAGCTCACGACAGTGTGAATGTCAGTGTAAACGTCAGTGATGAGAATCTGAGCCCCAATGACATCAGGGAAGTGGAAGCAGAGCCGTTCGTTGCGGGGCCCCACCTCCAGCAGCCGGCCTGGGATTAGCATACTTCTGCAGTGTTTACATTACAGTCTCCGGTCGCTGTTTCGCTGGCTTCAGGCCTGCCGCATCAGCTATCAATGAACATTTGTTCTTGGCAGGTCAATGGCTAGATTCCAGCACCCATGGGGACCCACACCCTATCTCTCATTCCAGGATCCCAGAAGGGAGAATGAATTGCCTTTCCCTTCCCATTGGCTGATCCCCAGAAGAATCCTGGTGTTTCTGCCCAATGTGCGTGTATGCTCAGTTGTGTCTGACTCTTCACGACCCCGTGGACTGTAGCCTGCCAGTCTTCCCTGTCCATGGGGTTGTCCAGGCAAGAATACTGGAGTAGGTAGCCATGCCCTCCTCCAAGGGATCTTCCCGACCCAGGGATCGAACCAAGGTCTCCCACATTGCAGGTGGGTTCTTTACCATCTGTGCCACCAGGGAAGGCCTTCTCCCCAGTCCCCAAATCCTTTGTTCTGAGCTGGAGTTGCTTCCAGCCGGGAGTGGCTCAGGGCAGTCGGGTAAGTGCAGAACTACTCTGGGGGGTGGGCTAGACCGGTGGACAGGCAGGGACCTAGGCATGGGACTGCTCTGCTCCCACGTCCCCTGCCCTCTGTGGCAGGAGCTGGGAGAAGAATGTTGACACCAGGCCAGAAGCACAGTGAGGGGCTTTGGTTTGTTCCTATGATTGAGGAGAAGTGGGCTCTGCTCCTCCTGTCCCAGCTTACCTCTGTTCCAACCTACTCCAGTGATAGAAAAGATGAGAGGGCGACGATGTAGATGGTGAGAATCTTAAAACTCATCCGAATATTACTCAAAAAGAATGAAAAAATGCATTTGCAGGAACATGAATGGGCCTAGGGATGATCATACTAAGTGAAGTAAATCAGACAGAGAAAGACAAATATCATATGATGTCACTTACATGTGGAATCTGAAGCATGATATGGATCAACATGTCTATGAAACAGAAAGAGACTCGGAGATACAGAAGACAGACATGTGGTTGCCTTGAGGAGGGGGAGGCGGGAAGGGATGGATTGGGAGTTTAGGATTAGCAGATGCAAAGCATTAGATATAGAATGGATAGCAACATGGTCCTACTGTGTAGCACAGGAACTATATTCAGTATCCTGTGATAAACCGTAATGGAAAATATGAGATATATCAGTTCAGTTCAGTCACTAAGTTGTGTCCGACTGTTTGTGATGCCATGAACTGCAGCACGCCAGGCTTCCCTGGCCTTCACTGTCTTCCAGAGCTTGCTCAAACTCATGTCCATTGAGTCAGTGATGCCATCCAACCATCTCATGCTCTGTCGTCCCCTTCTCCTCCTGCCTTCAGTCTTTCCCAGCATCAGGGTCTTTTCCAGTGAGTCAGTTCTTCGCATCAGGTGGCCGAAGTGTTGGAATTTCAACTTTAGCATTAGTCTTTCCAATGAATATTCAGGACTGATCTCCTTTAGGATGGAGTGGTTTGATCTCCTTGCAGTCCAAGGGATTCTCAAGAGTCTTCTCCAATATCACAGTTCAAAAGCATCAATTCTTCGATGCTCAGCCTTCTTTACAGTCCAAGTCTCACACCCATACATGACTACTGAAAGCCTAACTCAGGGTCTGACTTCTCAGGACCTGACTTGATGTCATTTTCTCAGGAAGCCAGGCTGACAGTCTGGAGCTTGCTTGGACTCCTCCCTTTCCTCTGCCCTGCCCCCTTCATGGCTCTCATCCAGGTGATTCCCGAGGCATGTCTCTCCCTCCTTCCTCACTGCCTCCCTCGTAGGGGTCCTCCCAGCCTCCCTTCCAGGCCCCAGCTTCTCTCTCTGACCCACTGTTGCTGTCTGATTGATCCCATCAGCGCTCAACCTTCTTTACAGTCCAGCTCTCACATCCATACATGACTCCTGGAAAAACCATAGCTTTGACTAGACAGACTTTGTCAGCATATTGTAAATATAAAAATATTATATATATATAACTGAGTCACTTTGCTATATAGAAGAAACTAGCACAGCATTGTAAATCAACTATACCACAATAAAATTAAAAACAGTGCTTAAGCAGGGACCTCTGGGATGGCTGACACCATATAACAGCTTCCACGACTCCCCAGAAGTCATTCCTTCAATCTCACCCACGTGCTGGATGCTGTATGAGGCCCAGGGCCACAGAGAGCAGGGCTCTAGCCCCACAGGTAGGACTGTCCTCCTTGGGGACCACAGTCTGAGAGGTCTGACAGTGACAGGCACGTGGGTATAAGGTGGCCTGTCCAGACTCAGAGGCTTCCCTGGGGAATCTGTGCACAATGATGCTTGTGGCTCCTCCCAGCTCTGAGATGTGGGGGTTCCGCCCTGGTGCCCTCTGAGATCAGAGGGGTGAGTGTGAAGGTGCACTTCAGAGCTGAGAGCGAAGGGCCTCTGAGAAGGGAAAGGACGGCTAATATTTGGGGACACCATGAGGAGAACGCTTTGGCTGAGATGGAGGAGAGCTTGCATCGAGAAGCATCAGACTGTGAGTTTGCAGAAGAAGAAGTCAGGTTGGGAATGATTTGCAGGAGTCTCCAACAGAGAGGGCTGCTTGTCGTAGTGTGAGGGGCTTCCAAGGGCTCTGAGTTCACCTGATTCTGATGGGATCAGTCAGACAGCAACAGTGGGTCAGAGAGAGAAGCTGGAGCCCGGAAGGGAGGCTGGGAGGACCCCTACGAGGGTAGCAGTGAGGAAGCGGGGGAGAGATATGCCTCAGGAATCACCTGGATGAGAGCTGTGAAGGGGGCAGGGCAGAGGAAAGGGAGGAGTCCAAGCAAGCTCCAGACTTGTCAGCCTGGCTTCCTGAGAAAATGACATCAAGTCAGGTCCCGAGTAGTCAGACCCCGAGTTAGGCTTTCAGTAGTCGTGTATGGGTGTGAGACTTGGACTGTACAGAAGGCTGAGCATCGAAGAATTGATGCTTTTGAACTGTGGTGTTGGAGAAAACTCTTGAGAGTCCCTTGGACTGCAAGGAGATCCAACCAGTCCATTCTGAAGGAGATCAGCCCTGGGATTTCTTTGGAAGGAATGATGCTAAAGCTGAAACTCCAGTACTTTGTCCACCTCATGTGAAGAGCTGACTCACTGGAGGAGACCTTGATGCTGGGAAAGATTGAGGGCAGGAGGAGAAGGAGTTAACAGGATGAGACGGTTGGATGGCATCACCAACTCAATAGACATGAACTTGGGCAAACTCTGGGAGCTGGTGAGGGACAGGGAGGCCTGACGTGCTGCCGTCCATGGGGTTGCAAAGAGTCAGACATGACTTAGCGACTGAACAGGAACAAATAGATCCCAAGAATGCATCACCAGCAGTCAGTGCTGATTTGAAGAAGTGCTTGGTCCTCAGAGCTCCAGACACCCTGGCCCCTTGAGACCCAGACTGGCCACATTCCAGGCTCCTCTGAATCAGCCTGGCTAGTACCATCCGAGGACACGACTAAGCCCTGGAAATCAGCACCTGCCTTTACTAGCCACCCTGGCTTCTTCCCAGTTCATCTCTAGTAAAGGTCTTCACTAACCACTTGCTGCTGTTGTTTAGTCTCTCAGTCATGTCTGGCTCTTCACGACTTCATGGAATATAGCCCACCAGGCTCCTCTGTCCATGAGATTCCCCGAGCAAGAATACTGGAGTGGATTGCCATTTCCTTCTCCAGGGGATCTTCCCAACCCAGACACTGGCAGGCGGATTCTCTACCACTGAGCCTCCAGGGAAGCGCACACTAAGCACGTAGTTGTATCTTAAAAACTCTATCCACGCGTAGGATATTTTTTAGAATCTGGCTCTTATTGAACTGGCGGGGGGTTTCAGATGGGGCTGTTCTAATAGCCATCCTCAGTAATCTCAGCATATTTCTGATGAAGCATTTTGAAAAGTAGGGTACAGATGGTCAGGGACAGTCTTGCCACTCACAGGTTCTCAAGCCCATTTATACCCACCATGTCACTGAGTTCCCTTACTCCTCACTGCAAACACCCAAGGAAGGAATTTCTACTTAGATTTTACAGACCCAGAATTTGAACCCAAGATCTCCATCCTCAAACCCCACCTTCCAAGTGATCTCTTCCCCCTTGATGCCTCTCCATCAGAGTTAGTCCACTGGGTAGCATCCTGTTTTTGCCAGAACTACTGCTGGGAAGGTCCATGTGTTGGGTCACACCCACCTTAGAATGAGTACAAGAGTTGGAGGACATGGTCCATAGCACCGTTGACCTGCTTGAGCCCAGGGTGCTGAGTTTCCCATGGGGAAGGCAGAAAGGAGCACGGAAGAGTGAGAAGGGTGGAGCGGTCTGGGGGCAGGGGAGGGTGACAGCCCTGTGCCCACCGGTGATGGGCAGAGATGCAGGAACTGCGTCAGCAGCCTTTGCTGCAGCCTTGACCTGGCCAGGGGATTGCCGGCATGGGCATTGTGAAGCCCACTTGCTTCTTGCCCCTGTCTTTCTCTGCTGTATAATCTTAGGCGTGTTCCCAACAGGTGTGGTGTCTCCGTCATATTGTCTGAAAGCTGAGGTCCACATGGCCAGTCTTAACTTTGTTCTTCTTCCTAGAAAAGAGGAGTGAAAGTTGCTCAGTTGTGTCCGACTCTTTGCGACCCCATGGACTGTACAGTCCATAGATTTCTCCAGGCCAGAATACTGGAGTAGGTAGTAGCCGTTCCCTTCTCGGGGGATCTTCCCAACCCAGGGATCAAACCCAGGTCTCCCTCACTGCAGGCGGATTCTTTACCGGCCAAGCCACCAGGGAAGATGATTACAAACCGCGGTCCTCCTCACATGATCCATGCCTTGTTTAATGATTTGTGCACTTTTCAATTGTTGATTCCTTTTTTTCCTCTATCTCATGCCATTGAATTCTTAAACCGCTGTCAGCTTTGGTTAGGGTCTGAGGACAGTGCCAACTTTGGGAATGTATCAGTACATCTTGATCTTGGCCGCCTGGCTGTTTTGTGTGTCTTAACGCCCTCTGATCTCATATACTAATTCATTCGGCAAATATGTATTGTGCAAGCATGACTGCTAGGGGGCGAGTATACATGTTTTGGTTTCCTAGGGCTGCATGGCAGAGCACCACAACCTGGGTGGCTTTTTGTTGTTTAGTTACTCAATTGTGTCCAGCAATTTGCGACCCCATGGGCAGACTCCTCTGTCCATGGGATTTGCCGGGCAAGAATCCTGGAGTGGGTTGCCGTTTCCTCCTCCAGGGGATCTTCTTGATCCAGGGATCGAACCCAAGTCTCCTGCATTGGCAGGAGGATTCTTTACCACTGAGCCACCAGGGAAGTCTCTGGGTGACTTGAAACAACAGAAATCGATCTTCTCACTGTTCTGTAGGCTGGAAGTCTGAGATCTAGGTGTGCACAGGACCCTCCTCCCTCTAAAAGCTCTGGGGCCTCTTTCTGTACTTCTGATGTTGCTGGCTATCAGTGGTGTTCCTTGGCCTGTAGACACATCATTCCAACCTCGGCCTCCGTAGTCACCTGGCCTTCTGCCCGTGTGTCTGTCTGTCAGGACACCAGAAATTGGGTTAGGACCCACCCTACTCCAATCTGATCTCATCTTAACTAATTATAGCAGCCAAGACTCTGTTTTTAAAGAAAGTCATATTCTGAGGTCCCAGGTGGACATAAAATTGGCAGGGACAGTTTGACCGAGCGCAGTACAGTTGGGGCATTTTCCTTGGTCCTCTTTTGTGTCTCACTGAGCAGCCAGAATGGAGAGTTTAGAATCTGGGTCTTCACAGCCAGTACAGGGCTGCCAAGGGTGTGGTCCTGTCTCAGGGAGCTGGCCATTTTGTTAGGAAAAAGAGAACATGTACCCTTGTGACTACAGGACAGGGCAGTGTGGGATAAGCATCAAATAGTACCAAGGACATGTGTTCAAACAGGCCGTGCCTGCATGTGGCAGGAATGATGGATCAGAGAAGGCGTGGCCACGAGAGTGGCAATGAACAGCCTTGGTGGGCCAGGTAGTGACAGGAGATTGATGGAGAGGGCCCCCCGGCTCGCCAGCCTGGGAATAGCAGGCTGCAGGGCATGAAAGGACAGGTCTCTTCTGGGAATGATGTGACATCTAGCATGATGAGCGAGGCAGGACTGATGGGGCCAGACAGCCCTGAGCTGATCCACGGCTCACTCACTCATTAGCTGGCTGTGTGGTCATCTGAGCCCAGCGTGTGTGGACTGACTTGGGTCACACAGGCTAGAATCCCTGCCATGCTGCAGCCTCACTGTGGAAGGAGGCCCCACTAAGGAGCATTTAGAAACTGCTTCTTCCATCCAGGTGCTCAAGCTAGAAATCTGAACCTGATCCTGGCTGCCTCCTCTGCTTTCACCTACATTAGCCAAGGTCTGTCTCTTCTACTTCTTAACAGCCACTGACATCCCTCCTCATGGCTACTTCCCTACTTCGGGGGCTCCCCCACCTCTCAGCTGGCTGCAGCTTCCTCCTTAGCTTCCCTGCCTTTATTTCCCCCTGTTCCCATCCCTCTTCTAACACCGCAGCCCGAGCGCTCTTCCTTGTGTGCAGATCTGGCCACATTTGTGTTTCAGGTCCCTCCTGTGGCTTCTGGTGCCCTGGGGGTCAAGTTCAACTCTTGCACCAGGCCTCAGAGACCCTCCACTTTCTCACCCTTCTTACCCCATCATGTGCCCCCCACCCCCAGCTTCCAATCCTACCAGCTCTCACAGATCTTTAAGCTCTTATGGGGATTGTTCTCTCTGCCTGGAACTTTCCCCTTTCACTGTGTCTTAGATAGTTAAGGCTGTTATAACAATACCACGGGCTTCCCTGGTGGCTCAGGGATAAAGAATCCACCTGCCAATGCAGGAGACTTGGGTTTGATCCCTGAGTCGGGAAGATCCCCTGGAGAAGGAAATGGCAACCCACTCCAGTATTCTTGCCTGGGAAATCCCATGGACAGAGAAACCTGGTGGGCTCTAGTCCATGGGATCACAGAGAGTCAGAACTTAGCAACTAAACAACAATACCACAGACTGGGTGGGCGGCTTAAAAGGCAGAGACATCTTTCTCACAGTTCTGGAAGCTGGAAGTCTGAGACCAGGATTGGGTTCAGATGCAAGCCTTCATCCTGGCAATGCCTGCCTTCTTGCCAGATCCTCCTATAGCAGAGAAAGCATGCTTGCCAATATGAGTGTGAGGAAGGGAGGGAGAGAGACTGCTCTCAGAGGTCTCTTCTAATAAGGGCACTAATCCCATTATGGGGCCCCCACCCTCATGACCTCATCTAACCTTAATCGCCTCCCAAAAGGCCCTAACTCCAAATACCATCACATAGGAAGGTAGGGCTTCAACACATACATTTGATGTTGGGATGAGGGAGCCACAGACGTTCAGTCCATAACACACTCCCACTCCTCTCTTTACTTAGCCACTTCTGTTCCTCCTTGCAATTTCACTGTGGATGTTACTTCTTCCAGGAAGGTCTCCCTGATTTCTGCCTCCCCCACCCTCAACACACACACACGAAGGTAGACTAGGTAGAGCCCCATGTGCCTCCAAAGCATATTTTTGACTCTTCCTTTCTGTAGGAGTGAGGGTTTTTTTCTTTTTAATATTTATTTATTTGGCTGCATTGGGTCTTAATTGTAGCACATGGAATCTTTCACTGTGGCCTGTGGGCTGAGTAGTTGTGGCCTGAGGGCTTAGTTGCTCTGCATCAGGTGGAACCTTAGTTCCCTGACCAGGAATCAAACCCGGGTTGCTGCATTGCAAGACAGATTCTTAACAGCTGACCCACCAGGGAAGTCCCTCAGAGGGAGTTTTTGTTTCCTCTGCAGGCGACCTGCTCCAGAAAGCCGTCCTCTAACCTTAGTGCTGTGTGTCACCCTTTCAGGACCACCGGGCCCCAAAGGTGATCCAGGGGATGCAGGGAAAGAAGGCATGCCTGGAATCCCGGGACTACCTGGACTTCGAGGTAATGGGGCCCCTGGGAGGGACCTGGACATAACAGGAAGGGAAGCGGCTCCCCCATCCATCCCTGACTTTCTATTTTATTGTTGGTGTTGGTGATGGGGCTCTCAGGACAGTCCCCTACTGACTCAGCTTCAGACGCCCTATTCTGTTAAAAGACTAAGAGGTTGTTGGTGTAACAGTATGTGTTTTAGTCTCTCAGTCCTGTCTGACTCTTTGTGACCTTGTGGACTGTAGCTGTTAAGTATTTTTGTCCATGGGATTTCCCAAGGAAGAATACTGAAGTGGGTTGCCATGCTCTCCTTCAGGAGCTCTTCCTCACCCAGGGATCAAACCCAGGTCTTCCACGTAGCAAGCAGATTCTTGACCATCTGAGTCACCAGGAAGGCCCTGCTGTTAATATAAGTCAGTTAAAAATCTTTCTGGGTGGGATGATTTGGGAGAATGGCATTGAAACATGTATACTATCATGTAAGAAATGAAGCGCCAGTCTATGTTCAATACAGGATACAGGATGCTTGGGGCTGGTGCACGGCATGATCCAGAGAGATGATATGGGGTGGGAGGTGGGGAGGGGGCTTGGGCATTGGGAGATCGTGTACACCTGTGGCTGATTCATGTCAATGTATGGCAAAACCAATACAGTATAGTAACGTAGAATAAAGTAAAAATAAAATAAAAAAAATCTTTCTGATTTGGAAAGTTTAAAATATTTTTAAAGTAGTATAACACTAAGATGGAGCAAATCCTTCTCCATAGAAAGTACCAGGGTCTGAAGGAAAAGAGTGCACAGGAGTCTTACAGTTCCCTGAAGCCACTCCCCACCCCAGGAGTCAGGGCCCCTGAGACCAGGATCATCAGAAAGAATCGAGGGTGTCCTCTGATCCAGAGCAACCCTTCAAGTATGCTGCACCCCTTTGGCATTTCCTGAGTCCCCAGCACTTGACCCCTTGCTCCTGAGGAAACCACCCCAGTCAGTAGATACCTGTCCTCTCCTGCCCTTTGCTACCTGCCCTAGTGACAGCCTGGAAGTTCCAATAGCTGATAGGAGGGTACTTGGGGACCTTCTGGAAAGAATGTGTTCTCCTAAGATGCCTTTCTCAGGAGTTCCTGTTCCATTGCCTTATCAAACTTTGCATCTCAGCCTGTCAGTTCTGGAGCCTCTGCTGTGAGCAGCATTTAGGAGAGTGTAGAGTCTTCTTGGGACTTCTCAGGTGGCTCAGTGGGTAAAGAGTCTGCCTGGGATGCAGGAGACAGAAGGAGACATGGATTCGATTCCTGGATTGGGAAGATCCCCAGAGGTAGGGCACAGCAACCCACTCCGGTATTCTTGCCTGGAGAATCCCATGGACAAGAGGAGCCTGGAAGGCTATGGTCCCTAGGTCAAAAAGAGTCAGACATAACTGAAATGACCGAGCATGCATGCACTTAGAGTCTTCTAAGTCAGCTGTCCCCAACCTTCTCGGCACCAGGGACCAATTTCATGGGGAGACAATTTTTCCATGAACGGTGAGGTGGGGAGATAGTTTGGGGATGAGTCAAGTGCTTTAAATTTACTGTGCACTTTTTTCCCATTATTATTACTTCAGCTCCACCTCAGATCATCAGGCATTAGATCTCGGAAGTTGGGGATCCCTATTCTAAGTGATTTAAGAAAAGAGGCTTATCGGGGAAAGGTATCTGCTTATTTATGTCAGGAATTACACCTCCAAGCCCTCTCCTTCCTAAATCTCTAAGGAGGAGGCAGAGGCTGGTGGAGGCGGGGCTCAGAGCCTGGCCTTCACTCCTGGCCTCCGTCTCTCAACGCAGAGCCCTAAACTCAGAAGTTAAGGACGCCCAAGGGCTTCCAGAGCCGTGGAACCTCTTTCTCTCTCTCAGTCAGTGATGGGATGGGGGTCGCCTGGGCATATCCTGCATGAGGTTCAGAATTCCATGGCAGCAGGGCTGTTGGCCTACAGGAATGTTATGTTAGGGGGAAAAAACAGGAGTCAAGTCCTTTCCTGAGGTCCTTCCACCCGCTTGAGACCCTGGTCATCTGGTGTTTGCTGCAGAGGAACCATAAGTGAAAGGCAGATTTCTTCATGTCTTGGGAAAAGGCCAAAGAAAACGAACTAGCATTCAAAGCAGGAAAGAACAATTAATTAGTTAATCAGAGTGCCCTGCTTTGCAGAGATAACTTTGGGCTTAGGTCAGGCTCCAGGGGTGGAGGCCTCACTGGATAAAAGCAGTTGTTGACTTCCGGGTCTCCATGGTGACCTCCGGCTGGTGTCACGGGCCTTGTGGCCAGGAGCCCTGGGGCCTGATAGATCAACAGCCTGTCTCACCCTAATTATTGAGCTTTCGGACTTCCTCCTTGTCAGCCTGCCACCCCCTTCTCTACGCTCCCTGTGTTTGCTGCAGGGAAGGGACCTTTTATTTTTATTTTTTTCCTATGGAATGAGGAGTGATTTCATCTTCTTCCTACCCTAAGTACCAATAAGCCCATTTCATCCAGCATGAGATGAAGCCAGCCCATCAGGGCTAAGATCCTGTCTCCAACAGTGCCTGCTCTGTGACCTTGGGCAGGTTGCCTCACCTCTCTGGGCCCCAGTTTTCTCATTGGTAATACAGGTAGAATAACACCTCAGATTACGGGGCAATTAAATAAGATACTTAATGAAAAGCATTCAGCAAAGTGCCTGGCACATTCAAAAGGCTCAAAATTTTTTGCAAATCTAAATCTCCAGCATAGGTAGAGCTAACGAGAGCTTGCCCAAATGAGACTGGCCCCTCCAACATTGCTCACAATAGACTTGGACCTTTCTTGGGGAGGGATCCAGACTCACTGGGTTAAAGGTGCTGACGAGGAGAGTTTGTGTTGGCCTTTTGGGCTCTGTTTTTGCAGCATCTTTAACTGAAAAAAATCAAGAAGCAGAGGCAACAGGAAGATGCATGGCTGAGCCAGACAGTGGTCACTGAGGGCCCTTCCAGTTCTGAGTCTGAGGCCCCAAAACTTTCTTGTCTCCCTAGGTCTGCCAGGGGAGAGAGGGACCCCAGGACTGCCTGGCCCCAAGGGTGATGAAGGGAAGCTGGGAGCCACTGGACCAATGGGCATGCGTGGCTTCAAAGGTAACACTGCATCTCAGAGCGTGCTTGCTCACCACCCACCCCTGCACACCAACGTGGGCACTGGAGTGTAGACCGGATTCAAATTCTGGTTCTGCCACTGACCCGCTGAGTGACCTTGAGCAAGTCATTGAATCTCCTTAGGCATCTGCTGCTTTTCTCCCCCCCTTTTTTTTTCCTCTTTGGCCATGCCATGTAACATACGAGATCTTACTTCCTGGACAAGGGATCGAACACATGCCCCCTGCAGTGGAAGCGTGGAGTCCTAACCACTGAACCACCACGAATTCCCATTAAGCATCAGTTCCTCCATCCCCAACCTAGAAATCCTCATGATGCCATATTTCACAGAACTCTCATGAGGGTTACATGGAATGTATATGAGTGAAAACATGGTCAGCTCTAAAGCACTATAGAAATGCAAGAGAGTGTTCCTGTGCTTGCAGTTCAGTGACACAATGAGAGGAAACCGGGCCAGGAGAACAGAGACTGCAGCCCAGGCTAGCCCCTCCCCCAGTACTGCCAGATTCCTTACAGTTTGTCTTATTCTTCTGATCCCCCAAATAGTTAAAACTTGAACAAGTTCTCAGATTTCCACTGTCAATAGTGTTTTTTCTGACTTGTTTTCCTTCATGTTAATAGTCACCTTGTTCATCTTCAGGGGAGCCCACTTTATAGTCATTCCCATCTTTTCACGTTCGTTTCAAGTGTCCAAACCTCCTAGCACCATTGCAGAAGAAGAAATCTGACACTCTTTCCTTGGCCTTTGCCTCCTCACTTGTTCTCACCCCACATCAAGGATGACCTGTTAATCTTGGGTCACTGGGAATTTTTATTCTACTTTCTGACTGGTGATTAAACAGACTGAGGTTTTCCTTCCTCTTATACCCACATTTTAAAAAGTTGATTTTTAAAACACATTACAAAGCAGCGCATGCATACTAAAAACAATTTAACAATACAGAAATGTATGAAATCTAAAGTAAACAGTGAGTGCCCTCCTTCATGATCTCTTACGTGCTTACTCTTCAGAGTAACTACTGTAAACACTTTGGAGCACATCCTGCCAGACTTTTTCCCAAAAGCACATTCATATTTACATATATGGTTGCCTTTGTGTTTTTTTTTTAAACTTGGATCACACAAGGCATCTTCCCCTGGAACTTGCCAGGCTTCCTTTTTTCATGAGAGAATTTGTCATAAGCTTTTGATTTGCAGTTGTCTTTTGGAGGCACTTGGATGGAATCCCTGGTCTTTTTAATGTCCCCTTGAGTGGTGTCAGGACCTTTCAACTTCTTTGTAGAGTAAGATGTTAGCTGAGAAAAGAGCTCTGTTCTTTTAACCGTATCCCGGGAAGGAAATGCCACAATTCCCTGGAAACTCTCCCTGGTATTGTATAGCCTCCCCCACCAAAAAAATCTGCCTAATGTAGAACCTATGTTTCTCCTTGTAATTGAAGACCCTCCCTGCTTCCTTTTCTCCCTGCATGCTTATTAAAGCAACCTTGGATTTAAGCTTCTAAAATTTTGGCTATTTAATAGGAATATCTTTTCTTTGTCTTCTCCCTATGGGACACCATGCACTCCTTTAAGTCTGTGCTGCTATGCTCCTCTGTGTTTTAATTAAGAGGGAAGGAAACTTCTCGGCTTGGTGCCCACCTACCCTGCTCCCAAGGAGGACTGGACAGACAGCATAACTGACTCCAGCTTTTACCCTTCCTGCCATCCATGCCCTGCAGGTCTGCGGGCTCCTGCCTCAGCATTTCTCTGGTTTGGGGTTAATGTCTCCTGCAGATAAGATTTTGTTCACCATGCGGATTTATTTCCATTTCTAATGTGGGTTTTCCTCCTCTGTTCTAGGTGATCGAGGCCCAAAAGGGGAGAAAGGAGAGAAAGGAGACAGAACAGTGGATGCCAGTAAGGAAATTCTGTTTGGGTCACTGGATTCTGGGTTGGCACGGGTGTGGCTGTTGCCTCAAGCACCCCCACAAGTTTTGGGGTCTGGGAGATGGAGCCATTGGCCCCGACTCCAGTGTCAAAGAAGCTACCTGCCTGCTCTAGGGCTCAATTTGTCCAGCAAGAGAGAATTATACCACAGGGGCCAGTGGTTGTGTGGAAGGGTCTGGAGGCAGACTGCCCAGGCTTCTTTCTGGTTGCCTCACTATGTAATGTGTGCCTCAGTTTTCTCATGTATAGAATGGGAATAAAAAGTGTTCTTACATTATAGAGTCATTGTGAGAATTAAATGAGTCAATCTATGTAACTGGTGGTTAGGACACCAGTTATTAGTAGTATCCTATTAATTATTAGTATCCTATGTAATACACAATTCAGACAGACTTTCTCAAATCATCAGAGATGCTTGCTAAAATTCAGTTACTGACTTCATTAAAGAGCTTGACCTACCTGGGTAGTTATATGGGGAAAGGTGTTGAGGCTAAGCAGAATCCTGTTTGGTTTTTTTTCCTCTGCCACTAACTGAGCAGTGATGCTGGAGATCTCATTTGGCAGACCACTGAGTCCAGAAATGGATGTCTCCCCAACCAGGGTCCTTCCTGCAATGTTTACGAGGGGAGTCAGCTTATCTAGTTATAACAGTCTTTCCCAGGGCTTATTTCCACTATGAAGGGCTCCATGTAGAACCTTGGAGAGATTGCCACAGAAGAGCGAGCCTCCAAGCCAAGTTTCAATGAATAGAATTTTCTAGCCAAGTTAAAAAAGCGGTACCAGCACGTAGTATTCTGGAGGCTCTAAAATCTACCGTCTGCGTAAAGGCTCAAGCTGTTTACCCTCTTCTAAGGTATATGGGCTCTGGCGTGGGCTCTCCAGGAAGCCAGGGCCTGGGGAAATGGACAGACCCCACTGTAGACGCACACTTTGGACCCAGCATAGGTTTCGTGAAGGCTGATCCTTGGTTTCAGTGGGTCCTTAAAGTGACACTTCCATCCAAGCTATTCAGGGCCAAGAGACCTTGCTCTTGAATAGTACCTTCTCCAAAGTCCCTGAATTTTTATCTTGTCTCCTACTTCCTCTGCCCTTTCCTTTCCTAGGACAGTAATTAAGGATCTAATAGGAGAAATGTACGTGGTAGCTTTTTGTCTCTCTAAAGCGATGGGTGTACCTGAGGACACGTATGCCCATATGTACAGGGACTCCATACGCTCATCTTCCCTTGCTGTGCCATGCCAGGTTGCTTCAGTCATGTCCGAATCTTTGCAACCCCATGGACCATAGCCCGCCAGGCTCCTCTGTCCATTGGATTCTCTAGGCAAGAATACTGGAGTGGGCTGCTGTGTCCTCCACACCTTACCTTGGATGCTGTAATCCACAAGCAATCTATATGCTTTCTTGCATTATCTAGAGTCCCTTTCAAGGACAGCCAAGGGCTTGACTGGAAATGTCTCAGCTAGAAGAGACATGTTGGACCATTCAGAAGCCAAAAAAAAAAAAAAAAAAAAAATTGAAGGCAAAAGAAGGGAGTCTAGATCTGATCTAGGATGTCAGTGATGTATCTGAGTCACATTTCTTTGAGAGCTGGGCAAACTACTTTGTCTCTTGAACACTGCCTTCTACAGCTCTTTGTTGACTGTTGACTTTTGGAAGAACAGTGCCAAGGCAGCTGAGGATATTCTGACATTCCCCTGTGAAATGGAGAAGTCCTGATGGGGTGGTGGGAAAGGAGGGACGGTGGAAAGATGACCTCTGCCCACTCAGTGTGTACCCACGGGTGCTTGTCAGACTCTTTGGCAGCCTCTCCTGCTGACTCAAGAGCAGGGGGTGGGCTGCGCTGGGCCAGCCTGAAAGAGCTGTGGGCTGTCAGTCACCATGCAGCCCACAGGGATGTTTTCATCTCTGTTTACCTTGCCTCGGTGGGCCTGGCTGGGTGGACTTTGCAGTGGGATTGGGCCCCGAAGCTGGAGGCACAGTGTATGGGGGGATGGGTGTGGGAGAGAGCTGAGTCACAGAGGTTGGGGGCTCCCCCAGGCATGGGCAGGGAGCCTGGGGGAAGGGCATCGAATCCACTTGGCCCTGGAGCCTCTATTCTGCACTTAGAGGCTGGCCAGCTCCTTCTCAGGCACTGCTGGTGTTCTTTTTGCCCTGAAGGGGGCTGTACCCTCCCTGGAGCCCAGAGCTCGGGTAACTGCCCTGGACAAGACCCCAAAATGTCTCCATCGGTGATGGAGCAGGAAAGTAGGGTGGCTTTGTAGGTTCAACCCCATCGACAGGGGACCGTACATGCAGCATGCAAGGCATGAAAGACACGCATAAGACACACACACATTGCAGACCCACCAGGCTGAAGGGCTTTGCCCATTTCCTGTTCTGAAGGGCCTGGAGTGGGGGAGTAGAGACTCTCAGGGCAAGGAGCAGAGGCTGGACAGAACACCCAGGCCTCGGCCTTCTCTGATTATGGAATGAGAGGAAGGCCTCTGGTCTTTTTTTTTTTTGGCTGTACTGGGTCTTCGTTGCTGCACATGGACTTTCTCTAGTTGCTGCAAGTGAGGGCGACTCTCTAGTTGTGGTGCTCAGGCTTCTCTTGTTGCAGAGCACGGGCTCGAGGGCGCACGGGCTTCTGTCGTTGTGGCTCCCGGGCTGCAGAGCACAGGCTCAGTAGTTGTGCACAAGCTTGGTTGCTCCTTAGCACGTGGGATCTTCCTGGATCAGGGATAGAGCCTGAATCTCTTGCATTGGCATGCGGATTCCTTACCACTGAGCCAGCAGAGAAGCGTCCCCATCCCTGCACCTTTTTTTGGTGCATCTCAAAACTTGTGGGATCTTAGGTCCCTGACACAAGGATTGAACTCACACCCTTGGCAGTGAAAGTATGGAGTCCTAACCACTGGACCGCCAGGGAATTCCCAGGCCCCTGGTCTTGAAGAGGAGGAGTGGGCTCCTTAAATAACTTCGAGGAGCCCCCACCTGGAGATAGGGGTGACGGGGCCTGAGGCTGAAGAAGGGCGATGGAAGCTCTTCAGGGCTGAGACCTGGGCCTTCCCACGGCCTCCGCCCACCAGGCTGCCTCTGCTCACGCCAAACCCACACTATAGTCAGACTCCTGGTTATGTTTCCATGGAACTCTGGTCCCAGAGGCATTTGGTGAATCCCTGGGACTGAGGTTCTGAGGAGGGGCCAGGAGATCATCTTACAGAAAAGTGAGGAAAGTCTGACCCATGCTGAGTGCCTACTTCTGGGGGATTCTTAGTCATTCCTCTAGCCCAGGGCAGCCCCGCCATGAGTTCCCAAGGGTGAAAGAAAAAGTTCTCAGCCCAGGGCTCCACCTTCCTTAAAAGGATGTGGTGAGGAGGAACCCTCCTCTAGGAACCCAGCTTGCCCCTGAGGCCTGGAACCTTTACCAAACACCTCCTACCCTGGTGGCACAGTGGTAAAGAATCTGCCAGCAATGCAGGATCCCCAGGTTCAATCCCTGGGAAGGGAAGATCCCCTGGAGTAGGAAATGGCTCCAGTGTTCTTGCCTGGGAAATCCCATGGACAGAGGAGCCTGGTGGGCCTCGGTCCATGGGGTCCCGAGAATCCAGGATGACTTAGCAAACAAAACCTCCACCACTACCTCCCACCTTTAACAGCAAAAAGCTAAAACTCCAGCAGGTGGGGGTGTTACTACATTAAAAGTATTGATGAGAAAAAACATAGACCCCTCCTCAGGTCAGAATCAGAAGTTGGAGGTTTTCCTTTGAAGAAGGCATTATAGCAAAGACTTCTCAGGACCCATGTTTTAAGTCAATATTTAACTATTTTTCAGAACAAGATCTTGTAATTATTGATCCTTGTTTTGGCCTGGAGTCATAGGGTTTTAGAGTCTTAGGATTTGGGAGTCATAAGGGTTGGATGGTATTTCAAACCACCTCCTCTTCCACTCCAGACAGCTGGACAGAATTTCCACAGTCTCCCGGCTAGGACCTGGCCAAAGTGAGGCTAAATAGAATGCAGAGCTTCTGATTTCTGCTTGATGAGAGGTAAAGGTCTTTTGTTGTTGTTTGTTTGTTTGAGGCAAGGCTGGTACCATGTTTGGCTTTTGAGAGTTTGGCCAAGAAAAAAGTTAGGTTTACACATCTCAAGACAGAAAGACATTTGTTTTACCCTCATCGATGGTCCATTTGCAAGAAAAATACACAGTATTTTTGCAGCAAGGGAGTAAGTAAAGGATCTGTGTTGTTTAAGCCCCACAGCGTGAATTTCAAGCAGGATGTAAATTCAGATTGTTTAAAAATGTTTCCTCAATTAAGATTCACATGGGAAAATGTATGCAGGAGGGGCCAGGGGTAAATTCCAAGCCAGAGCTTAGCGATAGCTATCAGTAGCATCTCAGAAAAACTGAAAAATGGTTAACACCTTGTGTGTGTTTTCAGTATGTAAGGAAGTAGGTTTCTGTGTGTTCGGCAGGGTGGGGAACCACTGGACACCCTAGCGTGCAGTATATAAGCTCAAAATAAGTTATCAGGATGGTGGTTTCTAGACAGTTCTTTTCCATTGCTGCTGAGATGTCTCTGTCTCTTCTTTAACCGATTCTCAATGTTTTGTTTTGTTTTCTGGCTATGCCTCATGGTATGTGGAATCTTAGTTCCCCGGCCAGGGTTTGAACCCATGCCTCCTGCCATGGAAACTCAGAGTCTTAACCACTGGACCGCCAGAGAATTCCTTCTATCTCTCTTTTAGAACGTGTGTGTGTGTGTGTGTGTGTGTGTGTGTGTGTGTGTGTGCGCGCAGACCTTCAGTTGGATCTGACTCTTCAAGATGCTATGGACTATAGCCCGCCAGGCTCCTCCATCCATGGGACCCTCCAGGCAAGAATACTGCAGTGCGTTGCCATGCCTTCCTCCAGGGGATCGTTCTGACCCAAGTCTCTTTTGTCTTCCGCCTTGCAGGTGGGTTCTTTACCACTATCACCACCTGGAAAGCCCCTCTTTCAGAATATAGGATGCAAAGACCACCCACTGGAGTCTGAATTGCCTTCCATCCATCCTTGTCTCTGGAGATGCCAGGAAACCTGTCTGGGATAGTGTAGCGCCAGAAGCTAGCATTCTTTCAGACTTGAGGGACAGAGCTACCAGACTTTTTATGTATACTTATATCTATTAGTCGACACATATTATGTGTGTGCATATTAGTGCACACATAAACTGTGTGCACATTTTATGCCTGGTACAACATTACTACCTCAGCAACAGCATGATTTAAAAGTAAATCACACTTCCAAATTAAAGTAGGCACTCAACTCAGGACTGCTAACCAATTAGCACCTGGTACTCGGAAAAGTAAAGTGTCTGTGCCCCACATTTCACTTAATTCTCCAGTCCTATCCAGGAGAGATAAATCATGTGCCTGTTAGAGAGATAAGAAAGCTGAGGAAGAGGATAAGGAGCCCGCCCAAACCCAGAGGCATTCATCTGCGGCAGAGCCAAGACCCGAGACGGGTCTGGAGTCCACTAGCTGTCCTTGTGCTGCCATCTTGGATTCTCTTTTATTCTCAGATTCATTCTTTCTGGCCTTTGACATGGAGGTCAGCATGGGGTCCTCGTGGGCCACTCTCCTTAGTGGGTTTAATATGAAATGACTAATTTCTTCCTTACTAGTGCTCATTGTTTAAAATTTATTTTTATAATTGAAGTTTAGTTGATATAAAATGTCATATGTTATAGATGTACAATATAGTGATTCATAATGTTTAAACATTATACTCCATTTACAGTTATCACAAAATATAGGCTCTGTTCCCAAGCTGCATAAAACATCCCTATGCTATACCTAATAGTTTGTACCTCTTTATCCCCTACCCTTGTCTTGCCCCTCCCCTCTTCCCTCTCCCCACTGGCAACCACTTGTTTGTTCTCTATGTAATTGAGACTGCTTCTCTTTTGTTATACTCACTAGTTGTATTTTTTACCTATTTTTTTAGTTTTTTTAAAAGTTCTTGATGTGGATCATTTTTAAAGTCTTTACTGAATTTGTTGCAATATTGCTTCTGTTTAATGTTTTGTTTTTTTGGCCCCAAGGCTGTGGGTCTTAGCTTCCAACCAGGGATCAAACCTGCACCCGCTGCATTGGAAGGTGAAGTCTTACCCACTGGACCACCAGGGAAATCCCTAGTTGTATTTTTTTAGAGTCTCAGTTACTTTTAAGTGACTTTACCCCATCTCAGAGTTTGTTCTTTATTTCACCAAGCCTTGACTGTCTCACCTGCTTGGGGGCTTCTGGGATCGACCACACTGAAGTTTTCAAGCCTGGGATGGGGGCTCTGCCTCTGAAAGTAACACTTCCCCCCTCATAGGCTTTTCCTGTTCTTCCTGACTGATTGTGTTCAGTTTCTGCCTTTGTTCATCCCTTCTCTTTATCCTCACATAGTGTCCCTGACAGATGCAAACACCACAGGATAGTGGAGATGGAAAAGTGTTTTTAAATGTTTCTTCCCTTCCCTTTATTTTTGGTGACTGAAAATACACAGAGATACAAAACTCACTCAGAAAAATTGTCTCGCGGCAAAGCAATGTTTTTTCCAGTAGTCGTGTTCAGATGGGAGAGCTGGATCATAAAGAAGGCTGAGTGCCGAAGAACTGATACATTCCAACTGTGGTGCTGAAAAAGACTCTTGAACAGTCCCTTGAACAGCAAGTCTTGAGAGTCCCTTGAACAGCAAGGAGATCCAACGAGTCAGTCTTAAAAGAAATCAACCCTGAATATTCACTGGAAGGACTGATGCTGAAGCTGAAGCTCCAGTACTTTGGCCACCTGATGCAAAGAGCCGACTCACTGGAAAAGATCCTCATGCTGAGAAAGATTGAGGGTAGGAGGAGAAGGGGGAGACAGAGGATGAAATGGTTGGACATGAGTTTGAGCAAATTCTGGGAGATGGTGAAGGACAGGGAAGAGTGGGGTGCTGCAGTCCATGGGGTCACAAAGAGTTGGACACGACTGAGCAAGTGAACAAGAAATACCACTTCAGGTGCTGGCTGAAGCAGAGCAGGAGACACTTGAGAGGAAATGAGCACAAGGACGGAAGATAACGAGTGCTGGGAACCCGATATTCAGAACTGAGCAGGAATAGGCGAGGCCTGAAACCTGAGGGTCAGTAACCCAGCCAGCACAGCACAGAGCCAGCTTGGAAGGGAGTCAAGAGGGTGAGGGGTTCGTCTCACTTCTGTCACAGAGAAAAGGTAGAAATGTGGAAGGAAAGAAACACTTAGGGAAGAGAATGTTGGTTATTCACTTACTTAGCGAACATTCCGGAGAAGGCAATGGCACCCCCACTCCAGTATTCTTGCCTGGAAAATCCCATGGACGGAGGAGCCTGGTAGGCTGCAGTCCATGGGGTTACTAAGAGTCGGACACGACTGAGCGACTTCACTTTCACTTTTCACTTTCATGCACTGGAGAAGGACATGGCAACCCACTCCAGTGTTCTTGCCTGGAGAATCCCAGGGACGGGGGGAGCCTGGTGGGCTGCCGTCTATGGAGTCGCACAGAGTCAGACACGACTGAAGCAACTTAGCAGCAGCAGCAGCAGCGAACATTCACTCGTCCTTCGCTGGAGACCAGGCCCTGGCTGAGGGCCCCATGAGGAAGGCCTGCCCTCACCCTGAGGAGCTCAGAGGCCGGCAGTTGAGAGGGACATGCAACGTTCCTCAGAGAGCATGGTGGGGGCTGTAGGAGACGAATGTACAAAGGGGGTCACTGGATGACATGTCTTTGATCCAAGTCTTGAAGACCAAGTTGGTGTCCGCCTGGTGTCTGGAGAAGGTGAAGGAATTCCAGGTAGAGAACCTCATGTGAAACAGCAGAGCACTGTCTGATAAACCCAAAATGTTTGATGCAGCATCCAAGATTTGGGAACAGGAATCAAAAACTGAGGCCAGGAAGGCATCTGGGGATCTGTGGACAGGAGGTCGGGCTTGGTCTCTGGGCCAGGATGAGCTGCAAGGAGCATGTGATGTGGCAGCAGTGGGAGGTGAACAGCCAGGTGGAGGCCCAGGCTAGAGCCAGGACCCGGGCCGGGACACTGGAGCCCCAGCCGTCCACAGTGGCCCTCGGCACCTCAGCCGGAGCTGGCGCCCAGCAGGCTGGCTGTCCCCCGATGGAAAGGTCCACTTTGGGCCCAGGCTTCCCTGCTGCCACTGCTCTGCTCTCACTGAGTTACTTCCCTTAGAGAAAACCCTGTTTTTCAGAACCCCTGATTTCCTGGAGAAGGAGAGGGGGACAGGCGGGCTGCAGAGCAGCAATCCTGAGATCTGAGTGCCCTTCTGACCCAGCCATGTGGCCTTGAGGTCACCCTCTGAACCTCTCCAACCGCAATTTCCTCTTTTCTCCTCTGCTCTGTGCACGATCTGGCCCTGTAGGCATTCCGCTTTGCCAAGAGCCTGTATTAAGCTTTCCGAAAACAAATCCAGTAACTTTTCCTGAAAGCTTCCAGCGACCCCTTCCAGGAGACCTTCAGATTGCTCGATGCAGAAAGCCGCTCAGTTCCGATGAATCCGAGCCGCCCTTGGTTTGATGGCTTGAATAGATCCAAGAAGCCTAGGAAAAACATGAAGCTGGGCTCCTTTAAGAAGCCAGGGGGTGAAGTGGGGGAGTATGGTGGAAATAGGGGGCTGCCTGAGAGCCTCTGGCATTCCCAGCCAAGAAAACAGAGAGAGAAGAGCTGAAGCTTGGGCCCTGGGGCATCGCAGCCCCCTTGGAGAATCCGGGATCTCACAGAGAAGCAGAGGATGCTGGGAGGTCACTAAGAGGCCCACTAGGATTTGTGTTCTGGGCTTCCCAGGTGACGCAGTGGTAGAGAATCCATTTGCCAGTGGAGGAGATGTAAGAGACATGGGTTTGATACCTGGGTCAGAAAGATCCCCTGCAGAAGGAAATGACAGCTCACTCCAGTGTTCTTGCCTGGAGAACCCCATGGACAGAGGAGCGTGTTGGCTATGGTCCATGGGGTCGCACGACAGTTGGAGACGATATAGCCACTGAGCACACAGCATCTGGGTTTCTTGCACGAACCATGTTCAGCTGACACCCATCCTCCTGGGGGCCTGGAGGACCACAGCACCCCCCTTGTCCTTGGCAAACAGCTGGTGGTTTCTGGGATCTGCCCTGGAGAAAACTTCTAGTAATACAAACCTCAGACCAAAGGTGAGCGAGGCATTTTCTACAAAAACAGCGCCTTGGAACCACTGAAAAATTAAAGTTTTAGTCTTTGATGTGGGTTTTGTTTGAAGAAAGCTTTAAGTTGAGACATACATTAAAACCAGGAATGGTTAACGTGTTTATTGAGAAAGCAACCCAACCAACTCAGGAATTGTTTGTAATTCCCGTGACCCTGTACTGAGTCATCTTAGGTTGGGTGGTAAAGATGCTGGAGGCAATAGCTTAAGCCAGGGAGGTCTCCACCACTGTGTCTTTTTGATGTAACTGGATAAGAGTTAGCTGGCACTGCGTTCATTTCACGGCTGCACTTCCCCTCCTGTCCTTTGACCATGGAAAACTGCCTCAGGGATATACTTGGAACCAGTTGTTCAGATGGGCTTATTTCCCCTGGTGCTGAATTTCAGCACTCTTCCAAAGAGTGCTGTTGTGGAATTCTGAGGGAACAAAGAGGTAGGCAGAGCCTGTGGACATATCCCAGGAGGACCTGTGGATGCTGTGGTCCGGGAAGGATGGCTGGTTGATTCACTGATTTGGAGGCTGGGCGAGTCCCTTGCCCTGGTGCCTCTGTTCCCGTCAGGATCCCGGGGGCTTATATGGCGAAGCGAAGTGAAGTCACTCAATTGTGTCTGACACTTTGCGATCCCGTGGACTGTAGCTTACCAGGCTCCTCAATCCACGGAATTCTCCAGGCAAGAATACTGGAATGCGTTGCCATTTCCTTCTCCAGGGGATCTTCCCAACCCAGGGATCAAACCTGGGTCTCCCACATTGCAGGCAGATGCTTTACCATCTGAGCCACCAGCTCGGTACTATTTACTGAGAACTCATCACCACCACCACCTCCCACCCCGAGCTCCTCATATGTTCAGTTCATTTCAGTTCAGTTCAGTCACTCAGTAGTGTCTGACTATTTGCAACCCCATGAATTGCAGCACGCCAGGCCTCCCTGTCCATCACCAACTCCTAGAGTTCACTCAAACTCACGTCCATCGAGTCAGTGATGCCATCCAGCCATCTCATCCTCTGTCATCCCCTTGTCCTCCTGCCCCCAATCCCTCCAGCATCAGAGTCTTTTCCAGTGAGTCAGCTCTTCACATGAGGTGGCCAAAGTACTGGAGTTTCAGCTTCAGCATCATTCCTTCCAAAGAAATCCCAGAGCTAATCTCCTTCAGAATGGACTGGTTGGATCTCCTTGCAGTCCAAGGGACTCTCAAGACTCTTCTCCAACACCACAGTTCAAAAGCATCAATTCTTCGGCGCTCAGGCTTCTTCATAGTCCAACTCTCACATCCATACATGACCACTGGAAAAACCATAGCCTTGACTACACGGACCTTAGTCGGCAAAGTAATATCTCTGCTTTTGAATATGCTATCTAGGTTGGTCATAACTTTCCTTCCAAGGAGTAAACGTGTTTTAATTTCATGGCTCCAGTCACCATCTGCAGTGATTTTGGAGTCCAAAAAATAGAGTCTGATACTGTTTCCACTGTTTCCCCGTCTATTTGTCATGAAGCGATGGGACCAGATGCCATGATCTTCATTTTCTGAATGTTGAGCTTTAAGCCAACTTTTCCACTCTCCTCTTTCACTTTTTTAGTTCCTCTTCACTTTCTGCCATAAAGGTAGTGTCATCTGCATATCTGAGGTTATTGATACTTCTCCCAGCAATCTTGATTCCAGCTTGTGCGTCTTTCAGCCCAGCGTTTCTCATATGTTAGAAGAACTCTTTAAGGTGTATGTCATTGTCCCATTTAACAGATAGGGAAACTGTTCTGAGAGGTTAAATTACTTGCCCAAGGTAGAGCTAGAAAGTGGTGGACCCACTGTACAGGCAGGATTCAAGGATTTAGAGGGACTTCCCTGATGGTCTAGTGGTTAAGACTCCACGCTCCCAATGCAGGGGGCATGAGTTCGATCCCTGGTCAGAGAACTAAGATTCTGCATGGTGCAGCAAAAAACAAACAAAAACAAAAGAAAAAAAAGAGAGCAAGAGAGAAATGAAGATATTTTGGGACTTCCTAGGTGGCCTATTGGTTAAGACCGTATGCTTCCAATGCAGGGGGAACGTGGGTTTGTTCCCTGATTGGGGAACTGAGATCCCACTTGCTGCACACCCAAAAATAAAACTAAAAACAAACAGCAAGGATTTAGAATACACAGATGGGGAAGCATTCCAGCCAAGCATCTCAGACCTTGAACTTGAAAGAGAGCAGAATGGAGAGAGGAAACAGGGAAGGGGTGGGGACAGGATGAACGAAGCCAGAGGGTGAGAAAGAGCCTTTTAGGAAAGGCCAACAGTCTTTTTTCTTTTTTTTTTAAATTAGACTATTTATTTTGTATTTGAGTATAGCCAATTAACAGATAATGTTGTGATGGTTTCCGATGAACAGCAAAAGGATTCAGCCATACATACACATGTATCTAGTCTCCGGCCCCCTGCCCCCGAGGGCTTCCCTGGTGGCTCAGAGGTAAAGAATCTGCCTGCAGTGCACGAGCTGCAGGAGACCTGGGTTCCATCCCTGAGTCAGGAAGATCCCCTGGAAAAGGGAATGGCAATCCACTCCAATATTCTTGTCTGGAGAATCCCATGGATGGAGGAGCCTGGTGAGCTACAGTCCATGGGGTCACAAAGAGTTGGACTTGACTGAAACGACTTAGCATGCATGCATTCTCCAGACTCCTCTCCGGTCCAGGCCGGAAAGGCCAATAGCATTGCTCATGAACCCTGGAGGTAAGACAATGGTCCATGAAGGCTTTAGAGGAATGCCATGTGAACATCAGCACCTCCTCACAGTTATGTATGTAACAGAGCAGAGTTTTGGGGTCATGGCCTTTCTCCTGGCTCTACAGCTTTTCTTGCTATTTCTAAAGGCCTGTTGACCCTCTCTGATCCCTCACTGCCCTTTGAGAAGCCCAGGAACAAATGCAAAGCAAAGGACTCAGGTCTCTACCCGAGCTGCCCAGTAAATTCCTACAAATCCAGCTCCCAGCAGAGCTTCTGTTAGCAACATTCTCCCGCAGTGATGGTAGTGAACCCCTGCTTCAGGACTGGGCAGGGAAAGCGCTTCATTTATTATTTGATCAGACATATTTTTAATGAACACCTGCTAGGAGCCAGGCAGCCATGACTAGAGCATTGTTGTTGATCTTGTTCAGGCGCGCAGCCGAATCTGAGTCTTGGCAACCCCATGGACTGTTGCCCACCAGGCTCCCCTGTCCATGGGATTTCCCAGACAAGAATACTGGCTGCTAAGTTGCTTCAGTCGTGTCCGACTCTGCGACCCCAGAGATGGTAGCCCACCAGGCTCTGCCGTCCCTGGGATCTCCAGGCAAGAACACTGGCATGGGTTGCCATTTCCTTCTCCAATGCATGAAAGTGAAAAGTGAAAGTGAAGTCGCTCAGTCGTGTCTGACTCTTAGCGACCCTATGGACTGCAGCCTACCAGGCTCCTCCATCCATGGGATTCTCCAGGCAAGAGTACTGGAGTGGACTGCTATTGCTTTCTCATGGGTTGCTATTTCCTTCTTCAGGGGATCTTCTCGACCCAGGGATTGAACTTGCATCTCCTGCATTGTAGGTGGATTCTTTCTCTGTTAAGCCACTGCTGAAGCCCCATAGGGCATTAGAGAAACAAAATGAGCCAAGACAAAGTCCTGGTTTCTAAAGATATGCAGTAGAGTTGAGGGGGCCAATGGGTGAGTCAACAGTTAAAAAATAATCCAGCATAAAAGGACGGTGATAATTGGGAGATACTTCTGCTATTCTTTCTGCCCAGTAAGTAAACCCCACTGCCTCAATCAAAGACACAGTGCAGTGACCTGTGGGACTGCTGGACTGGAGACCACATGGCCACTTTATCACGTGACCTTGAGGAAGTCACTTCCCTTCTGAGTCTCAGTTTCCTCATCTGTATAATGGGTATCATACCCACCACCCCAGAGGAGGACTGCAAAGATCAAATGAGACCTAACAAAAATGCTTTAAGGAGGCATAAAATACCATATTTAGAGTCAGTTAGGGTTCAATTCCTGGGTCAGGAAGATCCCTTGACCTTCCTGGGCATGGCATGGGCCTGGCAACTCACTCCAGTGTTCTTGCCTGGAGAATCCCCATGGACAGAGGAGCCTGGCCAGCTATGGTCTATAGGGTCGCAGAGTTGGACACGACTGAAGCAACTTAGCACGCATGCCCACACCATTAGGAAATAGCATTTAATAAAGTGCACCCACAGGCCAGACCACAGTTTAAAAGCAATGCCCTCCAGCAGAGCCTGGCTGGAAATTCCTTAGGCTTGTGAAATGGCTCCTGTCCTTCCCATACGGACCACATTTTGCCGTGTATGTCAGGGGAAAGAGCAGTGCCCTGTCTGGGCAGCACAGAGCCCTCGTGCTGCAGGCCGGCTGGGGGGCACAGGAGAAGGAAAGTTCAGCCTCCTTAAAGGGCAGCCGGTCTAGATTATCCCTGGGGCTCTGCTCTGCAGCTGCAGAGCATCAGAGCCTATTTTCCCAGCCCCATGTGTTTATTTCTGTTCCCCACAACCTCCTGTCTTTTGACTTGTTTTGCTTTGGCAGGGTCTGGAAGGCAAGATAAACATACCTAAAGGAGCTGTGAGATTTCAGGATTGTGCCGGGTTTCCCCTCCTCTTGTCTCATGAGAAGCAAAGTTCCCTGGACTTTTGGGCCCTTCTGATGCATATCCCAGCAGGGTCTGGGGTACTTAGGGATTGGTTCTGTTCCGGGAGCCCCTCATCCATTCATTCATCCACTCACTCACTCACTTAGTACCACTTGTTGATGGCAGCATGCCAGGTTTCTGC
Source organism: Nanger dama (assembly GCA_917880005.1). NCBI lineage: Eukaryota > Metazoa > Chordata > Mammalia > Artiodactyla > Bovidae > Nanger > Nanger dama. Next base: position 634,449 of record CAKJTW010000132.1, on the reverse strand, counting down.
CTGCAAGTGAGGCTACAAGTGGGAACCACAAGGATGTTGAATGCCTGTCTTCTCCAGAGCTGCCTGTGATGGGGGCATGGGGGGCTGGCTGAGGGAATGGTGCTAGGCTATTTCTCATGTGTGGGAGCCATGGGTCAGGGAGGCCCTCCTGGAGGAGGTGACATTGATGTGCCTTACAGCAGGAGTCCCCAGCTTCCAGGATCTAATGCCTGATGACTGGAGGTGGAGCTGATGTAATCATGGAAATAAAGCACACAATAAATGTAATGCGCTTGAATCATCCTGAGACCATCCCCTCCCTCCTCCCAGTCTGTGGAAAAACTGTCATCCATGAAACGGGTCCCTGGTGCAAGGGCATGGCAACCTTCTCCAGTATTCTTGCCTGGAGAATCCCCATGGACAGAGGAGCCTGGTGGGCTAGAATCCATGGGGTCCCAAAGAGTCAGACATGACTAAAGCGACATAGCACGCATGCCTGCACCATTAGAAAATCGCATTTTATAAGGTGCATCCACAGGCCAGACTACAGTTTAGAAGTGATGCCCTGCAGCAGAGCCTGGCTGGAAGAAGGTTAAGGAGCACTGCACAAGACCCAGCTACTGTGAAATTGCGTAGCCCAGGCTTGATACTAGATCTGTCCCCTACCGCAGTGTTTTTAGCCCTGGTTGGACATTTACAACACCTGCCATCTGTTCAGAAATTTCCTTTCCCCATTTTCCCACTGGTTGATCTTTTTAAAAAAAAACTTTTTTATTTTATACGGAGTTATAGCTGATTAATAATGTCATGATAGTTCCAGGTGTACAACGAAGGGACTCAGTCAACCATATACATGTATCCATTCTCCCCCAAACTCCCCTCCCATCCAGGCTGCCACATGACTCTGAGCAGAGTTCCTTGTGCTAGACAGCAGGTCCTTGTTGGTTATCCATTTTAAATATAGCACCTTCTGGTTGATTTTGAAGCACTCAGGTGATTCTTAGAGACAGCCCATGGCCAGGAACTGCTGAAGTCCCAGGCTCTTTCTCTTACTCCTCAAGACACGCTTTCCTACAGCTCCAGAGGACTGCTGGGAGACAGATGAAAGGCACTTTTCGTGTGGAGAGGGAAATACTTGTCGTCAGTGTTCAGCTGGCTCTGTGGTTTGAAAATGAAGGGCCTTTGCTCTCCTCCTCGGCTCCACTTTGGAGCAGCTGTGTGACCCTAGACAAGTTATTTGACTCTTCCGGGCCCATTTCTCTATTCAGTGAAGGTCATAATGACTAACTCATGGAGCCATTGAGAAGAGTAAATGAGCAAAGCCGTGGGTAAAGCGCTCTGCCCCTGGGCCTGACATGCTGCCCCGTGCAGGCACTAGGTGTCCATGAGTTCCCTTCGTCATCCATCCTTGACTTGAAATCTCTCCCTGGCAGAATCCGCCTTTGTTGTCGCTGAGGTCGGGGTGGTTCTAAGCCAGGTGCAAACAAGCCCCATAGGCAGTGGGTAGTTCTAAAGGGTCCCCTAGCTCACAAAACCAGTTCCAAGATGGTAGCTACTAGTTGTTAAACTGTCCCCCAGGCCCACGGAGAGGCCGAATACTGCAGCCACTCCCTCGGCTTATCTCCCACCAGACGCTAGAGAAAGATATTTGGCATCTTGCCCCTCCAATTATAACCCTGAAACCCAAAGTAAATAGAGTAAAGTAAGGTAGGGAATAATTGGATGAAAAAAACCCTGGAGCCATCCAGAGATGCCAGCGCCCTGTGAGTGAAACCAGATGCAGATTTTAAAATCCTGGAATGGATTCCCCAAAGATACTGTCAAGTTCCCTTCCATTCCCAGAGGCAGAATGAGCAGCCGTCAGGCCTGATACAGAGTGGAGAGGAATGCTGTATATGCAGTGGGGGAGGAGGGTGGGTTCAAGGCCAACATTGACATTCAATGCCAAGGCCAGGGCACCTGGGGTAGACCCAGCCTGCTTTGTTTAGGACCTTGCTTTTCCTACCCATATGTCTACAAGGCAAAGAGAGCAAGGATTTGCTTTGAAAACAGAATCCCTACATACTAGATTTGTGCTGGGAGCCCCCGAGTGGCCTCAACCCTGGCTCGCATTCCTAGACTGTTCTGGAGCAGTCTTGCCTAACGAATCACATCCAGCTTGCATTAGTGAGTAGAATCTTGCTGACAGCAGGAGCCAGTCTTCTGCTGACGCCCCTGTCCCCCTCCCCTCCGAGGCTAAGAAGCCAGGAACTGAGCCCTGGGGAGAGCAGAGGAAGTTAGGAGATTAATCCAATTGGAGCCACCCCCCACCCCACCCACCATTTCCCCCACTCCCCAAGCAGCAGGCTTGCTTTGCAACAAGACTGTCAAGAGTGTATCTTGGGGACTTCCCCAGCAGTACAGTGGTTAAGACTCAATGCTCTCAATGCAAGAGGCACAGGTTCAATTTCTGGTTAGGGACTAAGATTTTCCATGCTTCACTGCATGGCCTTTTTTGTTATTATTAAAAGGGATACATCCCTGATGGGGCTACTGGTACCCAAGCCATCTTCACAAGTCATGAAGGTGCCTCAGAGCTGACCACAGGTTGCTGGGCAAAGTGCAGGCTGGTGGGGGTGGGGCTCACAGTGATGGGATGGTGTCCGTGATGAGCCAAGTCCTTGACATGCGTACTTGCTCCCAACCATCACTATTTTCCCCATTGTAAGAAGAGTTAAGTATAGAGCGGTCCCATCGGGTCTTTAGTGGAGCCAGAATTGAAACCCTCTTTCTAAGTCCAGAATCAGCCTCATGCCACTCTCCCCTGCTGCCTCCCCACAGGGATCACCATGCTTCCCTCCATCTGAGTTCCCCTCCATACTCAACACCCAAGAGGCGAGTAGCTAACCAGCCCTTCGATGGGTGCATGGGATCACAGGTGCTATCTTTGGGCATTTTTGATAACAAGGACCAGAGGCTTACTGGGTCACTTCAAGTAATACGAGTATATGGTAGGGACACCCTGGAAGACTTCAGAAGACTAGGGTTTGTAATACTAAGGCTTGCAGAGCTTGGAACAAGAAGGTCTTTAGAATCCAAGGCAGTTCTGGGGGCCTCAGGACGAGGGCTCATGTCTTTACTCTAGTGTCTCATGTCCAACACGGCTTATTCATTCCACCTTCCTTGCTTCTTTATGCTTCTGCTCAGCTCTCTGTTACCCCTTCTAGGTTTCTGCATTATTTGTGGTGGTTTGTTGGTGGTGGTCATTTGCTAAATCATATCTGACTCTTTTCGACCCAATGGACCGCAGCGTGCCAGGCTCCCCTGTCCTTCACTGTCTCCGGGAGTTTGCTCAAATTCAGGTCATTGAGTCAGTGATGCCATTCAACCAGCTCATCCTCTGCCACCCACTTCTCCTCCTGACCTCAGTCTTTCCCAGCATCAGGTTCTTTTCCAGTGAGTTGGCTCTTTGCATCAGGTGGCCAAAGTATTGGAGCTTCAGCTTCAGTACCAGTCCTTCTAGTGAATATTTAGAGTTGATTTCCTTTAGGATTGACCAGTTTGATCTTGTGATGGTTAGAAAAGCCCAAAGACACTGTGGCGATTACCTAGAAGTAGCTGCATGTGTCAAACAGTGTTGACATCTGTAGCCCACGACTAAGTGTGAAGAAGTTGTTGCTTGAGGTATCAACAGAAAATGCAAAGGCTTCTTCATCCATGTATCATATTTTGTTCTTCTTCACAGTCTGACCTCATCTGTGCCTGAGGGGCCACCCTGTTTAACTGAGGGGCTAAGAGTGTACCTGAGATCTTGCTGCAGGAGGGTGGATGAGAGCCTCATTGTCAATCCCAGGAGTGGCCTGGGTAGTGGGCAGGGTCAGCAGAGTAGGTCAGAGAATAAGGAAGTGGGTTCTATGGTCTGTCCCTGCAGCTAGGCAGAAAGCTCCCAGCAGGGCTTAGAACTATTGAAGCACTGGAAAACTTGCTGGTGAAATGATTGAATCCTTTGATCTGGGAGAGAGCAAGGAGCCTACCCAGCCAGAAAGGGCCAGTCTCCTGCCCTGGGTTTCCTACATCAGCTTCCTCTCCTGTGGTTACCCAGCCAGACAAAAAGTGATGCTGCTATTTGAGGTTGTGATGGAAGGGACTCTTTCTGTCTGCTGCCTTGTATAAGAAGGCAGATCTGGAACTTTTCTGGTGATGTAGTGGATAGGAATCTACCTGCCAGTGCAGGGGGCACAGGTTCGATCCCTGATCGGGGAAGATTCCACATCCTGAGGAGCAGCTAAGCCCATGCACCACAGCTATTGAAGCCTGTGCACCTAGAGCCCGTGCTCTGCAACAAGAGAAGCCGCTGCAATGAGAAACCTGTACACCATGATGAAGAGTAACCTCCACTCACCACAGTCAGAGAAAGCCTATGCAAAGCAGCAAAGACTCAGAAAAAGAAGCAGAGGGGAACCTGTGACCCCAGATCTGGAGCTGTAGGGGAAACAGAGCAGTGGAGTGTCCCTGCTATGAGCGGAAACCAGGAAAAACTCTGCCCAGGACTTAGTGGCCAAGGGCTTGGGACAGGCTGTCAAGTCAGCAACTCCCCATTCATCCTCCAGGTGTTCAGTGAGGAGCGGTGCTCGGTATTTCTCTTGAGCTCAGGTCTCCCAGAGCAGAGGTCGAGTGTGGGTTGAACTCTTCCTGCAGATAGCAGGGTGAGGAACCCAGTGGTGGTCCTTCCTCTCCACCTGCAAACTGTGGGCACATGTCCAGGTAGATTCCAGTCTTCAGAGTAGACTGAACAAGAGAACGGATGTCATTCCTTTTCACTCAGGGGGTTCCCTTTGTGAATCAAGTTCAGATATCCACATGGGAACTGCTTGGGCGCGATGGGTTCTTCAGGGTTGCGTGCCAACATTTTGCTCAGGAAGGACTTCCTGGAGAGTCACTGCGGTGGAAGGTGAAGAAGGAAGTGGTCGAGCGCAGCTGTTACGGGAGATAACATGAAGTTGTGAAAGCATGAGGACCTTTGTCCCCACCTGAGCCATCCCTCTGTCTACTGGCTTAGGAGTGTCTGGGTTTTTATTTTTTTAAGATTTTCTTATTATGTGGACCATTTTTAATGTCTTTAGTGAACCTGTTACAGTACTGCTTCTGTTTTATGTTTTGGTTTTTGGCCCCGAGCCACGTGGGATCTTCGCTCCCTGACCAGGGATCAAACCTGAACCCCCTACCTTGAAAGGCCAGGTCTTAACCACTGGACCGCCGTCCCAGTGCCTGGGTTTTGAACAATCCAAACCACTGCCTTTCACCTCCCTCTATCTTGACCCCAAACAGCCAAGCACACTCCATGGGGACCACTCTGGGTGGACGTCTAAGGAATTAGCTCCCTGGACTTACAGGAGGTATAACGGGGCACGTGGGGTGGGGGGCGTTGGGCACAGGCTGCCACGGCCTCCTGGACTCCGCCTCTCCTGTGGGGCTGACACAGCTGTGGGGCGAGCGCCTTTCCCAGTGGGGGTGGTTTGCTTGGTGGGAAAGCATTGCTCTAGGGCAGAAACTGCTGGGAAGAGGCAGAATTTACACCCTTTGCCCACAGAAACCCAAACCTCTTAGCAAGTCCTGACGTTCGTCTCAGGCTGGAGAGGAAGTCAGTGCTGGCGTCATTGGGGGGCGGTTCCCCAAGCAGGTTCCCTAAGCAGGTTCCCGAAGGTGGCATGACGGCTCAGCCTGGGAACGGCCTGCCTCTGGCCGCCCCTGTAGCTCTTAGGGCAAAGCAGGCCAGGCTTACTGTTCGTGGGACTGCCCCTTTAGACTGTCTGAGTCCCTCACTGGGGCAGTTAGCATCATAATCAGATCAAATCTCAGCTTGTGGTTTTCCTCAGGGAGGTAGCCACAGGGATGCGCTCTTGTTAGGGGAAAGAAAAGATTAAAAAATTATAGGTTAGAGACCTCCCTGGCAGTCCTGCTCTTAAGGTTTCACCTCCCAATGCAGGGGATGTGGGTTTGATTCCTGGTTGGGGAGCTAAGCTACCACATACCTCAAGTCCAAAAACCAGAACAGAAAACGGAAGCAATATTGTAACAAATTCAATAAAGACTTAAAAAATGGTCCACATTAAAAATTAATAATAATAGCTTGGTGCTATGTTCCATAAGATGGCACTAGATCAAAATTTGCCTCCTTGATTCTTTTGGGGCCTGCAGTGTCTGCTGACCCTGTGTGCAAGGGACTGTGTTCGGCCTCCATTGTAGGGAGAAGTCCTGGAACTGGGGGACCTGGGAGCATGTGACGAAGGACAGGCTTCAGCGCTTGATGAATCAACTCTGGTGTCTGGTGTCTGGGTGTGTGTGGGTTGGGGGACACACATATCCCTGGGACTGATGCAAGCTGTGACCTTGCTTGGCGTGTGGGGAGCATGGGGCAGAAACAGCCTTGAACTTGACACTCTGAGCCCCATAATTATGGTTACCGTATGCTTCCAATGTTTTGAAGTTGTCCTGTTTCCAAATATTCTTTAGCCACTTCCATATACATTGAAGCCTCCTGGGAATTCTAACATTTCAGCATCCAAGTGACACTTTCCAGATTTCCTTCAGCACTCACTATAATCACATGTCAGACCACATCCTTATTTTCTCATGTAGATTGTATGGTCATCAAGCCAACAGCTTGAGTTCTGGGTCCAGAACCCTGGGGTCGTTCTACCGAAAGAAGATGTCAGTGAGGGGAGTGAGTAGAAAAGCCCAAGATGTAGTAAGGAGGGTGTTAGAAACATTGGTAGCCGTGATGCTTACTCTCCATTCAGGCTCCCACCAAAGTCACTGGCTGTATCCACTAGACAGGACCTGCCCTCTCTCTGACTGTATTCACTTGTGCATGCTTTTCACTGGGCCCAGCCTAGGCACGTCGAGGTACCAGGCTCTGTATCAGGCTCTATGACATGACCTGACCTCAGAATTCTCCCAGTGTCCTAAAAGGGTAAACAGGCAACTGTTACATGAAGTGATAAGATACGTCTACAGAAGGGGGCTTGGATGGGAATGGGTGACCACAGGAGGCTTTCTCTGGGAGATGTGCCATCCAAGCTTGAGATTTAAAGGATGTGAAAATGTTAGGCCAGAGTACAGAGGGTTTTTTTCTAAGATAGAGGGGTCCGTGTTCTCCCTCAGCTCTCTCAGGTCTCCACTCAAGGTCTTCCTTGTCTCCCTCCATGCTCCATTCCCTTCCTTGTCTTCTTGTCTATGATGGCACCCTCTACCCATCCCCTTCTGTCTCCCCATCTAAGACGGTGCCCACCCCCCCCGACTCCTTTCCTTGTGTCCCCAACCACAATGGCGCCCTCCATGCTCCATTCCCTTGCTGTGTTTCTGTTCGTGTCTCTGCACCATCACTACGTGGCCATAGTTATATGTGAATTTGTTTCCCAGCTCTGTGACTAGTCGTCCATGAGGGCAGAGACTTTGTTCACGGATCTATCCATCGCTCCTACGACAGGACCAGGCTCCTAACAGGTAGTCAGCCACTTATTTCACAAGATGAAGAAGTGAGTAGAGTGAGCAAGGCAGGCCAGAATGGAGGATAAGGGGGCATCTCTGAACGTCAGCTGCGCTGCCTGTACCGCACCAGTCTTCTTCCCGTTATTTGGACCTGGAACTCGGCCTCACCTGCTATGGGATGCACAGCTTCCTCTTGCCACTTTCCCTCTATTGATGACCCCACACGGAGACTGCCATTGGCAGCCTCCTGGCCTGGCGTGGCCCACGGTCATGGTGACAGGGTGCTGACAGGGGCGAGGCAGGTCTGGGAGAACTCAAGACTGACATCTCAGCCTCAGCCGACACACCAGGGCCAGACGCTCAGCCCGGGCCAGGCTGTGTTTGCGGCTGCTGGCTCCAGGTTGGCTTGTCGTGACGGCTCCCGGGTGGCGTCTCTGTCTCAGACCTGGCCTCTGAGTCCCGCTGCGCTCATTGTTTTCCATTTGGAGGAGTCTCTGCTCTCTTGCTCATCCTCAGCCTTTTCTGATAACCTGGCTGGAGCTTATAAACTCATGTGTGAAGAATAGTCAGGGATGACGGATGCATGAGGTGCTCAGTTGCTCAGTCACGTCCAACTCTTGGTGACCTGTATGAACTATAGCCCACCAGGCTCCTCTGTCCACGGGACTTTACAGGCAGGTATACTGGAGTGGGTTGCCTTTCCCTTCTCCAGAGGATCTTCCTGACCCAGGGATTGAACCCGCATCTCTTTCATCTCTTGCACTGGCAGGAGATTCTTTACCAGCTGAGCCACCAGGGAACACCCCAGCAATCCTCCTTATTGGTATTTACTCAAATGAATTGAAAACTTTATGTCTATATAGTAACCTGAACATGAGTGTTTGCAGCAGCCTCATTCATATTTCCTTTCAAGATGCCCTTCACTGGGTGAATGGATAGTTAAACCGTAGTACATCCAGACACTGGAACATTATTTGGTGCTAGAAAGAAATGAGCTATCCAGCCATGGAATGAGGAGCCTTAAATGCATATTACTACATGAAAGAAACCAATCTGAAAAGGCTACAGACTGTATGATCCCAACTACATGGCATTATGGGAAAGGTGAAGCTATGGAGACAGGAAAAGATCAGTGTTTGCCAGGGGCTAAGGGGTGAGGGTGGGGATGACAGGATGGAGCATAGAGGATTTTTTGGGTAGTGAAACCATTCTGTAGGATACTATGTTGGTGAATACATATCATTATACATTTGTTCAGACCATAGAATGGACAATACCAAGAGTGAACCCTGGTGTAAACTCTTGACTCTGGGTGGTTATGACATGTCTCTGTGTGTTCATAGATTATAACAAATGTACCATTCTGGAGGCAGGTGTTGATAGTTGGGGAGGAAGCTATCCATGTTGGGGGCGGGGAGGGTCTATACCTTCTTTCTTTTTAAGTTTTTCCTTTTCTCATTTCATAGGATATCTAGGGTCACCAACTGTAAAAGGAAAAGCCAGTTCTCACATTTTTATTTAGTGCTATAATTATTGAATGTGGATTTCACCTTGATCTTCAATAAAGTGATTAAATAATGATCAGTAATTAGCAAGAATTTATGCAATCCATGCTGAAATTTGTATTCGATTTCTATGAAAGAAAGTGAAAGTGAAGTCACTCAGTCGTGTCCGACTCTTTGCGACCCCATGGACTGCAGCCTACCAGGCTCCTCTGTCCATGGGATTCTCCAGGCAAGAGTACTGAATGGGTTGCCATTTCCTTCTCCAGGGGATCTTCCCGACCCAGGGATTGAACCCAGGTCTCCCACATTGCAGGCAGACGCTTTAACCTCTGAGTCACCTCGATTTCTATAGTAGCTGTAAAAACAATTATAGGATGCTTCATGAATTCACATGTCTTCCTTGCTAGTTGTCCCTGTATCATTCCAATTTTAGCGCATGCACTGCCAAAGCCAGCACTGTTTCTGCTTTTCAATTTTGCTATGAACCTAAAACTACTCAAAAAAAAAAAAGTAATAAAAAAGGTGGAGAGAAGGGCAGGGGTGATAACGGGCAGGGGTGACAATGGTTTCTGCTGGCTGCCTGCTTGGCCTTCACTGGAGCCCCGGCGCCCCTCCCCATGCCGGGTGGTGATGAGGAGCCGGGGAGGGTTCCTGGGGGCCACTGCTGTTTCCAGGCTCGGGGGAATGACTGCGACCCTGCATTGCTCCTGGCAGGTGGCGTGGAGGCGGTGATGGTACGGCTGGTGAACGGCTCGGGCCCGCACCAGGGCCGCGTGGAGGTGTACCATGAGCGGCGCTGGGGCACCGTGTGTGACGACGGCTGGGACAAGAAGGACGGGGACGTGGTGTGCCGCATGCTGGGTTTCCCCGGCGCGGAGGATGTGCACCGAACCGCTCAGTTCGGACAAGGTAGGGCGCCCACCAGAGGAGAACGTGGGGCGAGGGACCCCAGTCCTAGGCCTGCCTTCCCATCCAGGGTCCCCTTGACGGCAGTCCTGCCGCATGTCACGCGGCCTCCACCTGGGTCCTTCCCACCTTGTGGGGCTCACGGCCTCTAGCATCCGTCTCCAGATAGTTCTGACCATTAGAACATTCCTTCCTTCCCTCGAATTGGACTCCCTGTCTCTTTTTGTCTCCTGCTGGCCTCCACTGTTGTGGACTGAATGTCTGTGGCCCCCGTACCCCCATCCCTCCCGAGCCAAATCCATATGGGCTTCCCTGGGGGCTCAGTGGTGGAGAATCCGCCAGCAATGCAGGAGACGCAGGTTCCACCGCTGGGGTCAGAAAGATCCCCTGGAGAAGGAAATGGCAGCCCACTCCAGTATTCTTGTCTGGAGAATTCCATGGACAGAGGAGCCTGGTGGGCTCTAGTCCATGGGGCTGCAAAGAGTCAGACATAACTGCGTGACTGAACAACAACATATTCATATGTTGAAATCCTGACCCCCAGTGTGATGGTATTAGGAGGTGGGGCCTTTGAGGGGGTGTCCAGGTCACAAGTGCAGCTCTCATAATGGGACCTTAGTAAAGGAACCTAAGGGTGTTCTGCCTGCTTCCGTGAGGACACATAGGAGCCTCCTAGTCGGAAGGGGGCTCTCCCTAGAACCGCAGCATCTGAGCACACAGGCACTCTGATCTTGGACTTGCATCCCCCGGATCTGTGAGAAATAAACATCTCTTGTTTACAAGCTGCCCAGTCTGAGCCCATGAAGACAATTGTGCTCACTGAAGCGCTCTTGTGAAATCTGTTGTGACAGCTGGTGGAGAGCAGCCGACTGACCCCAGCGTCCTGCCCTCTGGACTGAAAGGCCCAGTGCACAGGGAGTTCAAAGGGTCCAGCTCCACGGAGGACAGCCCACCGGGGGCGAGTGCTTCCCTCCCACCTGAAGCTGTGCCCTGGGTCTCAGCCTGTTTTCTGCAAGGAAAGCTGCCATTTTTGTTTGCAGGAGAAACAGAAATGGGGAATCAGTCCTTACTTTTCCATTTTTGGCTCTGATGAGGACTTCTCCCTAATATGTGGAAGCAAAACGTTTTAGGGGGAAAAGTCATACATTCTTTTAGAAAAGCCACAATAGGTCATTTGACTGTCATAGGTAGGGTTAGCCTAAAACTCTTCCATCCTCCCTTGATTTTAAAAAAAAAAATGTTTTTTTTTAAATTATGAAAGTCTGATAACACTTTTACAGGAGACTTGGAAAATACAGAAACAGGTTATATATAGTTCTACTTTATTTTTAAAATAGATAAATTAACATGTTTAGTTGGAGTTTCAATATCAAACTCTTAAAAAATGAATAGAACAAATATATAGAGAAGTAGAAGGATATAATAGATCTGAAAAGCACTGTGAAACTAATTCAACATAATTAACATTTATACAGTTTTCACACAAAGTTGGATACAAATTCGAGTTCCCATAGAATATAAACTAGGAGACACTGGAACATATCTGGTTTCCCTGATTGCTCAGATGGTAAGGAATCTGCCTGCAATGCAGGAGATCCTTCCTTGATGTTTGTATCATATGGCATGAGGGGAAACCCTGTAACTGCCACTCAAGCCTTTTTAAATTAATTTTTACCAGAGTGTAGTGGCTTTACAATGTTGTGTCAATTTCTGCTGCTGCTGCTGCTAAGTTGCTTCAGTCGTGTCTGACTCTGTGTGATCCCATAGACGGCAGCCCACCAGGCTCCCCCGTCCCTGGGATTCTCCAGGCAAGAACACTGGAGCAGATTGCCATGCCCTCCTCCAGGGGAAACTTCCTGATCCAGGGATCAAACCTGCAAGTCTTACATCTCCTGCATTGGCAGGCAGGTTCTTTACCATTGGTGCCACATGGGAAACCCTTATATATGTCAATCATAATCTCCCAATTCCTCCCACCCACTCCTCTTTCCTTCTTGGTATTCATACATTTGTTCATTATATCTGTATGTTTATTTCTGCTTTCAATAGGATCATCTATACAATTCTTCTAGATTCCACATATATAAAAATATTGTATATTAATGCCACTGGAGTCTTTAAATCAGGCGGTGGGAAGCCAGACTCGATTCTACATTTGCATCAGGTTGGCACCATTAAATATGAATATGAAGTGGCTCAGTTGTGTCTGACTCTTTGCAACCCCATGGACTGTAACCTGCCGGGCTCCTCTGTCCATGGGATTTTCCAGGCAAGAATACTGGAGTGGGTTTCCATTTCCTTCTCCAGGGTTCGGACCTGGGTCTGCTGTGCTGCAGGCAGACTACTGTCTGAGCCGCCAGGGAAGCCCTGAAAGTGAACTGTGGCCCGACATCCCATCATTGTCCAGTGACTTAGCTCATGTGATATTTGAGACCCAGGCAGGTAGGCAGGCTGTTACCCACAGATCCACAGCGGGAAATGGGGCCTCCTGTCCCAGCTGCACTTCCTTCTTCCCAGAGCAGCTTCTGGCTCCTGCCATGGGCAGGCACTAGGCTCAGCGCTGGGGCGTGGAGTTGGGTCATCATGGTCTCTGACCTCAGCATGTTCAGTTTAGGGGGAGGCGGACACGTTCACAGATTCTAAACAGCATGGGAAGGACTCGCCTGCCCTGCCAACTGTGGGGCGGGGCAGGGAATGCCCACCTCTCCTGGCAGAGGGCGGGTTGCGCCTCAGGTCCAGATGCCCCTCTGACCACAGATTCCCTTCAGGCAGGTGCCCAGATTCCAGACCCCAGTTGGCTCACCCTCAGCCTCATGGAGTCTCCCAGGCCCCCAGCCCCAGCCCCACCTTCTATCGTCTCTGTTTCTCTTATGGATGTGCTTTCTGTCCTTCCAGGCAGGACTACAGACCCTTCCCTCCCCTTCCCCTCACCCACTCCCCTGTCCCTTCTCTGCTGAGTCCCTGGGTCCTACAGATTCTACCCGTGTTGACCTCTTGGGCCCTTGACTCTGTCCCCTCCTCTTTATTCTCACTGTTCTTGCCTTAGGAACTCAGGCTGAGTAGAGCAGTGGCTCGGAGCTCAGGCTCTAGGTCAGAGCCTAGCTAGCATCCCATATCTGCCACTTACTGGTTGATGTCCTGGAGCAGACTTCCTAACCTCCCCAGGCTTCACCCCTCCCACTTTTGCAAGAGGATGGCCAATGAAAAATGAGATCGTATATGGCAAGCAATTAGCACAGCGCAGGCCCAGTGGTGCAGTCATTGGCTGCTTGTTGGGAGGAGGTGGGGCACCCTCCAGGAGCTCCTTCCCGCATGCCCTGCTCCCCACCCCCTCTTCCAGGCCTTCCTCTTCCTGGCTACCAGGGCTCTTTCTAAAAACGATCTCCTGCTTATCTCTCCCCTGCCCAATGCTCAGTGGGTCTTTACTGCTCTCAGGATCAAGTCCGGTTTCTCAGCTTAGTGCAGCAAGGTCTGTCCTAAAGTGCCTCACTCCTCAGCTGAGCATCCTTCAGCCACATGCACCCACATGTGGGCTCTGAGCTCATGCGGCTGTTTTTGATCTCCGTGCCCTATCGCCTGTTCTCTTCCTCAGGTTTGCAATGCCTTTCCCTCCTCTTCACTTAGCTAATTCCTTTTCAGTTTATTTGCTGTTGTTCAGTGGCAAAGTCGTGTCTAACTCTTTGCAACTCCAAGGACAGCATTCCAGGCTTCCCTGTCCTTCACTATTTCCTGGTGTTTGCTCAAACACATGTCCAGTGAGCCGATGATGCCATTCAACCATCTCATCCTCTGTCATCCCCTTCTCCTCCTGCCTTCAAGGTTGCCCAGTCAGAGCCTTTTCCAATGAGTGACAGGTACTGCATGAAGTGGCTCCAATACTTTGGCCACCTGGGAAGAACTGACTCACTAGAAAGACCCTGGTGCTGGGAAAGACTGAGGGCAGGAGGAGGGGATGAAAGACGATGAGATGGTTGGATGGCATCACTGATTCAATGGACATGAGTTTGAGCAAGCTCTGGGAGTTGGTGATGGACAGGGAAGCCTGGTGTGCTGCAGTCCTTGGGGTCACAAAGAGTCAGATACAACTGAGCAACTGAACTGAACTGAAAGCGGGAGGGAGGAAGGAGGAACAGGAGTAGAGTGTGAGGAGAGAAGGAAGGAAGAAACTTGTGTGCCTGCAGAATCCTCATCCTCCCTGAGCCATGCAAGAAACTGCCGAGCCTGGCATGCTCTTGGTGGTTTGGCACCATAAAAGTTTTCCTGGCCAGGGCTCAATAATTAAATGATCAGTGTCCCTGGGGAAAAAAAAAAGCAAACAAAACAAAAACAAGGAAAGACCCAAGTGAGAAAGACTTGGAGATGATTTTTTTTTTTTAATTTTATATTGGTCCAAGAGCTGTTGGACAGGAAGGGAGTACAGTTGGAAAAGATGGAGGTGATGGCTGGAACAGGGTCCAGAAAGAGATGGAGGGGGTTGAGACCAGGGCAGTACCCAGGGAACTGGTCCTGGACCCACTAAGAAAATCTGTGAAACACGCAGACAAACAAAGGAGGTGAGGATGGGTACAAATGCAGGTGGATTTGTAGGTGGGGGTGGATGGATGGATTGAGAGTGTCCCTTCTAATTATATTATTATTAGATTTTTACTCTTTTTTTTTCTTAAGATCAAATTTAAATACTGGGGGTGGCTTAGTGCAAGGGTCAGCAAATGTTAAAGGGTCAGCCAGAAGTAAATATTTTAGGCTTTGTGGGCTAGATGGTCTGTCTCACAACTATTCACCTCTGCAGTTGTAGCACCAAAATAACTACAGACAAAAGTAACTGCAGTCTACAAGGTAGGTGTTCCAATAAAACTTTATTTACAAAAGCAAGAAGTGGGCTGAATTTGGTTTGCACCTCTTAACTTCGTGATCCATAAAGTGCAGTGTACGTGTGCTTCTGTAAGGAACAGGGACTAGACCGGCTGGCATCGGAGGTCACTCTCGGCTCCTCCCGTAATAGTTGTGGGACAGGTCTGCCAACCTTTCTGGGGCCTCCGTTTTTCTTTCTCTTAAGTATCTGTTTCATAGCTGTCCTGCCTGCCTCTGCGTGGTGCTCTGATGGCAGCCCTTAGGATTCAGTGTAACTCATTCCTTCACTTAATATTACCCTAAATAAACATGCAGCAGCTCAAATGTTAGTTCCATGAAGCAGAGATTTTTTGTTTTTTTCATGTTTTGTTTTTGTACCATTTTTGAAAGTTACTTTCCCTTTACAGTTATAACAAAATATTGGCTATAGTCCCCATGTTGTACAGCACATCTTTGTAGCCTATCTTATATCCAGTTGTTTGTACCTCCCAGTTCCCCATCCATGTGTTGCCCCTTCCCCTTCACTGGTACCCACTAATTTGTTTTCTGTACATATGCATTTTTGGTATAGTCATTAGTTTGTTGTGTTATCTTAGATTCCTCCTACAAGTGATATCATAAAGTATTTGACTTGTCTGAATTATTTTGCTTAGAGCAACGCCCTCCAGGTTCATTCATGTTGCTACAAATAGCAAAGTTTTGTTCTTTTCTGTGGCTGAGGAGTATCCCATTGTATATATAATATATACCACATCTTCTTTATCTCCTCTGTGGAGGAACACTTTGGTTGCTCTCCTGTCTTGGCAACTGTATAATTATAGTGCTGCTATGAACATTGGGGTGCATGTATCTTCTTGAATTAGTTTTTGTTTCTTGTGGATATGTACCTCAAAGTGGGATTGCTGAATCATACGGTAATTCTATTTTTCGTTTTTGAGAAACCTCCATACTATTCTCCACCAATTTATATTCTTACCAGCAGTGGGTTTTAAAAAAATCATTTTCTGTTCACTGATGTAGCCCAAATACCCAGAATAGTGCTGAGCATGGAGTAGACACTCAAATATTGAATGAATGAATGATGAGAATAAAATAAAATCTCTGCTTACTCATCCCAACCATCCCCTCACATTCCAACAGCCCCTAAGGCTCCAAGTGTCAGAAGACCTGGTCTCTGGTCCCAGTTTTGCCTCCATAAGATAAAACCTCACCGTGTAGCTTCAGTTTTCTGACTCTAAAGTGAGGGAACAGAGAATCCCCTTCCTGCTTCGTAATGGGGCTTGTTATGGGGCTCACAGAGAGAACCAGCATGGAGGAGCAAACCTAACAGAGCAGGGCTGTCAGACTTGAAGGCATGCTGACTGGTGGAGATGCTGTTAAGATACAGTGTGTTAGTTCCTTCAGCTGTGTCCAACTCTTTGTGACTGTAGCCCACCAGGCTCTTCTGTCCGTGGGATTCTCCAGGCAAGAATACTGAAGTGGGTTGCCGGGCTCTCCCCCAGGGCATCTTCCCAACGCAGGAATCAAACCTAGGTTCAGGTTGCAGTGGGCCCAAGACTCTGCATTGCTGATGAGCGCCGGGTGACACTGACCTCCTGGTGCTCAGGCCACACAGTGAGTGTCAAGTGTCAGCTCTCATGGATGTCAACTGACACCGTGATTGGCGTCTGGATTCATGAGAGTTCTAGCCTTTCTGACACGCGGGGAGCAGAGATGATCTGCGAGTTCACTGGCCCCTTTAGTGATGTCCCAATAACTGCAGATAGGAGCATTGCTGATTTAACAGCAATGTCCTCATTTTATTAGCTCTTCCATGACTGAACATTAGCTAGAACTCCCTAACCCCAGCTAGAGTTTGGAGTTTCATGATCCTGTGGACACATTAGGACTGGTAACCTTGGGCCTGTTTTGTATTTGTCAGTCTCCTTCATTTACTGCTTTATTTGCTTTGGGTGTGACTAATCCCACGGAGCTCTTGGGTCTGCAACCTTTTCCTGGGTAATTTGTAAACTGATGTGTTTTCCAGGAGACATTTAATCTGAGAATTTTTGCTCAGCCTCAAAGGGCTTATTGTGTAAGAGGCACACTGTATCCGGCCAGGGAAGAGGCTGTGATGAACAAATAACATTAACAAAGACAGCAGAAAGAGATCCTCCTCCCAGCTCTGTCCCCTAGTTCACTGCTCGGCAATCCCTTGAGCAGATGATGAATATCTCAGCATAACAAAAATATGTCCAAACCACTAAGTCCTTGCAGTCAATTTGTTGTTGTTCAGTCGCTCAGTCATGCCTGACTCTGTCACCTGGTGGACTGCAGCACACCAGGCTTCCCTCTCCTTCATTGTCTCCCAGAGCTTGCTCAAACTCATGTCCATGGAGTCAGTGATGCTACCTAACCATCTCATCCTCAGCTGCCCCCTTCTCTTCCTGTCCTCAATCTTTTCCAAAGGGTTGGCTCTTTGTATCAGTGGCCAAAATATTGGAGCTTCTAACTGGGCAGCAAAATGGTTTAGTTATTTCCTGGATGTGCTTTGTAAAAGGATTTCCCATGCAGTCCAAGGGTGAGTGACAGGTTTTAAGGATTTTAATACTCAAAGAGTCGGACATGATTTAACAACTAAACAACAATAATACCCGACAATTCCTCTAAAAGGAGAGGTTGTCTGGCTGCCGAGAGACGGGACAAGGAGACTTGGTGCTAGGATCAGATGCTAGGATCTCTGAACTGCCTTTTGTGTAGGGTTTTGATGCATTTCAAAGCCCTTTAAAATACAGGAACTATTACTTCGTTTGGGCTTCCTTTGTGGTTCAGCAGTGAAGACTCTGCCTGCCAAGGCAGGAGACTCTGGTTCAATCCCTCGGTCAGGAAGATCCCCTGGAGAAGGAAATGGCAACCTACTCCAGTATTCTTGCCTGGGCAGTCCCATGAACAGAGGAGCCTGGTGGGCTACAGTCCAAGAGGTTGCAAAGAGTTGGCTACTACATAGCGACTAAACAACAATTACTTCGTTTGAGTTGCCCAGATTGACATGGTAATATTGGAACGCAGTTTCTGACCTTCAGCCCCATGGTTTCTGGTACCAGCTCTTGAACGTAACAAGTAAGTTTACCCAGTAGGTTCTCAGTTTACTTAGCTTCAGCACCAAACATCACATGTCCTGGGAATCCCCTTTGACTTTTCCAGCTGAAATGGTCCTCCTGGATGGGCTGAGGTTTGAGATTTGTCCTACTTGTTGTAAACCCCTATTTCTCCTGTACCAGTGCTTCTCAAACTTCAGTGCAGGACCACTTGGTTCGAATGTAGATTCTGGTTCAGTAGGTCCTGGGCAGGGCACGAGGTTTGTATTTTTAACAAACTCTGATGCTACTGATCTAGGATCACACTTTGAGCAGTGAAGCTCTAAGACAATGACTCCATGGGAGATGGGAGCCCTGAAGCTCAGGCAGCATCCCAGAGGGCTCCCGAGTGAGCTCCCCACCATTAAAGATGTGGCTTGGCCATCAGCCCAGAGGACCCACCAGAACATGGTTGATGGCCCTGCCGGTTCATCAGTGGGGGCTCCAGGTGACTTCTGCCCTCTCCGCTGACCCCTCTGACCCCAGACAAGCCCTCTCCATTCCCTTGAAGCCTCACCCAGCTGACCTATTCCCTTGACGTTCATTGAAGACCTCAATGCCAAGTCTGTGCCTCTTGAGACTCAGGTACAATCCTGGGAAAACCAACTAAAGGCTCCCTGCATGGGCACCTTCAGACCATCATGTTGGTCCTCCTAAGAGCTGAGTGAACAGGGCGGGGTGAACAGGTGGGCAAAACTCAGCTGGATTGTCTTAGGGAGCTTGTATTTTGGGAACTGACCTAGTTGCTTATGGTTACGGATGCTTCTGCCTGTCATAACATATACGTGTGGTGATAACATTAATTTCTGAGATATGCTTTCATTCCAAGGACCACTGTTTGAAGCTCATTGTGTGAGACCATCAGCTTTAAATTTTAAAATACTGGAGGTGATGTTGACACTGAGATATTTGGTTATGGGGCGCTGGACCTGTCTGAGTTAGAGCTGTCTGACATTGTCCCTCTGATTATGTCTTGTCTGAATATTCAGCAGCAAAGGCTGCAAGATACATCTCAACAGAGGGGACTTCCCTGGTGGTCTAGTGGCTAAGACTCTGTGCTTCCACTGCAGGGGGCACAGGTTTGATTCCTGTCAGGGAACTAAGAGCCCACAGGTTATGTGGCATGGCCAAAATCTCAAAAGCTATTAAGCATCTTGTATAAAGTGTGGGCCTGAGAGGCAGCAAGACTTGGGCTTGAGTTCAGACTCTGCCACTTACAAGCTGAGCAACCTTGCACCAATTGCTTTCTGAACCTCAGTTTTCCCATCTAGAAAAGGGTTATTCATGCCCATCTCACAGCACCATGGTGAGAATGGACGAAGATCATATATGTAAGCGGCCCGACGCATAAGAGCTGCTCAGTAAATACCATCATGGCTGTTGTTTACTCACTAATTCGTGTCTGACTCTCTGTGACCCCATGGATTGTAGCCCACCAGACTCCTCTATCCATGGGATTCTTCAGGCAAGACTACTGGGGTGGGTTGCTATTTCTTCCTCCAGGGAATCTTCCTGACCCAGGTATTGAACCCACGACTCTTACATCTGCATTGGGAGGTGGGTTCTCTACCATTGAGCCACCAGGGAAACCCATCCTCACTGTCAATTATTGTTATTCTACTTTCAAGAAACTGAGCCTAGAGAAGATGTGTTGGTCTTGGTGGAGTGGAGAAGGCAGGGGAACCACTCGATTAGAGAATTGACAGCAGAGCTCGGGACAGACAGCAGGGCTCCTGTCTGTCCTGCGCTCCTGCATCTCTGCTAAGACATCATGTCCACTTGTCTCCACAGGCACAGGGAGAATTTGGATGGACGATGTCGCCTGCAAGGGCACCGAGGAAAGCATCTTCCGCTGCAGCTTCTCCAAGTGGGGGTGACAAACTGCGGGCACGCTGAGGATGCTGGTGTGACGTGCAAGAGACACTAACAGTGGGCACAGCGCAAGGTTGGGCCCGGCTGCCGAGCCTCCTTCCTGCATTCCTGGGGTGGGGGCAATGAACGCCTCTGCCCTCTGCGCCCAGCCCAGCACCCCCAGACCCCTGTAATTCCCATCCCAGGACCATGGTGACCTGTCACCCTCCTCCTCTTGGACATCTATTCCAAAGCACAACTCTGGGATCCACTGCCTGCCTCTCCCTTCCACCACGGTTCCTGCATGGAGCCCTGGTCGACTGGATCACCTTTTTTCAGAGTCTTCTAAACACCGTGCCCTCAGGGCCACCTGTCCATGTTCTGTGTGATCTGTGAGTTACAGATGGATCCTGGCGACCAATTCAGCAGTGAAGATGGGCAGGAGGCATCCCAGGTCGATTACTCTGCAGATCATTCCCAAACCTCAGGCCAAGAGTTTTGACCAGCAAGAGACGATACTGAGTGATTCTCCTTCCCCTCTTCACTCTGCCTCTGCACAGCGTTTGTTAGTTCGGGAAAGTGACATAGAGGAGGGGCGACTCTAGGAGTGAGAGGGAGATGCCAGCCTCCTGCAGGAACCAGTCTAGATTCCGAGAAGGCAAGTGAAAGGAACATTTATTGAGTGACTGCCATGTGTGCTACGTAGTATCTCGGGCGCTCAATTCATGTATCACTTTGCAGCTCTCCTACAAGTCATGCTGGCTTGGGTACCACTTGACCTCCAGGTAGCACTCAACTGACCCATTCACTTAGCCTATCAGTCAGATAGAGAATGAGACCATTGTTTCGACCTGAACTCTCATTATGTCTTTGCTTAGATTCAAGCAAGAAGCTCGGGTGCTGCGGAAGTGTGACTAGAAGATTACATACTCCAAATCCCATAGAGTGTAAGTTCAAGGTTGGATGTAACTGGCTTCCAAGGCAGCCATCCACATGGATGGATTTGGAGGGTGACATGGGAGCTATCTGGGTTAAACCAAGGCCAACCCTCAGTCATCTGGCATTCAGGGTTAAAGCCACATTGCCTGTGTCTCAGAGCTGTCTGGAGGTGATGATATAGAACCTTCCAGGCCTCTTTGGGTGTCATCCTGTGGTCAAGAAAACACATGTCCCGATGGAGCCTATTAAGACTGAAAGGAAATGCGGATTCCCTACTACGTCTGGGGGAGAGGAGGCTGTGGGCCTCTGGGAGCCCTCAGTCTGCACCCCTTTCCTAGTGATGAGGAGATCAGAGTCTGCTTTTGACACGAGGAGGAGGTCATGCTGGGCATTTCTGTGTTATAGGCCTGGGGAGCTTCATGGTAGTGAGTGAGCATAGGCCCACCGACCTTGGGGAGTCACAGACTCAGAAACGCCTCAGATACACAATCACCTGTCCTACCTGGTGAGCATCGCCTGCCTGGGGAAAGCGATGGCTGGGACCCTCTGGGGATAAGACCAGCAAAGCTCCTGGCTGACAACTAAACCAATACATGCTATTGGTTGTTCTTTGCTTATAATATGCTTATTATCTGCTATGTTTACATAACGTGCATGTACTCATGCATCTTTTCCCCAGAGCCAATATATGTATGTGTATATGAACACGGCACTCTTTACCACATAGCTCAGTACATCGCAAAGTTTGCATTTAAAAAAAGAAAATACTCACTGTTCTGACAAAGAATCCAGTTATCCCACCGATGAAAACCCATGTAACTTTCTTACCTGGTCTTTTCATTCGGGAAAACATAAGTCTTGCTTTACATCAATCAGAAATCATGGTGATATGTGTTTGAACTTTAAAAGCAAAGTCTACTAGTTTACATTCCTACTTAAAAGGACATGGAAATAGCCATGATCCTGTATTTCAGGGACTAAAGGAAATTGGGCCAGGCCTAAAATACATCAAATCTTTTGTAAAAATTTCAATAAAGCTGAAAACATGATGCTAACAAGTTTCCCTCATATTCTTTCTCATGAAAACTCAGTGAGCATGGGAAGGGGCGGGCAAAAATTGGATAGGTCTGATCATTTTTCAGCAGGAATTGGTAGAATGGACAGCTTATGAGAAGCTGCCTTAATACTTCCAGAGGACGATAAACATAGTCTAGACCAAGAGCTTGATGGCATATGAAGTCTTAAGCCTTATTAGGTAACCTAAGGAAAGGGTCTCAAGCAAAAGAATGATAATTAAGACCCAGCTTATAAGAGAATTGCTTTTGTATTCACTAAAGTAAAGGCCACCTGTCAATTTACTCACTTCTCCAGAGCTGTTGGCAAATGGTAAAGAACCTCTCTGCAATACAGGAGACCTAAGTTCTATTCCTGGGACAGGAAGATCCCCTGGAGTAGGAAATGGCAACCCACTCTAGTATTCTTGCCTGGAGAATTCCATGGACAGAGCCGGGTGGGGTCACAGAGAGTCAAACATGACTGCATTCTTCCTTGAGGATGTGCTTTCATCCAGAGTTCCATTCACACAGAAGAAGACCACCCAAGGTCTGTGAACCCACCGGGCCTCATCACCCAGTGAGAGGCAGGGCCCCCAGGCCCCGGACCCGGGCAGTGTGTGGGGTGACCCGGGTCATCGGATAGTCGCAGTCACATGCTCATAGCTGCACCTCTGGGAGAGCCTCATGGCCCCAGGCTGGCTGTGGGCCCTAATAATTTGCCAAAGGAGGTCAAAAGTAGACTTTCTGGAAACACACCAGAGGGATCGTGGTTTCCTCCTCTAAAAGCCGGGTGATGCCCACCCCCAAAGCACTGTGGCCCCCACTCTATATTCAGGCCGCATGGCGAAGGGGACTTCTCCCCTCTAATGTCTACAAGGCCCCATGTTTCCCCGGTCTCAAATGCCCGAAAACCCATGGTGCCTGCGTGGGTTGTAGTCAAGCCAACAGCTGTGGTGGGTTTGAGTCCCAAAAGAAGTTACAGCACTCTCCACCATAGTCACCTGGTGGCTTCTTCAGCCTCGTTGTTTCTGACAGTTATTCTGACACGTCTATGAGATGTCTACTGTGTGAAGCACCTGTCTTTCTCTCTTCTTGGAACAGCTCTCCCTTCATCCTTCCACAAAACACCTTTCCCATCCCTCCTTTTCTCTTCTCCTGCACCTTTTGATTCTGGGAGCTGAGGTGAGTTCTGACTGAGGGGAGCTTTGTCACTGAATCCTCTTCACCAGCTCCACCCCCAGTTAAAACAGGCTAAGGAGCTTTCCAGGAGGACTCAGTCCCCTAGGGTAGTGGTCTCCAATCTTTTCAGCACCAGGGATCAGTTTTGTGGAAGACAATTTTTCCGTGGACTGGGTGGTGGGGGAGGAGGTTTCAGGATGCTTCAAGTGCATGACCTTTATTGTGCACTTTATTCGTATTATTGTTACCTTTTGATATATAATGAAATATATACAGCTCACCATCATGCAGAATCAGTGGGAGCCCTGAGCTTGTTTCCCTGCAACCAGGTGGTCCCATGTGGGATTGAGGCAGTGGCAGCCACTCCCCATTGCTAACACCACCACCTCAGATTGTCAAGCACTGGATTCTCACAAGGAACATGCAACCCATATCCCTCCCTTGCATAGTTCACAGTACCCCTTGAGCGCCTGCGAGAATCTGACGCCTCTGCTGACCTAATAGGAGGTGGAGCTCAGGCGAGCAATGGGGAGGCCCTGTAAAACCAGATGAATCTTCAGTGGCTCACCCACCTCTCACCTCCAGCTGTGCGGCCCAGTTCCTGACAGCCACCGGCCAGTATCCGTCTGTGGCCCCGGGGACTGGGGACCCCTGCCCTACATGGGGACCTCCCACCCCAGCTGGAGGGGAACTTGAACAATTCCCAGCTCACTCTGAGCTCTGCTATCAGTGCTTTCCTCAGAAATTGTTCTACCCAGCCTCCCAGGGTCCACACAGATTCAGCAGACAACGCGAGGGAACCCTGTGCACTTTTCTGGAACTTTCTTTACGTGGCTCCCTAGTCTCAGATGCTGTGCCCAGCAAATTCCAGCCACCTTGGCCTTCCCAACCTCCAATCTCTGTCTCCTCACCTCATCAAGTTTCAGCAGAGAGCCTAGGCCTGTGCAGGCTGACCTCATGGGCTGTCTTTTTCTCAAGGAGCACAGACTTGTGCTACTGAGGTCTAAGGTCTAAAGATATTTTGTCAAGTATTTTGACTCCCTAAGTCGTGTCTGGCTCTTTGCGATCTCATGAACTGTAGCCGATCAGGCTCCTCTGTCTGTATGAATTCTCAGGCTGGAATACTGGAGCGGGTTTCCATTTCCTTCTCCAGGGGATCTTCCCAACCCGGGAACTGAACCCAGGTCTCCTGCATTCCAGGCAGATTCTTTACCACTAGTGCTGCCTGGATCCAAGTCTTACTTTCACAAATTACTAGATGAATGTCCAATTCCAGGACCATCACCTATAACTCGGAGTATCCTACACACCTTATGTTATAAATATTTTTCAAGAATATGTTAAATTAAAAGTGTTTAAAAAATCTAAAGGGTTATGTACATTGTTTTTGTTCAGTCACTAAGTTGTGTCTGACTCTTTGCAGCCCCATGGACTGTAGTACTGCAGGCTTCCCTGTCCTCCACTGTCTCCCAGAGTTTGCTCAAATTCACGTTCATTGAGATGCTATCCAACCGTCTCATCCTCTGTCGCCTCCTCCTTTTGCCTTCAGTGTTCCCCAGCATCAGGGTCTTTTCCAATGAGTTGGCTCTTCGCATTAGGCGGCCAAAATTTTGGAGCTTCATCTTCAGCCTCAGTCATTCCAATGAATATTCAGGGTTCATTTTCTTTAGGATTAACTGGTTTGATTTTCTTGAAGTCCAAAGGACTAATATTTATATAATAACATGGAAGACTTTGACCTTTGGTTTACTAGAAAGATGGTCATTATAATTTAAAATTTTAAGAATTGATCAAGACAGGACAAATACCTTAATAAATTAATTCTGGGACCAAAATAAAGTATAGTTCATTACAGTATCATATTGTCAGAGTATCTGCCACAGATTTACCTGAATTGTCAAGGAAACACAGAATATGGGTTTTAAAAAAATCACTCTGTGGGAGTCTGCTCATGAGACAGAAGGGCCTCTAGGTCCAGTTCTTTTTGGAAGGGGAGACAATGAAGTGTCTGTGATGTGAACAGCTTCAAAATACATTTTGCAGCCCATTTCTCCAGCTTTACTGGGTAACAGGCCAGAGCGTACAGGAACTTGAAGGGCGGAAGAGACAGGAGAAATGGGAATAAAAACTTTCTGTAGTTCCCACCGCTGCAGAAAGGCCACTGATAGCTCTCTGGTGACATCTGCAGGCTAACAAGAGAGTGACACATTTGAAAGCCTTCCAGGAAGAAGACACCTGGGGTCAAATCAACCAGATGATTCTAAAGCTGACTCTAAACGTGCATAGGAATCAATTTGATTCAAACTCAGATTCTCATTTAGTAGGTCTGGTTTGGACCCGAGATTCTGATGGTCTGTTTCCTGGCTGATGCCCAAGGCTGCCTGGCCATCTCACCTGTCAGGCAGCACTGAATGTCAGAGTTGGGAAGGGTATCAAAAGTCATCTGTTCAACCTCCTTATTTGACAGGTGAGAAGGCATGAGAACAAGGGGAGAAGGCAGGCACCCCCACAAATATAAGTAATGTAGGATGTTTCATTTCTCTCAGTCTGCCTTCCATAATATATAATATATATTATATTATATAATATATAATAATAAACTACAAGAGCTCAGAAAGGTTTTCCAGCTCTTATGCTTAGCAATGACATTACTTGCTCAAGACCACAAGTCTAGTCTTTGCCTCTTCTGATGAGCTCAAGAGATCAGGTTGGATGACAGAGGCCCCTGAAGATTAATCCAGTTTACCAAGTGCCTTGGGCATAAAAAATGGCTGTTTTGTACGACTGAATGATTTTTTTTTTCCTGTTTCTCCTTGACTTCCTTGTGTTCCTGGCTGGGAAAGTAACTAGTTCTAGATGAAGTAGAAGATGTTCCTGGTTTCCAAATGAAAGTGATATTTTCCAGATGGTAAGAGACCAGTCCAGATTGCAGACGGGGAGTCCAGGGTCAGAAATCACAGAAATTCTTCCTACTGTCATCTCTAGCTGCAGTTACAAAGAAAGGGCACCTCCCAAAACAATCGCTTCGGCACATCACCCACCAGGTTACAGCAGGGTTACCTCAAGCCTGAGCCTCCCGTTCCCCATTGTACCCACCTCTCCAGGTTCCGTGGAACCCCCCCCACCCCCACCCAATGTCCCTGTAGCTGTGCTGTGGGAAAAACAAACAGGACTGTAGATTTTAAACTCAAGGACATTTAGAGACAAATCCGGCTAACTCTGAACGACATTAGGTGTCCCTGGTCCAAGTTTTGGAGTGAATTAACCTTGAGAAAAAAAAAGCTAACGCTGCATTTTACAATTCAAGGCCTTAGAGTAAATTAAAAACCATGATTAATTGGCAGAATATGAAAATAAGCGCTGATTCATGGAATTCATTAACATTACCATTTAAAGTAATAGTTCAGCTATATGAAATTAGAAATGCAAGAAGTGGACAGTTGTGTATATGATCTGGCATGGAGTAATGGAAAATTCCCTGAATTGGGAAGCAGAAGATACGGGATTTATTTCTGAATCTGCCACTTACTAGATATATGTCCTTGGGCAAGCTATGTAGCCTCTGTGGGACCCAAATTCTTGCATTTGTAAGATGAAAGGACTGTGTTAAATGATCTCTCAGTTCCCTTCCAGCTCTGATTTTTTTCGACCTCAAAATCTGTATGCTTGCTTGCTTGCTAAGTCGCTTCAGTCGTGTCCGACTCTTCTCAACGCTATGGCTTCACAACCCTAGCCCGCCAGGCTCCTCTGTCCATGGGATTCTCCAGGCAAGAATACTTGAATGAGTTGCCATGCCCTCCTCCAGGGCATCTTCCTGACCCAGGGATTGAACCCACATCTCTTACATCTCCTGCATTGCAGTTGGATTCTTTACCACTGAGCCACAGAGGAAGCCCCCAAGCCTGTAATTTGACAAATTCTATGAAGAAGAATGCTAGTAAGGGCTCTCTTACACCTTAATGTCACACACAGAACTGTCTCTCCTGTTCAGGAACTGTATACAGACATCCTTTGGTATCCACAGGGAATTAGTTCTAGGATCTCCCATGGAGACCAAAATCCAAGAACGCTCAAGTAGCTTGTATTAAATGGTGTAGTATTTCCATGTAACCTACACACATCCTCTCAGATATTATAAATCATCTCTAGGTTACCTATAACACCTAATCCAATGTAAATGCCAGGTAAATACAGTTGACCCTTGAACATCTTGGGGGTTAGGGATGCCAACCCTCTTCGAACTAAAAAATTAGCAGTGAGCCTGACAGTGAGCCCTCCATATGTGAAGGTCCACTTCTGCACATGTAACCAATCTTGGGCTGTGTAGTACTGTAGTATATATTGAAAAAAATTGCTGTATAAGTGAATCTGCACGGTTCAAACTCATATGTTCAAGGGCCAACAGTAGTCTTTGGTTTGGGCAGATTCAGGTTTTGCCTTTTGGAATGTTCTGGATTTAGGGGGAATATTTTTCACACATGGTTGGTTGAACGGCAGACTCCAGAAATTCAAAGGCCCACAGATGCAGGTCGACTGTACACAGCTAGTTGTTTGTCATCTAGGACCTTGATGATATTCAGTTGTGTTTCCTTACCGCATAGAGGACCTCATAAACGTTGAGTACAATGTTTAATGAAAGGAGTCAAGTCTTAAGTTAGAACTTTAAAATTCTGGCGAGGCTTAAGAGCATAATTTTCTTGGTCATACTTCCAGTTATTGTCCCATGTGACTCCTCCTTAAAGCCAAATGTTATGAGATGACAGCTGACTCCATTTCCTCTCTTCCTCCTGACACTGAAAGAGTTCGAAGCTCATCAGTGATTTCTGTGTTCGAATGATATTGTGAAATGTGTTCACTTGGTCTTGGCACTGGTTCCTGGGACAGAGTTTCTAAAACCCTTGTAATTTCCTGTGATGAGGATAAGAAGGGAGCTTAGAGACTAACTGGGAGAAGGCAATGGCACCCCACTCCAGTACTCTTGTCTGGACAATCCCATGGACGGAGGAGCCTGGTAGGCTGGGGTCCATGGGGGTCACGAAGAGTCAGACACGACTGAGTGACTTCACTTTCATGCATTGGAGAAGGAAATGGCAACCCACTCCAGTGTTCTTGCCTGGAGAATCCCAGGGACGGGGGAGCCTGGTGGCTGCCGTCTATGGGGTTGCACAGAGTCGGACACGACTGAAGCGACTTAGCAGCAGCAACAGCAGCAGTAGAGATGAACTGAGAGAGTAGCGCTGACATACATACGCTATCGTGTATAAAATGGGTAGCTAGCGGGACGCTGCTGTATAGCACCAGGAGCTCAGCTTGGTGCTCTGCAATGACCTGAAGGGGTGGGATGCAGGGGTGGGAGGGAGGTTCAAGAGGGAGGGGTATATGTGTACCTATAGCTGATTCACCTTGTTGTACATCAGAAACTAGTACAATATTGAAAAGCAATTATACTCCAATTTTTTAAAAGGATAATTTGCTTGAATAACCATGCTTCCTTAAGCCAGCCAGTTATTTGTGGCCAATCAGTTGCTGACTCATCACGATGAATGATTATCATCAATAAAAATAAACCCTTACATGTGCATGCTGCTGCTGCTGCTAAGTCGCTCCAGTCGTGTCCAACTCTGTGCAACCCCATAGACGGCAGCCTACCAGGGTCCCCCATCCCTGGGATTCTCCAGACAAGAATACTGGAGTGGGTTGCCATTTCCTTCTCCAATGCATGAAAGTGAAAATTGAAAGTGAAGTCGCTCAGTTGTGTTCAACTCCTAGCGACCTCATGGACTGCAGCCTACCAGGCTCTTCCGTCCATGGGATTTTTCAGGCAAGAGTACCGGAGTGGGGTGCCATTGGCTAGTTGGAGGTAGCTTTACATGTTATCTGATTTGGCTTTTGTCATTGCTTTGTGAGGTGGTTATGGCTGTATTATTATGAGTATGTAGGTGGAGCCATAAAGGCACAGCCAGTTTAGGTACATTGCCTGAAGTCACATCGCTGGTGCTAGCATCTGAATTTTTGTGCCTCCTTCCCAGATTCGTATGTTGAACCCATAATGCATAATTAACTTCAGTTCAGTTCAGTTCAGTTCAGTCGCTCAGTCGTGTCTGACTCTTTGAGACCCCATGAATCACAGCACGCCAGGCCTCCCTGTTCATTACCATCTCTCAGAGTTCACTCAGACTCACGTCCATCGAGTCAGTGATGCCATCCAGCCATCTCATCCTCGGTTGTCCCCTTATCCTCCTGCCCCCAATCCCTCCCAGCATCAGAGTCTTTTCCAATGAGTCAACTCTTCACATGAGGTGGCCAAAGTACTGGAGTTTCAGCTTCAGCATCATTCTTTCCAAAGAAATCCCAGGGCTGGTCTCCTTCAGAATGGACTGGTTGGATCTCCTTGCAGACCAAGGGACTCTCAGGAGTCTCCTCCAACACCACAGTTCAAAAGCATCAGTTCTTCGGCGCTCAGCCTTCTTCACAGTCCAACTCTCACATCCATACATGACCACAGGAAAAACCATAGCCTTGACTAAACGGACCTTAGTCGGCAAAGTAATGTCTCTGCCTTTGAATATACTATCTAGGTTGGTCATAACTTTTCTTCCAAGATAAACGTCTTCTAATTTCATGGCTGCAGTCACCATCTGCAGTGATTTTGGAGCCCCCCAAAATAAAGTCTGACACTATTTCCACTGTTTCCCCATCTAGTTCCCATGAAGTGATGGGACCAGATGCCATGATCTTCGTTTTCTGAATGTTGAGCTTTAAGCCAACTTTTTCGCTCTCCTCTTTCACTTTCATCAAGAGGCTTTTAGCTCCTCTTCACTTTCTGCCATAAGGGTGGTGTCATCTGCATATCTGAGGTTATTGATATTTCTCCCAGAAATCTTGATTCCAGGTTGTGTTTCTTCCAGTCCAGCATTTCTCATGATGTACCCTGCATATAAGTTAAATAAGCAGGGTGACAATATACAGCCTTGACATACTCCTTTTCCTATTTGAAACCAGTCTGTTGTTCCATGTCCAGTTCTAACTGTTGTTTCCTGACTTGCATACAGATTTCTCAAGAGGCAGGTCAGGTGGTCTGGTATTCCCATCTCTTTCAGAATCTTCCACAGTTTATTGTGATCCACATAGTCAAAGGCTTTGGCATAGTCAATAAAGCAAAAGAAATGTTTTTCTGGAACTGTCTTGCTTTTTCCATGATCCAGCGGATGTTGGCAATTTGATCTCTGGTTCCTCTGCCTTTTCTAAAACCAGCTTGAACATCAGGAAGTTCACGGTTCATGTATTGCTGAAGCCTGGCTTGGAGAATTTTGAGAATTACTTTACTAGCATGTGAGATAAGTGCAATTGTGCAGTAGTTTGAGCATTCTTTGGCGTTGCCTTTCTTTGGAATTGGAATGAAAACTGACCTTTTCCAGTCCTGTGGCCACTGCTGAGTTTTCCAAATTTGCTGGCATATTGAGTGCAGCACTTTGATAGCATCATCTTTCAGGATTTGAAACAGCTCAACTGGAATTCCACTCCAGTGGAATTTGCTAGCTTTGTTCATAGTGATGCTTTCTAAGGCCCACTTGACTTCACATTCCAAGATGTCTGGCTCTAGATTAGTGATCATATCATCATGATTATCTGTTCATGAAGATCTTTTTGTACAGTTCTTCCGTGTATTCTTGCCACCTATTCTTAATATTTTCTGCTTCTGTTAGGTCCAGACCATTTCTGTCCTGTATTGAGCCCATCTTTGCATGAAATGTTCCCTTGATGTCTCTAATTTTCTTGAAGAGATCTCTAGTCTTTCCCATTCTGTTCTTTTCCTCTATTTCTTGGCATTGATCGCTGAAGAAGGCTTTCTTATCTCTTCTTGCTATTCTTTGGAACTCTGCATTTACATGCTTATATCTTTCCTTTTCTCCTTGGCTTTTTGCCTCTCTTCTTTTCACAGCTATTTGTAAAGCCTCCCCAGACAGCCATTTTGCTTTTTTGCATTTCTTTTCCATGGGGATGGTCTTGATCCCTGTCTCCTGTACAATGTCACGAACCTCATTCCATAGTTCATCAGGCACTCTTATCTATCAGATCTAGGCCCTTAAATCTATTTCTCACTTCCACTGTATAATCACAAGGGATTTGATTCAGGTCATACCTGAATGGTCTAGTGGTTTTCCTACTTTCTTCAGTGTAAGTCTGAATTTGGTAATAAGGAGTTCATGATCTGAGCTACAGTCAGCTCCTGGTCTTGTTTTGTTGACAGTATAGAGCTTATCCATCTTTAGCTGCATGGAATATAATCAGTCTGATTTCGGTGTTGACCATCTGGTGATGTCCATGCGTAGTCTTCTCTTGTGTTGTTGGAAGAGGGTGTTTGCTATGACCAGTGCATTTTCTTGGCAAAACTCTATTAGTTGTTGCCCCGCTTCATTCCACATTCCAAGGCCAAATTTGCCTGTTACTCCAGGTGTTTCTTGACTTCCTACTTAGTAGTATGAAAAGGCAATAGATGTGTCTGACAGAATCTAAGGTAAGAGCAATTGCAGTGATCCAGGAGAGAGAACAGGGTTATGGAGAAAGGAAGTAGCTTTAGACATGGACAATGAGGGCCCTCCCTGGTGTCCAGCGGCTAAGACTCTGCATTCCCAATGCAGGGGGTCTGGGTTAGATCCCTGGTTAGGGAACTAGATGCCACATATTGCAATTAAAGATCCCACATGCTGCAAAAAGACCGAGAACAACAAAATAAATATATTGTTTTACAAACTGAACCCAGGTCTCCCACATTGCATGCAGACGCTTTAACCTCTACACCACCAGGGAAGCTAGAAAAGGATGGTGAGGACCAAATTCGAGACGTATTAAGAAAGACTTGATAGGAGTTGACTGGCTTGAGGTAGAAGGTGCAGAAGAGGTTTCTGAAAGCATCAACAGAAAAACATCGGAGAGGTAACGGTTCTTTCAATATGGAGAGAGTGGATGGAGGTGGGAGGAACACACAGATTCAGTTTGAGTTATGCCTAGATTCCTGATCCATGGAAAATATGAGCTAAAAATGGAGTATATAGGTTTTTCACAAACACTTTTATTCACATGTAATACAATTCTCCCACTTAAAGTGTACGGTTCAATGGTTCTTATTCTCTTCACAACATTGTGAAGCCATCACCACAATCAATTTTGTAATATGTTCATTGGTCCCCAAAGAAAGCCCATGCATTTTAGCAGTCACCCATCTTTCTTCTATTTCACCAGACCTAGGCTACTGCTAACCTACTTTCTCTATAAATTTGTCTATTCTAGACATTTTGTAAAAATGGAATCATGTAATATGTGGTCTTTTGTGACTGGCTTCTTTCACTTAGCATAATGTTTTCAAGGTTTTTCCATATTGTGGCATATGTGTTTCATTTCTTTTAAATTGCTGAATAATATGCCATTGTGTGGATAGACCACTTAGCTGTGTATGCTCAGTCATGTCCGGATTCTTTGTGACGCCATGGACTGCGTAGCCCGCCAGGCTCCTCCGTCCATGGGATTTTCCAGAATACTGGAGGGGGTTGAGTGGGTTGCCATTTCCTCCTCCAGGGGATCTTTCCCACCCAGGGATCAAACCCGAGTCTCTTGTGTGTCCTGCATTGGCAGGTGGGTTCTTTACCACCTGGAAGACTACATTTGATACCTACTCATCAACTGATGAGTGTCTGTTGTTTCTACCTTTTGGTTCTTAGAAATAACGCTGCTATGAATATTTGCACAGGAGCTTTTGGGTGGGCATAAGTTTTCATTTCTCTTGGGTTTATGTGCGGGAGTGGAATTGCTGGGCCACACGATAACTCTATGATTAAACTTTTGTGGATGTGCCAAACTGTTTTCCAAGGCAGGATTTCTACCAGCCATGTATGAGGTTTCCAGGAGTCTCTCAATCTCCTTACCAATGTGTCGCTGGGGCTGTTGAAAACTTCTGGTGGCCTACCTCTCCCAGGAAGATACCATATCCCTTAAGTAAGAGTTGGGAGGAGAAGGAGCCATGTGTCCTTGACTTCACCTTCCTGGAATAGAGTTTCTGTCGCACTGACCTGTAAGTGGGGAGGAAATGGATGAGTCATGGTTCAAATGCTACAGACCCTCACTGTTCTTACCAAATTTTACTATGTTTTCTGAAATAAGTATTTCTTTATGTACTGAAATAAGTCTTTATGTTCTGAAATAAGTATTTCTCTATGTTCTGTATACCCTAAGGACATTTTCCAGAGACTTTAAATGTTAGGATTTAAAAAATAATTTTCACTAGTTATGCTTGCTTTGCTGGAGGCTGCAGAGCATTTTTCACTGTCATCCTGGAAGAGGAAACTAAATGTTTGTAATTTACAGCTGCCTAAGACTGTGGTAATTTACATGCAGCATGGAAAACTGTTACACAGGGAACTCGTGCTCTATGAAATTGACTTTGAGAAACACTGATGTAGGCTAATCAAGCACTGCAATAAATGGAAACTTAGATGAGTTTGAAAGGGATAATATTTAACTATTAATGGAAAATATCTTGTCTGCACCCCGTTCAACAGTGGGATATTTTTATTTTTAACAGTTGAATTGTTTGTTGTGTTTGGTTGCGCTTTGTCGCTGTGCAGGCTTCTCTCGCTATGGCGAGCAGGGGTTACTCTTTGCTGCAATGTTCAGGCTCCTCATTGCAGTGGCTTCTCTTGTGGTGGCGCATGGGCCTCAGTAGTTGCGGCCCGTGGGCTCCGTGAGTTGCAGTTCCCTGACTCCAGAGCACAGGCCCAATAGTTGTTGGCACAGGCTTAGCTGCTCCAGGCATATGGGATCTTCCCAGACCAGGGATCAAACCCGTGTCTCCCGAATTGGCAGGCAAATTCTTTACTACTAAGCCCCCAGGGAAGCCCCAGAATATTTTTATTTTTACTCTCAAAAGGAAAACCATATTTATCTCCTTCCATAAATTATGTATAGCCAAAACACTCCAATACCTAATACCCTTACAGGCAAAGACATTCTAGAAGTTTGAGTAAACCACCAGATCCTATGTCTCTGAGTTTCATGGATCAGTTAATTTCCAAAAACTATTGGGAGGCTGTTTTTAATATTTGCCACATAAGGACATCTTTGAAAAACCATTTACACAAACCATTAACATTTCAGATCTGAGAGGGCATTTGAGCATCAGTAAAAAGAATGTCATAATCAAGAGTATGAAGGAAAATCTTTAAAAAAGAATGCATTTAGCCTTCTAAAATATCATTTATTCCCCCTTTTAGTCTTTTAACGGTGGTCCTGTGGTGACATTGTTGCAGACTGATTAGAAATTTGGCATTTTGGAACCATCAAAATTTGTAAGCTGAACAAAGAAAATGGCAAATTTAACGGGCTTCCTTATTTTTGCAAAGCAGTGCTACCCCAGTCCTATGTTTGGACCTAGACTTAATTCCTATCCATATGGAAAAATCAAA
Organism: Nanger dama; assembly: GCA_917880005.1. Lineage (NCBI taxonomy): Eukaryota > Metazoa > Chordata > Mammalia > Artiodactyla > Bovidae > Nanger > Nanger dama. The sequence continues at coordinate 600,139 of CAKJTW010000132.1, read as the reverse complement.
ATTAAATGAGTGAATAGTCACTTTACCAAAACATTTAATAAACAGTTTTCTAAATACATAGCTATTAGACATTTACATCTTTTTTATTCAAGTACTTGTCAAAGAAACTTGGAAAAGGAGAAGAATTAAAAGACAATAGTATGTATTAACATATGTAAAATAGATAGCCAGTGGGAATTTGCTGTAAGACTCAAGGGAACTCAAAGGGGCTCTGTAACAGCCTAGAGGGGTGGGATGGGGAGGGAGGTGGGAGAGAGGTTCAAGAGGGAGGAGACATTGGTATACCTATGGCTGACTCATGTTGCGGTTTGTTGCGGTTTGGCAGAAGCCAACACAATACTGTAAAGCAATTATCCTTCAATTAGAAATAAATACATTAAAAAAAGATAACAGTATGTACATTGACATCAGCCATTATTAGAGATAAAGTGTTCTGGATATTGTAATTATTGAATGGGGAAGTAAGAGGGGGTATGAGATGTCAGATTTATACAATTTTCAGAAATAGAGCTATTTTGTAAAACAAGGAAGACTTACATTCGTTATTGTAAGGGTTAAATCCCAGGGTGCTTTTCTGTTAGCATAATATATCTCTGAGACATTCTCCTGCCCTTGAAGTGCAGTACAGCTGCTGTGGGCTCCATCCAACTTAGGCTAATATCTCTGTAATTCTTTATATGGCTAATAAAGTCTTTGGAACCTTCTTACTGTGATTAAACACTAACTAAGGCCTTGCCAAAGACACTTAGCAAAGAACTGGCATTGTAGGTTTCCAGTAACAGAATGACCACGGGCAGTCATAGCAATGATTAGAATCAAATCCTCTGGAAATTATGTCACATTTGAAAATAAGGAGTTGGCATTCATTTCTGGCACCGTGGATTTTGTGGTCGATGCATCCCCCGCGCAGTGTGTGCTGGAGGTGAACAGAATATGTCACTGGTGCCTCCTTTTCCATTTTCAATTCCATATTGCTTCCCCAGAGAATCACAAGAATTATTTCTCTCTCCTTTTTCCTTTTCACAAGAGATATCAAGTAATCCACTCATCCCACAAATTATTTGGAAGATGAGGAAAAGCTCGGGCAAAGCAAAATAACTTCCAAACCAAATAATGTGTCTTTTTGTCTCTTCTTCAGAATATGAAATGTTTTGAAATAAATAACAATTATGGAAAAAATCTTCTCCCTGGACTTTAGAGTTGGGGAACAGAGCTCAGCTTCCTTCAGACCCAAGGAACTCTGGCTTGATGACATCCCATGCTTTATGGATCAGAACGGTCCTTTCCTAAAGCTTTCTTTCTGTCTGAGCAGATCTACCTGCCTTAAAAGTCAGTACATTCAGGGCTTGCTCAACTAAAGGGTTTCTGTTGCAGATTACTGTTGACCAGTTGCCTCTTCCAGGAATCTGGGTTCTAGATTAAGCTTTGGTGACTAGTCCATAGTAAGGTTCATAAGCAAGAAGTGGTTCTATCGTGAGAGAATCAGAAAATCTGGATCACAGATGTGTGTTGAAACGCAGGTTCAGAATCTAAAACTGAGATGATGCGGTGATTGTTAGGGAATATATGAGGCAAAGTTGGGGAAAGAAGAGAAATGAAATGTGTCTTGGAAAAACTTATCCAGTGTATCCTGGACTGACCCATCTTGTCACAAAGCGAGCCCAAGAGAGGACACTGCTCTTTCACAAATGTTTCCTAAGGAGTAATAATGGTTAGATGGGAACCAGGGATACAAAGATCAGGAAGAGACTTTCAGAGCTAAAAATGAGAAAGTAGGCATGTGTACTTTCTTTCACTTCCTCCTCTAGGTCAGAATACTAGAGTGGGTAGCTGTTTCATTCTCCAGGGGATCTTCCCAACCCAGGGATCGAACTCAAGTCTCCCACATTGCAGGCAGATTCTTTATCAGCGGAACCACCTGGGAAGCCCAAGAATACTGGAGTGGGTAGCCTATCCCTTCTACAGTGAATCTTCCTGACCCAGGAATCTTACTGGGGTCTCCTGCATTGCAGGTGGACTCTTTACCAGCTGGGCTGCCAGGAAAGCTGGGGAGAGTAGGGTATGGAATTCCCTAAAGTTTAGGACCTAGTGGCAATTGTAACTTTGGAGAGGGAGGGGAGTGTGAAGGTGTGGCTAACACTGGAAAATTGGTTGCAAGTCTGTTTAAGGAGCAGTTAGACCCAGAAACAGTGACTGAAACAAAAGCAACGTTCATCCCTAGCACCCAGATTGTGGTATTGAAATATCCTACTTTAAAAAGAAAAACGTAGGGTCTTTTTGCAGAAATGGCTGATACCAAGTTGGTGGCAAGAAATGTACAAGATGAATCTAAAACATTTTGTCATATTAATTGAAAATGAAACTGGGAAAAACTATTAAGGTCATGTAAACAGGAATCAGGAGTCGACTTGAAAAGACTGTTGTTTGTTGTTGTTTAGATGCTAAGTTGTATCTGATTGTTGTGCAACCCCATGGATTGTTGCTCACCAGGCTCTTCTGTTCATGAGGTTTCCCAGGCAAGAATACTGGAGTGGGTTGCCATTTCCTTTCCCAGGGGATCTTCCCAACCCAGGGATCAGTGCAGTTTCCTGCATTGACAGGCGGATTCTTTACCACTGAGCCACCAGGAGTATATTTAACAAAAGACATGCAAAACCTAAGGCATTGATGGGAAGACCTAAAATAATGGAGAGGTAAACTTTGTTTATGAGCATGAAGACTCAATTGCTCTATGGATTCAACACAATACAGTTAAATACCAACACTTTTTTGTTTATACTGATAAGATGATTCTGAAATTTATGTGAAAAATCAACGCACCTAGTATAGTCAAAACAGTATTGAAAACAAAAATACAGTTGGAAGACTTCAACTACTTGATTCAGAGACTTGCTACAGTATGCTAATCAAGCCAATATGATTTTGTCATAAGGACAAGAAAACAGATCAAAAGAACATATTAGAAAGTTCAAAAATATAACCATATATATACTGTCAATTGATAACAAAATCATGAAGGGAAAATCTTTTCAATGAACAGTGCAGGAAGAACTGGAGGGGGGTTCGGGTGGAATGGGGGATGAACTTTGACCCCATCTCCTGCAATACCCCAAAACTGAGATGACTATAAACCCAAATTAAAAGCTAAAATTGTGCTGTGATGACCTAGAGGGCTGCAATTGGTGGGGAGTGGGGTTAGGGTGAGAGGCAAGCTCAAGAGAGAGGGAATATATGTATACTTACAGCTGATTCATGTTGCTGTGCAGCAGAAACCAACACATCACTACAAAGCAATTATCCTCCAACTAAAAATAAATTTAAAAAAACTTCGAGAGAATTTGTAATGATATTTCTATTTTTAATGCACTAAAGCTAAAGATTTTTATTTTACAAATTAACATTCTAGGACTAGCTTTCTAAGAACTCTGTACCTGTATATTATAACACCCTATACACTGTAGGCGGAGAAGGCAATGGCACCCCACTCCAGTACTCTTGTGTAGGAAATCCCATGGATGGAGAAGTCTGGTGGGCTACAGTCCATGGGGTCGCTAGGAGTCAGACGTGACTGAGCGACTTCACTTTCCCTTTTCACTTTCATGCCTTGGAGAAGGAAAAGGCAACCCACTGCAGTGTTCTTGCCTGGAGAATCCCAGGGATGGGGGAGCCTGGTGGGCTGCCGTCTATTGGGTCGCACAGAGTCGGACACGACTGAAGTGACTTAGCAGTTAGCATACACTGTAGGAGTTTTTAACTATCCAAAATTGAGATATCACTAAGTTACGGAATTTTACTACTAGAGAATCTATACTATCATTCAATCTTAGATGACTTGTGTTAGATAACATATCTAAAATGCTCAGTATTGGGAAAATATTAGGAGATAAATTTTTTTAAGTTATAGGTTTAGAGTGGCCTTGATAATGTATTTAGAACCCTGATCTGGAATAAATTCTAAGATATCTAGTATAGGCCAAGAAAAATATTCAAAAGAGCTGACAATGGGAAAATAAAACTGTAAAAGTGAAGAAAACAACAACAACAAAGCTTCTAGAAGAAAACTTAGGACTTCCCTGGCGGTCCAGTGGTTGAGAATCCACCCGGCAATACCGGAGGCACAGGTTTGCTCCCTGCTCTCGGAAGACCCCACAGGCCTCAGGGCCGCTAAGCGCATGCGCCACAGCTACCGGAGGCCGTGCTCTGTAAGAAGAGGAGCCTCGCAGTGGGACGCCTGTGCACTGCAACCGGAGAAAGCCTGCCTGCAGCAGCGAAGGCCCCGTGCAGTCAGTTAATAAAATTATTTTTTAAAAAAGAAAGGACATAAAAAGCACTAACCATGAAAAGTTGCTAACTTTGACTTCATAAAAGATTTAATCTGTTATCGAAGATGTCAAGAAAAGCGAAAGACAAGTCAAAGACTGGGAGAAAATATTTACATTACCTACAACAAATGAAATATTTGTGTGCCGAGTATATAAATAATTCGTACAACTCAGTAATAAAAAGACAACCAACCCAACTGAAAAATGGACTAACCATTTCAACAGACACTTTGAAAAAGAAGTAATATGATCACCAGGCATATGAAAGGATGCTCAACATTATTAGTCCTCAGAGAAACAGAAATTAAAAGCACAGTAAAATACCACTTTGCACTAGAAATAAAAGCATACATTGTAAGTGAGAGTGTAAAACTGGAAAAATGGTTTGGCAGTGCCTTATAGAGTTAAATATACACATGCCCCATGACCTAGAAATTCCAGTTTAAATATTTATCCAAGACTAATGAAAACATATAGCCACAAAAAGACTTGTGCAAGAATATTTATAGCAGTTGTATTCACAGAATAGCCCCAAATTAGAAACAGCTCTAATATCCATCAGCAGAAGAAAACAGGAAAAAATTGTGACATATTAATTCAGTAAAAAAAAAAAAAGTACATATTGTACGGCTTCTTTTATATGAACTTCAAGGATGGATTAAAACTAATTAGACGATGGAAATCAGAACAATTGTTACCTATGAGTAGTGGAGATTGATTTTGACTGCAGTGTTTATTACCTAGCTGTACTCATTTGTGTATTGTATGTGAACTAAGTGAAAATTTTCAACTGTGTATATATAACCTATGCATTTCACTGTAGGTGAATTTTTTTTCCCTTTTTTTTGGCCACATTCCATGGCATGCAGGATCTGAGTTCCCCGAACAGGGATCGAACCCATGCCTCCTGCAATTGAAGCACAGGATCCTAACCACTAGGCCACCAGGGAAATTTCATGTATGTGAATTTTGATTCAAAACACATTAAAATAAAAAATAAATATATTGTCCAAAGTAGTCTTTTTGAAAAGAAACTTGCAGAAGATGCAAACAAGTAAAAACAAAACTAAAAACATGTCTTCAGTCTTGATCTGGCCTGAAATTTATAACTCTGTTCTATTGGATTTTTAGTCTAAACCACAAGGTGAACTCAAAGTGCTGTTTATTCAGCATGGTGGATGCCTCTCCTAGCTTCCTTGCCTCCCAGATCCCTGTCTGTCCCCCACCTCAGGGGAGCAATATCCTAGCAAGTCCTTTTGGCTTTTTTTCCTCCTTTCCTTGACCAGCTTCCAATAGTCTTCTTGAGGGACTAACTTTCTTTTGTTTTGGTGATAGGCCTCTAAAGGCCTCACACTTTTACAGATTGAAGTGTTAGTTGCTCAATCATGTCTGACTCTTTGGGATCCCAGGGACTGTAGCCTTCCAGGCTTCTCTGTCCATGGGATTTCCCAGGCAAGAATACTGGAGTGGGTTGCCATTTCCTTCTCCAGGGGATCTTCCCTACCAGGGATCAAACCCGGGTCTCCTACTTTGCAGGCAGATTCTTTACAACTGAGCCACCTAGAAAGCCCACATATGAAAATATATGTGATTTTTTTCAATTTTTTTTTACCTGGCCCAGGATCACTTGTTCAATGAATTGATCCACTTCTGGAATTTTCATGAGCAGTTCTTAAAGTGAAACCCCTCTTACCACTCTCGGGGAAAGCCTCATCAAAGACCACTTAAGTTCAGGCTTACAATCTAAATAAATAAACAAGTGAATAAATAAAAGCTCCTTCCCTCTCTCCCTCCATCCAGCAGTCATTTTAATAAGCTACATACCTAGCTTAGGACTGTTCTCAGGTTCAAGATTTCTGCTGAAAATATTAATAGGTACATGAAGGCCTTATAGGTATTGAGGTCTTGGGGGCCTTTTCCTTCTGATACCCATCTAGCTCTTCACCCGACGAGCACACCCGACGAGCAACCATTGAAAAAAAAAACTAACACGATGTATCATGTTGCTGGAAAAGTGATTTCTGGTTAAGGGCAGCCTGGTGGTAACAAGCTCTGGGCTTGTTTTTATGGCTCTGTTTCATGGGATTTAATATATGGTATGTGTGTACAGCCCGACCAGCTTCTCCATTTAACTAGATCCCCAGAGGAAAGGGCCTGAACCTATGATTTTCTTTGTCTTGAGAACATCTGGTTTATTCTCTTCACTCAGTCTATTTAGTACATGCTGTTGCCTTAGCGGCAGGATAATTTCCAACAGCATGCCGTAAGCAGGATTTGCATTTCATCTAAACTCTCTATGCATTCCACATAGGTATTGGGTAGTTGAAGTGTAAACCATCAAAACCTCTTTCCTGTTTCCCACTGTATTGATTCACCCTAAGAGGCTGGGAATCAAAATGTTTTCTGGCTGAATTCGAAAGCAAAGAACATCAGAGAGCAAAAACAACGGCAGGGTGCCGAAATTGTGGCCAGATGTCAGAACCAGCTCAGAAGTCTTACACAATCACTGAGGATGGAATACACATCTTTGTTAGGCCTTAAGTGGGCGTCTTCCCTGAGGGAGGGTTCGAATTCCCTGTTCCATCTTCCCAGTGTGCTGGACCACAATGGAGGAAGGAACTCATTAATTACAGACCATTCAGATCCCAGCACATTTTTCCAATGCACTTCTTGTTTTTCAGACCCCATATTCCCAGAACAAGCAAAATTTCATTTCTTGTTGGGTGGTAGGAAAAGTCAGAGGTGCAAGTGGAAATCTTTAGCCACTGAGGATGAGTAAAGGCTGGTGGAGTTCAGTCTTCCTAACAGGCAGCTGGCGTGGTAGGAGCAGTTCCCAGCTCCTACTCCGCTCCAAGCTTGCAGCTGCACTCCCGACCCCAGATCCCCAGTGTTACGAAGCTGCTCCAGACAAAAATATTACCTCCTAGAGTTCACCCATATTCCTGTTCCTATTTTCTGTCTCTCTCTTTAAAAAAAAATTATTTATTTTTGGCTGCAAAAGTAAGTCTTTTATTCTTGGTTGCAACATGTACTTCTTGCTAGTCATGACCTGTGGACTCTGTAGTTGCTATACGCAGGCTTAGTTGCCCCACAGCTTGTGGGATATTAGTTCCTGGACAAGGGATCAAACCCACGTCCCCTGCATTGGAAGGCAGATTCTTAACCACTGATCCACCAGGGAAGTCCCTGTTTTCTCTTTTCAGCTTAAAAAGAGAGAAACCTTAAATGTTTCCAGCTCATGATCACCATCCGTCTGAACCGACACACCCTTTTGCTGTCCTTTGAGGGAGTGGGAGAGACCAGAGCATGAAGCCACAAGTAATTAAACTGTAATAAGATGTCATGTTTGCCCAGTAGTTTAGCTTTTTCCTACTTCCACAGGTGCATACATGAGGCAGATGATAAAAAATTAGACCAAAGATGGTTTCTCCGTGACATTAAGTGGGAAGGGTCATAGTCAGAAACATTGTCTAAGAGGCAGGTGTTCAGATCATGTGGAATGAAGAGGATATGAGTGAGGTGACTAGGGGATAACCCGCCCCTTGCCTCTTCCAGCTTCTGGTGATTGTCAGCATTCCTTGGTTTGTGGCCACATGGCCACCTCTTTAAGGTCAATATCCTCAAATCTCTCTCTGCTCCCTCTTCACACTTCCTTCTCCCCTGTGTGTCTGTGTTAGTCTCCTCTGCTTCCTCTTCTAAAGATCCATGTGGCTGCATTTAGATCCCACTGGATAATCCAGGATGATATCCTCATTTCAACATCCTTTAACTTAATCCAATCTGCAAAGACTCTATTTCCAAAAGAGCTAACATTTGCAGATTCCAGAGGTTAGAACCCCATGTCTTTGGGGGCCAGTCCCTTGGACAGCCAGATCAAACCGGTCAATCCTCAAGGAAACCAACCCTGAATATTCACTGGAAGGACCGATGCTGAAGCTGAAACTGCAATACTTTGGCCACCTGATGCAAAGAGCTGTCACATTGGAAAAGACCCTGATGCTGGGAAAGACTGAAGGCAGGAGGAGAAGGGGACAACAGAGGGTGAGATGGTTGGATGGCATCACTGACTCAATGGACATGAGTTTGAGCAAACTCTCGGAGATGGTGAAGGACAGGAAATCTGGCATGCTGCAGTCCATGGGGTTGCAAAGATTCAGACATGATTTAGCAACTGAACAACAACAACATTCAGCCTAGGACAATGTTTTTTGCCCGTTTCCAGTCTGGATTTATTTCTCAACTGCCGAATTTCAGGAGTGCTCTATGTAATAGTCTAGAATCAAGTCCTTTGTGGACATGTGGTTCACAAACATTGTCTTCAGTTCTGTAGCTTGTTGCTACATCGTCACAGTATCTTTTGTAGAATTAAAGTTTTGTAATGAGGTTCAATTTATTGATTTTTCTTTTTAAAAAGCTATTTATTTACTTATTTGACTGAGCTGTTTCTTAGCTGCAGCTCGTGGGATCTTTAGTTACAGCATGCAAGCTCTTTGTTGTGGCACAAGAGAATCTAATTCTCTGACCAGGGACCGAACCCTGGCCCCCTGCACTGGGAGCACAGTCTTAGCTACTGCAGTACCAGAGAAGTCCCAAGTTTTCTTTTTACAGAGCATGCCTTTAATGTGGAGTCTATAGACTGTTTACCTAGCCCTTTGTTCTGCATTTTTCCTTTAAGTATCACCAGTGTATTTCTAAATTTTTATAGTTTTGTTTTATACTTTTTTTCCCTAAAAGTTTTATTTTTGTTGTTGTTCAGTCTCTGTGTCTGACTCTTTGTAACCCCAAGGACTGTAGCCCTCCAGGTTCCTCTGTCCTTGGGATTTCTCAGGCAAGAATCCTGGAGTGGATTGCAAATTTCCTCCTCCAGGGGATCTTCCCAATCCAGGAATTAAACCCTCATCTCCCATATTGCAGGGGGATTCTTTACTACTGAGCCCCCAGAGAATTATATGCTTTACATTTTATATTTTATATATTTTTCTGTAAGTTTTATGTTTAGTATTTTACATTTAAGTCCATATTTTCCTGGCTGTTTGCCAGGATGGGTTTTATTACACAGTTGTGAAGATTCCTTGAACACTGTGGTGGACTGTGTTACTGTTCGTGTTACTCATCTTCCCTTTATGAGCTTTCTATATCTGTTCCCATTGCCAGGCAGGTAACTAGAAATGTCATGTTCAAGAATGTCCACTGTAACTGTGATCCAGGGGTCAAGAGACCACCACTGTCACTGCACACATCTTTCAGTGGCCACAGAGTGAGTGACCAGGTACCAGAACACAGTACTGAGACCTCAAACTCCACAACTCTGCTTGCCATGTGATGGAGGTGAAAGAGATTTCATTTCTCTTCTGCGTTCCAAATCGCACCCAGTACATCTCATTGACAATTTCCAGTTTAACAGCAGAGCCCCTCACTGTGTCCACTGCACAGGCTCCAACATATGGGAGTTTTAGGGGGACGCAAACATTCAGTCCATAACAGCCAGCAAACACTGATTCAGGGGCCATGGCTAAGACATTTAAGTTGCCAGCTCAGACTGGATTCCCAGACAAATTGGCATTCTGTGTCACTGAAGGAAAGATAAATTCTCTCCGCAGCAGTGTTTATCTATCTTGTCATTAACTCGGGTATTCACCGAACATTTCTGAACACTCCTCTACGCAGGTAGGAGAGGGCTGTGGAGCTGACATTCTAGTGGAGGAAGACAGAAGTAGAGAGAAAATTCCATTGTACTGGGGCACGTGTTGGGATAGAGAGAATTGGAAGGCATTCTGGGAGCATAGAGGAGAAATCACATAGACTGGGGCCTTTAGAGAGTGCGTCCTGGGGCAGGCAGCACTAGCTGAGAGCTGAAGGATGAGTAGATGCTGAGCCAGTTGAAAAGGGGAGGAGGGCTTTCCTGGCAGAGGGGGATTCATGTGCACGTGGTGGAGACATGAGAAAACACATGTGTTCCAGGAACTACCTTAACTCAGTGTAAGAGGAGACCAGATTGACAGCTAGAGGAACCCAAGCTAGAGACACTCAGACGCTAAGGGGAGGTGTTTTTCACCCTGAACTTAATGAGGAACCCTGAAGGATTGCAAACAGGAGAGTGCCATGACTAGATATACATTTCAGGAAGATTAATGAGGCAGCAAAGTGGAAATCAGGGATTCCTAGGTGGCACAGTGGTAAAGCAACAGACGCTGGAGATGCAGGTTTGATCCCGGATCAGGAAGATCCCCTGGAGAAAGAAATGGTAACCCACTCCTGTATTCTTGCCTGGAGAATCCCATGGACAGAGGAACTTGGTGGGCTACAGTCCATGGGGTCGAAAAGAGTTGGTCACAACTAAACTGACTTAGCATGCACACAGTGTGAAAATCAACTGGAAGAAAGGAGTGACAGGAAGAAGGGGGCAAATTAGGAGTCATCAGTAGAGACAAGTGAGAGTTTATAGTCCAAGGTGGAACAGGGAGGAGGACAGAGATTTAAGAGATCCACAAGGAAGAGTTGTCACAACTTGGATGGATAAAGGAGAAGAGAAGCTCCTGGCTCAGGCCATGGGGACAGATGGAGGAGCCACTCACTAAAACTGGGACGCAGAAGAGCAGCACTAAGATGGAGCATGGGGTGGGGGATTCAAGTGGCCTTAGCTGTGGACCCAATGGCTTTAGGATGCCAGTACAGCACCCTAGGGACATGTTGACTGGTTGGATACACAGATAGAAAAAGAACAAATTTTGAAATTTTCTTTTTTTTCCTGCCTCTTCCCTAAATGTTCTCATCATTCTTCTAGCCAATCAGCAGTATCCATATGGCCTCAAAGAAAATTGAAATGCAATAGCAGTAGAAAAGAGGGGGAAAAATTAATATCCTTTCCCCTACTCTTTAAACTAGTTTCAAAAGGGGAGGCGATGAAGCAGAAGTTGAAGTCTGTGCCATAAAAAGATGAGGGTGCAAATGTTCCTCTGGGCATAACCAACCAAGAATCAAATACAGAGTTTGGGTCTCTTTTGCCTAAACCAGGGAATCTAGGCCACTTATACTCTGGGAGAAATTACTGATTCAGGTTGGAAACTGTTGCGTATTGTTAGGTAGGTAGAACAGGGAAAAGGAGTCCAAAATGGCGGTGGCTACAGACAAGGAAGGGAAAAGCCTGCGAAAATGAAACAAAAGAAGGTCCGAGGACTGGAGTGAGGACTTCACGTAAAACAAACATCACTCCTGGCTGGCCTAATTTACATAGGACAGGCCCAGGGAGAGAGAAATCTATAAATAGAGGAGCCAGAGCCATCTCTCTCTCTCTCTCTCTCTCTCTCTCTCTCTCTCTCTCTGGGGCGCTCTTCTTGTGTCTTTAGATCGACGTGCCCTCACGCCTCAAAGATGGATTTTAGATCGACGTGCCCTCACGCCTCAAAGATGGATTTTCCTGCTATCTTCTAAATAAAACAGAGCTGTAACACTGAGCTGTAATACTGATTTGTTTAAGAGCTATTAAAGAACTTAGATTAAAAATTTAAGCTCTGGAGACAAGGCCATAGCCTCCCAGAAAATAGCTTTCTCTGTTGCTTTCTGTAGATTTTCCCACCAATCAAGTGTATCCCCCGCACCTATGGCCCCTACTTCAATGTATCCCATAACCAGACTTCATCCCCACCTGCCTGTGATTTTTGTATAAAAACCCCTCACTACTGACGCTAGGCGTTCACTCCTCCCGAGGAGACTGAACACCGGCGCGCCGGCTTAATAAATCCTCTTGCTTATTGCATCGAATTCGAGCCATTGTGGTCTTTGGAGCGACAGGTCCTGAGAAAAGGCCGTGAGGTCTTACATTTGGGGGCTCGTCCGGGATCCTACCTCGCTCACTCAGACTCTTTGGCTTCTGGATTCGGAGGTACGCTCGAGCGATTCTGTCCTGTGTTTCCGTGTGGGTTTGCCTACTCTGTGTTCAGTCTGTGTTGTGTCATTTTCCTCTCCTGCTGTTTGACTCTATTTTTCGGAAGTTTCAGTGAACAGGCAGACGGTTGTGGGGCAACTGATTAGTCCCGGCCAGGGCCACTCCCTGGTGGACTTTGAAGGCCTTACGACAGGTGAGCCCCAGTAACTATCGCCCGGCTGGGTGAAACTTCCCTGTCTCTCTCATTCGAGGATACGGCCTGATATTACTGTGGGCACGGGTCAGGCACTTAAGAGCCGTTAGGGCGCCTGCCACTTGAAGACTCCCGTGACAGGATAAGGGGGTCACGGAACGGGCTAGAAGCCGTTAGGGCGTCCCGCCCCAGCAAGAAAAACTTCCGTGCAATGATATAGGCACACGAGTGATCTTAAAACACGCCACAAGTCCACCTCTCTGGCCGCCACCTTTCCCGGCAGGATTTTTGGTGGCTATCCTCAATAATCTCTCTTTCACCTTCAGTTTCCTCCAGCTGCGGAAGCAAGGTTCTGTGCGTACGCATCTGTCTGTCCGCTGTCAGAACTGCGGCGAGTCCCGGGACGCTGGGATCGCCAATCTGGGAGAGGGGTCGTGACGACTCCCTCCATCTGAATCTGATTTGAATAAAGTCTCTGAAAAAGCCTGTCCGTAAAGCTGAGAAGCTTGTCTGTTTAAAAGGCTTGCCGAGGAAAAAACTTGCAGCAGCTGCTCTTTCTTTTTTTCCAGCCACCTTGATAAATTTTACTTGCCTTACTCTGTGTTTCTGTGTTTGTTTGTTTTTGCTTTCTGTTTTGACAAACCGACAATGGGACAGACTGTAACAACCCCTTTGTCTCTGACAATAGACCATTGGACGGAAGTAAAAATAGGGCCCACTGGCTCTCAGTGGCAGTGAAAAAGACAAATGGCAGAGCTTGTGTGCAGTAGATTGGCCCGGCCTTAATACCGGCTGGCCGCCGGAGGGCTCGTTCTTTTTAAAACAGGTTAAACAGGTCAAAGCTGCAATTTACACTCCTGGACCTGCTGCTACTGCCGGGCACCAGGACCAGGTGCCATACATTCTGGTTTGAGAAGACTTAATCCGTACCCCCCAGCATGGGTTCGACCCTTTGTTCTCTCCGCAGGGAAGCCACCAGAACCCGTTACAGGAATCCTTGCTTTAACATCCACAGCAAAAAAAAAAAAGATAAAGACTCCTGTCAGAAATATATATCCAGATACACAGACTGATCTCTTGCTTCTAGATTCTCCCCCACCTTATCCGCCGGCACTGGTCCCGCCTCCTGCGCCCCAGGTGGCACAACCAACTGTCCCGCCTGGACAGCCTAGGAAAGGGGTGGAGGTGGGCCCGGCAGCAGGGACGCGTGAGCCGTAGAGCTGCTGCCCCGGACTCCACCGCTCTTCCCCTTCGAGAAAATGGGCCCCCGATAACCACGGGATTCGGCCACTTCAATATTGGCCATTTTCTGCCTCTGACCTTTACAACTGAAAAAATAACAACCCCTCTTTTTCTGATAACCCCCAGGCGCTGACCTCTTTGATAGAGTCTCTTGTTTTCTCACATCAGCCCACTTGAAATGATTGTCAGCAATTGTTGCAGACCTTGCTCACTACAGAGAAAAGACAGCGAGTACTGTTGGAGGCCCGCAAAAATGTGCCGGGGGATGACGGACGTCCCACAGTGCTTCCAAATAAAATAGATGCTGGCTTCCCGCTGACGAGACCTAATTGGGACTACAATTCCCCAGCAGGTAGAGAACACCTGAGGGTCTATCGCCAGGCTCTGGTGGCGGGTCTCCGAGGGGCAGCAAGGCGCCCCACCAATTTGGCTAAGGTAAAAAAAGTGACTCAAGGGTCTACTGAGTCACCTACTGTATTCCTAGACAGATTGATGGAGGCATTCAAGAGATTTACTCCCTACGATCCCACATCTGAGAAACATAGGGCTACGGTGGCCATGGCTTTCATCGATCAGTCAGCTTTAGATATTAAAAAAAGTTACAGAGATTAGATGGGTTACAGGGATTCTCTCTTCAAGATCTGGTCAGAAAAGCAGATAAGGTGAGCAAAAGGCTTTTGACAACATTAAGCGTGCCCTGTTGTCAGCTCCTGCCCTGAGACTCCCAGATGTAAACAAGCCATTTCATCTCTATGTGGCTGAACATAATGGCATTGGAAAAGGGGTCCTCACTCAAAAACTGGGACCATGAAACCGGCCTGTGGCATATCTGTCAAAAAAACTGGACCCTGTGGCTGCCGGCTGGCCCAGTTGCTTGCAAATAGTGGCAGCCGTGGCAGTCCTAGTGAAAGATGCAGACAAGCTGACCTTGAGACAGAACCTGGTCATTACTGCGCCCCACGCTCTAAAAAGTGTGATTCGACAACCCCCTGAGAGATGGCTGACCAACGCCAAAATGACCCATTATCAGACACTACTTCTAGACTCAGAGCGAATTAGGTTCGCACCGGCTACGGGACTCAACCCTGCCATGCTGCTGCCTGACCCCAGCCAATCCGAGGTGATACACAACTGCCAAGAGATATTGGCAGGGGTACACGGAGTTCGCCAAGACCTGACAGACCAGCCGCTCCAGGATGCTGAGGTGACATGGTACACGGATGAAAATAGTTTCCTCGCAGAAGGTAAGCGGCGGGCAGGGGCGGCGGTGATAGATAAAACTGAGGTAATCTGGGCGGCTGCCCTTCCTCAAGGCACCTCAGCCCAAAAAGCCGAGCTGATTGCCCTCACAAAGGCCCTGGAACTGTCACGGGAAAAAAAGGCTAATATTTACACTGACAGCAGATATGCCTTTGCAACCGCACATGTCCATGGGGCTATTTACCAACAGAGGGGGTTGCTCACGTCGGCCGGAAAAAAATCAAAAACAAAGATAAAATCTTGGCATTGTTGGCTGCGCTGATGTTGCCAAAAAGGGTCAGTATAATCCACTGCCCTGGACATCAAAAAGACCAATCTCCGGTAACAAAGGAAAACAATATGGCTGATCAAACTGCACGGGAGGTGGCGACAAAAGATAAACCATCGGGGCTGTTGGTGGTATGCTCAAATAGTAAAAACAGTTCCTCTCTGCAGCAAAAAAAAAAAAAAACAGACTATGGTAAAAAGAGAGGCTAAAGAGATGTTAAAACAAATGCATTACTGGACTCACTCAAGAGCTAAAAGATTAGTCTCTCTTTTAATCAAAGCAAGAGATAAGGTGCCGGGACTTTCCAAATTGGCTGAGCAAGTTGTCCTGAGCTGTAAACCTTGTCAGGAGATAAATGCCGGCCGAAACAAGACGGGTCAAGGTAAACAGCTACGTGGAGACCGGCCAGGAGCTTATTAAAAAATAAACTTCACCGAGGTACGTCCTGCGAGGTATGGCAACAAATATCTGCTGGTCTTTGTAGATACCTTCTCAGGATGGGTAAAAACATTCCCCACCAAAAACAAAAGTGCTCTTATAGTAGCTAAAAAGATTTTAAAAGAAATTTTTCCGCGCTTCGGAGTGCCAAAGACGTTAGGGTCAGATAATGGGCCGGCTTTTACTGCCCAGATAAGTCAGGAATTAGCTAAGTTCCTGGAGACCAAGTAAAAATTACATTGTGCATACAGACCCCAGAGTTCAAGACAGGTAAAAAGATAAATAAAACTCTAAAAGAGACCCTAACTAAATTGTCCTTAGAGACTGGCAGTACTGATTAGACGGTGCTCCTTCCTCTGGCTCTGTTCCGAGTGAAAAACACACCCTCTCACTTTGGTCTCACCCCCTTTGAAATCCTGTATGGGGCACCCCCCCATATTGACACTTAGAGAGAGATTCGACCCCCGAAACTTTAACAATGGTGATCTGTGTGCTAGGCTAAAGAGACTCCAGCTGGTGTCAGAACATGGTGGCTGTGGGTGTCATATTAGCTACTATCCTGGCCCTGATGTGTCTTGCGCCATGCCTAATTAGGGACATTGTAAAAAAATTTCTGCACATAAAGATGCTCGTTCACCGCAACACGCTACAGCATCGTCATCTTCTGGAGCTTCTAAAAATAAAAAAAGAGAAGACTGCGGGAGACAACCTGTAATGGGTTAAGTCCTGGGAGCTGCTTGGCCTGGTACCTGCTATACTTCGGAGGCAGGGGTACTATGTTCTGCACACAATAATGAGAGCCTGGTAACTGTTTTCCTGATGATTTAAAATATATGATGTAAATGCTAAAAACCATGTAGACTTGATTGTTTATGTTACCCTATATATGCAGCAATCCCCTAAGAAAACTTCGATCTGTGATTTCAAGATTAAAATCATGAACAAAAAGAAGAGGGGAATAAAGAACTTAGATTAAAAATTTAAGCTCGGGAGACAAGGCCGTAGCCTCCCAGAAAATAGCTTTCTCCTTATCGGGAGGCAAGGCCGTAGCCTCCCAGAAAATAGCTTTCTCTGTTGCTTTCTGTAGATTTTCCCACCAATCAAGCGTATCCCCCGCACCTATGGCCCCTACTTCAATGTATCCCATAACCAGACTTCATCCCCACCTGCCTGTGATTTTTGTATAAAACCCCTCACTACTGACGCTAGGCGTTCACTCCTCCCGAGGAGACTGAACCCCGGCGCGCCGGCTTAATAAATCCTCTTGCTTATTGCATCGAATTCGAGCCATTGTGGTCTTTGGAGCGACAGGTCCTGAGAAAAGGCCGTGAGGTCTTACACTATAACACGATTTATTTGAGACCTGAGAGCTATAACACGGTCTATCCAAGACCTGAGGGCTGTGACTCGCCGAGGGGGCTTTAATGTCCTTCACTCCAAATCTTTGTTGTGATGAGACAAAGAATCGAGGAACATACACTCACGTGACACTATGACAACTGACTGGGGTGCAAGATTTTGAGATTAATGATTACATTTTACGGGCAATAACATTAAGCTTGTGAAGTTCAGCTGTTTCTTCTGATAATCTCTGGAGGTGCTTTTATAGTTACAAGATGGGGAACAGGAGGGTTATAAGTCTTTACCCAGGGACCTTCATTTCTGTGACTGTTTTCTGCTTCATCTTACACCTGTGTCAATATCCTCATCTCCCTAGGGTTTCTTTGCATAGGCAGTGCTTAATTAAGACGCTGTCAGGCTCTGGCTTTATTAGCCATAAGAATAAAAAACAGAGAGCTTGTAAAATTGTAGAACTTAATAAAAAGCATAGCAAATTATAGGCATTCTTAAAAAGATGATGAGGTGTGTATTATGCCTCCGCAAAAATATCAGAATGAGAATAGAGAGAAGGTACTTCCCAGGTGGCTTAAATGATAAAGAACCCACTTGCAAATGCAGGAGAGGCAGTTCGATCCTTGGGTTGGGAAGATGCCCTGAAGGAGGAGATGGCAACACACTGCAGTGTTCTTGTCTGGAACATCACAGAGGAGCCTGGTGGGGTACAGTCCACGGGGTTACAAAGAATGAGACACGGCTGAGCAACTGAAAACACACACAGAAATAGACCATCTCTGCTTAGGAGAGTGTGGCCAAAAATGGGAGGGCCCTGAAGGTGGAGACATGTGTGTGTGGTGTGTGTAAGATGGAAGAGGTTTTGAACACATTTGTTAAAGAGGAACTCTAAATTAAGCATGAGTTCAAATCCTGACTACTGGCTCTGTGACTTTAGGCAAATTACTTAAGCTCTCTGTGCCATTTGGGTTTCCTCATTTGAAAAAAAAGGGCTTTACAACTATAGTTACCTACATTATAGTCTCCTTTGTATTGTGTTGTGTATGTGTTTCTTTCTTTGGACACTTCCCTACCCTTCCCTCATCCCCCCTCTGCTTAAGCTCCTCCTGAGCAGGAGCGGGCTCTGTGACTTAATCATCTTTGAGTCTCTTTCAGTGATTGATAGAGTGTATCTTCTGCAGTGGGCATTCGATACACATCCGGCACATGGTAGGTGCTCTCTGGGCTTTCCTGGTGTCTCAGACAGTAAAGAATCTGCCTGCAAAGCAGGTGACTTGCGTTCGATTCCTGGGAGGGGACGATCTCCCGGAGAAGGGGAAGATGCTGTCTAAATATTTGTTGAATAAGTGACCACATCCCTTTGTGGCTCAGCTGGAAAAGAATCCGCCTGCAATATGGGAGACCTGAGTTCGATCCCTGGGTTGGGAAGATCCGCTGGAGACTGGGAAAGTTACCCACTCCAGTATTCTGGCTTGGAGAATTCCATGGACTGTATAGTCAGTCCATGGGGTCGCAAAGAGTCGGACACGACTGAACTGAACGTAGTGATTACAAGAGGTAGAAAAATTTCTGAGTATCTATGTTTCTTCTCAGTCAAAAATAATTGCTACTCAAGACAAGTGCATTTTTAGTTACAGTGTTTCAAGGCCAAATTTGTAGTAAAAAGACGAGCCATCACACATTCTGGGCACAGCGTTCGTAATTGGGAAAGGATTTCAGCCTAAATACAGGCATATATTTTCTTTTTACCTGGACCTGTCCCTCTGAAGGGCTGACAGTGGCTGTAAAAGTCAGTTCGTCCTTTGCTGCGCTTCTCTACCTTTTATTTGGCTTCAAAGCATCCCTTTTGGGTAGTAAGGGAAAAGGAAATGGCAACCCACTCCAGTATTCTTGCCTGGAGAATTCCAGGGACAGAGGAGCCTGGGGGCTGCGGTTTATGGGGTCGCACAGAGTTGGACACGACTGAAGTGATTTAGCAGCAGCAGCAGCAGCAGCAGCAGCAGCACTGGGTAGTAAGGTGGGATCGATAAACAGAGTGGAAGGACTGAAAAGACAAGGAACGGCGAATCCGGCTTGGTGTGTCCTTTGCGCCTCCCCGTAGTTCGCGATCAACGTAGGGGCGGTGCGTGCGCGATTTTGAAAGCCCGGCGGGTTCCCGTAGGAACAACGGTTGCCGAGTCCGTGCGTTGGCAGGTCGGACCCCACCCCCCTCACCCCAGGGGCCCGCGGAGTGCTGAGGGCCACTCGGGACCAGCTTTCAAGACAGCCTTTCCCTGGACGTCTCGTCGTCCTACCTCGTGGCTCTGGTAAGGAGAGAGATTTTAGGGGTCCTGCCGCGAGTGGGCCTGGCCAGGAGTCCCGCGCCCCTCGAGCCGCGGCCTCTTTGCTTTTTTGACAACTTGGGGCCTGGAAGGAAGGAGGAAGACGCTGGGAATATGCATTAAACTGAGAATTATTTTAGGAAGCATCTTGGCGACCCGCGTGCGCATCAGACTTACGGGGTACGGTGGGGATTCGGAGAAAGAAATCGCTCTTTTCTCAAATCAGAGCTTGACACTCTGTACTTTTATGGAAGCGCCGTAGGAACCCGCCAGGCTCTGTCCATGGGATTCTTCAGGCAAGGATACTGGAGTGGGTTGCCGTTTTCTCCTTCAGGGGATCTTCCCGACACAGGGATCGAACCTCCTGCATTGGCACGCAGATTCTTTACCACTAATGCCACATGGGACGCCCAGGTGTTGTTTTTAAGGGATATTAAGTGGCTCCATGCAGCATTTAAGCAAATGTTCTCTCTTCCTTTCAGTTTTTTATGGACAATTCAAACGAGCTTACAGACAGGTAGTAACAGTTTGCTTTACAGTAAATCTAATACAAAACCAAACCTTTTAAAAGAATAGTAATTTTTTTAAACAAAAAAGATTTTTAAGGAAATATGTTACAGAAGAAAAAAAAGCCTGTATTAACTTGCTTGTGTATACAGCGTGTACATTGTATTTTCATAGATAATTTTAAACTAATAGTTTATTGAGATGTAATTAACATCATGAAATTCACTCTTTTGAAAGTGTTAAGTGGTTTTTGGAATAGAGTTGAATATATTAAACCACTACCTAATTTTAGAACATTTTTATCACCCCCAAAAAGATGGCATACACCCACTAGCAGTCACTCCACATTCTCTCTTCCCTTCAGCCCACAGCAACTACTCATTTATTTTGTCCATGGATTTGCCTCTGCTGGATATTGTATGGAAAAACAATCATATAAGTGGCCTCTTGAGTCTGCTTTCTTTCACTTGGCATAAGCTTTTCAAGATTCTTTCATGTTGTAGTTACTGCATTCCTTTTAATGACTAAATAATATTCCCTATGTAAAATATATACTCTGTCGAATAATATTTTATTGTGTGTAGTATATGCCATCTTTTCTTTATCCAGTCATCATCTGATAGCTATTTCTGTTTCCTTTTTTTGGCTGTTATGAATAATACTGCTTACAAAGCCAAGCTCTTAAAAGCGTATAAAATATCTGTTAATAACTACTCTTGGGAAGTGTTGGGAGGGTACTAGGTGATTTTTTTTTAACCAAGTGTATATATTATTTTTTAAATAAAAATCCACAATCATTAATAGCATGACCTTGGGTATGTAATTTTACTTTATCTTTCTCCCTCTCTGGGTTTCAGTTTTCTCATTGTAAATACAATTGGACTAAATATTTGTCATGGTCTTTTTCAGTTCTCAAATTTTTTGTAAAAGTGATAGTATTATAGGAATTTTTTCTTCATAAATGAAAGATGTATTCTTTATAACTGCAGTGTACCTTTCTATTCATTTTTATCATAGGACCTTAAGCTATTATTACAATGGAAGAAACCAATAATTTCAAGACACCAAGCAGATTATCTGAAAAAAGGAAATCTGGTAATCTATAAAACCTTTCTTCATTGTTACTGATATCAGAAATGTCTTGATAGTATTACAGTTAAATCCTTTCATTGTTATCTATCACACAAGAACAATTTTAGTATAAGTCATCTTTATAATGTTGATCTTAAGAAATAAGACTTCTTTTATAGGTCAGAGTTTGGTCATCTATGATCTAATTTTATTGACACTCTAGCATATTTGTAGGTTCTCCCTGGTGACGAAGCAATTTAACTTGAACCTTAGAGGAACTACTTTATCTTTCCCCCTTTATACATGGGAAGGGTATTTTCCAAGGCAATTCAATAGACAGGGGGTAATTTGTCACTTCAATTTGACAAGACCTTTGGGCTTCATTTCTTTGTGCTACAGCCTGGAAAGTGTCTCTAAGCAGTAAGTTAGGGCAGTGATAGGACTCATCTCATTAGTTTCTCTCCTTTCAGAGTTTATAGTCCTGGCCTGTCTATTGTGAAGTATGTGAAAACCATTATATTTTGTCATATTTTCTAGTTGTTAATGGCAAAAGGACAATCCAAGAGCAGTTAATTGTTCACGAGCAAAAGTAGGACTACTCTGTCTCAAGTCGCTCAGTCGTGCCTGACTCTTTGCGACCTCATGGACAGTAGCCTGCACCAAGCTCCTCTGTCCATGGGATTTTCTAGGCAAGAGTACTGGAGTGGGTTGCCGTTTCCTTCTCCAGGGAATCTTCCCTACCCAGGGATCGAACCCAGGTCTCCCACATTGTAGACAAACGCTTTACCGTCTGAGCTACCAGGGAAGTCCAATAACCTTATAAGTATGAAGTGAAGTCGCTCAGTCGTGTCCGACTCTTAGCGACCCCATGGACTGTAGCCTACCAGGCTTCTCAGTTCATAGGATTTTCCAGGCAAGAGTCCTGGAGTGGGTTGCCATTTCCTTCTCCAGGGGATCTTCCCGACCCAGGGATCGAACCCGGGTCTCCCGCATTGTAGGCGGATGCTTTACCATCTGAGCTACTACTACTCTGTAATATAGATATGCTATAATTATGACTCTAATGATGATTACTTAGGCTTTTCTTTCTCTCTCTCTTTTTTTTTGTAGCTACAAAAGCAGATCCCACTATTTGCATGCATGCATGCATTCACGTGTGTATATGGTATCTGGCTGCATGCCATAGTGCAGGCATTAGCAAAGTTTTTGTAAATGGCAGATAGTAAATGGTTTAGTCTTTGTGGGTCATATAGGAACCCTTTTGGCATAGTCTTCTTCTTTCTTCCTTGCCTGCCTCCCTCCCTTCCTTTCTTCTTTCCTTGATTTTTGCCTAAATTAGTCATTACTGTGATTGCCAAAAAATGATATTAATAAATTTATTTTCTCTGTGGTGCTTTGTATGTGTCTCTGTCTCCTGACGTCTTGTTTACTGTCTCCAGAAGGCTCAGCTCCTGGAGAAGCTGAAGGTGTGTTTAGAAGGGTATGTTCCAGGAAGAGTTAGAGGTTTGGAGTCCAGACTAATGTTATCAGGTACACTGAATCTGTCTCTGTTTCCCCTGTTCCGGCTCCAGAGAAATAAGACAGTCACTGGTGAGACTGCTGCCATTCTGTGTAGTTTCTATACCTTGAATTCTCTCATCTCCAGGATCTTGTCCCTAATTGTCTTTGTTCTAAGGCCTCCTTGGGTTCTTTTCTTTCCTGGACATGGAATTTAGTTCTTTTGTTTTGAAACCAGATTTGAATTCTTGACTCTGTAACCCTGGCTTCTTTAGCAAGTTGCTGTCTGGAATCAATTCCATGATAAGAGTTATGCATAAATGCCTTGAAGAGGGTGTGTAATAGAGAGGAGTGTAGCTGGTATGACACTGTCTGTCTTTTCTACTTTGAATCTGCTCTTAAGGGTGATCTTGGTGTTGGCTTGATTCTAAGTCATCCTCAGGTTTGATCTTTTCTGGAATCAGTTCTAGCTCTTTGATTCTGAAACCAAATCTGGATTCTAGGCTCTTCAGTGTTATTAAAGGCAAGTCTTCATTTGATAGCATAATCTGGATAAGGTTTTTGGTTAAAAGTGTTGATGAGGGTTTTTGATTGATCTATGAATTTGATATAGCTTCTGTCTATATTTTGTTGCCATGGTGTTGTCTGGAGAGTTGTCTTGGGCCATGTTGGAAGAGAGTCATGAAGTCTAAGGATTCAACCAAGAGACCTTCTTTATCTATTTTTTAACAACCCTTTTAAAATGTAAAAATCAATTCTTAGCTTATGGGTCATATAAAACAGGCTGTTTTGCTGACCCCTGTTTAAGTGTTACTGTAGAATAGAGCTCCAAAAGTAGACTTGGTCAAAGGTATTCACTGCAAGTTAGGACACATAGTGTCAAATTGCTCTGCAAAACTTTACCAGGTAATTCTCTTAACAGTGATTTATTGACAACGTTAGGATGCATCTGTGGAGGTCTTTTAAAATACTAATTTTATCTTTTATTTCTCTTTTTGACATTTAGCATTATGTTTAACTCCATGTATAAATATTCCTGCCTCTCCATTTATGCAGAAGCTTGGCTTTGGTACTGGGGTAAATGTCTATCTTATGCAAAGGTGAGTATAAGATTTCACATTAACATTTTTACATGGAACCATAGTTCCACTGTACTTGGAGACAAAAAGGAATGTGAAAATGCAAATATTTAGATCTGGGGTATGTTCATATTTTTGCCAGAGCTCTACCTGGTACATCTTTCTCCTAGCTTCCTCTTAATGGGTTATTAAAGGAGAGGTAATTTGTAATTTTTCCTTGGCTTGTGTACTAGGGGAAAAGGACAGAGGAAAGGGATTCTTGTGTGATAATAACACAGGATTCTCAGTAAGAAAACTTCAAAGAGGATACCACTGTTGGGAGATATCAGTGACTATTAATCCCTTCTATCTGGAGAGTTGCCTTCTCAGGATATTCTCTTCTAAAGAAGTAAATATTTTTATTTTATTTATGTCATCATTAAGTGAGAAGGGCGAATACCCGATTCTAAAGTAGGAAAATTGTATTAACAGAAAAATGGAATACTAGAATAGATGCTTATAGCTAATAATATTACATATGGCAACAAACACATTATTACAAAGTTGTTTTTTTTTATTCATGCCTAGTTTCATGTTTATTAAGTGGCAAACAATTATGTACTGTTTAGTGCTCCCTAGGAATTAGCTTGATTAGTCCAGGGCAGCATATTATTAGCTTTTCTAGGTTTACGTTGTTTCCAAATAGAAATACTTCCTCAAATAAAAAGCTGGTGAATCGAGACTAGTATAGCGGTTATATATAAGTGGGTCTTCTTGAAGTGTCTTTGCAGCTTAAACACCCCCTTTTGTGTGTTTGTCTGCTGTTAGTTTTGTGAACTTCCATTTTTTAATGTCTAAAACTCTTGTTTTAAGTTATTTTGAAAGAAAAAAATTTATCACAATTTCATGGCTAGTCTCATTTTTTCTTCCTTAAAAATTTTTTTTTAGAATGTGAAGTGTGTTGTTAACAAAGTTATACTGTATGTGACTTAATTAGAAGACTTGAAAATAGCAGTTCCCGCCTGACCCTCCCAGCCCTCGATGTGGCTCTGTTAGCTTGGGATTTTCCTTTAGAGTATCCTAGAGATTTCCTTTGCCTCTCTGGTGAATTGGATCCTCTATTTTTCTTGTTTCATGTCTTAGTATTTCTTGGTTTACCTCTCATTCTGGTTGAAGACATTTGTTAGTGCCCCATGAAAAGATGCACAGAAGATACGTTTTTGAGAATTTACTTTTCTAAAAATGTTTTCATTTTATGCTTGTACTTGAGTGGCCTTTTTGTTTTTCTGGGTTAGAATTCTTATTCAGAAGTATGTTTTCCCCAGAATTTTGAGAACATTGTTCGACTGCTGCTGCTGAGAATTCTGCAGCCCCTCTGGCTGCTGAGTCTGTACATTTCTGTTCTGTGTTATCTCCTCCTCCTGCTGTCTTGTAACCTTAGGTCTTTTGTTTGTCACCACTGTTCGGAATTTCACAGTAACATGCATGGGTATGGGCCCCTTGGAGCCTGAAAATTCCTATTAAATTTTTGAGAGGTTATTTTTTAAAATTACTTTGTTGATCATTTTCAGCCCTTTTTTTCTGTTCTCTGTCTTGGAACTCCTGTTACTTGGATGTGGGATTTACTGGCCCAATCTTTGATCTACCTTTATTTTATGTTATTTTTGGTCTGTTTTTCGATTTTCTCTTTTGTTCTATTAATATTTTCTGGGGAATTTTCCCAACTTCATTTTCTGATACTTCTATTTAGTTTTTCTTTTTGTCTATCTTGTTTTTAAAAATTATCTGAAAGTTTTCCTTTTTAAAAAATATATATTTATTTTAATTGGAGGCTGATTACTTTACAATATTGTGGTTTTGCCATACATTGACATGAATCCGCCATGGGTGTACACGTGTTCCCCATCCTGAACCCCCATCCCACTTCCTTCTCCATCCCATCCCTTAGGGTCATCCCAGTGCACCAGCCCTGAGCACCCTGTCTCATGCATTGAACCTGAACTGTGATCCATTTCACATATGATAATATACATGTTTCAGTGCCATTCTCCCAAATCATCCCACTCTTGCCCTCTCCCATAGAGTCCAAAAGACTGTTCTATACATCTGTGTCTCTTTTGCTGTCTCGCATATAGGGTTATTGTTACAATTTTTCTAAATTCCATATATAAATGCGTTAGTATACTGTATTGGTGTTTTTCTTTCTGGCTTACTTCACTTTGTATAATAGGCTCCAGTTTCATCCACCTTATTAGAACTGATTCAAATATATTCTTTTTAATGGCTGAGGAATATTCCATTGTGTATATGTACCACAGCTTTCTTATCCATTCATCTGCTGATGGACATCTAGGTTGCTTCCATGTCCTGGCTATTATAAACAGTGCTGCAGTGAACATTGGGGTACACATGTCTCTTTCAATTCTGGTTTCCTCAGTGTGTATGCCCAGCAGTGGGATTGCTGGATCGTATGGCAGTTCTATTTCCAGTTTTTAAAGGAATCTCCACACTGTTCTCCATAGTGGCTGTACTAGTTTGCACTCACCCACAGTGTAAGAGGGTTCCCTTTTCTCCACAGACTTTTGGATAGCAGCCATTCTGACTCGCGTGAAATGGTACCTCATTGTGGTTTTGATTTGCATTTCTCTGATAATGAGTGATGTTGAGTGATATTTTCATGTGTTTGTTAGCTATCTGTGTGTCTTCTTTGGATAAATGTCTGTTTAGTTCTTTGGCCCATTTTTTGATTGGGTCGTTTATTTTTCTGGAATTGAGCTGCAGCAGTTGCTTGTATATTTTTGAGATTAATTCTTTGTCCGTTGTTTCATTTGCTATTATTTTCTCTCATTCTGAAGGCTGTCTTTTCACCTTGCTTATAGTTTCCTTTGTTGTGCAAAAGCTTTTAATTTTAATTAGGTCCCATTTATTTTTGCTTTTATTTCCAGTATTCTGGGAGGTGGGTCATAGAGGATCCTGCTGTGATTTATGTCAGAGTGTTTTGCCTGTGTTTTCCTGTAGAAATTTTATAGTTTCTGCTCTTATGTTTAGATCTTTAATCCATTTTGAGTTTATTTTTGTGTATGGTGTTAGAAAGTGTGCTGCTGCTGCTAAGTCACTTCAGTCGTGTCCAACTCTGTGCGACCTCAGAGACAGCAGCCCACCAGGCTCCTCTGTCCCTGGGATTCTCCAGGCAAGAACACCATAATGGGCTGCCATTTCCTTCTCCAATGCATGAAAGTGAAAAATGAAGTCGCTCAGTTGTGTCCAACTCTTAGCAACCCCATGGACTGCAGCCTACCAGTCTCCTCTGTCCATGGGATTTGCCAGGCAAGAGTACTGGAGTGGGTTGCCATTGCCTTCTCCAGTGCATGAAAATGAAAAGTGAAGTCTCTCAGTTGTGTCCGACTCTTAGCAACCCCATGGACTGCAGCCTACCAGGCTCCTCCATCCATGGGATTTACCAGGCAAGAGTACTGGAGTGGGTTGCCATTGCCTTCTCTGAGAAAGTGTTCTAGTTTCATTCTTTTACAAGTTGTTGATCAGTTTTCCCAGCACCACTTGTTAAAGAGATTTTCTTCTCTCAATTGTATATTCTTGCCTCCTTTGTCAAAGATAAGGTGTCCATAGGTGCATGAATTTATCTTTGGGTGCTCTATTTTGTTCTATTGATCTATATTTCTGTCTTTGTGCCAGTACCATACTCTCTTGATGACTTTAGCTTTGTAGTAGAGCCTGAAGTCAGGCAGGTTGATTCCTCCAGTTCTATTCTTCTTTGTCAAGATTGTTTTGGCTATTCGAGGTTTTTGTATCTCCATACAAATTGTGAAATTATTTGTTCTAGCTCTGTGAAAAATACCATTGGTAGCTTGATAGGGATTGCAATGAATTTATAGATTGCTTTGGGTAGTATACTCATTTTCACTATATTGATTCTTCCAATCCATGAACATGGTATATTTATCCA
The DNA here is from genome assembly GCA_917880005.1 of Nanger dama. Lineage (NCBI taxonomy): Eukaryota > Metazoa > Chordata > Mammalia > Artiodactyla > Bovidae > Nanger > Nanger dama. The sequence continues at coordinate 572,760 of CAKJTW010000132.1, read as the reverse complement.
CCTATTTGTGTCCTCTTTGATTTCTTTCACTAGTGTTCTATAGTTTTCTATATATAGGTCTTTTGTTTCTTTAGGGAGATATATTCCTAAGTATTTTATTCTTTTCGTTGCAATGGTGAATGGAATTGTTTCCTTAATTTCTTTCTGTTTTCTCATTGTTAGTGTATAGAAATGCATAGGATTTCTGTGTATTAATTTTACATCCTGCAACTTTACTATATTCATTGATTAGCTCCAGTAATTTTCTGATGGAGTCTTTAGGGTTTTCTATGTAGAGGATCATGTCATCTGCAAACACTGAGAGTTTTACCTCTTCTTTTCCAATCTGGATTCCTTTTATTTCTTTTTCTGCTCTGATTGCTGTGGCCAAAACTTCCAAAACTATGTTGAATAGTAGTGGTGAGAGTGGGCACCCTTGTCTTGTTCCTGACTTTAGGGGAAATGCTTTCAGTTTTTCACCATTGAGGATAATGTTTGCTGTGGGTTTGTCATATATAGCTTTTATTATGTTGAGGTATGTTCCTTCTATTCCTGCTTTCTGGAGAGTTTTTATCATAAATGGATGTTGAATTTTGTCAAAGGCTTTCTCTGCATCTATTGAGATAATCATATGGCTTTTATTTTTCAGTTTGTTAATGTGATGTATTACATTGATTGATTTGCAGATATTGAAGAATCCTTGCAACCCTGGGATAAAGCCCACTTAATCATGGTGTATGATCTTTTTAATATGTTGTTGGATTGTGATTGCTAGAATTTTGTTAAGGATTTTTGCATATATGTTCATCAGTGATACTGGCCTGTAGTTTTCTTTTTTGTGGCATCTTTGTCAGGTTTTGGTATTAGGGAGATGGTGGCCTCATAGAATGAGTTTGGAAGTTTACCTTCCTTTGAAGTTTTCTGGAAGAGTTTGAGTAGGATAGGTGTTAGCTCTTCTCTAAATTTTTGGTAAAATTCAGCTGTGAAGCCGTCTGGACTGGGCTTTTGTTTGCTGGAAGATTTCTGATTGCAGTTTCAATTTCCGTGCTTGTGATGGGTCTGTTAAGATTTTCTATTCCTGGTTCAGTTTTGGAAAGTTGTACTTTTCTAAGAATTTGTCCGTTTCTTCCAAGTTGTCCATTTTATTGGCATATAGTTGCTGATAGTCTCTTATGATCCTTTGTATTTGTGTTGTCTGTTGTGATTTCTCCATTTTCATTTCTAATTTTGTTGATTTGATTTTTCTCCTTTTGTTTCTTGACGAGTCTGGCTAATGGTTTGTCGATTTTATTTATCCTTTCAAAGAACCAGCTTTTGGCTTTGTTGATTTTTGCTATGGTCTCTTTTGTTTCTTCTGCATTTATTTCTGCCCTAATTTTAAAGATTTCTTTCCTTCTGCTAACCCTGGGGTTCTTCATTTCTTCCTTTGCTAGTTGCTTTAGGTGTAGAGTTAGGTTATTTATTTGACTTTCTTCTTGTTTCTTGAAGTATGCCTGTATTGCTATGGACCTTCCCCTTTTCTACTGTGATTTGTTGATTATTCAGAAGCGTGTTGTTCAGCCTCCATATATTGGAATTTTTAATAGTTTTTCTCCTGTAATTGACATCTAATCTTAACTGCATTGTGGTCAGAAAAGATGCTTGGAATGATTTCAGTTTTTTTGAATTTACCAAGGCTAGATTTATGGCCCAGGATGTGATCTATCCTGGAAAAGGTTCCATGTGCACCTGAGAAAAAGGTGAAATTCATTGTTTTGGGGTGAAATGTCCTATAGATATCAATTAGGTCTAACTGGTCTACTGTATCATTTAAAGTTTGTGTTTCCTTGTTAATTTTCTGTTTAGTTGATCTGTCCATATGTGTGAGTGGGTTAAAGTCTCCCACTATTATTGTGTTATTGTTAATTTCCTCTTTCATACCTGTTAGCATTTGCCTTACATATTGCGGAGCTCCTGTCTATGTTGGGTGCATATATATTTCTAATTATTATATCTTCTTGGATTGATCCTTTGATCATTATGTAGTGACCTTCTTTGTCTCTTTTCACAGCCTTTGTTTTAAAGTCTATTTTATCTGATATGAGTATTGCTACTCTTGCTTTCTTTTGGTCTCTATTTGCGTGGAAAATCTTTTTCCAGCCCTTCACTTTCAGTCTGTGTGCGTCCCTTGTTTTCAGGTGGGTCTCTTGTAGACAGCGTATATAGGGGTCTTGTTTTTGTATCCATTCAGCCAGTCGTTATCTTTTGGTTGGGGCATTCAACCCATTTACATTTAAGGTAATTATTGATAAGTATGATCCCGTTGCCATTTACTTTGTTGTTTTGAGTTCAAGTTTATATACCCTTTCTGTGTTTCCTGTCTAGAGAAGATCCTTTAGCATTTGTTGGAGAGCTGGTTTGGTGGTGCTGAATTCTGTCAGCTTTTGCTTGTCTGTAAAACTTTTGATTTCTCCTTCATATTTGAATGAGATCCTTGCTGGGTACAGTAATCTGGGTTGTAGGTTTTTCTCTTTAATCACTTTAAGTATGTCCTGCCTTCCCTTCTGTCATAATGAGATTCTGTTGAAAGATCAGCTGTTTTTCTTATGGGAATCCCCTTGTGTGTTATTTGTTGTTTTTCCCTTGATGCTTTTAATATTTATTCTTTGTGTTTGATCTTTGTTAATTTGATTAATATGTGTCTTGGGGTGTTTTGACTTGGGTTTATCTTCTTTGGGACTCTCTGGGTTTCTTGGACTTGGGTGTTTATTTTTCCCCCATTTTAGGGATGTTTTCAACTATTATCTCCTCAAATATTTTCCCATGGTCTTTCTTTTTTGTCTTCTTCTGGGACTCCAAGATTTGAATGTTGGGGCATTTAATGTTGTCCCAGAGGTCTCTGAGGTTGTCCTCATTTCTTTTAATTCTTTTTCTTTTTTTTTCCTCTCTACTTCATTTATTTCTACCATTCTATCTTCTACCTCACTTATCCTCTCTTCTGTTATTCTACTGTTGGTTCCCTCCAGAGTGTTTTTGATCTCATTCATTGCATTATTCATTATATATTGACTTTTTATTTCTTCTAGGTCCTTGTTAAACATTTCTTGCATCTTCTCAGTCCTTGTCTCCAGGCTGTTTATCTGTAACTCCATTTTTGTTTTCAAGATTTTAGATCATTTTCACTGTCATTATTTGGAATTGTTTATCAGGTAGATTCCCTATCTCTTCCTCTTTTGTTTGGTTTGGTGGGCATTTATCCTGTTCCTCTACCTGCTGAGTATTTCTCTGCCTTTTCATCTTGTTTATATTGCTGTGTTTGGGGTGGCCTTTCTGTATTCTGGCAGTTTGTGGTTCCTCTTTATTGTGGAGTTTCCTTGCTGTGGGTGGGGTTGGATGGGTGGCTTGTCAAGGTTTCCTGGTTGGGGAAGCTTGTGTCAGTGTTCTGGTGTGTGGAGCTGGATTTCTTCTCTCTGGAGCGCAATGAAGTGTCCAGTAGTGAGTTTTGAGATGTCTGGGGCTTTGGTGTGACTTTGGGCAGCCTGTATATTGAAGCTCAGGGCTGTGTTCCTGTGTTGCTGGAGAATTTGCATGGTATGTCTTGTTCTGGAGCTTGTTGACTCTTGGGTGGTGCTTGTTTCAGTGTAGGTATGGAGGATTCTGATGAGCTCTTATTGATTAATGTTCCCTGGAGACAGGAGTTCTCTGGTGTTCTCAGGTTTTGGACTTAAGCCTCCTGCCTCTGGTTTTCAGTCTTATTCTTACAGTAGCCTCAAGACTTCTCCATCTGTTGCTTCCAAAGTGGTTCCCTCTTTTTATTTTAGCTTCTTCTGTTTGCTGGTCTCTTCAGTGTCTAATTTCCACCCTGACACAAGGGGGCGATGGTGGTCACTTTTTAGGTTCACTTGTTCAGTTGTGCTGTGGGGAGGCAGGAACACTGCAAAGCAGTATCACTGCCGTGTGTGGAAAGTGCTCGCTGGTCTGCACTTCTCAGGCTCTCGGTTGATCTGCTGGAACTGTCTGAGGCCTGCCCTGGGTTGCCTGCACCTTCCAGGTATAAGCTGCTCCAGTTCAGGTTCTTGGGTACTGCACAAAGGTGCAGACTCGTTTGGGCCTGCGTTTTGTGCCCTTCCCAGGTCTGTGCAGCTCAGGTGACCAGGTGCTTGGTGAGCACAGTCACCCCCAGGTGGGGGTGGTGGTGGTGGTGTGTCTTATCGCCTCCTGCATCTCAGCCGCTCGATTTTCTGGGTGTACAACGGGCGCGCCTTCTTAGGTGTGCCATGTGTCTCTTCTGGGGAGCTGATCTCTGGCTGTGACTTTCTCAGCAGAGGTCAACCATCCAGAATCTCAGGAAGTCTTGGTTAGTAACGAAGCCTGCTTGCAGTTTGGTAGAGGATGCCTCTCTGGGGCCGTGATTGCCCCCTTCGGGCTGTGGCTGCCCTCGCCTGCCTGTCTCTGGTGGGGGATGGGCCGGCCTGTAGCCAGCTAGCTCTGCTCAGTCCTTTGTTCTGTGAGCGGGCCTGATGATGTCTTAGGTTAGGGCTTTTTGCGGGATAGTATCCCCCACTACCTCTCTCTGGCCACAGTCTGGGTTGCTGTCTCCTATTAGCTCCCTCAGATTGCCCTCAAGGCATTCAGGCCCGGTCCTTATCCTAAGCAATGCAGCCTGCGCCTCCCTGTCCAGTCCCCGCTTGCTAGTGATGGATATGAGCGTCTGGGCTGCTTCTCCGCTGGGAGTTGCCATTGAGCACGTAATCTGTGGGTTTTATTTATTTATTTATTTTTCATCCCGGTTATGTTGCCCTCTGAGATTCCAAGACTCACCACAGACCCGCCAGTGAGAGTGTTTCCTGGTGTTTGGAAACTTCTCTCATTTTTAAGACTCGCTTCCTGGGACAGATCTCCGTCTCTACCTCTTTTGTCTCTCTTTTTATCTTTTATCTTTTGTCCTACCTCCTTTTGAAGACAGTGGGCTGCCTTTCTGGGTGCCTGATGTCCTCTGCCAGCATTCAGAAGTTGTTTTGTGGAATTCACTCAGCGTTCTAATGTTCTTTTGATGAATTTGTGGGAAAGAAAGTGGTCTCCCTGTCCTATTCCTCCACCATCTTAGAACCACCTCTCGAGTTTTTTTAAGATGGCATCCCATATCTTGTGGGGATGCTAGACATGTATATCTTGAACCTGTATGTTGATAACACAGGTATCTTCATGTGTGAAAACTCACTGAGGACATCAGGCATGTTTGGTTGTGAATTACTCTGTTCCTACATAGACCGCAGGTTCTCAACTGTGTCAGTCTACCTCAGGCTAAATACCTTCTGCTTTTTCCCTTTCAGAGTCAGTGTTCAGTCTTAAAACTGAAGTTTTTATTTCAGTGGTACCTGAGAGGGATCAAATTTATATGTATATGTTCATTTTAATTCAGAGTATATATTATTTACTGTTAAATTTGCATTGCTGGATTAAACCCAACATAGTTGTGATGTATTATTATTTTTAATAAACTGATAGAATAATTTTGCTATTATTTAGAATTTTTGCATCTGTAAGTGAAATTGGCTTGTGATTTTTCTTTTTCTGTTGTCCTGTAATGATTTTTGTTGTTTTTAATTAAAGTTATACTAGACTCATAGTCCCTTTTCATTCTGTTCCCTGAAATGGTTGTATGAAATGGAATGATATGTTTCTTAACAGTTCAGTAAACTCAACTCTAAAATTATCTGTGTTTTGTATTTCTTATGGGAAGATTTTTAAACTCTTGATTATGTTTCTTCTTTCATCAGTTTTTCTTAACTTTTTTAAAGAATTTGTCCATTTTACCTTTTATTGGCTTAAAAGTTTTAATATTCACTTGGATATTTTAAAAATTTCTGTTGTATATGTCCCCATTTTTGTTGGCAGTATTGTTTGTGTCTCCTTTTGTTTTTTTCCTTGTGCAATCTCTACAGAAATTTGACTGTTGTATTAGCATTTTCTGTGAACCATCTTTTACCTTGGCAACATTTTATTCAGATTTCATAATAATATCCTTCTCATTCTGTAACCTATAGGTTAGGATAGGATATAGGTAGGTTAGGATATATGGAAAAGGAGAAGATGGATTTGCTCACTGAGTTATAAATAATCAAGAACTATGGGGTACCCCTTGAAACTTGAAAACTTTGTTATATTAAATGAACATGAAAGAGGTTATTCCCAAATGCTATTGTTATCTAAAACTGGAAGTTTAGAATAGTTTAAGTAAACTTACGCATGATAGATGTATATGAACTGAGAAATCTAGTGATCCTTTGAATACATGTTTTCTGATGTTAAAAAAGGTTCTGCAGTCACAGAGCTGTGCTCATGAGGTAGTACAGAGCTAAACGGATTCTTGGTTCCATCTCGTTTTATGTTCTTATGGCTGAACTTTGCAGTCTTTAACTTTTGAGCCTATTTGGCTTTTGTGCCCAAATGCTGCCTACACTTTGTTCTTTGTAATTGGCCATACTCATAAATGCCTGCTTTATGGGCTGAACAAACCTTTCCCTGACTTCATGTTACCTGTTTGTTTATTTAGGTCTCAAAACAGGTATACCTTAAATGTTCTTCAACAGCTGCATCTTCCTAGAAAATAGACAATTTACAGTGTTTTTCCTATCAGTATATTATTTTCTCCCTAAACACATATATATGGTGAGAAGTGTATAAGATGAATTGGTTTGTCCATTAGAGGCATAATATTTGTTAGTAAAAAACAGTCTGTTATTTGCATGATTACACATGAGTCAAATGTATTTTGTACATCTCTTCTTTAAATTGTTTCTTAGACATTAATGTTTATTGCTTTAACATTCTATAATTTATATCTGGTACATATAGTTAAATGCTTTTTAAGTAGTTGATAGTTTGACATGATTTAGTGAAAAAATTAGAAAATACTACAGAAATTTTGAAGTTTAAAATCTATAGAATTTTGTCTTTTTCCTTCTAGTTTTCTCTTTTCAACCATTCCTTTCCAAAGATATCAGACTTCTCTTGTAACCAGTAGATTTATCAGCTGTATGTACACAGTTAAAAAGGATGTATAACAGAAATGTTGATAGTCTAAAATATTTTAAAATAAAAAAACTAAAATACTCTTAAGTCTTTTTCAAAATATGGAAGTTTTTATTAGTCATTTGAACTGTATTATGGTTATTAATCTTTCTGTACGTTTTGGTTACTTATTTTTTAAGATCTCCAAGAGGTCTGTCTTATTCCCCTTGGGCTGTGAAAAAGATTAATCCTAGATGTAATGGTGATTATCAGAGTATGTATCAAAAGAGACTAACTGATGAAGCTAAGATTTTGAAAAGCCTCAATCATCCAAACATTATAGGTAAGTTCACATATTACTTAATAACAGTATCTGGTATAGTATCTTGTTTATCCGAAATGGTTTACATAATATCTTAACTGCTTTCACTAATAAAAAGTGAAGAAAGGCATGATGGAGTTTGTCAAGAATCCAATTAATGTGAACATTCTGAAATAAAAATTAGTGGGACTTCCCTAGTGATCCAGTGATTAGGACTCTGTGCTTCAACTTCTGGGGGCATGGGTTTGATTCCTGGTAAGGGACCTAAGATCATATAAGCCACATAGCTTGGCCAGAAAAAAAAATAGTATTTTTAGATGCATCAAATTTGGAAAACTCAGCATTGGCCACAGGACTGGAAAGGTCAGTTTTCATTCCAATCCCAAAGAAAGGAAATGCCAAAGAATGCTCAAACTACTGCACAGTTGCACTCATCTCACATACTAGCAAAGTGATGCTCAAAATTCTACAAGCCAGGCTTCAACAGTATGTGAACCATGAACTTCCAGATGTTTAAACTGGATTTAGAAAAGGCTGAGGAACCAGAGATCAAATTGCCAACATCTGTTGGATCATCAAAAAAGCAAGAGAATTCCAGAAAAACATCTATTTCTGCTTTATTGACTATGCCAAAGCTGTTGACTGTGTGGATCACAACAAATTGTGGAAAATTCTAGAAGACATGGGAATACCAGACCACCTGATCTACCTCCTGAGAAATCTGTATGCAGGTCAGGAAGCAACAGTTAGAACTGGACATGGAACAACAGACTGGTTCCACATTGGGAAAGGAGTATGTCAAGGCTCTATATTGTCACCCTGCTTATTTAACTTATATGCAGGGTACATCATGAGAAATGCTGGGCTGGATGAAGCACAAGCTAGAATCAAGATTGCTGGGAGAGATATCAATAACCTCAGATATGCAGTTGATACCACCCTTATGGCAGAAAGCAAAGAACTAAAGAGCCTCCTGGTGAAAGAGGAGAGTGAAAAAGTTGGCTTAAAGCTCAACATTCAGAAAACTAAGATCATGGCATCCAGTCCTATCACTTCATGGGAAATAGATGGGGAAACATGACAGACTTATTTTTGGGGGCTCCAGAATCACTGCAGATGGTGACTGTAGCCATGAAATTAAAAGACTCTTGCTCCTTGGAAGAAAAGTTATGACCAACCTAGACAGCATATTAAAAAGCAGAGGTATTGCTTTGCCAACAAAGGTCCATCTAGTCAAAGTTATGGTTTTTCCAGTAGTCATGTATGTGAGAGTTGGACCATAAAGAAAGCTGAGTGCTGAGGAATTGATGCTTTTGAACTGTGGTGTTGGAAAAGACTCTTGAGAGTCCCTTGGACTCCAAGGAGATCCAACCAGTCCATCCTAATGGAGATCAGTCCTCAATATTCATTGGAAGGACTGATGTTGAAGCTGAAACTCCAGGACTTTGGCCGCCTGATGTGAAGAACTGACTTATTTGAAAAGACCCTGATGCTGGAAAGATTGAAGGTGGGAGGAGAAGGGGATAACAGAGAATGAGATGATTGGATAGCATCACCCGACTCAATGGGCATGAGTTTGAGTAAACTCTGGGAGTTGGTGATTGACAGGGAGGCCTGGCTTTATGGGGTCACAAAAGAAGTGGACATGACTAAGCAACTGAACTGAAGTATATATTTAAAAACTTCATGAGATTAGATACTGTCATTATGGTATTGGTACCATGGAGAATTCAGGAATGTAAAATCCTCATTTATGTAATTTCCTTTTTCATTTTTAATGTAAGTCTGGTGAAACCATTATATTTAGGAAGGCATAGAGTGTTAAAAACATTTCAGTTTGTGATAATTGTTGGCCAACACTGAAGGCATTTAAAATTAGATCTAAATAAGTTTTATAAGCATTCAGTTCAGTTTGGTAGTTCTGTTGTGTCCAACTCTTTGCAACTCCATGAATCGCAGCACACCAGGCCTCCCTGTCCATCACCATCTTCCGGAGTTCATTCAGATGCACATCCATCGAGTCCGTGATGCCATCCAGCCATCTCATCCTCGGTCGTCCCCTTACCCTCCTGCCCCCAATCCCTCCCAGCATCAGAGTTTTTTCCAATGAGTCAACTCGTCTCATGAGGTCGCCAAAGTACTGGAGTTTCAGCTTCAGCATCATTCCTTCCAAAGAAATCCCAAGGTTGATCTCCTTCAGAATGGACTGGTTGGATCTCCTTGCAGTCCAAGGGACTCTCAAGAGTCTTCTCCAACACCACAGTTCAAAAGCATCAATTCTTTGGCGCTCAGCTTTCTTCGCAGTCCAACTCTCACATCCATACACGACCACAGGAAAAACCATAGCCTTGACTAGGCGGACCTTAGTCAGCAAAGTAATGTCTCTGCTTTTGAATATACTATCTAGGTTGGTCATAACTTTCCTTCCAAGGAGTAAGCGTCTTTGAATTTCATGGCTGCAGTCACCATCTACAGAGATTCTGGAGCCCCAAAAAATAAAGTCAGCTACTGTTTCCACTGTTTCTCCATCTATTTCCCATGAAGTGATGGGACCAGATGCCATGATCTTCATTTTCTGAATGTTGAGCTTTAGGCCAACTTTTTCGCATTAGCTGTTTCATTTTGTATCTAGATCTAGATCTGTTTTCAGTCACATTATTGTAAAAGAATTAAATACTTTTGTTCTTCCCTACTCCAGTAAGGAAATGACGTGTTTTCTTTAAGGTTACCGTGCTTTCACTAAAGCTAGCGATGGCAGTCTGTGTCTTGCTATGGAGTATGGAGGTGAAAAGTCTCTGAATGACTTAATAGAAGAACGATATAAAGACAGCCGAGATCCTTTTCCAGCAGCCATAATTTTAAAAGTTGCTTTGAACATGGCAAGAGGGTTAAAGGTAACTTTGTTATTATGTTTTGAATGAGTTTTGTGGAACCTAAAAAATGAAATACTTTATTTACAATGTTGTGTTTAATTTCTGCTGTACAGCAAAGTGACTCAGTTATACATATATCTTTTTCAAATTCTTTTCCATTGGGGTTTATCACAGGATGTTAAATCTAATTCCCTGTTCTTTACAGTAGGCCATTGTTGTATATCCATCCTATATATGGTAGTTGGCATTTGCTAACCCCAAACTCCCAATCTTTCCCTCTCACCCAGCCTCCCCCTTGACAACAAGTCTGTTCTCTATAACTGTGAGTTTGTTTTTGCTTTGTAAATAAGTTCTTTTGTGTATTTTATATTCCACATATAAGTGATATCATATGGTATTTGTCTTTCTGGCTTAGTATGACTAAGTCCATGCATGTTGTTGGAAATGACATTGTTTCATTCTTTTTAATGGCTAATACTCCATTGTGTGTGTGTGTACCACATTTTCTTTATCTATTCATCTGTTGATGAACAGATACTAATATACCTAGTTACAAGGTGAAAAATTTTTTTTCTGAGAGAGGGAGTTGTCTTAAATCTTTATAGAATCTTTCATATTGAAGAGTGTACTGTTTTGATCAACAAAGTATTGTTAGATGCCTTCACACCTCCACATGGCCTGAAATAATCCAAGTCAGGAAGTTTTGCTTATAGAGATTGCATGTTAGATTTAGTTAATTGGACTGTTGTTTAGTCATTATTCCTGGGGGTGTATTCTAACCCTCTGTTGCTGTAAACAAGCCTTTCAAAGATTTCTTTGTGGGATGTTATTAGACATTGTGAATATACATCTATAGGTCAAATGAAAAAAAATCCTCTCAGGGTTATACAAATAAATTATTATATCTTTGAATTAGACATACTATTAGAAATAAAAATTCCATATCCTGAATAACTTAAGTAATCATGGCTCCAGAAAATTGTTGGATGACTCAGAAAAACACATTATATAATGCAGTGATGTCAAGAATTGCATGTTGAGTTCAAATAAAGTTGATTCATGAAATGTAAAACTGGAAAAAGGGACTGTTTCTAAATATATATATGTATTTTAAAATATATTTTATAGAAAAACCTATTTTAAATAGGTTGGAAAAGCTAATAATTTGAATCACTTAATAATTATTTTAATTGTGTATGTCTAATGGAATTAATAAATTACATTATAAATATATTTGAGCATATTCAATTTATGGTTAACAATATTTAAATAAGCACAGTAAGTGTTCCAAGTTCAATACCAATAATTATTTCTGCATCTTTTGCAGGCCCAGGTCATAGAGTTTAGATGCTTAAATGCTGATGAATGAAAAAATAACTGTTTGGTAGGATGTTTTAGATTATGGATGAATATTATCACTGGTCATTTCTAAGAAAAGGTTAAAATAAAGCCTTAGATTACATTACTACTTCCTCTTTTCCTTGTGAAGTATGTGTAGCATTATCTCAACAATTTCTTTGAGATAACTGTGTCATTGTGAAGGTTACAAAATTATTTCTGAAATAATTGTCTGTTTTATAAAATTGTAGTGTATTTTGAAATCTGCAGTATCATCTTTGATATATAAGTATGTTAGGTTGGTTGGAAAATTAACAGTTGGCTTACCTGTAAGTAGACATCAATTTCCAAAGAATCTTTCAGATTTCTGGTCAGTATGGTAGACTAAAAGGGTGGGATGGTTCCTTCTCTAGCATCAAACAGTCTGAAATGATAGACACAAGTCTGTATGTTAGGCAGGGAATTCAGGTTGTTGTTTTTGCTTGTAAGTTATATACTTTTATATTAGTTTGTATTTTTGCTCAGATATTTAAATTTTTTCACTATTTTAGTATCTGCACCAAGATAAGAAACTGCTCCATGGAGATATAAAGTCTTCAAATGTTGTTATTAAAGGTGATTTTGAAACAATTAAAATCTGTGATGTAGGAGTCTCTCTTCCATTGGATGAAAATATGACTGGTAAGCAGAATTATAATTTTAAAATGGTTTCTGTACAGTTTTTAAGTTTCTTTTAATTACATATTTAAAAATAACAAGTTCACATTCTTCAAAAATCAAAGACTATTACTAAAAAGTGTGTAATAAAAAATGTCCCTTTTCTATCTCTGTTCTACTCAGCCTCCAGCCCCTTCCCTTGCCACATACACAATATAAATTATTGGTTTCTCACTAGTATAATTTTAATTGAAAAAATGTGGAGAAGTGGTAAAAGATCTGGGAATAGAAAATAAAATTCTTACAAGGTTTTATAAAGAAATTCATTTAGCGTCAGTATAATGACAAGATGTAGGAAGCTGGTAGGAGAAAGTGGAGCAGGAGTAGGAGAGAGGATTGCTCCCTAAGGCCAGGCCTCTGCGCTTGGCCCTTGGCCCAGCTCACTCCTCTCTTTATTATGAATACTGACCATTCTCTTTCCAGGGAATCTAAGATGTGTTCTTTCTTTCTTCTTCCTTTTTTTTACTACATTCTTTTTTAAAATATTCTTTTCTATTATGATTTATCTTAGGGAATTGAATACAGTTCTCTGCTGTACAATAGGACCTTGTGTTTATCCATTCTATACATAAAATTTTACGTTTGCTAACCCCAGTGTCCCACCCCATCCCTTCCCCAAGCCCCTCCCCTTTGGCAATCACTAGTGTGTCTTCTATACCAATGATTCTGTTGATAGGTAGGTGCATTTGTCTCACATTTTAGATTGCACATATAAGTGATATCATATGGTGTTTGTCTTTTCTCTTAATTCACTTAGCCTGATAATCTCTAGTTGCGCCCCTGTTGCTACAGATGGCATTATTTCTTTGTTTTATGTCTGAGTGGTATTCCCTCACATATATGTACCATGTCTTATCCATTCGTCGGACAATGGTCATTTAGGTTATTTCCATATCATGGCTATGGTGAACAGTGCTGCTGTGAGCATGGTGGGGCATGTGTCTCTTTGAATTCTATTTTGGTCTGGATATATGCCCAGGACTGGGATTACTGGATCATAGTTTTAGTTTTCCTGAGAAACCCCCATACTGTTTTCCACAGTGACCATCTTATATCCAAGTACCATCTTACATTCCCACCAACAGTGTAGGAGGGTTCCCTTTTTTCCACGTCGTCTCTGCTGCTGCTGCTAAGTCCCTTCAGTCGTGTCCGACTCTGTGCGACCCCATAGACGGCAGCCCACCAGGCTCCTCTGTCCCTGGGATTCTCCAGGCAAGAACACTGGAGTGGGTTGCCATTTCCTTCTCCAGTGCATAAAAGTGAAAAGTGAAAGTGAAGTTGCTCAGTTGTGCCCGATTCTAGCGACCCCATGGACTACAGCCTACCAGGCTCCTCCGTCCATGGGATTTTCCAGGCAAAAGTACTGGAGGGGGTGCCATTGCCTTTTCCGATGTCCTCTCTAGCATCTGTTATTTGTAGGCATTTTAATAATGGCCACCCTGACTGTGTGAAGCTGGTACCTCTTTGTAGCTTTGATTTTCATTTCTCTAATAGTGATGTTGATCATATTTCCATGTGCCTGGTGGCCATTTGTACTTTTTATTTGGAGAAATGTCAGTCTGTTTAGGTCTTCTACCCATTTTTCTATTGGGTTTGTTTTTGTTGTTGTTGAGTTGTATGAGCTGTGTATATGTTTTGGAAATTAATCCCTTGTGAGTTTCATTGTTTGCAAATATTTTCTTCCAATCTGTGGGTTGTCTTTTCATTTTGCTTATGATTTTTGCTGTGCAAAAGCTTGTAAGTTTGATTAGGTCCCATTTGTTTATTTTCGTTTTTATTTTTATCACTTTGGGAGACTGACCTAAGAAAACATTGGTGATTTATGTCAGAGAACGTTTTGCCTATGATCTCGTCTAAGAGTTTTATGGTGTCTTATGGTGTTAAGTCTTTAAGGCATTTTGAGTTTTGTGGATGGTGAGGGGGTGTGTTCTAACTTCATTGATTTACATAGGGCTGTACAACTTTCCTAGCACCACTTGCTGGAGAAACTGTAAGGAATTTAAGATATATTCTTGATGAGAAACAGAGCCAAAATCCAGAAGCCTCAAAGAAAATCACTGCTTTCAACATATTATTTAATAAATAACATTTAAATTTGCCTCTTTATATAAGGTAGGTGTGTGTGTGTGTGTGAGTCGCTCAGTCATGTCCGACTCTTTGTGACCCCATGGACCATAGCCTAAAAGTCTCCTCTGTCCATGGAATTCTCCAGGCAAGAATACTGGAGTGGATTGCTATTCTGCCTCTGAAATATAAGGTATAGGGGAGGCTAATACTGTTTAGAACTTATCTACATCTTAATTTCCAGTTAAAGTCTACAAGTTGAATTAAAGGAAAACACCAAGATAAACAGATTGACTTCATAATGTCTGTAATCAATAAAGGTAGAACTAGATGAACCCTTAGGCCAAATAACTGGTACGAGGTTGTACCTTTAGCAAATAACAGGAGAAATTGTCAAAAGAATAAAAATAAGATTTTAGCATAATTGTCTCAATCATTAATCTAATAGACAAACTAAGATGTAGATGTGTGAAGTCGCTCAGTTGTGTCCGACTCTTTGCGACCCCATGGGCCGTAGCCTACCAGGCTCCTTAGTCGGTGGAATTTTCCAGGCAAGAGTACTGGAGTGGGTTGCCATTTCCTTCTGCATTAGAATATTCATTAAGATTGACTAGTTAGGTTACAAAAGAAAACCTCAAGTTACAAAAGTAGGAATAGGCCAAAGGTTAACATTCATTATCTTCAGAGCTATAAATATAGAAATTCATGTACAGTTGGAAATAAAAACTCAGTTTTTTCAGGAATTTAAAATATTTGTAAATAGTTCTTAGCTAAGAAGTAGTGAAATTCCAGTTACACACTATTTAGAGAATAATAAGAATGTAAGAGCAAATCAAAATCTATTTGATATGGTCCGAAAGTACTCAAAGGAAAACACTGTCATTATTTAACCTTTATGAAATTGAGTTTTCAGCTGAAATTAGAAAAGAAACCATAAAAGAAAAAAGCAGAAAGGAATTAAAGATCTAAAAATTTTGAAATATCCCAGTATGATCTATGTTATTTTAGAACATGTCAAAGAGAATATAGAGATTATCCTTGAGGATACATGTTCAAACACAGCCAGGAAAATTCTGTGAAAAAGTGCTGAATAGGAATTTTCTTGACGAGATGTTAAGTATTATGAAACTGTAGTAATTAAAGCAGTGACACTAATGCCAAACTAGACAGAAAATTTCAACACAAGTCAAAAGATAGTTCCTAGATATATGAAATTTGTTATATGATAAAGGTGACATTTTTGTATTAGTGGAAAAGAGGTAGTTGAATTAGTAAATGATGGTATCTGTATTTTAGAGAAAGTTGTTTTCCTGTTCTCACACTCTAATCTCTGTAGATTGAAGATTTTTAAAAAGTAATAGAAAAAATTGTTGGTAAAGATTTCCTTAATGTTGGGCTTAAGGACACGAGAGGTAGAAACTACCTTTTAAAAGAAGTCATGACTACTAAAAAGTCATTGAAAAATTTCCCCATTCTAGTATTAGCAAGCGTATAGGTTAACATACTCTCATGAACTGCATAGAAGTTGTAATTTATCATTCAGGTTAAGATCAGTTTTGCTATGGTAACATAAACTCTCAAAAACCTTGGTACCTTAAAACAAGCAAGGCTTATTTTTCAAGCTGCATGTCCACTAGGCTTGTGTTCCATTCCATGTCATTCTCACATTAGACCTAACATGCTAGGATGTCTATTGTATGGAATACTGCCATCATTGTGTCCATTATTGTGTGGAACGTCAAAAGCTCTAGAGCTGCACTGCCCACTACAGTATTTTTGGTGGTTGTTTAGTCACTCAGTCATGTCCAACTCTTTGTGACCCTATGGACAGTAGCCTGCCAGGCTCCTCTCTCCATGGGATTTCCCAGGTGAGAATACTAGAGTGGGTTACCATTTCCTTCTCCAGGGGATCTTCCTGAACCAGGAATTGAACCCACATCTCCTGCATTGCAGGCAGATTCTTTACTACTGAAGTACCAGGAAGCCTGTCTGCTACAGTAGCCACTAGCTATGTATGGCTATTTAAATTAATATATTAAAAATTCTTTAAATTCATTTTCTCAGCCACCTTAGCCACATTTCAAGTGCTCAGTAGCTATGTGTGGTTAGTGACTACTGTACTGAGATAAAGAACATTTTTATTATCACCGAAGTTCTGTTGTACAATGCCACCCGAGAAAGTCTTGCCCTGACAAATAAATGCTCCAGTTCAGAAATGACACAAGTCACTTCTTTCACAAGTCACTGCCCTGAACTAGTCAAATGGCTTCACCCAAAAACATGACAGGCCAGAAAGCGTGGTCCTTCTGTGTGTCTAGAAGGTAGTCCTTCTGTGTACGTAGATGGTGAGGAATAGCAATAGTAAATACCACAGTGTCTAGCTTTTTCAGAGAGCAGTTTAGATATATGTATTTTCTCTGAAAAACAACCCTTAAAAATCTTTATGCCCTTCAGTCCTGTAATTCCATTCCCAAGAACACTTTCAAAAAAAATAATTGGGCAGTATGGGTATTTTTACATTAATCTGTTACATTAATTTCTGCAAAAGTCAAAAGCTAGGACTAGGCTTGCAGAAGAGTTGTAACAGAAGAATCAAAACCCAGGCAACCTTGAAAATAAAGCATACTAAAACCAGCAACAATCCCAGTAAAAATGCTAACACCTTAGATTTTCACTGCCAGGCAGCATCAGTCCTATACAGCCATGAACTATCTGTTTGTGCTTCCTTGAAGGTAAATATGATGGCATTTACTGTCAATAAATAAGAAGTTATATTAAATTTTTGATTTGGCTTTCTTAATAAAGTATGATATCACTTTATGTGGACTCTTCCCCGTGACTTACTTGTAAAGAATCCACCTGCCAATGCAGTAGACACAGGAGACACAAGGTCAATCCCTTGGGTTGGGAAGATCCCCTGAAGAAGGAAATGGCAACCCATTCCAGTATTCTTGCCTGTAGATTGGCGGGCTGCAGTCCATGGGGTCATAGAGTTGACAGGACTGAGCACCTGAGCACACACTTGTGAAATCTAAAAAATGAACAAGTGACTATCACAAAAAAGAAATAGATATCGAGAACAAACTAATGATTACTAGTGGGGAGAGGGAAGTAACAAGAAAAGGGTAGGGAATTAAGAGATATACACTGCTATCTATGAAATAAGCTACAAGGATATACTGCTGTTGTTGTTCAGTCAGTAAGTCGTGTCTGACTCTGCTACCCCATGGACCGCAGCACACCAGGCTCCTCTGTCCTTCACTGTCTCCTGGAGTTTGCTCAAATTCATGTCCATTCAGTTGGTGGTGCTATCTATCCATCTCATCCCCTGCTGCCCCCTTGTCCTTTTACCTTCAATCTTTTCCTGATGAAAAGTCCTTATGTTAATGATAGTAATTTCTGGGTTGATTATTTACCAAATATTTTTAATACTATGTATAGTCAGGCACTGTGCTAGTAATGATATATGGGAAAAAAGGACACACTCCTTACCCTTTAAAGATTCCTAATCTAGATAGAAGGTCCCTCAGCAGCCAATCTTGGTTATCAGATGACTGTTGCCTATATGGCAGTGCTTAAGTTCAGGTAACCCTTAATAATGTTGCCAAAGTGCATAGTGATGCTGGCAATTCAGATGTGCCAAAGAAAAGCCGTGAAGTGCTTCCTTTAAGTGAACAGGTGAAAGCTCTAGACTTAATAAGGAAAGAAAAAAAAATTGGATGCTGAGTTTGCTGAGATCTACTGCAACTTCTATCTGAAATTTTGAAGTAGGAAAATATTCATACTAGTTTTGCTGTTATACCTCAAACCTTAAAAGTTATGGCCACTGTGTGTGGTTAAGTGCATGGTTAAGAAGGCACACATTTGCACAGTTAGATAATTTTGAGAGTGACTATATTCTCATAACTTTTATGACAGTATATTGTAATTGTTCTATCTTATTATGTTATCTTTGTTGTTACTCTTATAGTGCCTAATTTATAAATTAAACTTTATTAAAGATGTGCACATTTAGGAAAAAATAGTATATATATATATATATAAAATAGTGTGTGTGTATATATATATATATAAAATAGTGTGTGTGTATATATATATAAAAAATAGTGTGTGTATATATGTATGTGTGTGTGTGTGTGTGTATATATATATATATATATATATATATATATATGGTTTGGTACTGTCCTCAGTTTCAGGCATCCACTGGGGATCCAGGAATGTATCCCCCAGGGATAAATGAGAGGAGATGGGAGGGTGCTACACCAAAAAGCATAAAATAATTGAAGAATAAGTCGAACCAAAAGTCTGACCTTTTTATTGAACACCATAAAACTTCACTGAGAGCATTAAGACGTTAAGTAAGTGAGAGATCATGATTATGGATTGACAGTACTGTTAAGATGTTAATTTTTCCCAGATTGATCTAGTGATTCAATCTAATCCCAGTTTAAGCTAGAAAGCTGGCCTTCTCATGAAAATTGAGGTGTTGCCTTTAACATTTAAGTGGAAACATGAGTAGACCCTGTGTCATTCCTGGGCAGAGAAGCTTTAAGAGCCTCTGTGTAATTCCACCTGTCCCCTCTTCCCTGATCTGGCAATCCTAGATGCAGGGAAGTGGTTGTCTCTCAGCTGAAAGGCAATTTAGTTTGAAAAAGGAAGAAATGGATGTAAAGAGATTAGGTGATCTGTTCAGGGTCACAGGTCTTTGAACCTGGGTGAGGCAGTCTGGCTCAAGTCTGTGCTCCAGACATCCACAATCTACGTTTATGCCCCTTTCTAAGAGAATTGTTTCTCTACACCCTTGCCTACTGACTAGCTTTTTGAATATTTAACAATCTGATAGAGAACAGGTTGAATGTATTTTCCTTTACTGGCTATATTTATTAACCTTTAAACTATCTGTTAAATAACTTTGCCCATTTTTCTTTGGGTTGTTTTCCTTTCTTAGTGGTTTCTGGTGCTTGCCCTTTTGATCAGTTTGCCTGTATCTTGTTTCAGTGACTGACCCTGAGGCCTGTTACATTGGCACTGAGCCTTGGAAACCTAAAGAAGCTCTGGAGGAGGACGGTATTATTACTGACAAGGCAGACATATTTGCCTTTGGTCTTACTCTGTGGGAAATGATGACTTTATCCATTCCACACATTAATCTTCCAGATGATGATGATGATGAAGGTATAACTACTTATTTTTAAATCCCAATCTCTCAGTTTGAACTAAGGAATAATTTATAAATCGGGGCTTCCCTGGTAGCTCAGATGGTAAAGAATCTGCCTGCAGTGTCGGAGACCTGGGTTCTTTCCCTCTAGGGAAGATCCTCTGGGATCTTCTTAAACTTTAAGAAGGGAATGGCTGCCCACTCCAGTGTTCTTACCTGGAGAACACTGGTTTAATCTCATACAAATGAGAGGTAGATTGAGAACAGGGAGATAAACTGAGAAAATCCAGAGGAGCAAGAAATTACCTTAAAAACTCCTCTTGCCTGAGAAAATGGTTGGAAAGCTACCCTAGTAAGGGGATTGGGGTGGCTGACCTTTAAATTCCTGACAATAATCTACACCATGGCAGGACAGTTGAAGAGATTGCATGTGTAAAATGAAAAGCATATTGGATGATGAATTATTTCAGGACAGTGAGTTTGAGCAGTTGCTAAACTTTTCCATGATTTAAAGTGATTTTAAATTGTTTCTAACTCCTTCATGAGCAGATAAAACTTTTGATGAAAGTGACTTTGATGATGACGCATACTATGCAGCTTTGGGAACTAGGCCACCTGTTAATATGGAGGAACTGGATGAAACATACCAGAAAGTAATTGAGCTCTTCTCTGTATGCACTAATGAAGATCCTAAAGACCGTCCTTCTGCTGCGTGCATTGTTGAGGCTTTAGAAGTGGATGTCCTGTGATCACCTCATACCTGATTGCTGGAGCCTCAAGTATGGCTCATGTATATAGTTGTTCTATTTACCATGATACATTTATGTAGTTATTACGATGATCCATAGTTATTAGATGGAAGTGGCCTATTTTAGGACCACAGATAGCACCTTATTAACATTTGAACAACTGTTTCTATTATAAAGGTAGTTCATGTATTATAATCATTAATAAGTATTAGAAATTGTAAAGGGTTTTCTATAAAGTTTAAGAAACTACTAAAAATTTGAACTTGTTTATATAGATTAAAAATAGTGCTGTAAAAACAGATGTCTAACATTTATTTGGGCTGAGTGACTTTTATTGATGATCTTTCTCAGATGTTCTCTATTTTAATGGATCTACTGAAATTAGCACTTTGTGTATTACAAATAAGTCTACATTTGCTTACCTCTTAAAACCTTTTGCTGGCCTTTCTTGGTTGATGTGCTCATTCAATAGGGTCACTGAGATCAGAGACCTGGGATATAGCTCGCAAGAGGA
Organism: Nanger dama; assembly: GCA_917880005.1. Classification (NCBI taxonomy): domain Eukaryota; kingdom Metazoa; phylum Chordata; class Mammalia; order Artiodactyla; family Bovidae; genus Nanger; species Nanger dama. The sequence continues at coordinate 552,050 of CAKJTW010000132.1, read as the reverse complement.
GTTCCCTGGGTATATCCAAACATTTTGGGTTAAGGCTTGTCTTGTTCCAGAGCTTTGGTTTTTGCTTTAATTTATTGAATGAATTTTCTGACTGGTATCTTTAATATTTTTATTTACTGATCTATATCTTAAGCATATCACAGTATTGGTGTAACTAAAACTCTAATAGGACAACATAAAATAAAGAACATGTCAGTTACCCGAAGGTGTGTTATCCTATTTTGTACTCCATTGTATTGAGTGTTGTCATTAAACTTATTGAGTGTGAATGTTGTCATTAAACTTACCGAGTGAAAGTTAGCAGGTTTTTTCCTCTTTCTTGGCTTTATTTTGTTAATCTGTAAAATAGAGAGTGATTTGAATCCTAATTTTCTATCTGTGAGCCACATCTCCTGGGATTTTTCAAGTGCTGAATTGTGCTTGTGAATCTATTGATACGTCCAGGGTGAAAATTACTGTGATGTGGGGGATCTTAGATTAAGAACCACTGCACTCTGGGCTTTAAACAATTCTGGAATTCAACAGAAGGTTCCTTTTAGTATGAGATTGTACCAAGCAATATTATACAGATCATTAATGGCTTATATTCTGTTAAAAGATCATTAAAGTGTCAAGAAAGTGAATGGAAAACTATATATTAAAAAGCATGCTGCTGAAGTTGTGCTTATATGTTATAGTCCTAAGAATCTAGGAAAAACTAAGATTGCTTTCCAATAGCAAATAAATGAGCAGAAATTTTAAAGTAAAACCTATTATAGAAAATAGAAAACAAGCATAATAGGGTCAACAATGCCAAAAGTTGGGTTTTTGAAAATCTGAAAGATTGATAAGCCCCTGTCAGGTCTCATATAGAGAGCAAAAAGACATGTCAAGACGGAAACATCACTGCAGATCCTATACATACCCAATCTCATTCATAAACGTGAAAAATCCCAAAAAAACCCAAAATGATAATATAAAAGGAAAAACTTCATCAAGACCAAGTTGGATCTATTTCAGGAAGGCTAGGTTGGCTTAACATTTAAACAACCATATTGATATAAGAAAAATCAAAGGATGGAATACAAATTTGGTAAAGTTCAGAATCTCTTCAAGATGTTTGAAGGAGTCTTAGAAACCTGGGGACAGAAAGGAACTTCTTAATATAAGAAAAGGGTCCATATCTAACAAAAGCTATAGTAAACATCATTTTACACTAGCTATGGATTGGAAGTGAACATTCCACTGAAAGTCATATGTTGACACCTAATCCCCAATGTGTATCTGGAAGTGGGGCCTGCAAGAGGGTGAAGCCCTCACAAATGGGATTAGTGCCCCTATAAAAGAGATGTGAAATAAAATTTGTATTTTACGGCAAGAGAAAAACAAAAACAGAACGTTCTCTGCTCTTAGGCTTCCTCTCCGTTCCGCTGTGCACTATGTACCTGCATTATGCATTAACCAAACCTCCCCATCAGCAGAAATAACCTGCTAAGACATAAAGATGGCTAACAGGCACATGAAAAGGTGCTCAACATCCCTAATTAGAGAAACTCAAAACTACAATAAGGTATCATCTCATACAGTTCAGAATGGCTATCATCAAAAATCTACGAATAATGCTCAATAATTACATAAATGCATATATAACACAAATAATGCATAAGTAATAAATGCATCAATAATCTACAAATAAATGGAGAGGGTGTGGACAAAAGGGAGCCCTACAATAGGTGGGAATGTAAATTGGTACAGCCACTATGGAAACAGTATGGAAATTCTTTAAAATAAAAAATTTACCACCTGATCCAGCAATCTCACACCTAGGCATATATTCGGAGAGGACAAAAACTACTTAAAGACAAGCACCCTAGTGGTCACTGCAGCACTGTTTACAATAGTGAAGACATGGAAGCAACATAAATATCCATCAACAAATGAATGGATAAAGTATATATATATAATTTTATGGTATATATTCATATATATGAAACTAGCCATAAAAAAATGAAATAATGTCACTGGCAGCAACATGGATGGACATAGAGATTATCATACTATGTCAAGGAAAAATATATCACTTATATGTGGAATCCTAAAAATGAAACAAGTGAACTTCTTTAAAAAACAGAAAGACTTACACAAAATACAGATTTATAGTTACCAATGGGGAAAGGAAGGGGGATAAATAAATATGAAGTAACAGATACATACTCCTATATATGAAATAGATAACCAACAAGGACTACTGTAAAACACAGGGAACTATATTCAATGTCTTGTAGTCTATAATGGAAAAGGATCTGAAAAAGAAATATACAACTGAATCACTTCACTATGTACCTGAAACACTGTAAATAAAGTATGGGAAAGTTGCTCAGTTGTGTCTGACTCTTTGTGACCCCATTAACTATACAGTCCATGGAATTCTGCAGGCCAGAATACTGGAAGTGGGTAGCCTTTCCCTTCTCCACAGATCTTCCCAACCCAGGAATCAAACCCAGGTCTCCCACATTGCGGGCGGATTCTTTACCAGCTGAGCCACAAGGGAAGCCCAAAATCAAGTATACTTCGGTAAAATAAAATGGGAAGAAAGATTTAATAAAAAGTAAGAACTAACACCCCCAAAGATGTCCTTTTCATTATAGGAGACTGGAATGCAAAAGTAGGAAGTCAAGAAACACCTGGAGTAACAGGCAAATTTGGCCTTGGAATACAGAATGAAGCAGGGCAAAGGCTAATAAGAGTTTTGCCAAGAGAACGCACTGGTCATAGCAAACACTCTTCCAACAACACAAGAGAAGACTCTACACATGGACAACGCCGAAATCAGATTGATTATATTCTTTGCAGCCAAGGATGGAGAAGCTCTATACAGTCAGCAAAAACAAGACTGGGAGCTGACTGTGGCTCAGATCATGAATGAACTCCTTATTGCCAAATTTAGACTTAAATTGAAGAAAGTAGGGAAAACCACTAGACCAGGTATGACCTAAATTAAATCCCTTATGATTATACAATTGAAGTGAGAAATAGATTTAAGGGACTAGATCTGATAGAGTGCCTAATGGACTATGGTTGGAGGTTCATGACATTGTACAGGAGACAGGGACCGAGACCATCCTCAAGAAAAAGAAATGCAAAAAAGCAAAATGGCTGTCTGGGGAGGCTTTACAAATAGCTGTGAAAAGAAGAGAAGTGAAAAGCAAAGGAGGAAAGGAAAGATATAAGCATCTGAATGCAGAGTTCCAAAGAATAGCAAGGAGAGATAAGAAAGCCTTCCTCAGCAATCAATGCAAAGAAATAGAGGAAAAGAAAAGAATGGGAAAGACTAGAGATCTCTTCAAGAAAATCAGAGATACCAAGGGAACATTTCATGCAAAGATGGGCTCGATAAAGGACAGAAATGGTAGGGACCTAACAGAAGCAGAAGATATTAAGAGGTGGCAAGATTACACAGAACTGTACAAAAAAAGATCTTCCACGACCCAGATAATCACGATGGTGTGATCACTCACCTAGAGCCAGACATCCTGGAATGTGAAGTCAAGTGGGCCTTAGAAAGCATCACTATGAACAAAGCTAGTGGAGGTGATGGAATCCCAGTTAAGCTATTTCAAATCCTGAAAGATGATGCTACGAAAGTGCTGCTCTCAATATGCCAGCAAATTTGGAAAACTCAGCAGTGGCCACAGGACTGGAAAAAGTCAGTTTTCATTCCAATCCCAAAGAAAGGCAATGCCAAAGAATGCTCAAACTACCTCACAACTGCACTCATCTCACATGCTAGTAAAGTTATGCTCAAAATTCTCAAAGCCAGGCTTTAGCAATACATGAACCGTGAACTCCCTAATGTTCAAGCTGGTTTTAGAAAAGGCAGAGGAACCAGAGATCAAATTGCCAACATCCACTGGATCATCAAAAAGCGAGTTCCAGAAAAACATCTATTTCTACTTTATTGACTATGCCAAAGCCTTTGACTGTGTGGATCACAATCAACTGTGGAAAATTCTTGAAGAGATGGGAATACCAGACCACCTGATCTGCCTCTTGAGAAACTTAAATGCAGGTCAGGAAGCAACAGTTAGAACTGGACGTGGAACAACAGACTGGTTCCAAATAGGAAAAGGAGTATGTCAAGGCTGTATATTGTCACCCTGCTTCTTTAACTTATATGCAGAGTATCATGCAGAATGCCAGGCTGGATGAAGCCCAAGCTGGAATCGAGATTGCCGGGAGAAATATCAATAACCTCAGATATGCAGATGACACCACCCTTATGGCAGAAAGTGAAGAGGAACTAAAAAGCCTCTTGATGAAAGTGAAAGAGAGTGAAAAAGTTGGCTTAAAACTCAACATTCAGAAAACTAAGACCATGGCATCTGGTCCCATCACTTCATGGGAAATAGATGGGGAAACAGTGGAAACAGTAGCTGACTTTATTTTGGGGGCTCCAAAATCACTGCAGATGATGACTGCAGCCATGAAATTAAAAGACGCTTACTCCTCGGAAGGAAAGTTATGACCAACCTAGATAGCATATTCAAAAGCAGAGACATTACTTTGCTAACAAAGGTCTGTCTAGTCAAGGCTATGGTTTTACCAGTGGTTATGTATAGATATGAGAGTTGGACTGCGAAGAAAGCTGAGCGCTGAAGAATTGATGCTTTTGAACTGTGGTGCTGGAGAAGACTCTTGAGAGTCCCTTGGACTGCAAGGAGATCCAACCAGTCCATTCTAAAGGAGATGGGTCCTGGATGTTCATTGGAAGGACTGATGTTAAAGCTGAAACCCCAAAACTTTGGCCACCTCATGCGAAAGGTTGACTCACTGGAAAAGACCCTGATGCTGGGAGGGATTAGGGGCAGGAGAAGGGGACAGAGGATGAGATGGCTGGATGGCATTGCCGACTTCATGGACATGAGTTTAAGTCAACTCTGGGAATTGGTGACAAACAGGGAGGCCTGGCATGCTGGGATTCATGGGGTCGGAAAGATTTGGACACGACTGAGCGACTGAACTGACTGAATGACGTTATAAATGTGTAGATTATTTTAGACTTTTTTTTCATATACTTTTGTGTGACAAAAATAAAATTTACTTTGGAAACAAATTTCTAATCAAAATAAAATTACTACTAAAGAAATAACGTTGCAAGATTAGAAGGGGGAGCTCTCATGCATGCCCTATGAAGACAGCAGAGCCCAACAAGAAGCGGACTTTCTCATTAGCAACAGCTCAGCCAATGAGACATGGTCACAACTCACCCAATGCTAAGTGCAGGACTGTTTACTATTGCCCTCCCAACTTCTTCTTTCTCTCTTTTAAGAGTTTTCTCCATGTTTTTGCTGAGGACTTGAACATGGTCAATATGGCTGCAGACCCTGAAGTGTAATTCTTTGCTGATGTTGAATAAACTCATTTTCGCTAGAAAGCTAAGTGGCAGTCTATATGTTTTGGGTCAACAGCTGCTATAAGTATCTGTGCAGGTTGTTGTGTAGATATAATTTTTTTTATAAAGAACATGTACTATTTTCACAGCCACAACCTAAAATGAAAATCAGTACATTCAACTGAATAAGAGACTAGAAAAATAATACAGAAAAGAATTTTAATTGATTCATCATAAAGGTATTGAGCAAAATAATGTTAATAAAGTTTTAAAATAAAATATTTCTGACAATTTTTAAACACAGCAGTACAGAAACTAGCATTAAAATGTTTGGAAAATTTATACACATTTCAACACTTTCGCAGTCTTTTTAGAAACCAAGCTTTAAAATTTTAGAACTATTAACTTAAAGGCAAATAAAAGAATGTAGAGGAACAGATTCTATAGTTACGACCTGGACACTACTTCCCTAGAGTCTTACTGCCAGAGTGAAGCTACATGACTTTATTATAAAAAAAGCTGAATAATTCTTTGTTTTTCAAAGTAAGTATCCATGAATTATATTAGAAAAATGTATCCATATTTAGGTATATTTACATAAAGTCATCATGTTCTGTGGCCCATCAGCCTAGTCATATTTATTAACCTTGGTTCTGTTAAACTTTAAATCTGTTAGATTTAAAATCTAATCATATGAATCATCTAATCCAACTGGGTATCCATTTTGTTAGACACCAATCACCAATAATAAGTTCACTAAAGAAAAGTAGCACAAACACCAAAAATTAATGAAATGACAATAGTGCAAATACAAAGTTTAATTATTTCTGAAGTATGCTTTCTGAATAATGATTTTTAAAATGAAAAAATATTTAGCTATAAATTCTGTTCTATACAAAAGGACATGGAAATCTTATTCCTAACATCTTTCCCTGGTACAAATTGGGAATTCAGAATACTTTAACTATACTCAAACTGAGTTGCTACAGCCAAGAACCTAAAAATGAGAATTTTTGTATGAAATCAGGAGTTATTTTTTAAAAATGGAGATGGAATTTGCTATCTTTAAACTTTCTGATCAGGCATGAAGTAATTCTGGCCTCAAAGTGTACTTTATAAATAATTGGTCAAATTTCTGTCAAAAACCAATGTTCTTACACAGAAGAGAAATAATTTTCCAGCTATAGCTACAAAGTTTCATAATTAAGGATTCAGAGTGCTATTCAGTATACCTTAAAGATTTTTCCTTTCTTTGTATCCCTAGATAATTGCTATTTGTTAAATAGTTTGTATTTTATAATAGGCTGTCAGAACTCATTCACACAGTAATTGTTCTATAGTTGAAATTGGTTCAACTATTAAAATTGTATACAAGGAAATTAGGTGTGTTGCAGTACTTGGTTGCAAATAATTTGCCATCTGGTGTTGGATCAGAAAATGCTATTTCATTAGTGCTGAGAAAACAGCCAAACATGAAGCAATTCCTAAAAGAGAGGAAAAGACAATTTAACAATGGCACCAACTTTAAATTTTGATTAAACACGAGCACAATATTTTAAAGCAATCTAGTTAAAGAAACTTCAATCTCTTTGTTTTTCAGTCACTAAGTCGTGTCTAACTTCTTTGTGACCCCATGGAATGTAGCTCTCCATGCTCCTCTGTCGATGGGATTTCCCGGGCAATCCTGGAGTAGGTTCACATTTCCTACTCCAGGGGATCTTCCTGACCCAGGTATCAAACTCCTGTCTCCTGCATTGGCAGGAATGAGTTTAAAAAAAAAACAAAAAAAAAAACTACTGAGTCACCTGGGAAGCCCCTCAATCTTTTTAAATATTTTTAGTTAAAATCATTTTATTAAGTGGTAAAATGACTCAATGTCTTATATTTTAGGGGTGGACATTTAATGGTATCATTTCACAGGTGAGAAAACTAAGGCCCATAAAACGTTCTGCTGAGAGGCAAAGAGAACCATATAAACCATCCAGTTGACTCTAGGTGATGCATGGTAATAATAAGCCACTGGTGTGAAATAGTATTGCTCATCAAAAGCCAGATAATTACAAAAAACCCCCAACAATTTTAACCAATAACTATCTTCTTTTAAACTACAGCACACATTCAGAGCTTTAAGAAGGCAAAACCTAATTTTGCCTTTTGATTACAGCTCTCCTTGATCCAGCAATAAAAGCAATAAACTGAAATAGCTCAAAGAATTCAACAAAACTGAGGAGTATTCTATGAAATAACTGGCCTTAGTCTTCAAATTCGTCTAAGTCCAAAAGACAAAGAAAGACTAAATAACTTACAGGTTAAGGAAGATGAAGACTAAAGAGATTATGACTAAAAGCAATATGTAATCCTGAAGAGGAAAAAAAATGCTATGAAGGGCATTTGAGACAAATAACAAAACTGAAATATGGACTATACATTAGATATTAAATACTCCAGATTTGGTAACTGAGCTGTTCTTATGTAAGAGAATATACTTGAACATACTGAAGTACTAAGAGGGTAAAGAGGCATAATATATGTAACTTACTTTAAAATAATTCAGGAAGAAAATAAAAAGAATCTGGACAAAGATACTGAGGGTGTCCTTTTTACTATTCTTCCTATTCTTTCATATGTGAAATTACTTCAAAATAAAAAGAATTGGATTCAATGAGAAGTTAAGATATCAGCTTCAAGTATACTTACTATATAATTGAATAAAAGTGTATTGCTATATATACTAGACTCCAAAGCAAAATATTGATTAAGCAGTTCTCTTTGTCCTCATGAATTATGGTATAAGCTACAGAAAGAGTATTATTAGATCTGTGGCTTTGAGTCCTAACTCTCCTTTTACTATCTCCATCTCTGTAATCTGTACTAATAATCCTATCTGAGCCTCAGCTGCTTGTGATGCAAAACAATTAGGAATAATACTGTTCACTTGTGAGGATTTAAAACATACATTGCCTGTAGAGAAAGATGATTAGGCTCCTCATACACAGGAGAGCTGCCAATTATGTTACCTGTATCTCCAACCCAAGTGTATGAGAAGATATGTGCTCAAATGATTGTTTCATATTTCTCCTTTGCAACTTTATTTGTATCACTGCTTACAATCTATTACCTTAGTATTCAAAGTATTACCTACATACCACCAACATTCAGCATCAGCCAAGAGCTTGTTAGAAATGCAGCATCTCAGGCCCACCCCAATATACTGAATCACACCTGCATCTGAGCAAGACCCCCAAGTTGTTCACAGGCACTTTCACATTTGAGAAGAACCAGACTACTGCTGGGTAGAACCAGGTTAAATACTGGTATTCTCCATGGCCTTCCCTAGTGGCTCAGATGGTAAGAGAGTGTTCCTGCAGTGCAGGAGATCTGGGTTCAGTCCCTGGGTTGGGAAGATCCCCTGGAGAAGGGAATGGCTAACCCACTCCAGTATTCTTGCCTGGAGAATCCCATGGACAGAGGAGTCTGGCGGGCTCCAATGGGGTCGCTAAGAGTTGGACAAAACTGAGTGGCACGCATGCACACGCACACACATTCTACACACACACACACACAGAGTCGGACAAAACTGAGTGGCACGCATGCCCACGCATGCGTGCGCACACACACACACACACACACACACACACACACACACACACACACACACTCCCCCCCCACTACAAAATAAAGAAAATGGAGGTTATTTCACAATTAACTACAAACAAAAATCTTCATAGACACCAACTTTTTCACTGCTCCCCTTTTAAGGTATGTGTGGGTAACAGTTCTCTTATAAATGTTAGATATACTAGACTTTTAATTAGATAAATGATTTGTAAATAACTATTTTCTTGGTTGTCTTGCTAATTTACTTTTACATTTAGTTACATTTGTGTTACAGTAAGTCTCTATTAATCATCTAGTCACACATCAATAAACATACAATTTCTATAATTCTTTTTTAAACCTCTTTTGTTTTTATAGGTTAAATTTATTTAAATTAATTTTATATTTGTTTAATCTAATAAAAAGTTGGACTTGTATTTTCCATTTGTTTGCCTTCTTTTTCATTTCCTAGCAATTTATCTTTACTTTATCTTATTAATGTGTTGGTCTATAACAAAATCCAGTCTTTGACTACAAGTAGTCTGAAAAGCACTGGTCTAGAGTATTTCACACTTGGAATACTGTGTGCAAAACTGAGTACACCTAGTAGTTTTTTCTTTTCAGTGTCAGCACTGCCTCAGCCTGACTTTGGTAGTATTTACACAGACCCACATCATTCCCTTCGGCTCATGAGCCAGGAAAGCTTCTGGGAGAGCTAACCTGGGTCTAACCAAGTTTACTTCTTACCTGAGAGTGTCTACCAGTCGTCGTGCAATGCGCTTTCTTCTCTTCAGTCTGAAGACCCAGATTCTACTTATCCCACACACTGCAGGTTCTGGTACATCTGAACATTGCCAAGCCCTCTGACATTCTTTAGAGCTTGGGGTTTCTGGGCCAGTTGGTTCAGACACGACACGGAAGGCCTGCAGTGATGCACAAAGGCATTAGAGATAATGGTATACTGAGTTCACATTTCTTTTTAAACAAAACTTAAGTATCTAAAATAAATCTTATTCCACCTTCACAAAAATGTTTAAGTTCTTTGCTATTTCTTGATTTCTTGCCCAATTATATTCACTTAATGCAGAGAAATAATAGTGGTGTTAAGATATTCCCACATACTAGTGTATTATACCAATGTGAAACTTCCTTCTTTTATTGATTTAAAAAATAATAAAATTCAGACTCTTAATAAAGCACGTAAGCATCTCCCATTTGCATCCTAAAGTGTATATATGATATCCTAAAAAATTAGTAACACTAAAGGTTTTTGCACATAAACTATGAAATTGGTATTTTAAGTTTTTTTAATCCTTATTTTGAAATAATTGTAGATTCAGAGGAAGTTGACAAATGGCACAAATAGGACGTGTATCCTTCACCCTATTTCCCCCAATGGATACATCTTCCATAATTGTAGTACAATACCAAAACTGAGAAATTAACATGGGAACAATGTGGGTGGGACAGTTCTGTGATAATTCATTGTATCTGAATATTGATTTAACCATCACTACAACCAAAATATAAAGCTATGCAGTATCATGAAACTCTTCCTCTTGCTGCCTCTCTATAATCACACCCATTTTCTCCCCTCCACCACTGCTAAGCTGTGCAACCACAATCTGTTCTCTCTCTCTAAAATTCTGATATTTTGCTGCTACTGCTAAGTCGCTTCAATCGTGTCCGACTCTGTGCGAACCCATAGACGGTAGCCACCCAGGCTCCCCTGTTCCTGGGATTCTCCAAGCAAGAACACTGGAGTGGGTTGCCATTTCCTTCTCCAATGCATGAAAGTGAAAAGTGAAAGTGAAGTCACTGAGTCGTGTCCAACTCTCAGTGACCCCAGCCTACCAGGCTCCTCTGTCCATGGGATTTTCCAGGCAAGAGTACTGGAGTGGGATGCCATTGACTTCTCCTCTAATATTCTGAGGATATCATATAAATGGACTCATACAGCATGTGATCTTTTGAGAATGGATCTTTTTCACTCAGCAATATGCTCTTGATAACCTGTCCAAGTTGTTGCATATATCAACAGTTTGTTCCTTTTTACTGCCAAGTAATATTCCACTGTATGGATATACCAGTGTTTAATTACTCACTTACTGAAGGACACTGGTTGTTTCCAGCTATTGGCTATTACAAATAAAGCTGCTATAAACATTCAGCTATCGGTTTTTGTGTAGACATAAGTTTTCATTTCTGGAATAAATGTGCAGGACTATGATTGCTGAATCATATGGTATAAGTGTATAATTATTTTTTAAGAAACTGCCAAGCTGTTCCCAGAGTGGCTGTAATATTTTACATTCCCTCCAACAATGAATGAAAAAACCTCCTTTCCGTGCACCCACACCAGCATTTGCTGTTGTCACTGTTTTACACTGTAGCTGTTCTTAGGTATATGTGAAACTTTAACTTCCATCAAGAACACTTTGCTTCTGAAATGAGAATGAACAGAAGAGTACATGTACCAGTCAGTTGGCTACACAGATATTCCTCAACTTACAGTTACATCCTGATAAACATAGGTTATAAGCTGAAAACACTGTACCTTGAAAAGGAGTGCATTTAATACATCTAACCTGTGAAACCTCATAGTTTAGCCTGTTGCTGCTGCTGCTAATTTGCTCAGTCATGTCTGACTCTGTGTGACCCCATAGATGGCAGCCCACCAGGCTCCCCATCCCTGGGATTCTCCAGATAAGAACATTGGAGTGGGTTGCCATTTCCTTCTCCAATGCATGAAAGTGAAAAGTAAAAGTGAAGTCGCTCAGTCGTGTCTGACTCTTAGCGACCCCATGGACTGCAGCCTACCAGGATCCTCCGCCCATAGGAGTTTAGCCTAGCTTATCTTAAGGAGAAGGCGATGGCAACCCACTCCAATGTTCTTGCCTGGAGAATCCCAGGGACGGGGGTGCCTGGTGGGCTGCCATCTATGGGGTCGGTTGCACAAAGTCAGACACGAATGAGCAACTTCACTTTCACTTTTCACTTTCATGCATTGGAGAAGAAAATGGCAACCCACTCTAGTGTTCTTGCCCAGAGAATCCCAGGGACGGGGTGCCTGGTGGGCTGCTGTCTATGCGGTCGCACAGAGTCGGACATGACTGAAGCGACTTAGCAGCAGTAGCAGTAGCAGCTTACCTTAAGGAGAAGGCAATGGCACCCCACTCCAGTACTCTTGCCTGGAAAATCTCATGGATGGAGGACCCTGGTAGGCTGCAGTCCATGGGGTAGCTGAGAGTTGGATGCAACTCAGTGACTTCACTTTCACTTTTCACTTTCATGCCTTGGAGAAGGAAATGGCAACCCCTCCAGTGTTCTTGCTTGGGGAATCCCAGGGATGGGGGAGCCTGGTGGGCTGCCATCTATGGGGTCACACAGAGTCGGACACGACTGAAGTGACTTAGCAGCAGCAGCAGCTTACCTTAAATATGCTAAGAATGCTTACATTAGACTACAGTTTTGCAAAATCATCGAACACAAAGCCTAATTTATAATAAAGTGCTAGAACTTCCCTGGTAGTCCACTGTCTGAGACTCTGAGCTCCCAATGTAGGGGGCCTGGGTTGGATCCCTGGTCAGGGAACTAGATCCCAGATGCTACAACTCTCAGCATCAACTGTACAACTCTCACATCCTGCACTAAAGATCCCTCATGCTACAACTAAGAGCTGGCACAGCCAAATAAATAAATATCAAATTGATAGTTTAAAAAAGGAAAAAAAAAGCACTGAATATCTCATGTAATTTACTGGATACTGTACTAAAAATGAAAAACAAAATGGTGCTATGCAGAGAACAGTTGCGGAGTATGCTGTTTGTTTGCCCTTGTGATTGCCTAGTAGACTAGAGCTGCCACTCTCTGCCGCTGCCCAGCATCACAAAAGTGCATGCGGCTAGCCCAGGAAAATATGAAAACTTGAAGTAGTTTCTGCTGACAGTCTATGGTTTTCACACCATTGCAGAGTTGAAAAGTTGTAAATCAGAGACAATCTGTATTGCCTATTTTCACTACATAAACAGTGCACTTAAGACCAAAGAAAGAAAAAGCCAAACTGATTACTTTTACAGATCTTAATACAAACCAACTGCTTTTCTTTCTCCACTCATATATATGTATGAGATGAAAGCAGAGGAAATAAAAAAAAGGAAAATAAGAAAAAGAAAGATGGTAGAAATGAAGGGGGAACAGGGAAAAGGGAGGCATCTATAAAAATGAGTAAGACCAATTTATGCTAGCATCATTTCAAGATGTCTTAAAACAAGTACGGGAAAGGCAGTGGCACCCCACCCCAGTACTCTTGGCTGGAAAATCCAATGGATGGAGGAGCCTGGTGGGCTGCAGTCCATGGGCCGCTAAGAGTCGGACATGACTGAGCGAAGCGACTTCACTTTCACTTTCATACATTGGAGAAGCAAACGGCAACCCACTCCAGTATTCTTGCCTGGAGAATCCCAGGGATGGGGGAGCCCGGTGGGCTGCCGTCAATGGGGTCGCACAGAGTCGGACATGACTGAAGCGACTTAGCAGCAGCAGCAGCAGTAAAACAAGTAAGTATTTTTAAAAAGGGACATAAGTGTGGGATATTATAGTCGGGTTAAAAGAATACATTTGAGCTATAATTCTCTCTAGCTTAAGACTACCCTGTAAGCTCCTTGAAGGGCAAAAACTATTATCTCTAATCGAGAACAAGGGCTGGCAAACTTTTTCTGTTTGGGACCAAACTATAAATACTTTAGGCTCTTTGGGCCACGTGGTGCCTGTTGCACCTACTCAACCCTGCCACTGTTGCACAAAAGCAACCACAGATAATATGAAGAGGAATGAGCATCGCTCTGGGGCAATAAAACTTTATTTATAAAAAGAGGAAGGCCACACTTAGCCCATGGGTTATTATTTGTTAACTCCTCTGCCACAATACTGCTAATTAGTGTACAAAGTAGATTCTAATTATGGGACAAGTAACAACTTTCCAATTTCCTGTTGATGGGTGGGGCTATATTCCCTCCCTGTTGTTTGACTTGACTCCAAACTATGGTGGATGTAAGGAAGATAATGGCGACCTCCTTCAAAGGTCCTAGGTAAGCACTGCTGCACTCAGTGCTCCCAACTCTGCATGAGACCACCACCGACCCAGCCTCTGCCAGAGACTCCTGGACACTTACAGGCAAGTCTGGGTCAGTCTCTTATGGGGTCACTGCTCCTTTCCCCTGGATCCTGGTGCACACAAGGTTTTGTGCAAACAAGTTTGTTTGCCCAGTCCTGTTTAAGTTATGTAATCAAATCTCACTGGTCTCCAAAGTCAAAATCTCTGGGGTTTCTCATTCCCTTTGCCAGATCCCCAGGTTGGGCAATCCGTTGTGGGTCCTAGAACTTAACAGTGCGAGAATTTCTTTGGTGTAATTGTTCTGCAGTGTGTGGGGCCTGCTCAATGGCTCTCCGGTGGGGTGCATGGCGATCTCCTCCAAGAGTTTATGCCACAGGCTGTGTAACCCAGGTCTGCTGCATGCAGAGCCCCTGCCACTGTGGCAAGCCACTGCTGATCCATACCTCCATAGTAGTCACAAACACTCAAGGGCAGATCTGGCTCAGTCTCTGTGGGGTCTCTGGATCCTGGTGCGCACAAGGTTTTGTTTGAGCCTTCTGAGCGTCTCCAGTGAGTATGGAGTTTGCTTCTAAACACGATTTCATCCCTTCTACCATCTTGCTGGGGCTTTTCCTTTGCCCTTGGACACGGGGTATCCTTTTTTGGTGGGATCCAACCAAAAATGTCAATGCTTGTTCAGCAGTGAGTTGTCAAATGCTCGTTCAGCAGCGAGTTGTAATTTTGGAGTTCTCGCGGAGAAGATGAGTGCCCATCCTTCTACTTTCCCATCTTTACTAAGCATGGACCCACCCATCAGAACAAGACCCAGTCTGCCCCAGTTTCTCCCATCAGGAAGCTTCCAAAAGTCTCTTATCCTTATCCATCAGAAAGCAGGCACCCAGAATGAAAACCATAATCACAGAAAACTAATGAAACTGATCACATGGACCACAGCCTTGTCTAATTCAATGGAACTATGAGCTATGCTGTGTAGGGCAACACAAGATGGACAGGTCATAATGGAGGGTTCTGACAAAACATGGTCCATTGGAGAAGGGAATGGCAAACCACTTCAGTATTCTTGCCTTGAGAACCCCATGAACAGTATTAAAAGGCAAAAAGATATAACACTGAAAGATATGATACTGAACTTCCCAGGTCGTCAGGTGCCCAATATGCTACTAGAGATCAGTGGAGAAATAACTCCAGAAAGAATGAAGCTGCTAAACTGCTAAGTCACTTCAGTCGTGTCCAACTCTGTGCGACCCCATAGACGGCAACCCACCAGGCTCCCCCATCCCTGGGATTCTCCAGGCAAGAACACTGGAGTGGGTTGCCATTTTCTTCTCCAATGCATGAAAGTGAAAAGTGAAAGTGAAGTCACTCAGACATGTCTGACTCTTAGCGACCCCATGGACTGCAGCCTACCAGGCTCCTCTGCCCATGGGATTTTGCAGGCAAGAGTACTAGAGTGGGTTGCCACTGCCTTCTCCAGAAAGAATGAAGGGATGGAGCCAAAGCAAAAACAATACCCAGCTGTGAATGGAACTGGTGATGGAAGCAAGGTTTGATGCTGTAAAGAGAAATATTGCATAGGAACCTGGAATGTTAGGTCCATAAATCAAGATAAATTGGAAGTGGTCAAACAGGAGATGGCAAGAGTGAACATCAACATTTTAGAAATTAGTGAACTAAAATGGACTGGAATGGGAGAATTTAACTGAGATGACCATTATATCTACTACTATCAGCAAGAATCCCTTAGAAGAAATGGAGTAGCCCTCATAGCCAACAAAAGAGTCTGAAATGCAGTATTTGGGTACAATCTCAAAAACAACAGAATGAGCTCTATTCGTTTCCGAGGCAAAGCATTCAATATCACAGTAATCCAAGTCTATGCCCCAACCAGTAATGCTGAAGAAGCTGAAGTTGAACAGTTCTATGAAGACCTACAAGGCCTTCTAGAACTAACACCCAAAAAGATGTCTTTTCCATCACAGGGGACTGGAATGCAAAAGTAGAAAGTCAAGAGATAACCGGAGTTAACAGGCATAAATTTGGCCTTGGAGTACAAAATGAAGCATGGCAAAGGCTAACAGAGTTTTGCCAAGAGAACACACTGGTCATAGCAAACACCCTGTTGCAACAACACAAGAGAAGATTCTACACATGGACATCACCAGACGGCCAACATCGAAATCAGATTGATTATATTCTTTGCAGCCAAAGATGGAGAAGCTCTATACAGTCAGCAAAAAGAAGATGGGGAGCTGACTGTGGCTCAGATCATGCGCTCCTTATTGCCAAATTCAGACTTATATTGAAAAAAGTAGGGAAAACCACTAGACCTTTTAGGATGACCTAAATCAAATCCTATACGATTATACAGTGGAAGTGAGAAATAAGATTCAAGGTATTACATCTGAAAGACAGAGTGCCTGAAGAGTTATGGACAGAAGTTTGTGACATTGTATAGGAGGCAGGGATCAAGACCATCCCCAAGAAAAAGAAATGCAAAAAGAGAAAACAGTTGTCTGAGGAGGCTTTACAAATAGCTGAAAAAGAAGAGAAGCTAAAGGCAAAGGAGAAAAGGAAAGATATACTCATCTGAATGCAGAGAATAGCAAGGACAAATAAGAAAGCTTTCCTCAGTGATCAATGTAAAGAAATAGAGGAAAACAGAATGGGAAAGACTAGAGATCTCTTCTAGAAAATTAGAAATACCAAGGGAACACTGCATGCACAAATGGGCACAATAAAGGACAGAAATGGTATGGACCTAACAGAAGCAGAAGATATTAAGAAGAGGTGGCAAGAATACATAGAACTATTAAAAAAAGATCTCATTACCCCAGATAACCATGATGGTGTGATCACTCACCTAAAGCCAGACATCCTGGAATGCAAAGTCAAGTGGGCCTTAGGAAGCTTCACTATGAACAAAGCTAGTGGAGATGGACTCCCAGGTGAGCTATTTCAAATTCTAAAAGATGATGCTGTTAAAGTGCTGCACTCAATATGCAAGCAAATTTGGAAAACTCCGCAGTGGCCACAGGACTGGAAAAGGTCGGTTTTCATTCCAATCCCAAAGAAAGGCAATGCCAAAGAATGTTCAAACTACCACACAATTGCACTCATCTCACACACTAGCAAAGTAATGCTCAAAATTCTTTAAGCCAAGCTTCAATAGTACATGAACCATGTATTATTTTCCAGATGTTTAAGCTGGATTTAGAAAAGGGAGAGGAACCAGAGATCAAATTGCCAACATCCACTGGATCACAGAAAAAGCAACAGAGTTCGAGAAAAACATCTACTTCTGCTTTATTGACTATACCAAAGCCTTTGACTGTGTTGATCACAGCAAATTGTGGAAAATTCTTGAAGAGATGGGAATACCAGAACACCTAACCTGTTTCTGAAAAATCTGTATGCAGGTCGAGATTCAACAGTTAGAACCAGACATGGAACAACAGACTGGTTCCAAATTGGGAAAGGAGTATGTCAAGGCTGCATATTGTCACCCTGCTTATTTAACTTCTATGTAGAGTACATCATGCGAAATGCCAGGCTAGATGAATCACAAGCTGGAATCAAGATTGCCGGGAGAAATATCAATAACCTCAGATATGCAAATGATAACACTCTTATGGCAGAAAGCGAAGAAGAACTAAAGAGGCTTGTGATGAAAGTGAAAGAGGAGAATGGAAAAGCTGGATTTAAACTTAATATTCAAAAATGAAGATCATGGCATCCGGTCCCATCACATCGTGGAAAATAGATAGGGAAACAATGGAAACAGTGATAGACTGTATTTTCTTGGGCTCCAAAATCACTGCAGACAGTGACTGCAGCCATGAAATTAAAAGACACTTGCTCCTTGGAAGAAAAGCTATGACCAACCTAGACAGCATATTAAAAAGCAGAGACATTACTCTGCCAACAAAGATCTGTCTTGTCAAAGCTATGGTATTTCTAGTGTCATGTATGGATGTGAGAGTTGGACTGCATAGAAAGCTGAGCGCCGAAGAATAGATGCTTTTGAACTGTGGTGTTGGATAAGACTCTTGAGAGTCCCTTAGACTACAAGGAGATCAAACCATTTAATCCTAAAGGAAATCAGTCCTGAATATTCATTGGAAGGACTGATGTTGAAGCTGAAACTCCAATACTTTGGTCACCTGATGGAAAAGACCCTGATGCTGGGAAAGACTGAAGGCAGGAGAAAGGGATGACAGAGGATGAGATGGTTGTATGGCATCACCGACTCAAGGGACATGAGTTTGAGCAAGCTCTGGGAGTTGGTGATAGACAGGGAAGCCTGGCAGGGAAGCCAGTCCAAGGGGTCATGAAAAGTTGGACATGACTGAGCGACTGAACTGAACAACCATTTTGCCAAATATATTAAGCTGCACTAAGCCACATGTTCAATAACTGAGCTTGTTTAAAATACTATACTTTATAGTCCAAGTATATAAAAGACTATATGAGCTTAAGACTGCTTATATAAGGCAAAATATCAGACATAATAGAAATAAATGACTTCAATTATCTAGATGGTCAAGGATATTTTAGAAGGAAAAAGATCATTAATGGTAGCCTTCTTAAATGCTTGAGACTTCTCCCAACTACTTCATTTTGCTCAAAAGTTACTCCAGTAATTTGTAAGACAGCATACCATACCTGTTTGATGGGCTCTGCAATTAAACACCCAACTACTTTCTTTTCACCAGAGATAAAGAGCAAGGTTTTGGTTTTGTTTGGATATTTGGGAACAACGTGCTGGAAGCCCAATTCATTATCAACAAGTTCCTGGACATCTTCAACCTAACGATGTAAAAACCGAAAGAGATGAATTTGTTTTAAAAAATATAACAGAATATATACATATATATACATATATACATATATATATGTATATATAAAAGTATGCTTATCAGTTTAATCTCTTTTGTCTCTATTTCTTAAATTTTCGCAACCCCCAAATTATTCCACTACTGAGGTGTGTTTCTGCCACTTCGGAAACAGGGTTTTAAGAAACTATTTTAAACATCACTTTCAGCACCCTTGAGTGGAACAGGGAGTAGGAAGATTCTGTTTCAGCTCTATACCTTGTCTACTGGGGGTGAACCATCCAGCCCAAGAAACAAAGGCAATACCAACCTAAGAATTAGACCTTGGAGCTGTTAATTTCTCAACCTTATAAAGTTTAGTTTATTTTTCACAAATGGAAGATGTAGGCAAGCAATACAATATGGACTCAATCTATTTTCTTTAGTCTCTTCTTGACACACCTTTACTTGTTTTGTAATTATAAGTTTAGTTTTGTATGAACTACTTTGAAAGTCATCCTAACACCTGTACCAATGTACAGTGATTATCTATAAGCAAAGGTGTTTTATATAATACTTCAATATAGGTCGATTTTTGGTAGAGAATGGGGAGAGCAGAAGAAAAACAAAGACTGAAAAACTAATACTGTAAAGCAACTATACTTCAATTTAAAAAGAAAAACTAACATTTCATACCTTTCTGATAGCATAACTCGGGTCACATGGCAGGACCAACACAATTTTCCCATCCCAAAACTCTGCTACAACACGTTCTTTTTTCCAGCCCTGCCAAAGAGGGGGGGAAAAGTCACATTTTGATCTAAAGCAGAAAAAAAAATTAAATGTGGTCTGGAGAAGACAAAAAGATGAACAAATGAGTGATATAAAAAGATAAAATTCAACTACATGAATGTGGTAAGGGAAATAAAAGATGACTGAAACAAAGCTCCTGTCCTCAAGGGGCTGACATACTGTAGGGAGACACATAGATAATCTATTATAAAAGAACGTGAAAGTTGCTCAGTCATGTCTGACTCTGAGACCTCATAGTCCATGGAATTCTCTAGGCCAGAATACTGGAGTGGGTAGCCTTTCCTTTCTCCAGGGGATTTTCCCAATCCAGGGATCAAACCCAGCTCTCCTGCATTGCAGGCAGATTCTTTACCAGCTGAGCCACAAGGAAAGCCCATTATAAAACAAGGCGAAGTCAAATAAGAGCCCTTGTAGGAATACAGAGAAAAAAACCACGAATTAGCAGTGTGAAAGTGGGGGAGGGGCAGGATGAGAAGAATTTTAATAAATCAGGCTAAAAATATTATGAAGGCATGAATTACAACAATAAAAACGTGAAAAATGGGCATGCATTTGAGTTACAGGTACAATCATAAAGATAAGACCAACATGCTGTATATGGAGCAGGAAGGTGTTTCATGAAGGTGCTTCATGAAGAGCAAAGAAATACCCTGGAGGAGTCAAAGAAAGCTGTTTTTCTAAGGTTAACTAGAAAGAAGAAACTGGAGTGAGAAGAGGGGAAACTCTTCAAGTCTTTGAGTTTTCTACCTTGACTGCTCAGCTCTGCTCCAAAAGCTAGAGGTAAGGATGTAGGGTGTTCATTCAACCAAGAGCAGTAACTTCTCTTATATTAGCACACGAAGTTTGAAATGGCACATCTATTAAAACTAAAATACCATCAGTCTCAAATATAAAACATACAACAAAATTACAGATGATAAAATATCTCTGGATATGTAAATCTTTCTCTATTTAGGCAAAATGAATGTCTCTTTTAAAGCATTTTCACTTTTAGAACAAATGGAAACAACCTTTTTTTTTTTTAAATACTTACTGTATATTTGATTCCCTCCACAAATCGGTGGTGATGCTGAACATGCTGCAGTTCGTCCTCGGGGCTGGAAGCAGCATAGATCATGCCACAGGACTTACACATGGTGGCTCCGAAATGTTTCTGACCTGCATCCTACAATTGGAAGAGGAAAAATAGCCAATCTAAACACATCACAGATAGCCCTACATTTAGTTCATGTAAATTTGTCTATTCATTCAAATTTGTCCTTATTTTTCTTTTATGCTGGTATAGGTGAAACATAAATGAAAAGTCTGGTTACTCTTTCTCTCTCTACCCATCAACAAAATAGAATGAAAAGAGCCTAACATTGCCGTCACAATAAAAGCAAAATTGCTTCTTTGAAGGGACAGCAGAAAAAAAATACACCAAGATTCTTTAGCTCTACCCACAGTTCTAAGAAGGAATAAGAGGAAATCATAAATAGTATAGCTAAGATGAAAAATGGAGCATCCTTATTAAGCTCTTATATGAGAGGCCTAAAAAGCCTTATTTCAAAGAAGCAGGGCAAAATTTCAGGACTTACATATTCATTAGATAGCATTTTTCCTTAAATGGTTAGGAAAAAATTAATTTTAATATTAAATAAATTAAATTAACATATTAATAAAATTAAATATTAAAATTCTTTTCCCCAAGAGTTGATAAAAATTAAGTATAATACATAGTAAAAGTTCAAGAAAAGCATAGATAAATTAATGAATATAGAAAATTCAGGGATATTCAATGTCAAGGCTTATTAATTCCTATTCTGTCTCATAAGGCATTGTAGGGCTACTGAAAACACCAAATTTTGAACTGTCTATATAGGTGTTTGCAAATTTTCTGCCAAGGGCCAGATAGTAAACATTTTAGGCTTTGCAGGCCACATATACTCTTCTCCTTTTCTTCCCAACCTTTTAAGAATATAAACGCTATTAGCTCAAAGGCCATGGTCCAACTTTGGCCCACAGGTATCATATGCCAAACCCAGATCTAACGCAGTGTAGCTCTTCTTGTTAAGTCTATTTTATAGATTGACAATAATCTTCCTGATTTGGAGACAACTCATTCATCAGCATTCTACTAAACTGCCAGTACTTCCCAACCCTATCTGTTCAAAAATATCCTTGACTAGCTTTAAATGCTGCCACAACAGCAAAGGTAGCATTTACAAACTCAGAACAGTTGTAACTCCTGGTAACTAGGCGAGGACCACACATCAGACCTCAGGTTTATACGTGAGACCCATGTACAGGAGGAGCTTTGTTTTAAATTTACTCACAATGATGAGCTGGTCTTTTGTTTCTTTGTTTGAATCTCTGGTATTAGTACTCTTCTGTATGTTGATTTGTTTTAAGAAGTTAGTAGATGTAATGGATCCCATAGAAGATTGTTCTTCAACTAGAGATCTTGAAATAGAAAGGTGGTAAGTGTTATTTAATAATTTTAACACATTTGATAAATTATAATGAAAAGAAAGTACATGTATATAACATTGCAATTTTTAGTGCTTTCTATCAATAATAACTTGAAGTAATAGGGCTAGAAACAATGAGAAGCCTGAGGCCCACTTAGACAGGATCGGTAGTCAACTCAAAGTAAAGTAACTAGGGAAGAATGATGGAAAGACTCAAATTCCTATCTTCTGACTCCAAGTTCAAAGGATTTCATCTATAATATCAGATGCATATGGGCTTCCTAGGTGGTTCAGAGGTAAAGAATCCACCTGCTAAGCAGGAGATGCAGGTTTGATCCCTGGGTCAGGAATATCCTCTAAAGGAAATGGCAACCCACTCCAGTATTACCTGGGAAATCCTATGGACAGAGGAGCCTGGGGGATACAGTTCATGGGGTCACAAAGCATCAGATATGACTTAGTGACTAAACAACAACAATAAATCAGATGCATATACATAGGATTTCTTCATAAGTTGATGTCACCTTTAAAAATTAATCTTTTCTTGCTTTTGAAATCTTAAACATACATGCAGGCATAAAGAAATTCATGGAATGCCACAGCAAATAAGTAGATGCTAATACTGGATCTCACAGACCCACAGGAAGTCAGTCACCAGTAACCAGCATATTACGATCCAACAACTTTTTACTAGGGCATGGGGCAGTGAGTGAGCTAATATACAATGAAAGCAGCACCCTGCTGCTGCTGCTAAGTCGATTCAGTCGTGTCCGACTGTGCGACCCCCCGTAGACGGCAGCCCACCAGGCTCCCCATCTCTGGGATTCTCTAGGCAAGAACACTGGAGTGGGTTGCCATTTCCTTCTCCAGTGCATGAAAGTGAAAAGTGAAAGTGAAGTCGCTCAGTCATGTCCGACTCTTCGCAACCCCATGGACTGTAGCCTACCAGGCTACATGGGGTTTTCCTCCATCCATGGGATTTTCCAGGCAAGAGTACTGGAGTTGGGTGCCACTGCCTTCTCCGCACCTGACTAGTCTCAAATTCTTAGAAAAAAAAAAAAATTAGCTGGATAGATGTTGAGGCAATCTTTTCCCTTTAGGAGACAATGCTGGGGCTGGCTTATAGAGGTTGCAAACTGGAGCCCATAGGCCAAATCCAGCTAGCAGATATTTTGATTGGCTCTCATAGAGTTTGGATTAGCTACGAATATTTTAAAATCTAGAGATTTCACTTAAAAATGTGTATTTCCAATATTGCAAGAGACATTGGAAGATCATTAGACCTGTTCATCAAGGAATCTAAGAGTTGGAGCTACTGGCACAGGCTCTTTTAGATGGGGTGTGCGTCTCCAGTTGGTTGCAGTCTCTGTAGGCACTAAGTTTGTAACCCTTGCCTTATAATGAAGTGACCTTCTCCCAAAGATCAAAGAAATAGAAATCTCTAGAGTAGAGGCAAGGGGTTGGGGTTGGGGAACAAGTACCCAAAGCAAGAAGTTCAAACAGAAACTCCCATTGATAAATAAAAAAAAACTGGAAAAATACCCTATGTAATGCTTTATGCTAACCCAATCTGTCCTCTTATCATCTGACTAGAAAATAGCTTTTATAATGACTTGACAAACACATGGTGAGAAATATATTTCACATCATGACCAATAGATACACATACATAACTGAGAAAAAGATTCACTAAATACACTTAGTATGTGAGAGATGTATTATTCCATTAAGAAAAAATGCTAAATGTGATGCCCTTAAATTTTTATTGATGTGACAAACTATCAATACTAATGCCAATAATATAAAAACTAGGTCACTAACTCCTCTATACCTTATACAACCTTTGCTAAGTAACTCAGCACTTCCCATCCTTGCACGCATTTTTACTTCTAGCCTAGCATATTTGTTTAAATGTCTGTCCTCTTCTAACCATGACTTCCTTGACAGCAGAGCCATGTTGTACTTATCTTCACATCTCTAAAATTCAGTGTAGTTCAATATTACACGGTATTCCATAAATGTTCACCAAATGTAAGAGTACAAACCCAGACAATCTGTGATCTATCTAAAGTAAAAGTCAGATTAAGCCACAGGAAACTGATGATCTGACTTTTGGGGTCCTACCTAATGAGCAAATTTCAAATGACTCAACCAACAGTCTAACATCTCCCTATGCTAGGTTAGTTTACACACTGTTAGCTAATTGTGATAGGTTTTGATCCTCAATAAATAGAAGACAGATGAGAAAAGGGAAAGGTGAAAGAAATTAGGAATATGGTCTTTGAAGGGGAAAACTACCCACCCAATCACATGGTGAGATGACCTAAGAGCAAGAAAACTTTACTAGGAAGTACCGTGCTCATGATCTTCAGATGTTTATCATCAAACAGGGAAAAAGAAGCAAAGCTGCTTACTGAGCAGCTCCCTAGAGAAGGAAATGGCAACCCACTCCAGGATTCTTGCCTGGAGAATCCCATGGATAGAGGAGCCTGGTAGGCTACAGCCCATATGGTCGCAAAGAGTCGGACACGACTGAAGTGCCTTAACACACTGCCTAGCAAGATGTTCAAACTGTAAGAACCTTCGTTCTCAGAGCTTTTTTTTGCGTATACTCATAAGCACCCATGCCTCCCCCAGTTCCAGTTTTAGTTTTGAGCAGGATAGTGTGTAGCTTCAGCTGGAAATTATAACAGCACTGAGTTGCTGCAAGTTACTTATTCCTCTGGCCAGTCTCCTCATCTGTAAAATGGGGTAATAATGGTATCCACACCATGAGATGCCAAGTGCTCATTAAACATGAACTATTATCAGTATGTTATCACACAGAGGAGGCAATACAGCCTAATGGGCTTTGATTAAATATGGATTCTAGTCCTGGCTTTGTCATCTAAGAGCTGTGCAACTGTGGCTGAAACAGTTTTCTCTGCTGAAAATGGTAATAACAATATCAAGCTTCTGGGTTCTTGTGGGGATAAGTGAAATAGTGAATATAAATTATTATGAGTCAGGTATTAAACAAAAATTGAAGAAATTACTGTTATTCCAGCCCATAAAGTTCTTTTCCTGCTCTCAATTCAAGTTCTTATGAAGTTTCTATGAGAGGGTCTGATTTCATCTCCTATTCTAAATATTTCAATGGGGAAGAGAAAAATGCTCTCCAAATTAAATAGTATAAGAAAAAAGAGAGACCCAATGGACTCATAATTAAACCTTGAACATTAAAATAAGAGCAACCCTTACCTTTTTGTGTTGACTGAAGACATAGTGAAGATGGGATAGACAATGGACTCAGGAGAAACTGGTAGGGGAAAAAAAGTGAACAATAATTTGTATCACAGAATAAACTTAAAGCTTTAAAGCATAAGATTTTAAAGATTAATAAAACAAAAATACAATACTTGATATTAAGACTTAACAGTAATTAAGACAGTATGGTATTGACAAACAGATCACTGCAACAAAATAGAGCCCCAAAACATCCACCACCCATGCATGTATAGTCAACTGATTTTTAACCAAGAGGCATAAGTTAATTCAACAGCAAAAAGACAGCCATCAAATTATGCTGGAACAATTTGACACCCATATACAAAAAATGACAACGCTCACAAAAAAATTAACTCAAAATGGATCACAGATCTAAATGCAAAATGTAAAACTATAAAACTTCTAGAAGAAAATTCCACATGAACCTGGGTTTGATAATAAGTTTTTACATACATCACCAAAAGTACTCCAGTAGCAATAAGTACATCAAGTCCAGAACCTGGTTTCCAAATAATATTCCCCAACAGAAGAGACCATTGTTCCTTGGACAAATGACTGAGTCTAGGACTAGGTTTGCAAGAAGAGCCTATAGCCTTTTGTAGTGCCAGAAAGTAATAAGGAAGTGCCCAAAAAGCAAAAGAAGGGGACATGTCAAAAGAACTGACCCAATGGTCAAAGCTGGAACAATATGAACAACAGAATAAATCATGTAGTATTAGACTTTAACCCCAAATATAAAATATTCATGAGTGCATACTGGTGAATATTCAGGAGTCTATTTATTTACTTAAAATTGAGTAAATAAATGGGAGACAAGAGATAACTCTTCCTAACAGAAGGATTCCAAATAATATATGTGAAAACTACCCCCTCCAGATGAAGCTTAATCCCCATCCCTCCCTGAAAGGGTATGCTAGACTTAATGACTTACTTCCAAAGAACAGAGTTTGGCAAAGGAAAAAGGGTAACTTTTACAGTGGAGAAATTGGGCAAACCTGGCCAGCCAAGTGATAGAGGTTAAGTTAACATCATCTATAATGTCATGTGGACATTGCACCCAAAGTGGTGAGAATGGCATTAACCTCAGTGGCATTCTTCCTCCAAACCTATAACCCTGGTCTAACGATAAGAAAAATATCAGACAAACCCAGGTGCAGGAACATCCTATAATATAACTGGCCAGTACTCCTCAAGAATGTCAAAGTCATGAAAACAAAGAAAAGACTGAGAAAATGTCACAGAGAAGGGGAGACTATAGAGACCCGGCAACTAAATACAATGTGATCCCTAGGCTGGGCCCTACAACAAAAAGGGGATGTTAATGAAAAAGATTAGTCAATTCCAGATACAGCCTAGAGCTTATTTAATAATATACCAGTGACTAGTTTCTTAGTTTTGACAAAAAGTATAATAGTCGTACAAGATGGTAACACCACCTTACCTGTCTCTGAGAAACCTGTATACAGGTCAAGAAGCAATAGTTAGAACAGGACATGGAACAAAGGACTTGTTCAAAATTGGGAAAGGAGTATGACAAGGCTGTGTACTGTTACGCTACTTATTTAACTTCTATGCAGAGTACATCATGTAAAATGCTGGGTTGGATGAATCACAAGCTGGAATCAAGACTGCCAGGAGAAATATCAAAAACCTCAGATATGCAGATAATACCATTCCAATGGCAGAAAGTGTAGAAGAACAAACGAGCCTCTTGATGAGGGTCAAAGAGGAGAGTGAAAAAGCTGGCTTGAACACTCAACGTTAAAAAACTAAGATCACAGCATCTGGTCCCATCACCTCATGGCAAATAAAGGAGGAAAAAGTGGAAGCAGTGAAAGATGTTATTTTCTTGGGCTCCAAAATCACTACAGATGACTGCAGCCATGAAATTAAAAGACACTTGCTCCTTGGAAGGAAAGCTATGACTAAACTAGACAGTGAATTAAAAGCAGAGACATCACTTTGCCAACAAAGGTCTGTTTGGTTAAAATATTGTTTTTCCAGTAGTCATGTATGAATGTGAGAGCTGGACCATAAAGAAGGCTCAGCACTGAAGAACTGATGCTTTCAAAGACTCTTGAGAGTCCCTATGACTGCAAAGGGATCAAGCCAGTCAATCCTAAAGTAAATCAACCCTGAATATTCATCGGAAGGACTGATGCTGAAGCTCCAATACTTTGGCCACCTGATGCAAAGAACAGACTCATTGGAAAATAAGACCCTGATGCTGGGAAAGATTGAGGACAGAAGGGGGAGACACAGGATAAGATGGTTGGATGGCATCACTGACTCAGTGGACATGAGTTTGAGTAAATTCCAGGAGACAGTGAAAGAAAGGGAAGCCTGGAGTGCTGCAGTCCATGGGGTCCCAAAAGAGTTGGACATGACTTAGTGACTGAACAACAACAATAGGGTAAGACAGGTACAACTTCTCTGTAAATCTAAAATTACTACAAAATGAAAAGCTTATTTAAAAAAGAAGTGGGAGTTCCCTGGTGGTCCAGTGGTTACGATTCAGTGCTTTCATTGCCATGGCCTGGGTTCATTCCCTGGGTCCAACCTCTTACATGAGAGATCTCTTTCCTAGATCACAGTTAATTACTGGCAGACCCAGACAAAACCCAAGACTCCTGATGCCAAATCCAGTGCCCTCTTATGGCTTAGTGAATTCTGCTTACAATTGGGCTTTGATCACATATATATATATTTTTTTTTTTCACTCCCTCCTATCATTTTGGCTAAAAGCATAGTTATAATGAGAACACCTGGCTCTAGATAGCTTAAGTAACTGGGCCATATCTCACAGACCAGTTAATCAGAGTATTTTAAGTTCTCACATAAGTTCTACTTGTCTCCTCCTCAAAATGCACTGCACTGCTTATCACAGAAAACAGTGTTACCGAGAGCAACACAAACATACAAAGTCACAGATACTGAATTATTTTAAAAAGCCCAAATAGTATTGTATATAATTTCATATTGACACATGTAATGAAACATTATTACATGAAAAAAACTCATTTTGAGAAGAAAAGTTCTTACTTACCTGCCTTGTTCTTACTGAAAGACTCCTCTGAAGGACAACTCTTATTTTCATCAGTTTTACATTCCCTTGAAGAAATGACTCCATCTGATGCATCCTGAAAATATTGAGTAAAATTAAAGAAATCTATAATTCTTAATCATTGCACATTTAGCCAGTGAATCCCAAGAGATCTGTTTCTAAAACAAAATATGTGTTTTCATCATGAATTACATTTCATAATGACTTTAAACTCTCAATTTTCAGTCTAAGGTAAATTTCCTCTATATTTACTAAATGTTATATTTTTAAAACACAGAGTATGCATATTTAAGTTTATAATTTGTCATCCTGTCAAAAATTTATTTTTCCTGATAAAGATGACAGAACAAAAACTGTAGAACATCCTGTCTACAAAAATAAATTGAACAAGAGAAAAATCAGTAAAACTGGCAGAAATTTCCCTGCTGCTCTAAGTCGCTTCAGTCGTGTCTGACTCTGTGCGACCCCATAGACGGCAGCCCACTAGGCTCCCCATCCCTGGGATTCCCTAGGCAAGAACTCTGGAGTAGGTTGCCATTGCCTTCTCCAAAGCATGAAAGTGAAAAGTGAAAGTGAAGTCACTGAGTCGTGTCCGACCCTCAGCGACCCCATGGACCACAGCCTACCAGGCTCCTCTGTCAATGGGATTTTCCAGGCAAGAGTACTGGAGTGGGGTGCCATTGCCTTCTCCGAGAAATTTCCCTAAGAGTTGCCAAACTGAAAAGAACCAACCCTTTGTTACAAGCTTTA
The DNA here is from genome assembly GCA_917880005.1 of Nanger dama. Taxonomy (NCBI): domain Eukaryota; kingdom Metazoa; phylum Chordata; class Mammalia; order Artiodactyla; family Bovidae; genus Nanger; species Nanger dama. The sequence goes on along the minus strand of CAKJTW010000132.1, from coordinate 522,811 downwards.
AAAACAGGGAGCAAATGAGAGAAAAACATCCTGTAGTAGTTGGAGAGGCTTCTAACTCCTACTTTTTGGACAGCAGCAGGGAGGTGGGAAAAACAAAGTAGAAAAACTTGTTACAAATTTCAGTAAACACTACTTATTTGATGAGACTTAAGAGAACATACAGCTTGGGGGAAAAGGGAAAAACTTGATTAAAGACCTCCTATTCAAAATCATAAATATCTCAGAAGAACGGGGGACAAGCCATCAGTTTGCCGTTTCTCAAGGCTCCACAGAGTTGGAAAAAGGTTATGCGCTCTCTAATGAAAACAGGATTTACCCTTAGCTGTGCTGTGCTTGGTTACTCAGTCCTCTTGGACTCTTTGCAACCCCATGGACGGTAGCCTGCCAGACTCCTCTGTTCTTGGGATTCTCCAGGCAGGAATACTGGAGTGGGTTGCCATGCCATCCTCCAGGGGATCTTCTCAACCCAGGGATCAAATTCATGTTTCTTATGTCTCCTGCACTAGCAGTCAGGTTCTTTACTGCTAGTGCCATCTGGGGAGCCACTAACTATCAAATAAAAGTTAAGTTTCTCTGGACCACAGTCACAAAGGAACCTAAAGAGCTACCTCCATAATACCATAAAACCATATTACCAAAAATGATGGTAGGCTTCATTAAGCTGAAAAGGTGAGGAAAATCCTATTTTTCTACTCTGCCTCAAAATTCTTTATAATTATGATAGCATCTGGCTTCATAAAACCAGTCCTCCAGACTGTAAACAAAATTTTGTTCCTCTGTGGCAGTAATCTCAGGGAACAAAGTATCAGGCTACCACCTGACAGGTCTTCATTTCCTTCCCCTAAATCAATGTATGGAAACATATCTAGATCAGACCAGTTTTGCTGCTAATTTTACTTACCTTGTAAATATTTAAGTCTGCAGTTCCCACTGTCAATGTTTTTTCCTATCAAGTATTGCCAAGAATATTGCTAAACGGAACATGTTCTTGCTTGCCTAAGCCATAAGAACAATTCTACTAATTCTTTAAATTGTTTCTGACAAGAAAACCATAACTATATCTTGATAAGGGTTTTGGTTACATGGTATGTGAGTTTATCAAAATTCAGACTATATATCTGCACAATTCACTATATATAGATACATGTTAATTTTAAAAAATATGGGTCACCACTCAAGCTAAAATTAATTCTCAATCCATCAAAATTAAGTGTGTGTATATTGCAGGGGGGTTGTCTGCATTTCTACCTATTCATCTTATTAGCCTTCTCCATGTCTATTTGATAATGAAGAGACAGTCTTGTTAAAATGACATGATGATTTCTCTGCAAGATTTCTTTCTTTTCTGAGCTTTAAGAGACTAGCTACCTACACACATACATACTTACCCACCTACATTCATACAGATATGGTTTTCCCTGGTAGCTCAGTTAGTAAAGAATCTGCCTGCAATGCAGGAGACAGGGGTTTGATCCCTGGGTTGGGGAGATTCCTTAGAGAAGGAAATGGCAACCCACTCTAGTATTCTTGCCTGGGAAACACAATGGATGGAAGAGCCTGGCAGGCTACAATCCATGGGGTCACAAGAGTCAGACACGACTTAGCAACTAAACCACCACCCCCACCACCATATACAGAGAGAGCCAACTTAGTTTTAGAAGCTATGTATTTCCATTTACCTTTATTAATTTATCTTCATTTTTACTTCTTTCACTCAACAGCTCAACGTTCAGTTCTTTTTCTATTAATACACACTTTGGCGCTTGCATTGTCTCAAAGCTTCTTTCACTGACAGTCTCTCCATCAGATTCTTCAATAACTTCTGATTTATTTTTCTGGGTGAGTCCCAGTAACGGCTTATCTTTCAGGGATGATTTTCTCAATGAGGGCTTTTTCCTACTAACAAAAAAGCTGCTCCACCCTGGAGGGTAACTTGTGGTTTGACCTTCTGGCTTAGAACTCGGGAGCATTCTGATTATTTTCAGCTGAGTAACAATTATTCTCCACAGTTGGCTTACAGGTCACTCGGTACTGCTTGGAATTTTTAGAATTCTTTGATACAGGCTTGATGCATTTATATCCCACTTGACACTTAGCAGTTAAACTCTTCTGTGGTTTTTTGTTCATCTTCTTGGAGCAGACTGGTTTTTCTTGCATTTTTTCTGTCATATAGGAATACGATTTATCTTCATTATTAGTTTTTAGACCAGTGGATCTATTCTCTTTTATCAGCTTTCTCTCCAATGGATTGAGGTACCACTTATCTTTGTTGTAAAAGGATACAGCAGACACAGCAGATTTAAATGGTGAACCCTGATTTGCAAATGGCAATCTATTTTCAGTCATTTTGAGTGGACTTGAAATCAAATGGCCTTGTTGAGAGCAATGAATCTTTCCCTCATTTTTATCACAGGTTTGGCAAATGTGCTTTTTATTAGGTAATGGAAATACATTTTCAGTGATGTCCAAAATTAATTTCTTTGATGGAATATCTGATAATGGGCTATGAAAAGAAACATAATCCATTGATAGTTATTTTGCTTCGTTTTTATGTCAATTTACTACTAAGCAATAGACAACTTCACCTGGAAGGCATATTAAAAATATATCTCCAAAAGCATTTATCTACTACACTATTAGATTAGCAGTAGGAATCCTCAATTTCTGTCTTTACAAAGTATTTAAGTATTTTCAAAACTAAGACCCCAATAATGTTTGTGAAAACACTTTACAAAGAAGCTTTGAGAAATGTGTGTGTGTTTATGTGTGTTTTAAAATCTATTTCTAAGTTTTGGCCATATACTCTGAAACAAGTTCCCTAAAATGATTAACTATACACAATAAACTGACCACTTAGGGCCTGTAATTTATATCTCTGGTATAACATACACAGAGTACACAACTTTCGAGGATTGCTGTGTATAATAGGATGAACACCTATTATATGCGAAACAGCGTGTTAAATATTACATAAGAGAGCAGAAAGAAGCAAGGTAATGAAAGATCTGACACACATTTCCAAGCCATAGATAACAGCCCTTTTTCTGATTCCCTCCGGAGGCACTAAGGAATTAATTATAAAAGCTTATATTATTTCCAGACTAGAATTAGAATATAAAGTATTACTGTAACTATAAGGAGTAGGAAATGAAAGAATGGAAATATTTAGACATAGAAGAGAGAAGATTAAAAAAATTAAGACGGTAGATTTTTTAAAGAATTTCCACTCAGGATGAGACTTACATGTCACGGTTCAAAGAGCACTGCTTCCTTTTTATTGGCGTTAAAGTTGACATCCTAACTCCTAAAAGCAACAGAACAATGACCAAATAAATCCAATGTGTATAAAAATCGCTATATCAAAACTACAATTTATAACACTGAAACAGTTCTCAGATGGGTGATGGTCCATCAAGATTAAAAAAAGGTGTGTTTTTTTTTTTTAAGCAAATTACTTTGATAAAGGTTTAAAGCATGAAGGTTAAAAAAAAAAAAATTTAAAACCACTACCTCACAAAGAAAGTGAAGTCACTCAGTTGTGTCCAACTCTTTGAGACCCCATGGACTGGGGCCTACCAGGTTCCTCCATCCATGGGATTTTCCAGGCAAGAATACTGGAGTGGGTTGCCATTTTCCTTCTCCAGGAGATCGTCCCGACCCAGAGATTGAACCCGGGTCTCCGGCACTGTAGGCAGACGCTTTACCGTCTGAGCCACCAGGGAAGCCACCTCCACTCCACTAATTAAGCAGAGACAGTACAATTCAAATTAAGCAGCAACAGTACAAATTTCAAGCTGGAAAATGGTCCTACCAAAGAGGAAGGATTTTACCCCATTTCAGGACACACTTTCCTGACTTCAATAGCCTGATGAATTCATCTCAAGTTTAATCACTCTATATCCTGGGCAGCTGTCCTTCCCATAACCCTCACCACCCGCCTCCCCCAAATCCCAACAGCCCTCCTGCTGTTAGATGCTCTTGCCCTAGGCTTCCAATCCACCCTGCACTTCCTTGGTATCCATTTTGCGTATTTTCTCGTCTTTGGCTTAACAAGTCTTTCCCTACAGCCTGCAGGTACAAAGAAGGCAGAGACCATCTCTAACTTTTTCATCAGAAGCGAGCAAGAAAACAGGGAAGCATAATTCTCTCCCATTTTATTAGCTGAGGAGTCGCTTGTTTTCCTATTTACAAAATACTCTGACCTCCTAAGGCTGCGAGTAATAAACACAATCACGCATGTTAACTCTCGAGCAGATGGTATGTTGATCAATAAAATTTCCCTTCCCCTTCCTTTCGGATCAAGTGTATTTTTAATACACAAGCATAACTTTCAAGTTAAACAGAAAGACCTGAGTCTCTGGAAACTCGTGTCGAGCTGCAGCTTTAAAGATCTTTCTGAGGCTGAATGAGGAAAGACAGGAGAGAAAAGCGATCCTGTCCCCACATGCTGTCAGGGCAAAAGGACGAGAAAACTGAGTCAGAAAGATGGAAACCCGGAGACCTGGAAGCGCGGATACCAGCTCGCTAGCTCTAGTCTCCAACCTAGAATGCGCCAAGCACCGACCAAAAGCTTTCTTTCTTTGACATTCACCCCCACGTCCCACAGAACCTCCTGGTCCCCTGCTTCTTCCACATCACGCCACGGCCCCACGCAGCTCTTACCTGGTAGCACCTCAGACAGGCGACCTCTCCTCAGCCGAGCCCTTGGCCCCCAGTGTTCAAATTCTCGCGCGCCAGTCCAGGCTAAAACCGCTGCGTTCCGATTCGCCGCTTCCCAGCGTATCCAAGGGCAGGCTCGACGATTGGTTGTGCACCAGCGCTTGCCCCGCCTCGCTGGAGGTGGTCTCCAGGAGTCTCCCGCCCTTGCAAGGCTGAAACTTCTCCCCGGGTGGAAGAACCCCTAGCGGCAGCGCCGGGATCCTTTCTGGAGGCCTTACCTAGGTGCATTCTGGGAGTTGTAGTTTTCCGCGGAATGAAGGCGTTCTCTAGTACTGGATATATTCTGAGGTCACTTGCTGTAAGATTTTTTTTTTTTTTTAAATTAGCAGCCTACGATTCTCAAGTTACTTTTCCCACTTCGAGCTATAATGTTGGTAGTCGCTAAGTCGTATCCGACTCTTGCGACCCGATGGACTGTAGCCTGCCAGGCTCCTCTGTCATGGGATTCTCCAGGCAAGAATACTGGAGTGGCTTGTCATTTCCTTCTCCAGGGGATCTTCCCGACCCAGGAATCCAACCCAGGTCTCCTTCATTGCAGGCAGATTCTTTTTCCTAGTGATGTTAGGTGAAGCAATTAAAATTTTTTCAAGTTAAATAAAAAATTAAATCACGGCAGTAACATCTACGTGCCAGGTATTCATGCACGTTTTAGTGTTTTATTTCATTCACCACAGTCTATGGGATATGTACCATCATTCCCATTGTACAGAGAATAAAACTGAGGGCCTGAAAACAATTACTATTCATAGGACAATGTATATTCTTCCTTTGGAAAGCCCAAAAGTTCCTAAAGCACTAGTTTGTTATTAGCTACTGTTATCTTTGTGTACCAGCTCCTAGTACACTCTCTGGCACATTTCCTAGTTCTAAAAAAATTTAGTTCATTGATGCGCTTAATTTCACATGATAAGATAATATAAATAATCAGGTTAAGGCGAAGTGCTGTTGGGAACTGAGTCAAATCATTCCCACTTTACAGCCGGAAGATTTGAGGTTCCTTCAGCCTCGTAGGTAACAGATGGCAGATCTTGGATTTAAAGGTAGAACAGTACAAGCCCAAACGCAGATAGGCATACTGCCTCCGGTGAAACTAACTTTAACTCTAGACTGTACACCACGTCCTAAACCTTTTACACCTATTAACTTACTTAACCTTGGCAAAATAACCTGAGAATTAACCGCTCCATTCATCCTCATTTTGCTGCTAAGTGCAGCAACCGAAAGTGCCCAACAAGTGATGGAGCTAGAATGAGAACAGTGGAGGAATTTAGGTTCATTCAAATTTTAATGAGCTTCTATACTAAGTTCCGGAGAAGGTGATGGCACCCCCACTGCAGTACTCTTGCCTGGAAAATCCCATGGACAGAGGAGCCTGGTAGGCTGCAGTCCATGGGGGTCACAAAGAGTCGGACACGACTGAGTGACTTCACTTTCACGCATTGGAGAAGGAAATGGCAACCCACTGCAGAGTTCCTGCCTGGAGAATCCCAGGGACGGCGGAACCTGGTGGGCTGCCGTCTATGGGGTCGCAGAGAGTCGGACACGACTGAAGCGACTTAGCAACAGCATACTAAGTTCCAAGTACCGTGACTAGTTCAGTGAAAGCGTAGCCGTGAAGAAGGCACAAGGTTTCTATTTTCGAGGAGCCCAGATGCGGGTGAAAAGCGGCAAATAAAACTTGATAGCCCACAGGGTGGAGGTTCTAAAAATAAAGCCAGGCAGTGGCATTTTTCTCTTAAGGTGGTTCCCCGCATCGTTTTCCAACCACTAACCCTCCTGCCTCCATCCTCTCTCCTTTGACCCCCCAATTAAATTGAGTTCCGAGCCCGCCGACACCGCCTCCTCAGCAGAATTGAAGATGGCGCCGGCGACAGGCGTTATGATGCGACCCGACGTCAGCCGGAAGTGCGTGGAGCAGTTCCGGGGAAGGCGGCCTCCGCGCTTCCGGTATCCTGCGCTTCCAGGTTTGAGTACTGCTGCTGGGCGCTGTAGTTGTCCCACCGCCGCTGGGATCATGGTGTTCTACTTCACCAGTAGTAGCGGTGAGTGGTCGCCGAGACCTTCCGGGTCCCTATCTTGACTGTGGGGCTCCGAAGCCGAGACCTCGAGGCCACCGCTAGCCTGGTCCTTAAGTGCCTTCTCGGCAGTGGGTGCCTCTTCGCTCGTCCTGACGGTCTCTCCACCGTGTCCGTCCCAGTCCTCCCAGTGTGCCTCCTCGTCAATGCCTGGTTTGGGGGGAGTGGGGGGAGCGTAGAGGGACCATCCCCAGTGCTCTCTTTGCCTCCGGTCGGTCTTCTTTTCCCTCAATTAGAAAGACCTGTCGCTACCTGGAATCAGGCAGTTTGTGGACTTATTCACACTACGTCGTGAAGTCTTCTCTTCCCCACCCACCCCTGTAACATTTAATCTTGCTGCTCTCTGGTAAGAAAGGAGACACCTACCAACAACTCTGCCTTACAGAAAGTGCGTCTTACCCTTCCAGGAAAGGGTTTTGGGTTTGGATGCTACCGAAAGACTCTGGAGTGGCGAGACATACACTCATTGGGCAGAGTTAATGTCCCAGATTTTGAAAAGTGACATGATAGTTTCTGATTTGTCTTTGGCAGGCAAGAAAAGGGGTGTGTTTAGTCCCCAGGAACTGCAGTGTCTTCGTTTCTCTACTTATATTTTTCTCTTTGCCTTAAATCAGCCCCCCAATTAGCTGCTTCTCCCCAGAGACAGTCCTCGCCTATCTTTCCCAAATGCTTTTTTTTTCTTTCCTTGTTCCCACCCCAGGATTGCTTAGGTATATCTCTTGGGGGAATCCCCTTAACACAATGTATATGTTCAGCATTGCACTCATTTGATGTTTAACTTTTGTCTGCTTGAGATAGAATGTAAGCCCGTTGAGGGCAGGTACAGGCTCTCCTTGATCCGCTAGCATAGTGCCTGGCTCTTAATAGGAACTCAGTAAATACTGAATAAACGAATGCTATTTTTCGTCTTCTAGCACACTCTCTTCTATTGCTACTCTCTGCCTACTTGTTAAAGGTGAGATTTAAGTGAAACCAGTAATAGTGGTTATGTGGGTTTGAACAGGGTGGCACTTGCTCTTTAGAGATGAGAAAGTTGGAGCCCAGGAAAGTTGTAACTCAGAGCCCCTCCTCCGCTACTCCATCACACTGTCACATCTCATTTTTCTCAATAGTTTAGGCTTCCACAGTGTGCTGTAAGCCATTTCTCTGTTTCTGTGGGCTTAGTTTTTCTTATCCATATTATTAAAATTACTAGAAACAAAATTCAAACTAGCCTGAAAAATCATTCTAAGCTCCTAATTGCATTTTTATCTGCTGTCTGTCCTGTTCTGCTCCTCTGTCATAATATAACAGAAGCATCTTTTTGTAGCTTCTCCACTCACAAGAGTCCTTGACAACATTGTTATCCATACAAGTCCAACAATGGAATGACAGATATAGGCAGGGCATGTTGTTGTCCTTCTTTAGGTGCTAACTCATTTCTGACTCTTTGAGACTCTGTGGATTGTAGCCCACCAGGCTCTTCTTCCCAGGCAAGAGTACTGGGGTCAGTTGCCATTTCCTTCTCCAGGGGATCTTCACTGACCCAGGAGTCAATGTCTCCTGCATTGGCAGGCGGGTTCTTTACTGAGCCTTGTGGGAAGCCCGAGGCAGGGCATATAGGTACTAAATGTATTTTATACAGGCTATGTTATTCTTCTTAAAGTGATTCTAAATTCTTTGAGTGCCAGTCATATACACAGAGATGCCCAGCAGAGGGATTCAGTTGATCTGTGGGTCATTTTCTCCTCATTGGCTTCCATTGCGGCATCAGAACTGCTTCCTGTCGGAAAAACATTTGGCCTCTTAAGTCTAATAAATCTACTGTTGTGCAGCTTTTAAAATTGCAGAGTAATATAGTAGTAAATTCTTTTACATATTCCAGTACGGAAAACAATTTGAACATACAGAATCTTCAGGAAATGACTTCATATAGATAGATAGCCACGCTTTTCAACCAACTGATGGTTTACTGAAAGAAAAAAAAAAAAACCCTTTAAAAAAAATGGGCTGGAAATCACAATAGAAAATTTTTGCCTTTTCTTTTAAGATTAGTATCTCTAATTAAAATCTGCTTATTCTTTGATGCTCCCATAATAGATTAAGGAAACATTAACCTTGCTATATTTTCCATGTCAAATTTAAGATGCTCTGATTTATGGGCTCCTGCACATTAGTGCATTAAGCACGTTAAGTTCACTTATGTTTTTAGTTTCTTTTACCAGTGTCCATCTCAATATAGATGGTTCTGTAAATTATGAAATTATCACAGCGCCTCAGAAGTTGGGTTGATTGCTACACCAGAGTCAGGAGTCTTCAAGACAACTACTTCTCATACGCATCACATTATTTGGATGAGAGTTACAAGAGTACTAGAATAATTCAGTTTACTCTTCCTTTATCCTTCTAACATGGAAAGGAAAGTTGCTCAGTCGTGTCTGCTCTTTGTGACCCCATGGACTATACAGCCCATGAAATTCTCCAGGCCAGAATACTGGTGTGGGTAGCCTTTCCCTTCTTCAGGGGGATCTTCCCTACCCAGGGATTGAACCCAGGTCTCCTACATTGCAAGCAGATTCTTTACCAGCTGAGCCACAAGGGAAGCCCAAGAATACTAGTAGCCTATCCCTTCTCCAGGGGGTCTTCCCAACCCAGGAATAGAACCAAGGTCTCCTGCGTTACAGGTGGATTCTTTACCAACTGAGCTATCAGGGAAGCCACGGAGGAGAGCTTAATTGAGACTTCTTACTCAGAAGTCATGCTCCTTTTTTTTTTTTTAAATTTTATTTTCTATTTTGACATTTAGTCTTTTGGAAAAGTTACAGGACTATTAAAAGATTTCCTTTATAGCCTTCTCTCAGATTCCCCAAATTCTAACATTTTACCACATATGCCTTATCTCCTTTCCCCCTTTCTTCTTTTTCCACGTTTTCCATCTCCCCTCGCCCCACTCTTTCTCTGCACACACACAGACACACTCACAGGTTGTTTTTTTTTCCCCTGAACCATCTGTAAGTTGTGTCTTACCCTTAAATACCTCAGGGTATTTTTCTTAAAATCAAGGATATTCTGTTATCAGAAGGCATTGTTCACTATCCAAATTAGGAAATTAACATTGCAGTGATACTATTACCTAGTCAGCAACTTTTATCCAGTTTTCCTCACAGTCCTATGAATTTATCACAAAAGAAACCTGCAAATCAGTTGTTGCATTCTGTTGCCATTCATTGCTCTCTGGAGTCTTCTGGTCGGAGCAATTGCTCAGTCTTTGTCTCTCATGACACTCACTGTCTGTTGAAAAATTATTCTGTAGAATGTCCCTCAGTTTGGGGGTATAGCAGTTATGTTATTAACCACCTCATTTTATAGGTCCGCCATCCATCATCTGTCATTCTCTTGGCAGGAGCTTAGCTAGCTTGCCTTGCAGAGACAGCTTTGTTTACTTCAATCCTTAAAAAAAAAAAACAAACCTTTTTTCTGATTACAAAAACCATCTATATGGTAAGCAAGTAGGTAAGGTCACTGTTAACAGTTAAATATATATATATATATATATATATATATATATCCTTCCATAGTATAAAGAAAATGGGTGTGTGTATTAGAAACATATGTAAGCATATTTATATGTACAATTTTTTTAACATATGAATCTTACTGTTTATAAATAACAGAAATACTGTTCTGCTAGTTATTCACCTACTCTTTCTTTTTAATGGATCCATGGCATTTTGTTTGTGTGTTCTGTGATCTTAATTAACACCTGTTCAGTTTGTATGAAGAGCTTCATTTCTTGGTGAAGTGTTAATTAGTAGGGTATGTACTCTTCAGTTCAGTTCAGTTCAGTCACTCAGTCGTGTCCGACTCTTTGCAACCCCATGAATCCTAGCATGCCAGGCCTCCCTGTTCATCACCATCTCCCGGAGTTCACTCAGACTCACGTCCATTGAGTCCGTGATGCCATCCAGCCATCTCATCCTCTGTCGTCCCCTTCTCCTCCTGCCCCCAATCCCTCCCAGCATCACAGTCTTTTCCAGTGAGTCGACTCTTCTCATGAGGTGGCCAAAGTACTGGAGTTTCAGCTTTAGCATCATTCCTTCCAAAGAAATCCCAGGGCTGATCTCCTTCAGAATGGACTGGTTGGATCTCCTTGCAGTCCAAGGGATTCTCAAGAGTCTTCTCCAATACCACAGTTCAAAAGCATCAGTTCTTCGGCGCTCAGCCTTCTTCACAGTCCAACTCTCACATCCATACATGTACTCTTAGTGGTGACATTATAGGATCAAAAGGGTGTACAAATACAATCCAAGTGAACATCTGAAACACTTTTAGTTGTATTCCTGCAGTTGGTATTTGTCCAATGCTGTGCAAAGGGCTTATCAGGATAATACAATACTTAACTATAGACAGATCTCCCTGTCAATTGGTCAATACAAACATTCTCTCCTTTCAAACTTCTCTCAACTACTTCCAAGTAATTATGGATGGTAGTCATCATAGCTACTCACTGAAGGAACTGGGAGTCTTCTGTTCCCAAGAAGGGCAACTATGCTTGATTGTTTAAGGAGCTTTTCATTCGGAAATTACAGGGAACCCTGAATTTACCAATCTACAAATGAAGGCATTCAGAGCTCCACTTAATAGAGTAGTTCCAGCTCTGGAGCGACAGCCAGCAGGCTGCCTAGCCCAACCTTAACACCTGTTGGCCAGGCTTTGTAGACAGAGACCCAGTGGCTGTGAATTCAGAAGTCTAGATCCAAATGGGGTCTAACAGATTTTGGTAGACTAGCTCAGAAACTCAGGACCCAGTTAAGATTTCAATTACAAAACCTAACTGATTGCAGATGGAGGAGTCAACACAGCAAAACACACTAGCTCAGGAAAGCCAGTATCATTTCTAAGGTGAGCCATACCCAAAATATTCAGTTTGATTTAGGGTAGAAGTTCCTCACACCGACTTCACATTAGAAATCGCTATTAAAAGAGATCTTAAAAAAAAAAACCCAATCCCCAGAAATTTGAATTTGGTTGGTCTTAAGTGGAGGTGGGGCAAAATTAGGTGATTCTCTAAACAGGGTTCAGTGTCACTGATGAGAAGAAGCTTGAGAACCATGTTTCCCCTGAATGTGGTAGGGAGCCAGGTATGATTTGCAGCACCCCTGGAATGCAACTAAATCAATTCATGGAAGATAAACCTTACCTAGGTATAGGAACCTATTTTTAAATGGTTGAGGTGATGAGTTTGGGTGGTTTTTTTGGGGGAGGAAATATATATATATATATATATATATATATATATATATATATAAGAAGGCAAAAGTAGATGATGGGACTCGAATTGCGTTGTGCTACCTCCCTGAGAAAGTAGGAAAGTAGCCATTTTTAAGAGGGTTGGTCAACGTTTTACAAATGGTCAGTATTTTAGACTTTGTAAGCCACATAAGGTCTCTCTAGCTTATTCTTCATTTTGCTTCTTTCAACCTTTAAAAATGTAATAATCATTCTAAGCTCAAGGGCTGTCCTAAAACAAGGCTGGATTTGGCCTACCAGCCATGTTTTGCCAACCCATTATAAGCATTTCTCCTTGTTTTTCCCACCAAATAGGTGTGTCTGTAATGATGTTATCTAACTATGTCTTATTTTTGTTTTGTCTTAGTTAACTCATCTGCTTACACTATTTACATGGGAAAGGATAAATATGAAAGTAAGTTTTCAAAAGCATTTGATTTTGAAATTTCCAGCAGGTAAGTGTTAATTGCCTTTTCTCTCCATGGTTTGTTGGATGGGTTTTCAATTAACGACTACAACCCATTAGAAGGAATTCCAAATGATTAATTTTCTTATAATGTATTGTATCCAGTGATAATTGAGAGAATTAGACCATTTGTTGCTGATTAGGAACTTACATAGTTTTGTGGTACCATTTGATTTAGGGGTGATGGGAATCAGAAGTTAACCTTTGCTAGTTTTCATCAAATAAAAATAATCTGTGGCTTATACTTTTGCAAAGATCCTTTTTGTACATTTTTACCTCACTTGAGAAACATATCTTGTTTTTTTTGAGGCAGAAGATGGTTCTTTTTGAGTTGAAATGTGAACAAACAGTGTTTTGGAAGCTTTCTTGACCACTCTCACACATATATCTATATCTTTACACACACACACACACACACACACATCTATCACATAAAATGTATGTAACATTATAAATATGATGGTGTGATAGTTATATAACAATATAATTATAAATCAGATCTATACAACAGTTTTGAACCCTGCTATAATCATAAGCAGACTCAGTATAAGCAAGACTATCACATCCTAGCCAAGAGAAAAAACCATATCACTTTTAAATAGTTTTTTCCTTATAATGAATTTATGCCATTGACTCTGGGTGTGACTTAATGGAGAAGCAATGTGCAGTGTATTAAAACTTGAGTTTTATATTTCTCCTTGTAATCCATGAGTGTCCTGGGTAAATTTTCTTATAGCATCCTCCTGATGAACGTAACTGAGGATGCTACTGATACCTCCCTGTATTACACTGAGCAGTAAGGCACAGTTATATCTCCCGGAGTTTGCTGAAACTCATGTTCATTGAGCCGGTGATGCCATCCAACCATCTCATCCTCTGTTGCCCTCTTCTCCTCCTGCCCTCAAGCTTTCCCAGCATCACGGTCTTTTCTAATAAGTTGACTCTTCACATCAGGTGGCCAAAGTATTGGAGCTTCAGCTTCAGCATCTGTCTTTCCAATGATTATTTAGGGTTGATTTCCTTTAGAATTGACTGGTTTGATCTCCTTGCAGTCCAAGGGACTCTGCAAGAGTCTTCTCCAGCACCACAGTTTGAAAGCATCCATTCTTTGGCACTCAGCATTTATGGTCCAACTCTCACATCCGTATGTGACTACTGGAAAAACCCTAGCTTTGATTATACAGACCTTTGTTGGCAAAGTGATGTGTCTGCTTTTAATATGCTAAGTTTGTAATGGCTTTTCTTCCAAGGAGCAAGCATCTTTTAATTTCATGACGGCAGTCACTGTCTACAGTGATTTTGGAGCCCAAGAAAATAACATCTGTTACTGTTTCCACCTTTTTCCCATCTGTTTGGCGTGAAGTGATGGGACCAGAACAGGGGTCAGTTTTTCTCTGAACCTAAAACTGCTCTGAAAAATAAAGTCTGTTAAACAAAAGTCATGCAAAATGAGATAATATTAACAGCAGACATACAGAGAGTAAATGTGATCAGGGAGAGCTGAGAAGGCTTCTTAGAGGAGTGGGTTAAAGTGGACTGGCTAGATTGTAGAATCCTTTAAACCTCAGTTATAGGAATTTCTTTCTATAGATATAAATCTAGATACAGAGTTTATGCCTCCAGAAGTAAATTTAGATTCTACCCGGACCCCACTGGAGTGGTGTTTCACTGTTGTTAAAGTATATGTAGGAAAAAACATCTGTTGTGTAGAACATTTTTTCTCCAGGTACTTTTAGAGTCATCCACTCTCCTAGTCTGCTGTTAAAATGGATTACGTTTTTCAGGTGCTATGTTCTCTACTCGGAGAAGGCGATGGCACCCCACTCCAGTACTCTTGCCTGGAAAATCCCATGGATGGAGGGGCCTGGAAGGCTGCAGTCCATGGGGTCGCAAAGAGTCGGAGACGACTGAGGACCTCACTTTCATTTTTCACTTTCATGCATTGGAGAAGCAAATGGCAACCCACTCCAGTGTTCTTGCCTGGAGAATCCCAGGGACGGGGAGCCCCGATGGGCTGCCGTCTATGGAGTCGCACAGAGTTGGACATGACTGATGCGACTTAGCAGCAGCAGCAGCATGTTCTCTACTGTGCCTAGCACGTCACATTTACTTCTAATAGTCTTGATGACTTCTGACAAAGGACTGGATGGAACACAAAGGAATTTTAAGTTGGACAGTTTACTTTCACTAAAAAGCTTTCTGATGTGACACCAGCAGGTGTCACCAGGGAGCCAGACATTGCCCAAGTGAAAAGAAGTTTTTATAATTTCCTTTTTCTCATCTTTCTGATTACTTGTTGGAGGTTTGCTCAACTTTTTACTTACACTTATAGAAAACTCTTCAGAAAACTCAAGGTGTATGCATTTGCTTAAAGTGCCCTCATCAGAGAAGGGGACTCTATCATCTTTTTGCTTTTCTGGACAATAAATACTTATTCAAGTTAGATAGATTATACTTTGAGTACATTTTAAATCATTGTATGTGAATCACTTTGTTTACCTTTTTTTACAATCTTTTTATCTAATATCTGTATTAAACACAGTTAGTTACTAATTATTGATATGATTCATTGGAGGTATATATTAAAATAAAATGTATATACATGGGAATTCCCTGACAGTCCATTGGTTAGTTCTCTGCACTTTAACTGCCATGACCCAGGGTTCAGTCCCTGGTAGGGGAACTGAGATCCCACAAGCCATGTGGTGTGGCCAAAATTTAAAAAAAAAGCATACAACTTAAACAAATACTTCACCTTTGTTCACTTTATCTTTTGAACAAATACTTCATGATTATAATTGTTCAACTGTAAAAACTTAAAAGTGTTTTTTAAAAAAAGGTTAAGTGAAATATGCTAAAGTTTACTGTAAGTTGGGAAGGGAAAAAATACCAGTTTTTTCCACAAAACTTTTCCTCTCTTAATGAAGAAAAGAGTAATTCAAAAGGCTTTGATGATGGAAAATTAAAAAAATTTTTTGAACAGTTTTTGTTTTATTTAAACTATTTATTTTTTATTGAAGTATAGTTGATTTAAAATATTGCTTTAGGGAATTCCCTGGCAGTCCAGGGTTAGGACTCAGCACTTTCACTGCCAGAGCCTGCCTTCAGTTGCTGGTTGGGGAACTAAGATCCTGAAAGCTGTATGGCATAGCCAAAGGAAAAAAAAGAACCAAAGAATAATTTTAAAACTGAATTAAAATTCTAAAAATAAATATTATATTAGTTTCATATGTACAACATAGTGATTAGGTATTTTTATAGATTGTACTCCACTTAAAGTTCTTACAAAGTAATAAAATTTAAAGTTATTACAACTGTATTTCTCTGTGCTGAACGGTATATCTTATTGCTTATTTGTTTCCTTTTCTTTGTTTTCTTCTGTCTCTCCAGATGAAGATCTGATAAAGTATGGCTGGCCTGAAGATATTTGGTAGGTAACAAATTTTGGTTCTGCTGTTTACAGATCGTTATTTACTGAGACTTGGCCAACCACCTGACTCCTGTGATTAAAACTACAACTCATGGTTTGCCATTTGTTTATGACTGTTCAGTGGCAAAAAGCTGACCACCGCTCCTTTCACTTACAAGTACCACGTTAACTGGGAAGGAGGTCTCAGAGATGGACCTCAGACCCGCAAAGGTCTTTGGAACATAGGCTTGCTTTTACTGCCTGTGTGTCTCCTCAGAGTAGGTGGCTGAGACCGCCTCACTGAAGCCCCAGAGATCTCCAGATCTGTCACGCAAGAGATAAGAATGATTATATCTATTATGTAGTTACCTGCTGTAAGATTTGGGGCAGACATACCTATGGAGAAATGATTACCTATTCAGATGCACTATGAAAGGCAGTTCACAACAGCCTTTTACCTGACATTAAAAGAAAGTAAGTGGAAGAGAAATTTCCAACATTCAGCCTACATCTCCTGGAGTGCACTTACTGAACTGGTGTCTACAGATGCCTGACACCCATTTCAACAGTCTTCATATTAATAATCTTGAGATTTAATGTCTTGTTGGAAGTGATCGAATAGTACTTCCAGAAGCTATTTGAGGTCTGATGTGAGCTGGCATAGCCCTAAATTTCAAGACCTGTTTCAGTTCATAAACCATTAATCCTGGAAACATTCTGAGGCATGCAGAAAACGAATGAGTTGATCTACATTCCAGGGCAGATTTTCAACCTGGGTTACCTTGACGTAGACTCTGGAACTGAACCTCTGGGAACGTCAACATCTGAGTTTATACTAGGAAACCTCCTACAGCGCTGGGAAGCTAAGAATTTTTCTAGGATTAAATGAGAATGGAACTAAATTCATTTTTTATAAAGTCTTTATTGAATTTGTTGAAATATGGCTTCTGTTTTATATTTGTGGTTTTTTGGCTGTGAGGCATGTGGGATCTCAGCTCCCCAACCAGGAATCAAGCCTGCACCCCTGTATTGGAAGTGCAGAGTCTTAACACAGAAGTCCACCATGGAAGTCCCTAAATTCTTTTTAAACAAAGGAAACTAGAAAAATTGTTTGTTTACTGCCTCCAGACTCCCTAATGAGTAATATATCCAGAGACCCCACTTGAAGAAGTATTGGGTGCTCTCCATCTCTGCAGTCTCAGGTCAGGGATGCTCATATATTCAAGTTTCTAGTCTCTATATTCAGTGAAGGGTAATAGTGATTTAGCAGGGAGAGGAAAGTAACCGGAAGAGAGAGAACTAGGGAACTAGTGGGCATAATTTAAACTTGGAGTGAGCATTTGGGACGTTTGTTAAGCAGGCTTGCTCCAAATGGTTTACAGAGCTGACTTTTTTGTTTGTTTTACACTTCAACCAAAGCCTTGAATATCTGTACATTTCCCCTGCCCTTTGTAGAGGTGTGCCTATAAGCCTGAAGTTCATGTAGATCAGCAGTGGTATTCCTGTGTGTGTTTTAGTACGTTGCCTGCCTGTGTATGAACTCAGTATATATGTATGTTGAACTATATATGTATTTCTATTGACAAAATTCCACATCAGGGACCTGTAAGGGAAGTGAGAATACAGTCAAGTTACTATGGGTATGTAGAAAAGAGTCGTGAGTGAATAGAGAACTTTAAATTGGGATGGGAGAACTTTTCTCAACTGAGCTTGTTTATGAATGGGGTATTTTTCTAACTTCCTCAAACAGGGTAGTGAGATATAATTCCTAGATTTTCAAGAAGCTTATTTTCTGGCTGGACAGTACTAAGCAGAAGAAAATCAGTAGGAATCTCTTACATGTGAATGCAAATGAGTAAATGAACCTGAAGAAGAAAAATAAACCAAGATGTTATGTTCATTTCTGGCTGTCAGTATTTGTGAGGAGTAAAACCTAGAGTCATCATAGACTGCCAGAAAATGTGTAAAACTTTTTTGTATTCAAAGTCACTAGCAAGATGCTTAACCTTTTTAAAGAGGGCGTTACAAACAGCATAATCTTGACCTTTATATAGAATCACACTGTCTACATCTTGGACTGGGTATAAGTGTGTAACCATTTTCAGTTCTAAAAATCCTTTAATGCTAATAAAATATCTAGAGAAATACATAATGGGCTGTGATGTTGTGCCCTTAAAATTTTACTGAACATTCTTCAGTCTTGAAAGGACTGATGAAGAGAAGGCTGAAGTTAACAGAATCAGGAGTGACAGCTGTGTGTTACCATTGTTTGCTAGCATTGTGAAGTCATCTTTGGGTGTGGGGAAGAGAGATCCACCTCATTTGGTGATTTCTAAAGGTGAATAACTTAAAATCCCCAAATGTTGGGTTAGGTGAAAAAGGGACATTTTAAAAGACTTAATTTAATTAATGAATGATAGAGCCTTAATGAAAGGTAAATGCAGGACTTTGGGAGTAAGATGGCTTTCTAATATTTTTAGGACAACATCATAAAGGGCAAGCAGGAATTGAGTATTAGTGTCATTGTTGGATGTAAGGCTAAATGAATTGGGTTTTGGAGTTTTTATGGTTTTTCTTTTTAAATTAATTTAAAAATTAATTTTTACTGAGTATAGTTGCTGGATGAATTGCTAGTCTGACCCCTAATGGGAGGAGGTCCACTTACTGCTTCAGTCCTTACTAGACTCTTCTGTCTTTGGTTGACATTCTCTTTGGATTGTTTTGCCATTGCTTGAAACTCAAGATGTCCCAAACCAGACCTATCATCTTTCCCAGCTGGCTCCCTCTCCAGCTGTAAGGTGGCTGTCAGTGGTCCTGCAGGCTTGCAGCCCTGCAGTCTTGATGACTTCTTTCATTCCCTTCTCTTCCCTCCTAAAATTCCCTTCCCATGTGTGTATACATCCCATGGTTCAGCCTGGGACCCTCCAAATCTCAGTTCACCAGTGAATCCTTGGGTCACTGATAGCTCTTTCTCATTTGAAAAATCACACTTCCTGGGCATTTAATGTTCGTCACCTCCTGTACTCCTCTTGGCACTTAGTCTTGCACAGCTGCAGAACTCTCCGTGTTTTTCTCACCTCTCGCAGTTGAAAGTGAGCCCTTCGGAGGTGGTTGGCTGTGTTTTCTGCTCACCATGGTGCTCAGCATGCAGTAGGCAACTGAATTCATATTTTTGGCCTGGAGGGCTTTCAACGCAGGTGGCATGAGGAGATGGTTATCTTGTACCTCTTGCTAAAAATGGTTTTCATTCTTTGTAGGTTTCATGTGGACAAACTCTCTTCGGCTCATGTGTACCTTCGATTGCATAAGGTAACTGGATTTAAACATGGATTCAAAATTTTTTTCTTTAGTGATGAGCATCCTGTCTTGTCCTCTGTCCTTTTTTTTTTTTTTTTTAAATAAATTGCTTAGAGTAATAAATAAGTACAAAAGTCTACAAATTAGCTGATGAAGAGATGTCTTTCCCTCACCTAGGAAACCTAGGGGCAAATCTGGTAACTTGAGGTTTGGAAGGGAGCACAGCACATAACTTTCCAGCTAGAAGCACTGTCTTGTCCCGCCAGCTGAGGTGTGCTGTGTGTCACCTCCGCTGTCTCTCCCTGTCATTTCAGCTGACACTGCTGGACTTGCTGTCTTCTTCTGGGGAGATTGCATTGTGGTTCCTTTTTCTCAGACTGGTGATTCTCCTGTCTCACCAAGGGCACATGTACCTGTTACCCGGGGCTGCTTCAGGAAGTTTAAAACAGCATTATCATAGTAAAGGGGAAAGATTCCATGTTCCCTAGTCACATAAAACGTTTTTTCTAATCTGTCTTTATATCCATATATTTTGTATAATTGAATCATAGGGTATAGATAATTGTTATGTGGAGTTGGTGATGGATAGGGAGGCCTGGTGTGCTGTGATTCATGGGATCGAAAGAGTCGGACACGACTGAGCAACTGAACTGAACTGATATTTATTTGGGGATGATTTTAGATTTACAGAAAAGTCGCAAAGGTAGTACAAGTTCCTGTACACGCCATGTCCAGTTTTCCCCATTGCTAACATCTTACATTACCATGGTAGATTTGTCAGAACTAAGGAACCACAGGTGCAGCACTGTTCACCAACCTGTGGGCTCTGTTTTGATTTCTACAGTTTTTCCATTAACGTGCTTTTTCTGTTCTAGTATCTGGTCCAGGATCCCACATTGCGTTTTAGTTGTCGCATCTGCCTAGTCTCTGGTCTGTGACAGTTTCTTACTCTTTCTCTGTTTGTCATGACCTTGACAGTTGGAGAAATACTGCTCAGGTAGTTTATGGAATGGCACTCAGTGTGGGTTTTTCTCATGACTAGACTGGAGTTAAGGGTTTAGGAAAAGAATAGCACAGAGGTGGAGTGCTCTTATCCCATCATGTCAGGGGTACGTCTCTTCACAGGACTTAGCGCTGATAAACGTTAACCTTGGTCTCCTGGCCAGGGTAATGGTTGCCGGGTTTTTCCACCAGAGAGTTGTATTTCTCCTCATTTCCATACTTCATTATTTGGAAGCAAGTCATAAGTCCATCCTGTACTCAAGCAGGGAGAGGATAGAACTAAGTCCCATGTCCTAGAGTAGGGAGTATTTGCATGTATTGTTTGGAATTCTTCTGTAAAGATTCGTCTCTTCTCCCCATGTATTTAATTTAGTCATGTATTTAATTTAGTCAATTACTTATATCAGTATGAACTGTGGCATTTTGTGGCTAAGATCGTCCCTACTTTGACTCTTCCACCTCAGCTCCTGTGTTCCTCTGACATGCTCCTGTCATTTTGGTTTTGGAGCCCTTCCTTACTTTCTGACATTCCTAGTTGCTCCAGGCTCATGTATTTTCCCTGCTCCAGCCCTAGAATCAGCCATTACTCCGAAGAACCTTGGTTCCTTTTATTGAGAAATGGTATTTAGAAACCAAGACCTGGACTCTGGGAGTGCTCGTTGCTCCTGGAGTGTCATTGCTTCTAGGCCCTCTCACGTGACAGAGCTAGGAATATGTGTGTGTAAATATATATATTAACCCATGGTAGTAATCTGTGTGAATAATTGCTTCTGTACCTGCAGTAAGCAAAACATGAGCTCCTACTGATGTCTCTGGTGAACCCATTACTGTGGGGGCCTTTCTCACCTTCCTTCCTTGCTCATCTTTTATTACTTCCTTCTTAGACAATGGGAAAGGAGACCTGGCTCCCACCATCATTTGCTTATTTGAATCCAGTCTATATGGAAGTGGTTTCAGATTTGGTGACCTATATACCCATAAGAAACAACTTTGTCAACTAAAGTACAGTGTTTATGTGCAGTTACTTTTGGTTTCTGTCTTACAGTTTCCATTCAAAATGCTGTTTTCAAAGTTACTTGTAAGCTGCTTTCTCCACGATGCCTTGAAGTGATATTTGTCATGCACTTAGATTCTTTCGTCTCAGTTTGCATTCCTCCTTGGCATCCTCGTTGATTGTATTACATGACCATATTATTTTTATATTTATTGTTTTGACTGGCTGCTTCGAGTTGACAGTATGCCACAGTTAATTTGAAAGCTCCCTGTCAGAATATAAGTTGTTTACAGTATTCAGTATTATAAAACCCCAACAAGAAATATTTTTATGAACTATTTCCTTTTTTCTTTTGATTTTTTTAAGTGTATTATTGGGTCAAAAGAAATAAACATTTTAGTAACTCCTTTTATGCCAGATTGCCCTTTGAAAATATTGTGCTGATTTAAAATGCTACCTGATATGTATAGGTTTTCCAAAAACATTCTGGGGTTTTATAACTTAAGAGCAACCTTTTGACTATTTTTAATTTAAAAAAGTTTCATTATGCTGATAATATTTACTTCTCAGTGTACTAACAAGATAAAACATGTTACCCCACCTTTACTTATTCTGCTTGTGTTTTGAGAACTGTATTGTAAAAAGAAAAAAAAAGTTTGTGAACTCTGTGCTGGAACAAAATTCTGAATTTTCCTAGGCAACTTCTTGCCATTCTGAAACTATTTTAAGTTTAGAGAAAATAAAGAATAGTGTTCCCAACTTTCCTTTTGGTTCAGATTAAGTTTTTCCTTTGGATTCTGCTGTGTCAGAAAATGGAAATAACGGTGATAGTCCCAAGTTCACCTTACCATCAGTTAGTACTTGTTTGAACAGGGATTCTATTTCATTTTCTTTTGGAACCCCGTAATTGTGCTCGATAAAAATCTGTGCTCCTAAAGGAACTTATGCCTGGTTGATGTCCTGCAGTAAAGGCCATCAGTTCAGTTGAGTCGCTCAGTCACCTCTGACTCTTTGAACCCCATGGACTGCAGCATGCCAGGCCTCCCTGTCCATCACCATCTCCCGGAGTTTACTCAAACTCATGTCCATTGAGTTGGTGATGTCATCAAAGCATCTCATCCTCTGTCATCCCCCTTCTCCTCCTGCCTTCAATCTTTCCCAGCATTAGGATCTTTTCCAATGAGTCAGTTCTTTGCATCAGGTGGCCAAAGTATTGGAGTTTCAGCTTCAGCATCAGTCCTTCCAATGAACATTCAGAACTGATTTCCTTTAGGATGGACTGGTTGGATCTCCTTGCAGTCCAAGGGACTCTCAAGAGTCTTCTCCAACAAGAGCATCAATTCTTAAGTGCTCAGCTTTCTTTATAGTCCAACTCTCACATCCATACATGACTACTGGAAAAAGTAAAGGCCATAGCCCTTTGTATTAATTAGTAGGTACCAAGTAAACGTTGGAGATGCAGTGAGACTAAATAATTCAGAACCTAGACTCCGGAGCTGGACTGCTGGCTTCAAATCCTGGCTCTGCTCATACCAGCTGTGCACCTCTGAGCAAATTATTCAGCTGTGCCAGTTTCCTCTGTAAAAGGGCGTTCACAAGGCCCTGATTCACTGGGTCATTGTAAAGATTAAATGAGCTAGTATGACTGAAGTTTTGTGGGGGTTTTTTTGCTGCACCATGCAAGATCTTAGTTCCCTGATCAGGGATCGAACCCTTGCTCCCTGCATTCAGAGCTCAGAGTCTTAACCACTGGCGCACCAAGGAGGTCCCAACTAAAGCATTTCTAATAGTGCCTGGAACTTGCTTAGTGCTATGTGTGTTTATTCTTTTTTTTTTGTCAATTTCAGGTGAATTCAACCCAGGCTTTAAAGCTTAAGGATATTCAGCAAGTGTTTGGTTTTTTCCTCGCTTCTTTGATTTTTGAAAACCTATAGAAAAATCTCACTTATCAAGAGGCTTTTTATCTCATTAACACAGATGGCACAAAGCCTACAGTCAGAATTCTGGCCTTTACCTTAGACTCCCCTGTGCGTTTTGTTTACTCTGACTTAATGCATAATACTAAGCCAGATGATTTTATTTTATTTGGTCTGCTCATATTATTAGAAGTAGCAAAACAAGAAGAGGAGATTGCTTCAAGAATAGCAATAGCTTTAGGTAGTAAGGAGGAACATTGGTACATAACCTGATATTAAGGGCCAAGATAACATTTCCACAAAAACTCCATAAGCACCATACTCTGGGGCCAGTTGTAAGAACATGGCTTTAGTCCTGGGTTCATCTCTCAGCTCTGACATACACAAGACATGGAGGATCTTGGCCCAGTTACTGAACCTCACTAAGCTTCATTTTCTTCGTTGGTAAGGTGAGCATAATAATACTATCCATTTCATATGTCTATTTATGTAGTGTTCCTAGCATTCAAAAAGTGAACATTCCTAAAGCAGTTCGTAATTTGTTCTTTATTATTCATTTGATGTGTTTAGTATAGGGTCAGTCAGCTTCTGTGAATGGTAGAAGCCACTGACAGCATCACCATCATTACATTGTAGCCTAACGTAGTGGGGATATTAATGATGATGACCTTGTGTTAATCAAGTTGGTAAATTCAGAATCCTGTATTTAAGTGAATAAGTCTATTCATAGGATGAGATAGAGTTTAAGTAGTGACACTTAAATCACTTATTTTTGGTCAAAATTTAGGTATTTGAGAGATTCCCATTTTGAAACATTAAGGGAAAAAAAGAATAAACTTAATTTTTCAAATATTTGGGTAGATAAAACCTTTCACACCTAGACAGAAGTGCTTCTGTAATCCCATGCCTAACAGCCAGTGCTGAGCTGATTTCCACTAGCTCTTGCCTCTGACATGTTTTTGTTCCTTTGGAATGGTTTTGCTTATTCAGCTTTGACTTTGATACCATGTCTATAAAGTGAATGAATCGATATTTTTTTCTCCCTTATGGTGGAAGATTATATGTAACACACCAGGAGCTTGGTTCTTGACTAAAGCTGAGGGTAGATGACCTACCAGATGATTTGAGACCGAAAACTGTAAGATGACTCGTGTGTGTGTGTGTTTTTCAGTTGCTCAGTCGTGTCTGACTCTTTGTGACTCCATGGACTGTAGCGTGCCAGGCTGCTCTGTCCGTGGGGTTCTCCAGGCAAGAATACTGGAGTAGGTTGCTATTCTCTTCTCCAGGGATCTTCCCGACCCAGGGATTGAACCCAGGTCTTCTGGATTGCAGGCGGGTTCTTTACTGTCTGAACCATTGGGAAGCTCTTGAGAGGGATGTCTCTTGAAAGGAGGTTATAGGGACCTCAGCTAAGAAATCTTCCCATTGCCAAAAACAGACAGCACTTTTCCACAAGGTTTCTAAAAGTATGAATGAGAAGAAAGAAGGAAAAAATGACTCAGACATAAAAACGCTTAATATTTTGGAGGTTTTCTTTTCATATACTGTTTTTATTTACCTATTAAGTATTAGTATTTTCCATATTACTGCCTTCTCTTAAACATTTCAATAATTGACTTTATGTTTCTGTGTCTTGAAATACAGTTGAAGAGCCCCTTGCTTTTAGTAAAATTGTGCCTAGTAAGGTAGCAAAGCCCTATAAAAGTGTTCCAGTATTGCTCAGAAACAAGGTGGTGGGCCATTTGGTTTATTTTTGTGTTTCAGGGAGAGAAAATAGAAGATATTCCAAAGGAGGTGCTGATGGACTGTGCCCATCTTGTGAAGGCCAATAGCATTCAAGGTCAGTTTTCCTAGAGGTGTTTTCAGAACTCACACCACTTTGTGTCTGAAATGGATTACATCATCGAGAACATGTTACTGACTTTGGCTTGAGTCTAGAGAATAACGTGTATAATATGCCTTTCCCCTGTTTTGTTGTTTAAGATGGCAATCTTGTTACCTGTCAGAGAACTGAAGACTAATCTCCCCACCTCCCCTAATGTTCATGGCCCATTTCAAGTCTTTTTTTACCCTGTTTTCTTTCCCTTGAATAGAAAGTTGTCTAGACTTGCCTACCCTTAAGGTTATTTGTGAAAAGACTTTTGGAAGTTAGGTTATATTAAAAGCCAGGTGATAGATGTGTCTCAGGTCTTTATTTGTAATGTTGTTGGATATCTTTATTTTCATTATTTGTTACTGTTTCGTTGGCCAAAAGTTCTTTGGAGGTTTTCCATAACATGTTATAGAAAAATCCAAATGAACTTTCGGCCAACCCAATGCATTCTAGATTTCAAGTCTCCCATTTGCTCTTTCTTACTTTTTCTTTCTTCTCTCCTTACAGACTTTTTCTCTCCCTATGAATTTTACAGATATCAACCACTGATCTTGTCATCTCCCAGAGAATCTTAAATAATTGGTCTGGGGTGATATGTTAGAGTCAGTATTTTTATAGTGCTCTCCAGATGTTTCCAGTGTGCAAAGAGTGTTGGGACAATCCGCCTTTGTGTTTTAAGTAGGACCTTTAATACTGGGCTTGGTGCCTGTTGAGTTCTACTGTACAGGATTTAATTTTTCAATGGTTACTGTAGGTCAAGAAGGACAATTAATGGAGTGGAGGTGGCAGTTATAAAGGAGTGTAGGGAGATGGTTCTGCTAAGAATGATTGAGCTGATAGACTGGATTTTAGTTGTAGGACATGGACCTTGATAGGGTTGAGGTAAGTTTGCGTTCCTTTGAAGTTGAGGGCCGATCCAGAGGGTTGAGAAAAAATATGGTTTACATAGAAGATAAGCATGGGGCAGACACAGAGCTGACAGCAGGTCGCAGAGGTCGGTGATAACTGGAGAAGAACTGGAAATGAGCCCCTCCCCCACCTTTTAGCCTGAGGATCTCAGGCAGGCAGCTTTCCTGGGTCAGGGGCCTAGCCAAAGAAACTGGAAATCGTCCTATAGACCCACTCATCTGCAGCTCTATAAATCATTAAATTGTAATTCATTCTAGGACATTCCATTTTTACGAATAGAACCCAGTTCTGAAGATTTCCAGTTAAGGTCTCTGGTTACTGAAATAAAAATAATAAAAATTGAGACTGTCATCATCCTCTTGCCTTGTATGTTCCAACCTCTTTCATGTATTCTTTTCCCCTTCCCACGCCTCTGGATAGCAGAGGCAACTGTTAAAAGAGCCTTGGTCCAGCCTCTTTCTCCTTAATCCCTTTGTAGTTTACTAGTTCTAGAGAAAACAGAAAAGAGAAGTCATTGAATCACTGAATTGTTAGCCTCTCCTCTTCAGCCTTCCACAGGGGTGGCTTACTTAGCAGAGGAAGGAGATGAGCCCAGGCATCTCATTGTCACGAGTTAATGGCAGAGTATGCTGAGGAGTGAAGAAGATTATCTTTGCTGTGGGATTTTTCTGAGTACACTCTATCTGTGTCACTGTGTCCTTAAAATATTTTCCTCCCTGGCTGACCACCTCCCATGCTCTTCGTCCTCATGGAATCTGGTTAGCCTCTTCTTTATTCAGTTTATAATCTCTTGCCAGATTATACTGTCTGAAAGTCTGGACACTTTCCATGACACCCTACACCTTGTCTATATAGTTAAATCCAGACTTCCTAAGCTGGCATTTAAGCATCTCAGATCTGACCACAGATTCTGTTTCCCTTTGTATATTTCACACTCCAGCCAAAGCAAATATCTGCTGTTTTCCTACCTGTGCCTTTGCTTATATTGTTCCCTCAGCCCTCAGTGTTATACTCCTGCTCAGTCATCACATGTCTGGATCCAAGCTAAGGCTGGGGGTTGACCCAGTAGTTATAATAGTAAGAGCTGCTGCTGCTGCTAAGTCGCTTCAGTCGTGTCCGACTCTGTGTGACCCCATAGACAGCAGCCCACCAGGCTTGCGGTGTCCCTGGGATTCTCCAGGCAAGAACACTGGAGCGGGTTGCCATTTCCTTCTCCAGTGCATGAAAGTGAAAAGTGAAAGTGAAGTTGCTCAGTTGTGTCCGACTCTTAGCGACCCCATGGATTGCAGCCTACCTACCAGGCTTCTCCATCCATGGGATTTTCCAGGCAAGAGTACTGGAGTGGGGTGCCATTGCCTTTTCCAGTAAGAGCTGCTAACATTGAATGTTAATTACATGCCTGGCACTGTGCCAGAAACATTACACATTATTCCTTTGTCAACTCTACTGAATTAATAACGTTATTTTCATTTTATAGATGAAGAAGCCAAGATTAAACAATTAAGAATTAAGGAACTTAACCTCTCCTGTGGAATCTTTCTTTTTTCCATCTTTGAGTGACCTCTGCCCTCTCTGAACTGCCTTAGCACTTTACCTATATCTTTACATATCACTTGACAACGTCTCATTTTACTTGAACTTATTTATCTGACTCAACAGAAATGAGTTCGTGCAAACTCCAGGAGATAGTGAAGGACAGGGAAACCTGAAGTGCTGCTGCTCATGGAGTTGCAAAGAGTCGGACACAACTTAGTGACTTAACAAAAAACAAACGTATTTACCTGTCCTCTTTTAATCTTGAGGACAGGACACATTGTCTGAGCCATGTTTCTGTCTCCCACAGTGCCTTGCATGTGGAGATATTTTTTAAACTTAATTTTGAAAAAAACGTCAAACCTGCAGAAAAGTTGCAAGAAAAATACAGCTCTCATCTGCCTTTCATTTAGAGTCAAGGAGTTTTTCCATATTTGTTTGCTCTCTCCCTATGATATACTCAATGGGTTTTTTTTTTTTTTTTTTTTAGCTGAACCATTTGAAAGAAAATCATAGCCATCATGACCATTCATGTGGCAGTGTGTCCTAAGGACACTGCCTAAAGTAACTGTGTTTCAGTGATTAAATTCAGGAAATGTAACGTGGGGAGAATACCGTTCGTTACTGATAGAGACAGACCATATGTACCTTTTGTCAGTAGTCCCACTTCTGTCAGTTTATAGCATCTCTTTTTCCGGATCCAGGATCCTGTATTCTGTTCATTTGGCATGTCTCTCTGGTCGCCTTTAATCTGGACACTTCTTTGTCTTTCAGGACTTTGACACTTTTAGAGTGGAGGCCACTTTGGTTTGGTCTGATGCTTCCTGTTCAGTAGGACCAAATTTTCTGGCAGGAATACTGTGCAAGTGAAGCTTTGTGCATTACAGTCAGGAGGCACCTGCTGCCAGTTTGCCTTGTTTTTGGTGCTGTTGACATTGATTTATCGTTTAAATAGGGTTGTATTCCCCAGATTTCCCCAGTGTATGTGGTCATTGAATATAAACACTGACATGTATCACCATCAAATTCAGAAGGGCCTTAGGTAGCACTGGGCCAGTGATTAAACTGAGATTCTTGGAGCTGCCTAGGAGGCTGTTGGCGTGGAGGGGCACATGAAGTGGTGGCGGGGAGGGCATAGGAGGTGTGAACAGGGCTCCTGGCACCCCTTTTATCCAGAGCATCTTTGCTTTGACTACTTTGACATGTTTTCTTTGGTGAAAGACGTTTCACTGCTGAAAGAAGCAACAGGAACGCTACTAAACGAGTCCAGCTTCCTCATATTTCAGACAAGATTCCAGGAGCCATGGGGACTTGCCCAAAGTGACCCAGCTGGTTTGTGGTAATGCTGGGTAGGATCCCGTCTCCTGAATTCCTTCATCTTGCTGCTTAATCTTCATTAGGTCAAGGGCTCCTTTGAGAATCTGAGAAAACCTGTTTGGCCCTTTTCTCTTTAAAAACATATACAGTAGATGTTGTTCAACTTTTAGAAAGCCTCAGAGTCCCTGAAGCTAATCTCTAGACCCCTGCTTTCCATTGGAATACTTTAGCTTAAATTATTTGTGGGCTTTACCATTTGTCTTTATAGGGGGCTTCTTTTTAAAAAGACAAAATATTTTGTGGTTTGAAACCCTCCGTGGCTTGTTCATTCTCAGCCTTTTCCCCTGCTGGATTATGGTGACTTAATCACGGGTCTGGGCACGCGTTGCTCAGCGTCCCCCTGCCCACATGCTGAGGACAGTCTCTCTCGGCAGGCTGCAAGATGAACAATGTGAACGTGGTGTACACCCCCGTGGTCTAACCTGAAGAAGACGGCCGACATGGACGTGGGCCAGATTGGCTTTCACAGGCAGAAGGATGTGAGTGTGCTGTCGCCGGAAGCAGTGGTGCCCTCGTGCTGAGGGGCGTGTCTCTGCTGTCGAGGGCTCCGCATGTCTGTTTCCTAAAGGGAGTCCACCTGGGTGGCAGAGGAAAGCTTCTGCCCTAATCTGAGGGGGAGGGGGAACCACAAAGATTAAGTATCTTTTTTCCTACATCTCCCTCAAAGGTGAAAATTGTGACAGTAGAAAAGAAAGTGAATGAGATCCTGAACCGATTGGAAAGGACCAAAATGGAGCGGTTCCCAGACCTAGAGGCAGAGAAGGAATGCAGAGACCATGAAGAGAGAAATGAGGAAGAAAGCCCAGATTCAGGAAATGAAAAGGAGAGAAAAGGAAGAGATGAAAAAGAAGAGGGAGATGGACGAACTTAGGTATGCTGGAGCTAAGACACTCACATTGACTTTGGACGAGTCCTCACTGCTGACTTAATTGGGAATTAACCCTTAGGAATGGTAGATTCAATTTGTGATACATGTACCAAAAAGTTACTGATTCCTTTGGGAAGGGTATAGGATCAACATGAACTGTCTTGCCCTGTCCTGACCTGGTTTCCTTGGAATACTCTGGATTATTAGCAAGATTGTTCGGCCAGAATGGAGGTATTATGATCAAGCGCTGGTATTATCCACATGCACATGTCCCTGTTGGGAGTTCTGCTAAAAATAGGTTATATGGTCTCATTTATAATACAGTATTCAAGTGGAGAAATCTGGAAGTGTTACCTCAGGTTATAACCTGCCAGCATGAGACAGACTATTACAGAGACTTAAACATTCAGTTTGATGTAGAATTGTGAGTCTCTCTTGTGGTGTGAACAAAAGAACAATTAGCAACACCATTGGTTTCAAAAATGTGTGGAATTTTGAGTGATGCATGATTTAGACTATTCTTTCTGTTTTCAATGTGCAATGGAAAATTGAAAACATACCTTTTGTGCATTTTACAAATCTACCATAATTTTGTTTAGAAACATAATACTGTATGTTAGAAATATGAAAAAAAGTGAAAGTGTTAGTAGCTCAGTCGTTTCCGACTCTTTGCCACCCCATGGACTGCAGGGACCCCATGGAGAATCCAAGCAAGAATACTGGAATGGGTTGCCATTCCAGGGGATCTTCCCAACCCAGGGATCAAACCTGAGTCTCCTGCATTGCAGGTGGAATCTTTACCATCTGAACGACTAGGGAAGCTCCTTGATAATGTCACTTAATTTACTTAGAATATTTAATAAGAAAGGTTAGCTAACATCTTTGGATACTTGTCATCTTCCCAATACTGTATTGTGCTTAACTGCATTATCTCAGTTAATCCTAACAATAGCCATGTGAGGCAAATATTTTTCTCATCTGCATTTTGTAGAAGAGGAAAATGAGGGACTGAATAAACTCACCCAGAGACATGCAGCTCATCTCCGTCTGCTTCTCAATCTCACACACACTGTTTCCACTCTCTTCTGCCCTCTCTTCAGTCTGTTTCAGAGTTTTAGTGAAACTCCAACAACAAGCTCTAAGCTCAGATTTGTTTTATATCCTGTCGGTGCTAGTATCACTTTAATTTCTGTCTTTGGCTCTTTGACCCAAGAGATTGAATGCTATGCCTACAAAATCTTCTCATTCTAAAGCCTTTCACTTGCCTTTCTGACGTGGCAAATACCATTAAATTTCACCAACAGTGGATTCATTTACTTGGACCATCTGCTAAGAAATATCTAGTTTAATTGCTGAAGAAACTGATGTTTGAATCTTTGCGGAATTCTACAGATTAAGTGAGAAGACATTCTCACCCTGGACAGTATCCTCAGTGCTTCCAAACGGTTTCAGGGAGGAAGTCCTTCACAGCCTCATATCTTGCTGGTGCAGAACTTACTCCCAATTCTAATGCCATTGTTTAGACTCTAAACTCCCCTTTTCAACTTTCTAAACAAGAATGGCAATCAGCTTTTCATTTCTACTTTCTATCAGGAGAATAAAAAGGATGGAATTGCCATTGTTAAGTCCAGGTTCTCTAGGCTCTAGTCAGGAGTCTATCCATAAGCCTTTAGCTCCAGTTCAGTTCAGTCGCTCAGTCGTGTCCGACTCTTTGCCACCCCATGAATTGCAGCACGCCAGGCCTCCCTGTCCATCACCAACTCCCAGAGTTCCCTCAGACTCATGTCCATCGAGTCAGTGATGCCATCCAGCCATCTCATCCTCTGTCGTCCCCTTCTCCTCCTGCCCCCAATCCCTCCCAGCATCAGAGTCTTTTCCAGTGAGTCAGCTCTTTGCATGAGGTGGCCAAAGTACTGGAGTTTCAGCTTCAGCATCATTCCTTCCAAAGAAATCCCAGGGCTGATCTCCTTCAGCATGGACTGGTTGGATCTCCTTGCAGTCCAAGGGACTCTCAAGAGTCTTCTCCAACACCACAGTTCAAAAGCATCAATTCTTTGGTGCTCAGCCTTCTTCACAGTCCAACTCTCACATCCATACATGACCACAGGAAAAACCATAGCCTTGACTAGACGGACCTTAGTCGGCAAAGTAATGTCTCTGCTTTTGAATATACTATCTAGGTTGGTTATAACTTTTCTTCCAAGAAGTAAGCATCTTTTAATTTCGTGGCTGTGGTCACCATCTGCAGTGATTTTAGCTCAGAACAGAGCAAAACCCATGACACAGAAGGCACCAGCTTCCTTCTCAGATGAAAAGAGCAGCAGTCCCTAAAGACAGAACTCCATCTTGTTCTTACAAATAAGGGCTTTACCTACCCTGTCCTCAGTGTGCAGAAATTCCAGTGATCTAATACTCTGAATAGGTCTACGTAAAGATCGTTCTTTGAGGTAGTTTTCTTAAAGAAATATTTAGATTGTTGGGAGAATGCTGAACTGTGAAGATTAAGTGGTAGCATTATATTTTTGTTGTTGATCAGTCAGTGAGTCATCTCTCTGTGACCCCATGGACTGCAGCACAGCAGGCCTCCCTGTCCATCACCAACTCCCGGAGTTTACTCAAACTGATGTCCATTGAGTCAGTGATGCCATCCAACCATCTCATCCTCTGTTGTCACCTTCTCCTCCTGCCTTCAGTCTTTCCCAGCATCAGGGTCTTTTCCAGTGAGTCAGCGCTTTGCATCAGGTGGCCAAAGTATTGGAGCTTCAGAATCAGTGCTTCTATTAACCATTTTATTCATTTGCACAGTAATGAAAAATTCCCCTTATTTAGACTCCACATGCTAATTCTCACGTACCATCTTGTTCATTAGCTCTTTAGACAGCTTTTTGGCTCACACTTGCCCTATAGCTTAGCATCTACTGGGATTTTTGTGTAGAGAATCTTTGTGTAGGGTTCCCTGTAGAGAGGAAGGCTTGAGTGACATGTTCCTTCCTTACCTGCTGTGCTGTAAGCCACACTTAGAGTAAGGATGCAGCAGAAGAAACACAGCCCAGGTTCTGAAAGTAGTCGGAGCCTTAGATGTGACCATGCTGGGAAAATGAGAGAATCAGAACAGCTCCTGCTCAATTTCATGTGGATTTTGGAGGGCCTTCAAACAGGTGCCTGTGAGTCTCCCAGGGGACACCATCGTTTATTAACACGCACTGAGAGGAGTGTCTATAGCTCCCCCCCGCAGTGTGTCCAAGTCAGTTTCATCTCTGTAGTTGGCTTCCTGGTCATAGCCTGCTCACCTGCTCTGTTAGAACCTTGCATAACTTAACTTGGCTTTTGTGATATTGTAACAAACTTCTATTAACATTGAGATCTAGCTCACCATGTAAACATTGAAACTGGAAGGAATAAGCAGCAATCAGAAAAGGAGTCAATAGAGAAGTGTGTGACAGATCAGAAAAGACCAAGGGTAGGACCTCAGTCTATCTAAGGTGGGGATGTTTCAGAGTTGGCAGCTTCAGAGAGAGAGTTGAAGCCCAAGGTTCAGGTGATTGAAGTTAGAAAAGAACAAGACCCCAGTGAGATGAGAAGTCACAGCTGCTGCTGCTACTAAGTCACTTCAGTTGTGTCTGACTCTGTGCGACCCCAGAGACAGCAGCCTGCCAGGCTCCCGCGTCCCTGGGATTCTCCAGGCGAGAACACTGGAGTGGGTTGCCATTTCCTTCTCCAATGCGTGAAAGTGAAGTTGCTCAGTCATGTCCGACTCTTAGTGACCCCATGGACTGCAGCCTACCAGGCTCCTCCTTCCATGGGATTTTCCAGGCAAGAGTACTGGAGTGGGGTGCCATTGCCTTCTCTGCAAGTCACAGCAGAGATGCTGTTCTTCAGAAGGCCCTCAGCATTGCTAGATACTTGGTAAATGTTCATGAAATACTGCCAGCCAGAAAATCTTACTTAAAATGTGTTTTTTTTTTTTTTTCTCTTCTAGGAGCTATTCATCACTAATGAAAGTTGAGAATATGTCTTCAAATCAGGTACATTCAAGTTATTCACTCTAATTTTGTGCCTTGAAATAACTCACTAAGTTTGTAATGATTGAGTTTTTGGCCAGTGTTGGTTGACATGTCGCAGTTGGCTTGACAGTGGTTTGGCAATGATTGAACACTTAGGTGGATTCTATTAGACACTGCCCACCTTCCCTGTGGACTTCGTAGCATGTTTGTTTTCAAGAACTTTTTCATTCCCTGTTTCCCTCTTTTCCAGCAGGCATGCCAAAAATGCCTTTATTTATTAATGTCCTATAGTAATGTGACTGCAGGTTCTATGTTTTAATGGAGCGAGGACAAAATTATCACCTTCAATTAAATTAAATGAAAGATCTTAACTGTAGTCTAAGCACCAACATTGGTTGTCTTCATGTTTCTCAGGACCTAAGATACAGAGAGATGGTGATCCACATTATAGTGTAGAAGGGGTCTTCTTAGCATCAGCAAGCACATCATTATTTTATTGGAACCGTGGCAGGGACTTACTGTACACAAGTGCTGTCTTGCCCAAAATTTATTTTGAAGTGGCTGGAAATAGCATAGTTAGGCCGTTATTAAACAGTCTATGCAAAAAAATAAAATTAGACAGGTGTTATTTGCTTCTACGTTGAGTGTTTATAGTATAGCATATGATGCTTTAGGTGTGTTGTCCCGTGCACTGGGCACTCTTTGCATGTGGCTATTTAAATTACATTTAATTTTATTTAATTTAAAAACTCAGCGTCTCAGTCACACTAGCCACGTGGGTCTAGTGGCTACGCTATTGGATGGTGTAGAAGTAGGTCATTTCCATCACAGCAAAAAATACTATTAAGCAACACTGCTCTAGATGCTTAGACATAACAGAACTTACTTCCTTAAAGGTCACCTCGCCAAACCCCATTATATTATCTCATGGGGCTGTTCTAGAATTTAAAGAAGGTCATGTGTGTGAAAGTTCCTCCTTGACTTAGACACTCTATGAATATAATGGTCATTATTATTTCTTATCTATATAGTCCTTGGTTGTTATTTATCCACGGAGCATCAGTATCAAGAGATGAGGTGGTATTTAATCCCTTTTGGAAACTACTCTGAGAAAACATTTTAACAGCTGAGCGGAAGTCGTTAACATAACCCAAGTCTGATGTCTTTGCTGTGGTGGTGGTTGCGATTGAAGTTTTCCGTTATTTAGAGACAACTTCCTAGCAGAAATCTGGAATGTATATTGTGTTATGACCTTAGCCATTTTCATTATGGATTTTCAAAGTTTGGATTTGTTTTGGAAGAAACACACACACACACACACACAAATATACACCTGTGTACAGACACTACCCGATTAGTGACATGTTAAAAGTTCCAGGATTAGAAAGTCAGGTTTGTAGACCAAAGGATTATTAACCTTCCTGCCTTTCCTCTCCCTCCGTCACTGCTGCTGCTGTTCCCATGCCCATGCCAGAACCAGGTTCAAATTTCCGAGGAAGTTTTGTGCTGGGTGTTTCTGTTCTCTCACAGTGCAAGGACTCACATAGCTTTTCCGCCTTCTTCAAAAGAATGGACTTTAATTCTCCTTGTAACCATCTTCTGTTAAGGGGACGCAGACATTTTTGAATCCGCAGGTTGGTCAGTTGATTTTCAGGCAAAGACTGATATTTACTTAATTTTTAACTTAGCTTACACAAGTTCATCAGGAGAAATATTAGTCTTCCACCCTGAGATTGGTTTTAATTTTGAGTTTTTGCTCTCCTGTTTAGAATAATTTTCTTCCATCTATCATTTCTTTCTAATTTCTAAATTTGGTATCAGGAACCATGGACCATTTCTTGTGACATTTTATTTGCTAATCACTTTTTAAGTGGATGACGAGAAACCTGTTTTGCTACACTGAAAAGCATGTTGACTCTTGTTTAGTCACTAAATTGTGTCTGACTCTTTTGTGATCCCATGGACTGTAGCCCACCAGGCTCCTCTGCCTATGGGATTTCCCAGGTAAGAATGCTGGAGTAGGTAGCCATTCCCTTCTCCAGGGAATCTTCCCCAAAAATATTTTGACTCTTAAAGGGAATCTAAACTACAGAAATTGTCCAAGTCAAGTCTTAGATTGCAGCTATATATTTAAAAGTTACTGTAATCCCCAAAAAACACAGATCCCCTGACACATGGGAACTCCGAAGATCTAACTCATAGGTTTTATCAGGAGTAATTCACATTGATTGGCACCAAGCCACATTATCTTAGTGAGTTTTGGGGACACGGATATCCTCAGATCATCCTTGGATCTCAAGCTGACCTTCGAGATACAGGATGACTCTTTCAACATCTCTGATACTATTATTTCAGTGTAGAACTCTTGGGCAGTCAGAGTTCGCGTGTGTGGATAGACTACAAACAGTAGTTTGCATTTTGTACAATTATCCAAGGCATTTTCACTGTGGCCTGAATTCCTTGTGCTAACTGAAGCGGGCACAGAGAAACCTGCTGAATGGAAATCAAGCCAGACTTCCCAGAAACCACTGTTTTCTACCTTTTCCCCGCTTTCCCTGCCCATCTTTAACACAAGCTATTAAGGAGAAAAGCATGTCGCATACCTGTAAGCCTAAGTCCTCTCCCTCTCAAGGCAGGTATAAAGCATGGGAAAGAGAGAGTAGCCAAAACAATGTTGTGTTCAGGTTATGACATTTTCATGCAAATGTACCAGAACTCACAGTATTAATGAATGTTGGCGTCCAGAGCAGTTGTCTTAGAGTATGCAGTAGCTCAGAAAGGAACTTCACAGTGAAAGTCGCTCAGCTGTGTCCAACTCTTTGTGATGCTCTGGACTTGAGGGAGCTGTCTGGCTCCTCTGTCCGTCGAATTCCCCCAGGAGAGAATGCTGGAGTGGGTTGCCATTCCCTTCTCCAAGGGATCTTCCCGTCTCAGGGATTGAACCCGGGCCTCCTGCATTATGGCAGGCAGATTCTTTCCTGTCTGAGCCACCAGGGAAGCCCAAAAGGAGCTTCGGGGGTTCGCTTTTGTGCTTGATCTCCAGGGCTTGTCTATACACAAGAAAATCAGTCCTTACACAGATACCACTGCCATGTAAGGATTTTTTTTTTTTTTTTTTTTTAACAAAAACTTGGCAAGCCAACTCACTTGGCAACTAGCCTATAGCTTCTGGATGACTTTTTCTATTAAAAAAAAAAAGAGATGCCACCTTGTGAAATAACAAATACATGATCCTCCGAGGCTCAAAATAATGGAATTTAGATCAAAAATATTTCTGCATATTTATAGCTTTGTTAGCATTAATACATCGAGGCAGTATTTGTTTTGTTTCATATTGTGGTCTGTTTGTTGAAGGAGGAGTCATGTTTTCTGCACCCTGTAGTAAGTTGTTGGGCCTCACTTCGCAGTTTGGGACTCATGGGTCTCTCATTGCCGGGCAATCCAGGCCATGTAGTGATGACACCTTAGAGAACACAGCTGCTCTTGTCATTTTTCTAAACAACTAGCAATTTAAGATAGAGAAGAAATGACTGAATTTTTAATTGAATTCTGTAGTTTGTCATAAGGAAGCTTGTTACTTAATACTCACTTTAAAGTTTTTAAATTGAGTTACTTATTTTGAAGGCTTTTATGGTTTCACTGTTTTGTCTTACAGGATGGCAATGATTCAGACGAATTCATGTGAATGGAGAAAAGGACCTTTTAAAGATGTGAATTTGGGGCAGTGTGCAGAAGTTTTCATTTCATCTATGTTCTGAGTCATAAAAAAACAACCAACCAAAATTCTGCCTTCATAATATTCTACAAATATTACCAACTTGGGAGTTAAAAAAAAGTGTTCCCTTTTTGCTGTCAGCAAAGGATCAGATGAATATATATGTATATATAAATGTGTATACAGTATAGTTGGACTTTAATACAGCATATAACTTTAGGAAAGTGAAAATATTTTTGCCAGAACATGCCTTGGAACCTCACGAAAGTTGGCCGTCCCTGTTCTTGGAATAGGCTCTAGAACGAACCAACTCTGGAAAGTATTTCTATTACTGCAGTCTGTCCTGAAAACAGATGCCTTGAAAAGCTCCTCATATTCTTAAAATAGTCTCAGTTCTATTAAGAAGAACGTATTGATGAGCAATATAAGTGAATGTTCCTCTCACCCCTAACGTCGTGATTAAGGGAAAAAAAAGATAATTGGTTTTGAAAGTGATAGTGATATTTTCAGAAGATAACTGGCTTCAGTGGTCATATCCCATAGTGCCACCCGAATTTGTTAATGGATCTGCCCTCAGCTCTCAGCTTCTCCAGGCTTCCACCTGCTACATCCTTCCTTTTCCCATTGAGAGCCTTCACCCAGGCACCATCAGACTTGAGTAAAAGAATAGTCGATGTTAATCAGGGTTGGGCCTATGGCAGTTTTTACCTGAGCCCCAAGTTGTATATTACAGCTTCTGGCTCCAGAGTCATTTCTCAGCATTGAGGGAAGAGACAGGAAGGGGTGCTCTGTGAATTCCTTTGAAGATGTAGGTTACCTGGTTTCTGTCTTGGGATGTAGCATTAAGCCCAAGTCTACTTGGCAATTATGGTTTAGAAAGACTTAAGCATTTCACTTGCCAGCCGAGTAGTTTGTTATTTACTTTGAAATAATATTTATTTTGAGTGGTAATCCTGGAGTTCAGGATTCCTCAGTTGTAGACTCAGTAACTTAATAGGTAACAGTCCTGCTCATCTGAACCACCTGCCTTCCAGGGTGATTCTGAATAGAAGAGAGATCTCTGTGACAATCTGTAAAGCAACTGCTATGGAAAGAGACAAAACAATGAAAAGGAAAGACACAAAGTCTGTGGGTCAGAAGGCAGAGAGGTTCACACTTTAACCACACCCAGATGTCTTCAGCTCTGTTCCAACCCAGCAAAGCACCTCCTCCAACAGATATTCCACCTGTAATAGTGGGGAGAGAAACAAGACTTATTTCTGTTTATCCCAAGTTGGTGTGGGGGTTGAACTGGAAAACGTCTTGGGCCAAATTTTGAGAGAGGGTGTAGATGATGACTGCATAGATTAGTGATTATCTCTGTATATATGTCTCATGATAGCCCAGAATTCTGTGAGTTGGAAATGTAACAATATTAAGACTCATGTTTTATTTGGGAGGACAACAATCTATAACCTCTTAGAATTTGCTCGTTAGTTCCCTCCTCAAGCTGGTTCTTAGGGTGATCAGGCTGTGAAACCCTTCTCTGTCACGTGGGCTTAATCCGACAGGTTCTTCAGGGGTGATCTTCCTCCCTCACTGACAGATGTGTCTGTCCCAGATGCCCATGGGGGCCAGAGTGGGCGACCTTTCTCAGACACCTCTCGGTTGAGTGTACATCAGCAACTGTGCTCCAGTCGGAAGCCCTCCCACCTGGTTCCTGTAAATGAAGTGCTGCAGCTGTCTAGAGTGGGGAGACCACCGCTGGCATGGCCTGTGTGACCTCTCTCTGCCCCACGTTACAGCATATACAGGGAGAACTTTGGAAGAATACATCTATTTTTACTGTAGTGTGAGAGATCCTGGGGTCCATGTGGTAAACTCTTAGCTGACACTGGTTTCAAATCCCTGGCCCTCAGCCCTTCTAGCTGCTCTTTGCTGATCGCCCCCTTCCCCTTTCTGTGCAACGGGCAGGGTTTTTGACTAGCTCCCATGGCCGCAGAGGAAGCATCCTCCTTTTCTTCTGAGAACATTGGCTCATTACCAACAGGTCAAACTGTTGGCATTGAAGTCATCCATTTCTGGCTATTGGCACGTTTCCTCAGCTTTTTATAGGAAAATTCCAGACTGTTGGCATTTCTGTAAGCTGTGCCCTTGATCAAATCACACACCGTGAGCATTTCTCTTTTCCACTCCGCCTCCAGTCTCCCCACTCTGATCTGTGTGCAGGTCAGGGTTACATGCTTATTTACTTAACAAACTATCGTATTCCTGTAGCTTGAGAATTTATTTCTTATCTACCTTTTTGACCCGGAGTCACAGTCTTTTGGGCAAGGGAAGTTTGTCACAGTGCGTGGGGTAGAACAGACTTTAGGAAGTTTACCAAAATAAGGAAGCTTTTGACCTTTGCAAAGTAGGCGCTCAGCTGTGGTGGAACCCCTTCAGTATCTGTTTTTGTTGCTGTGCTGTGTTGAACATTGTCTAAAGCCCAGATTTTGGTGAACCTTTGAACTGTTCAGTGCCAGTGGTTTCCCCCACTTGGGAAGGAAGGTGTGAGCCACACATGTAGCAAGATTAGAGAGGGAAGTCGGTTCTGGCTTCTTGTTGTAAGACCAAAGCTGTTCCTCCCACATTTGTATCCATCAGAGACAGAAAGCTCTCCTCTTACAGGCTGGAATAGGTTACGGGAAAAACTGAGCAGGATGGAGAAATGGAAAACACGTTCCAATTTTCCCTGACCTGTGGTCTTGAAGCCTGCTTTTCTCTGATTTGAAGGATAGCATTGTGAATAATAAATCCTACACTCAGAATGATCACAGTAGAGTGAGTGGGCAACATCTTGACTGTGAAGTAGGCTGGGAAACAGTCCAGCTGTACTCAGCAGTGTAAAATTAGAAACTTCAGTTCCAAGCTAAATGTCCATCTCAACCCATCTAACTCCTGGGAGTGTGTGAGAGCTGGGAAATGAGGACAGCATATCCAGTGCCCTAGCAGGCCACTGTTTAAGGTGGGCTTCCTGAGAGCCCTTTCCTACTGATGCACGTGGGCCCAGCACAGGGCAAGTGACTTGTGTGCATCATGTCATTTCATGTTGAGTATGAACGATGACACCCATACACTCATCATGTTCTGGATGAATGACATGTAAAATAGAATAAAAGCTTATAGTTTGAGAAGAACCAAGTGTGTGTGTGGGCTTTCACTTTCCTCCTCCATGACACAGTCTCTTTGATGGGTTGTGTGTACTTTAGGCAAGTAGGAAGAAGAAGGTTCTTGGCTACATGGGATGATGCCCTTCGAACAGTCAGTTTTGCTCTTTAGCAGGAAGAAAAGAACAACTTAGAGCAAAGGGGAAATGCCCAGGGATTTCAGGAAGAGAAGTGAAGACCTCGTAGTCTTGGGGCCATGATCTCCGTGCACCAGAATGTGAAGTCTACAACTCAGTTCCCCACCCCTCTAGAGTTCCTAGGGGTCTGCCTGAGACCCTGACCCCTCCCTGGATGGGGTGTGAACTGCATACCTGCTGGAATGGTATCTTTGATGAATGTGGTAGCTCAGGGCCAGTGCTCTGTTCACAGAGCCACCCCTTCTGGGATCCTGTGTTGTCACTACTGATAACACACATTACCCGGTGTGTTGGCAGGAGGTATCAGGGTAGGAGGAACCACAGAAACAGACTTCTCCCCCAGCTTTAAAAAGCATATTTGACTTCTTAAATGTTGATTAGAGCAGGGCCCCCCGTTGAGGAAGTCCGAGCACAGACTGGAAAAGCATTTCCAGACACAGCATTTCAGAAGGGAGTGAGTTTCTCAGAACAAAGTGCAGAGGTAACATGGGCTCCATGAGTGCAGTAGGCCAACCTCCTGACAGACCAGGGAGAGCCATCGCTTTTGTGGGTAAGTAACCAATTTTTATAGCCTCAAGACAAAAGGTTGGCATTAGGTGATTGGTTAAAGTTCTGTAGGGTGACTACCGGGGTGGGCATTTTTGTTTAATTTGGAGTCAGGAATTCTGTTAGTGATGATCACAGGGGCTTTTGGCAATGATTACAGAGGGGCTTAGTCAGCTTTGGCGATGACTTTGGTTCTGGGCTCCAATTCTCTGGCCTTGGTGCAAAGCCTTGCACCTGTGTCCTTGGGGCAGGACTCAACAGCCCCCAACCCCTGGGATCTAATGCCTGGTGATCTGAGGTAGAACTGAAATTTAAGTGAGGGGCTTCCCTTGTGGCTCAGCTGGTAAAGAATCTGCCTGCAATGTGGGAGACCTGGGTTTGATCCCTGGATTGGGAAGATTCCCTGGAGAAGGGAAAGGCTACCCACTCCAGTATTCTGGCCTGGAGAATTCCATGGACTGTAAATAAACTGCACAATAAATGTAATGTGCTTGAATCATCCCAAAACTATCCCCCCCACCCCACCCCCATCCCAGTCCAAGGAAAAATTGTCTTCTATGAAACCAGTCCCTAGGGCCAAAAAGGTCAAGGCCCACTACATTAGAAGATACTGGGTTCTATTTCTCACTAGTCAAGGCAAGCCTGCTTTCTTTTGGTTTTAGCTGCCTTAGCTACTAGAATTCTGGGGTTTAAGTTTTTGAGTCAATCAACCTATCTGGGGAATGTAGGTGGAAACCAGAATTTTCACACATAGAAAAATGTAGAGATTCATTTATATTCTTATTGGACTCGAGTATACAAAATACTAATACCTGTCTAACGCTATGTGTTAACCATGGCTTACCATTAGAATATACACACCCCCAGCTTTTCTGCCTCACAACTGATTGCTTCGTTTTGTCTTGCTGAATTCATGGTATCAGTTGTTGGAGGAATGCCAAGCTCTCCACCTTAGTGATGGTAACTACAGCTCTGCACTCTGCCGGATGAAACAAGAAACAGGTCTCTGTGTTGGCAAGCGCCAGTGGGCCCTGACTGGGCATTTTCTGCCTTTGTTGACAGCCAAGGAATGGAGGCTGGGAAATGAACGCTCACCCTGGAATCCCATCTAGCTTTTGCTAGTTCCCAACCCTGGTGAGTGGGTGTCAGTATTTAAGGCTTAAAAAAGGGGGGGCGGGGAATTCTCTAAACTCAGTACTGTTTTTCAATCCCACATCAACCCCATCCTTTGTAACCACTGCATTAAAAATATAAGATTAATGGCCTGACATTTTATATCCTGCCTACATGAAGCCTTAGATGTCTGCATACTTGATGGTATTTTGGTTTCTGCCTCAGCGGTTTGCCTTGTAAAAAGAAGGTCAACATTTGCTTATGATTTCTGGGATATGCTTATGAGAACAGGATCTTCCAGGTGTTGAGGGCTAGTCTGTTGATCTTGAACCGTTTTAGCTCTTAGTCAAAATGCACGGTCAATAGGTTAAAATTACAGACTGAGAAATATAAAGGGAAAATATTATTCAAGGCAACAGTCTTTTATCCAGCTTGGCCTTACCAGAATTGTCTTTAGTTATGAAGCCCATTGCTTCATTATATTAATCAATACATCCCTTCATAACTCTGAAATTTTTGTTCTTTGGTTAACATACTCAGCACCCAATAAGGTTTACATAACTTATTTCAACAATAGAATAGGAAAGACTAGAGATACCAAGGGAACATTTCATGCACAAATGGGCACAATAAAGGACAGAAATGGTATGGACCTAACAGAAGCAGAAGATATTAAGAAGAGGTGGCAAGAATACACAGAAGAACTGTACAAAAAGATCTTCATGACCCAGATAATCACCATGGTATGATCATTCACCTGGAGCCAGACATTCTGGAATGCGAAGTCAAGTGGGCCTTAGGAAGCTTCACTATGAGCAAAGCTAGTGGAGGTGATGAAATTCCAGTTGAGCTATTTCAAATCCTAAAAGATGATGCTGTGAAAGTGCTGCACTCAATATGCCAGCAAATTTGAAAAACTTAGCGGTGGCCACAGGACTGGAAAAGGTCAGTTTTCATTCCAATCCCAAAGAAAGGCAATTCCAAAGACTGCTCAAACTACTGCACAATTGCACTCATCTCACATGCTAGTAAAGTTATTCTCAAAATTCTCCAAGCCAGGCTCCAACAGTACTTGAATCATGAACTTCCAGATGTTCAAACTGGTTTTAGAAAAGGCAGAGGAACCAGAGATCAAATTGCCAACATCCGTTGGATCAGCAAAAAACAAGAGAGTTCCAGAAAAACATCTATTTCTGCTTTATTGACTATGCCAAAGTCTTTGACTGTGGATCACAATAAACTGTGGAAAACTCTTTAAGAGGTGGGAATACCAGACCACCTGACCTGCCTCTTGAGAAATCTGTATGCAGGTCATGAAGCAACAGCTAGAACTGGACATGGAACAACAGACTGGTTCCAAATAGGGAAAGGAGTACGTGAAGGCTGTATATTGTCCCCCTGCTTATTTAACTTCTATGCAGAGTACATCATGAGAAATGCTGGGCTGGAAGAAACACAAGCTGGGATCAAGATTGCTGGGAGAAATAATCAATAACCTCAGATATGCAGATGACACCACCTTTATGGCAGAAAGCGAAGAAGAACTAAAGAGCCTCTTGATGAAAGTGAAAGAGGAGAATGAAAAAAGTTGGCTTAAAACTCAACATTCAGAAAACTAAGATCATGGCATCCGGTCCCATCACTTCATGGCAAATAGATGGGTAACAGTGGA
The DNA here is from genome assembly GCA_917880005.1 of Nanger dama. Lineage (NCBI taxonomy): Eukaryota > Metazoa > Chordata > Mammalia > Artiodactyla > Bovidae > Nanger > Nanger dama. The sequence goes on along the minus strand of CAKJTW010000132.1, from coordinate 478,730 downwards.
AACAGTGACAGCCTTTATTTTGGGGGTTTCCAAAATCACTGCAGATGGTGATTCCAGTCATGAAATTAAAAGACGCTTACTCCTTGGAAGAAAAGTTATGACATCACTCTGCCAACGAAAGTCTGTATAGTCAAAACTATGGTTTTTCCAGTAGTCATGTACAAATGTGTGCAAATGCAGGACATAAACAAGGCTGAGAACTGAAGGACTGATGCTTTCAAATTGTGGTGCTGGAGAAGACTCTTGAGAGACCCTTGCACTACACAGAGATCAAACCAGTCATTCCTAAAGGAAATCAACCCCGAATATTCATTGGAAGGACTGATGCTGAAGCTCCAGTAGTTTGGCCAGCTGTTGCAAAGAGCCAACTCATTGGAAAAGACCCTGATGGTGGGCAAAACTGAGGGCAGGAGGAGAAGGGGGCGACGGAAGGTGGGATGGTTGGAGAGCATCACAAACTCAATGGACATGAGTTTGAGCAAACTCCAGGAGATGGTGAAGGACAGGGAAGTCTGGCATGCTGCAGTCCACGGGGTTGCAGAGTTAGACATGACTGAGCAACTGAACAGCAACAAAGGGTAAAGGAAACATACAGACCCTCCTTCCCTTTAGCATGCCCTCTCCTTCCTCCAAGCAGCTGTGAATTCCATGGATCTCCCAGGATTCTGAGTTGGGAAGAATATTTTAAAAGTTTTTTTTGATATGAGTAGAAATTCAGAATTTGAAAGGAAAAGAAGGGCACAGGTGTTTTAGGGCAGTGAAACTCTGGATAGTACTCTAATGGTGGATACACCTCTTAATACATTTGTCTAAACTCATAATGTCCAGCCCCTAGTGAACCCCAGAGTGAACCCAACTGTAAACTGTAGACTGTGGGTGCTAATGACAAGTCCTGTAGGCCCATCAACTGTAGCAAATGTGTACCCTCTGGTGTGGGATGGTGTTGATAGTAGGGGAGGCTTTGTGTATGTGTGGGGGCAAGAAATACATGGGAAATCTCTGTATCTTCTCAATTTTGCAGTGAACCTGAAACTGCTCTAAAAACTAAAGTCTATTTAAAAGAGAAAAAGGGTATAGAGTGATAAATGTTCCCAGTTCCCCTTCTTGAAGGCAACCAGTAGTACCAGTTTGTTTGGTTTTTTGTTTTTATTAAAGGCAAATGTCTGAACCCAGACTTAGCTCAATTTGCCTGCTTCTTGGACTGGATGCAGCAGGGGCTCAGCGAAAGGTGGTGTGTGTGTTTGGTGTGGATTTGTGTAGGGGTGTGTGTGGGCAGGGATGCTTCTCTATGCTTTTGCCTCCTGGGGCATTTAATCCAAAAGAAAATGCCCAACCCCTTCCCAGACGGAGTCACCCCTGGCTGGGGCCAAGAGAATGATCAGGAGCTCAGAAATGGAGAGGAACAAGAGGGTGGGCAGTGTCCCAGTGTCCTCCGCCGTGGAACAACTTCTGCCAGGAGAAGGAGGTACAGGATGGGTCCTCTCTCAGTGAACTCCCGTGTTCTGATTAAAATCTGACCTTAGTGGAGCACAAACAAAGGAAATGAAGACAGTCTCTTCATCTCGGTTTATGCTTGGGGGTGGGGAGGAGTTGGGAACAGGACTGACCTCAGGCGTCTTGTGATGTCAGCGCCCTAGCCCCCGCTCTGGGTCTCTGCCCTCAGCTTAATCCCTTAGCCACGGGCGCTGCAGTGCTCTCGCTTACTGCTGCAGAGAGGATGGCGGGGAAGATCTAGTGTGGGTGAAGGAAGGGGAGCCATTCACCCTTTTCATCCTAGATCTTACCTTTAGGAGTGTGGGTTTTAGGATATAACTCAGTTCCTTTTCTGTGTGACATGTCCCCCTCTGGGCCTTATGGTACCCAGGGGAAAAGGAATAGGAGCAAAGGAAGGACTCTCAATCCTAGCACTGTGGGGGGCAGGCAAGTGATGGGACTGAGGGCCACTGGGGTGGGGTGGGCAAGTGTGTGTACAACACATGTGGGTAGCCCTTCTAAATGGGGTGGGGACTGCTGCTCAGCCCCACCTGAGAGTTGTCACAGGGAAATTGAGTTCCATAGGATAAGCCGATGAGTAACCGATTCATTGAAGGTTGAACTTGGCAGTATAGGGAAAAAGAAAGGGCTTTCCCCCCTCCCCCCCACTGCCTTCCCCGCAAGATTTTGGTGTTTTTTGATGTGGCCCATTTTTAAAGTCTTTATTGAATTTGTTACAATAGTGCTTCTGTTTTATGATTTGGTTTTTTGGCCACGAACCATGTGGGATCTTAGCTCTCCAACCAGGAAATGAACCCACACCCCCTACATTGGAAGGCAGTCTTAACTGCTTACCCTACCCACCAGGGAAGTCCCAGGGCTTTTTATCGTCATCATTTTCGTGGTTTGATTTCCCTACCGTTGGTCAATACTTTGGATGAATAGGCCACATTCTGTGATTTCTGACCCACTTCCCAGGATAGGAACAGTTCCATCTTTAAATGGCAATTTCCTTTTATGTATTAAAAACTCCGGTCTTACATAGAATGGATAAACAACAAGGTTCTACCACATAGCACAGGGAACTATATTAGATATTCTGTGATTAAACCATAATACGAAAAAAATATGAAAAACAATGTATAGCTATATATAACTGACTCTCTTTGCTGCACAGCAGTAATTAACACAACATTGTAATTCAACTCTACTTCAATAAAAAAATTTTTTTGATTCCAGTCTCATTTAAATCCAAACTTTAATTACAAATAGGATTCCAAACTTCAGCCCACCTTCTGGTTCACATCTGATTCTCCCCTCTGCCTCTTCCAACTTCTCCATGCTCCCCTTGCCACCAGCAGCCAGCTCCTCTAGGGGTGGGGCCAAGGCTAGAAAGACAGATTTTAGGAGGCTTTCTTATCACTTGGTCTTCCTCTATGGTAGCCAAGAGGAAGGGGATACGCACCGTTGAAATCTGGCTATTGGAGTGTCTTGCAACTAGAAGGTGGATGTACTCAACTACTTACTGCTCTCAGTTTTGAGACTTCACGAATATCTGATAGCAAGTGACATTACAAATCTCACTTTCAGTCAAATTTCCAGATGCGTATATGAGAGCTCAAAATTATTCACCACTGCTGGATCCGATCAGGCCTGTCCATCACCCATGGGCTATCAGTTTGAAGGTTTTGGGTTAGAAGAGTTCTAAGGTCCCTTCCAGCCCTCATCATCTGTGAATTTATGCTTTTCCTAGATTTAGTAAGAGGCACTGGAAGTCATCGAAGCTTTTCCCCTTATAGGAAGGGTCCTTCCCCGGAAGGATTTCTGGGTCTCACCTGGATACCTCCAACAATCTGGAAAAGCAGGAGGTGAAGGGAAGGGCCAGCAGGTGGCAGGAGAGAATAGCACAAGTCCCAGCTTCCGTCCATCAGTTGTGACCGGGGGTCACTCTGAGCCCCCTCTTGTGTTCTTGCAGCTGGATGGGAGGTTGACACAGGACCCCAGGAACCTTTCCAGCACCAAGAATCTTGAAGCACATCTGGAAAAGTGATGTTTCTGTTGGTGGGGATAGGGTCTCAAAGCCCTAGGCGGTTGAAATCTGAGAAGTGCAAAGTACCAATACCATTTATTGGTTTTAAAAGAAAGTGTCTGTCAACCAGGACCTACTATATAGCACAGGGAGCTCTGTGTTATGTGGCAGCCTGGATGGGAAGGGAGTTTGGGGGAGAATGGATACATGCATATGTATGGCTGAATCCCTGTGCTGTCCACCTGAAACTACCACAACATTGTTAATTGGCTATACCCCAAAACAAAAAGTCATGGAATTAAAAAAATAAAAAGGAAGTGGTTGTCAAAACCTAAGGCTTATATTTGAAAACAAATTCTTATTTTAGAATCAGCCTCTCACTTACCTTCCCAGGCATAATGCACAAGTCTACAGAATCATTAAACTGCATAGAGTCAGAGCCTGCGGCAGTTACAAGGGACCTGAAAGGTCATTTAAACCAAACGCACTATTCTATGTCCTTTCCAACTACCTGTTAACAGAACTCCCCCAGGCTCTGCATGAATGCGTCCAGAGATGGGAAGCTCATGACCTTTCAAAGCCATCTGGCTATTAGAAAGTTACTTGATGGAGCCTCACAGTGGCTTCTACATCATTTGTCTTCTGGAGCCTACCTGGGCAAGTTGAATTCCTCTTCTTGAATTCCTGTAACAGCTTGAAAGGTTTGAAGACAGCAGTCAACTATACCCGTGACTCCTCCTAAACTTGTATTAGCAGGAAAAGCAAGCATCTGAGGACAGACAATGAATCTTCACATCTCCTGGGTCAAATTCCCTTCCTCCCAAGGAAAGAGCAGCTCCTCGACTGTGCACGGTCCTTGGCCAGGACCCTAGTCAGTAGCTCTTGATCACCTGAGTCTTTGACTTCCGTTATCAACTAAGCCCCCAACTCTTCCATACATCACATTGATTAGACTATTAGAACTTCGGGTTAGTTTTTTAGACCAGAGGACTGTAGATTTATTCCTTTCAAAAATTTTTTTACTGTAAAATGTAACAAACACTCAAAAGAATGCATTCATTTGCAAAGATAATATAAATACTGTGTTTCATCACCAAGGTCTTCCCAGCTGGCACTAGTGGTAAAAAACCCATTTGCCAATGCAAGAGACATAACGGACACGGGTTTGATCCCTGGGTCGGGAAGATCTCCTGGAGGAGGGCATGGCAACCCACTCCAGTACTCTAGCCTGGAGAATCCCATGAACAGAGGAGGCTGGTGGGCTACAGTCCATTGGATCGCAAAGAGACAGGACTGAATCAACACTCCATCTCCCAAGGTAAGAAATTACAAAGTATCCCCTACAGACCCTTTGTTCCTTTCCTTGATCATGTCCCCTCTTCCCTTCCAACTTTCCTGGCTTCTCTGAGGATCATTCCATTGCTTTTCTTCATGGTTTTTTTATCTCCTACGTGTATTCCCCAAACAATACACTGGTAAGTTCCACATATTTTCAACTATATATATATAGATGGAATCTTACTGTGATTTTTTTCTATGACTTGCTTCTTTCACTCAATATTACATGTTTAATTTTCCCTATTAAAGATATCTTGTTACAGTCCAGTTAATTCTGGCTTTAATTATTTCCTCTAACATAATCCCCTTTATAGATATTATCTACATATTTGTAAGTATTCTTTCTATATTATCATCCAAAAAATCTGGGGCAATATTGAATGGGTATGTCTCAGGGTAGTACCTTCAGCAAACTTCTAGAAACATACTTTTTGACTGAGATGAATCCATTATTTAATATTTTTGTGTATACTCACCCAGTAATGAATTCTTCTAGTTTTACTTTAATTCAGACTTTATTTTTCTACTTGCTCAGATGATTATCAAAAATGCCTTGCTACTATATATAAAATAAACAGTAATAACCTACTATGAAGCGCAGGAAGCTATATTCTAGAAAAGAATATATATATATATATGGCTGAATGACTTTGCTGTACACCTGAAACTAAAAACATTGTAAATCAACTATATCTTAGATCTTAGTTTAAAAAAAAAAAAACAAAACCTTGCTGGAAATCCAGATAAAATATATTTATGGCATTTTCCTGATCTACCAGTTCAGCAACCTCATAAAAATGTGTATTGGTTCCAAGTAATTGCTCTACTGCTTTCTAAATGGCATAAAACAGTCTTGATTTTTATGTTTTTATATGAGATTGAGAAATCTTTTATGCAGGTCACGAAGCAACAGTTAGAACTGGACACAGAACAACAGATTAGTTCCAAATAAGGAAAGGAGTACGTCAAGGCTGTATTTGTCACCTTGCTTATTTAACTTCTATGCAGAGTACATCATGAGAAACACTGGGCTGGATGAAGCACAAGCTGGAATCAAGATTGCCAGGGGAAATATCAATAACCTCAGATATGCAGATGACACCACCTTTATGGCAGAAAATGAAGAAGAACTAAAGAGCCTCTTGATGAAAGTGAAAGAGGAGAGTAAAAAAGTTGACTTAAAACTCAACATTCAGAAAACTTAAGATCATGGCATCTGGTCCCATCACTTCATGGCAAATAGATGGGGAAACAGTGGAAACAGTGACAGACTTTTCTGGGAGTGGGGGCTCCAAAATCATTACAGCCATAAATTAAAAGACTTGGAAGAAAAGTTATGACCAATCTAGGCAGCATATTTAAAAGCAGAGACATTACTTTGCCAACAAAGTTCCGTCTAGTCAAGGCTATGGTTTTTCCAGTAGTCATGTATGAATGTGAGAGTTGGACTATGAAGAAAGCTGAACACTGAAGATTTGATGCTTTTGAACTGTGGTGTTGGAGAAGACTCTTGAGAGTCCCTTGGACTACAAAGAGATCCAACCAGTCCATCCTAAAGGAAATTAGTCCTGAATATTCACTGGAAGGACTGATAGTGAAGCTGAAACTCCAATACTTTGGCCACCTGATGTGAAGAACTGACTCATTTGAAAAGACCCTGATGCTGGGAAAGATTGAAGGCAGGAGGAGAAGGGAACGACAGAGGATGAGATGGCTGGATGGCATCACCGACTTGATGGACATGGGTTTGGGTGAACTCTGGGAATTGGTGATGGACAAGGAGGCCTGGTGTGCTGCAGCCTGTGGGGGGTTGCAGAGTCGGACATGGTTGAGCAACCGAACTGAACTGAACTGTTGAGACTGGAGGGCAAGGTCACCAAGCCTCTATACTTGTAGGAAATTACCTTCAACTTTGAAAAACCAGAATTATGTTTTCTGATCTATTGCTTTCCATGATTTCTTGAAGTCCACAAACAGCACGAGGTGACCTCCCTTCACACGTTTTCTGTACCCGGAGTGCCTTTGACCTGGACCAGGAAGTTAGACTTGGAGAGACTCAGAGGCAGCTAATCCCCAGAGATAAAAAAGGCATGTTTACTGCAAAGAAGGAAAGAAGACAAAGCTCTTAAAGACTGGCTTCCGGAAAGTGGTAGGTGAAGTAATTTTAAGAAATTGGCAGTAGGAGAGGTATTAAGAATTTGAGGGTGAAAGGCCAAGGTTGAGATAGTCCCAGGGTAATGAAAAGCATGTTTTGCGGGGAGGGATCAGATTGCGGAAAGGAAGTGGCAGAGTTAAAATGATTTTGTAGCTGGTCCATTTAGCATAGAATGATAGCTTTCTTCACCAGTCAAGGGCCAGGAAAGGAGAGAAAGAAGACAGGACAGTTTGGGGCTGAGAGGCAAATTGAGATGAGTTAAGGCCGTTGGCAAGGACTCCTTCCAAAAGGCTGACACCATCCAAAAGGCTGACACTATCCAAAAGGCTCCAGAACCCAGGGAAAGGAAATCAGATGGCATGAAGATGGTGTGGCTGTGTGGGGGATTGGGGGAGATGGGACAGATGGTATGACTGGGGGTCTGAGGAGAGGTGAGTGGGTTGTGGTTATGGTAGGAAAGGGAAGCCAAAGAGGAGCCAGACGACTGGACGCACTCCAATGTGATGATATGATCCACAGAAGGGGTGCTTCTTGCTGCTAGGTTCACCCCAGGGAGTGACATCAGGAGGGTAGGAGCAGGCCCAGGTGAGGCCTCCCCAGGCAGGTGAGCATCATGGACTAGGTCAGGGCACATGGCCCATGTTAGGTGCCAGAGCCACTGGAGGTAAAGGGTAAAGGACAGAAATAGATGGCGTGAACTTCGGAGAAGGAGCAGAGGATGGTGATGGGCTTGGAGGCTGCTGTATGGGTGGAGGCCGAGTTCCCTACATGGCCATAGAGCGGGACGGGGAGTGGAAGAAGCCCCCAGGGAACAGGAGAGAGCCACTTTGGCTAAGAAGGAGGGCGAAGGAGAGGAAGGGTTTGAGAGTGAACGAAAATTCATTCTCGGAGGCACAGCCAGAAGGTCACACTTGTTGACAGCAGCTCTGGGAGTCAGGTTTTTAGGAGTCGGGGGACCCATAGGTGAGTTGCAGGCTGTGACAGTGGAGCTGGAGGGCTATTTTTCAAGGAATGCTCTGGATAGTATCGATGAAGGCATCAAAAGTTGGGAGGTCTGTGTGAGGACCAGGAGTGATGTTGCTAAAGCCTTAAACTCCCCTATGGGATAGTCCATGAATAGGATCTTCCTTCTAGAGATGTGGAAGCCCAGGGTAGATGTGAGCAAACACAACGAGGGCTCTGCACCCAAGGCCTGTCTGGGTCTTCATTCAATTTCATGTCCACAGAGCACCTGCCTCAATGGGTGGAGGTTATTATCAGGGAAGGTCACTCATTCAGCACAATTCCTTTTTCCAGAGCAGACAAAAATGTATGAGACCTTTAAAAACAGAGATGGGTGGGACTTCCCTGGCGGTCCAGTGGTTAGGACTTCGCCTTCCAGTGCAGGGGCAGGGTTCAATCTCTGATTTGGGAGCTAAGATCCCACATGCCTAGCAGCCCAAATACCAAAACAGAAGCAATGTTATAACAAATTCAATAGACTTTAGGGGGAAAAAAAATGGTCCACATAAAAAATTCAAATAGAAACGAGCACGCAAATACATGTTTATCTGATGTCTACAAATGTAATACTAGTTGCCATCCTTGTGCTTAGATATAGCATATAAACATTTCGTTTCAAACTCCTAAGTTAGCAATGCACATTGATGACTGAGAAATCACACCCAGCTGCAAACTATTTGAGTTAATCAAAGCCAAATAGCATCTGAATCATGCCTGAATTGCTATTTGAGCTCCAGAGTCCTGAGTGTGCTGGCAAGACCCCCAGTCTTGCTTACTTTTATCATCAGAGGCCACCACTGATCCAGTTGTCTTTCATCTGTCATTACCAAAGGTAAAAACTGACTACCAAACCCCAGGGCCTTTATATGCAATGACCCAGCCCCAGCCCCATCTCTGGGGGCTTCCTAGATGCTGCTAGTGGTAAAGAATCTGCTTGGCATTGCAGGAGACACAAGAGACACAGATTTGACGCCTGGATTGGGAAGATCTTCTAGAGTAGGAAATGACTACCCACTCCAGTATTCTTGCCTGGAAAATCCCATGGACAGAAGAGCCTGGTGGGCTACAGTCCAGAAGGTCACAAAGAGAGACACCACTGAAGTGACTTGGTATGCGCCCATCCCCATCTTTGGTTTCTTTTTAAAATTTTTTCCTTTTTTTCTTTTTAAATCTCGTGCTTTATTTTTCTCCATAGAACTTACCACCACGTGCCACAATATCCAATTTTTGTATCTGCTTGTTGGGCTCCATTCCACATAGTTGCCATACAGTCAAGGGTTTTTGTTAACTCTGTATCCTAATATCTAGAACAGTGCCTGACTCCTCATGGCCTCCCAGTACGTATGTGCTTAATGAATGACATTTCTGAAAATGAAGAAAACACTTCACTTTGTAAAAACAACTTCCAAAGTTTACACAGCCAAATATATATTTAATGGGTTTATATTCAATTAAATGGGCTTCTCTGGCGGCTCACTCGCTGAAGAATTCGCCTGCAATGCAGGAGACCCATGTTGGATTCCTGGGTCAGAAAGATCCCTTGGAGTATGAAACAGTATCTCACTCCAATATTCTTGCCTGGGAAATCCCATGGACAGAGGAGCCTGGTGGGCTACAGTCCATGGAGTCACAAGAGTCAGACATGACTTAGCAATTAAGCCACTGCCACCAGCATGTTTAATTAAATACATTTATTTAATGTGAGATGGACTAGAGTTTCCAAAAAAGAGAACAAGGGCTTGGTTGATTTTTCAATGGCCATGTTCCTGAAATGATGAAGGAATAAAGCTGGAAAGTAACTTAGAGATCAGCCAGAACAGAGATATGCCCTGATCGGATTATTCAGGGCAGAGACTGGACTAGAATCAGGGTCCTAGGCTTATACTTACTTTTTCTGCAACCCACCCCCCACCCCACCCCACCCCACCCCACAGTGAGGCGAGGATGTGACGTGTATCTTAGCAGAGAAAGGCTCACCATGAAACCAGTGTTGTGTAGGGTCAGCTCACTTGCACAGAGCCCCTTCCAAGGTCTGTGTCAATTTTTGCATTTGTAAGGTTATGTTCTTCCTAAAGAGGCCCTCCTGGCAAATGGTATCAGCTTCAGACTGCCTCAAACTGAGATCTACCAGTTGTAGGCACAGACAGAATGGCCTACGCTCATCCCCCCACACCTCCCTGGTATACACATCCATACATGATTGAACTGCCTTCCAGGCTTACCAGGCCCTACACGTGGAGAACAATACAAGATTCCCAACCACAGCTTAGAAAGGACCTACAAGGACTTGAATGAAGAGGTTGAAAATAGGCCTTTGGTGTGGGGGGGCGGGGGGCGGGGCAGAACTCTCTCTTCTTCCCAGAGGAAAGGGTGACACCTTTGGCATTGCTGGAGAGATCCAGGAAGGGACAGGTCCTGACTAGTGCTGGGATTAAAACAGGGGAGAACTGGGCAGGGTACAACTTATAAAAGAATGATGTAGTCCTCAGGATATGACATAAACTGGTGAGAACCACTGAGGCCCAAGGTGCTGGAAGATTCAATGTCCAGGAGACCTTGAGCCTCATTATATACTCATTGCAGTATATTAGCATATGCTAAGTGGCACACCCAAGGGCGCTATGACAGTTCCAAGACTGACAATAGAAGGCCAAAAGTGGGTGGTGGCCCAGTTCCTGGGGATCCTCGTCCCTTCTGCAAGGTGGTTGGAGTAATCCTCCCACTTGTTAGCCTATGAAATTACCCAGCCCATAAAAACTAACCACCCTGTGCTTTGGGGCCATTCTCACGTTTTGAGATGGCCCATGCTCAGATGGAGCATGTATATCTAGCTTAATAAATCTTTTTACATACAAATTTGCTAGGTCTACAGTAAGTGATAAGTGTTACATAATGGTGAAATATCCAATATATGTTGGGAGGGCTTCCCTCGTGGCTTAAGTCATTAGGATTCTGCCTGCCAATGTAGGAGACAGATTCGGTACCTGGTCAGGGAATTAAGATCCCACAGGCCTCGGAGCAGCTAAGCTTACGCACTCACAACTATTGATCCTGTGCCCTGGAGCCCAAGAACCACAACTACGGAGCCATGTGCCACAGCTACTGAATCCCAAGCACCTAGAGCCTGTGCTCTGCAACAAGAGAAGCCTCCACACTGAGGAACCCTCATAATGCAACTGGAGAGTAGCCCCTGCTCGCCCCAACTAGAGAAGAGCCTGCACAGCAGCAAGGACCCAGAACAGCCTGAAATAAATAAATAAAATTATTTCTTAGATTTATAAATATATATTGGTAGATATTGGCTAGTTCCTCTCCAAAGACATTGTATGGTTTTTGTGGCTTTTCTGTCCTTTTCTATGAAAAGGACTAACTTTTGGAGCCTCTCTCTTCTATCTTCCACCCATCCTGTTGTTTCTGCCAAAAATTATTACCAACTGAAATCTCTTTTTCCTTGAGGGTATTAATCGCCCAGTTGTGTCCAACTCTTTGCAACTCCGTGAACTTTAGCCCACCAGGCTCCTTTGTCCACAGAATTCTCCAGGCAAGCATACAGGAGTGGGTTGTCATTTCCATTTCTCCCTCTAATTATCCCTAAGATGTAAAAAAAAAAAGAAAAAGAAACTAACAAGCATAATATACAACTGCATTTTGAGTTGGAGGTTTAGCCACACTGAAAGTAATTACTCTAAACTACCTAAAACACAGTAATTTGACTGTATACCCTTAGTGGGACATACCTTAGAATAAAAAGAACTCACTTCATGGCAAGCAGAAGGGGAAAAAGTGGAAGCAGTGACAGAATTTATTTTCTTGGGCTCCAAACGACTGTGGACAGTGACTGCAGCCATGAAATTAAAAGACGCTTGCTCCTTGGAAGGAAAGCTATGACAAACTTAGACAGTATATTAAAAAGCAGAGACATCACTTGGCTGACAAAAGTCCATACAGTTAAAGCTATACGGAATGGCTACCCAATTCCAATATTCTTGCCTAGAGAATCTCCATGGACAGAGGAGACTGGTGGGCTACAGTCCGTGGGGGTCTCAGAGTCGGACAGGACTGAAGTGACTTAGCACAGCACAGCACAGCACACCACAATCCAATATATAAATAAAGAGTGCTTGTGAGGCTCAAATGTCTGAGAAAATACATACGAAAGAGCCTGTATGTAGAAAATGATATGCAAATGTAAGGCAAGATTGTTTTTATTTTCAAACCCTTCTCCTAAATGGAATTTTTCTTGGCCCCAAGCCATAAGAATATAGGGGAAACGAGTATGATGGGATTACTCAAGCCTAAGAGAAGTCTCTCTTTGATTTTCTGCAGCCGCATACCACTGAACTTGCTGACCCAGGGATCTTGATATCTGTGTCCTAGGGTGGACTGCCTGGACCAGTCCATCAACCGCCGGCAGGGAGAGAGGTCTGGAGGGAGGAAAGGAAGGAGAGGTTGGGGATGGGATCTTGTCCAAGTGATGAAGTGTTATGAGTCAGAGTTGGCTGGAACCGGGCATCAACACTAGGTTGGCCACCCAAATGCCAGCTGGGTTGTCTGGCTCCAGTCCTGTGCCAACATCCCATGTCTCTGGGCACATTTTGGAGGGCATTTTGGGAAGCCAGGCAGCTGCCCACCTGACACAGAGAGCCCCACTTCTCCTCTGGGTCTGTGGGAATGCTAAGGTGGGCAGGTGAGTCTGAGCGGGCCTTCATGGGTCTTGAAGCACCCGCTGCCCCAGCCCTGAATCTCACCCTGTCCAGTGAGGTACATGGTTGGAACTTCCTGGACCGAATGGAGTACATCGAAGAGAAAACCTGGGTGGCCCAAGGGGGTGTGTGGAGGCCACCGTACTGTGGGCAGGAGGCGGGGCCCTCAACCAGTCACGCTTCTTCCTGGCCTGGTCACTTACTCCTCCCTGGGCCCCAGGGACTCTCGGTCTTGAGTCGGGCCCAGAAACCTTTTGTGAAATCTTCTCAGTGACTCTGATGATCACACAGGTTAGAAACTGTGCACTTGAGGCTACACTAGTGGTCCAGTGACTGACTCCACGCTCCTAATGGAGTCAGGGGCCCAGGTTCAATCCTTAGTCAGGGAACTAGATTTCATACGCAGCAGCTAGCATTTCGCATGCCACAATTAAAGATCCCACACGCCAAAACCTAAAAAAAAAAAAAAAAAAAAGATCTCATGTGCTTGGATCAGGAAGATCCCCTGGAAGGGAAATGGCAACCCACTCCAGCATTCTTGCCTTGGAAATTGGACAGAGGAGGCTGGCATGCTGCAGTCCATGAGGTCGCAAAAGCGTTGGACATGATTTAGCGACTAAACAACAAAGACAAGCCATGTGCCACAGCTAAGACTTCACATGGCGAAACTAAAAATCTCCCATGCCACGATGAAGGTCAGAGATCCCAAGTTTTGCAACTAAGACCTGGCACAGCCAAATAAATACATAAATGTTTTTTTAAAAGAGAAAGAAACCACATACTCCTCCAAATGGTCACTAAATCATCTCACTTTGGTTTTTGGAGTCTGTTTCTGCCTAATATTCTGCTTTTCTCTGAACTGTGTTCATTTAATCAAAAAAACACACAACCACCCATATATATGGGAAGTGCATATTCAAGTAGGGGAAGAAAGGAAAAACTGACATTTCTTGAGGAGGTCGTCTATACTGGGTGCTTGACTGAGGTCACCTCTGTGTGGCCTGCCGGAAGACAGCTGGAGACTATAGATGAACTTTCAAGTAACTTGCTTTTCTCCCTTTTCCTGACTGTGAAATGCTAGGGCCACTCTGCTGGGGGGCTCCTCACACTCTAAGAGAGGGAAATGAGATGGGAACTTACATTTGTTTTTTGGCTTTTTTGTTTACATTTAACTTTTTAAAGCTAAAACAATGTATAAAAGGAATATCTGTGTGTGTTTTTAAAGTCTGTAAATGAAAAATAGCGAGTTCACCTCTCACCACATTCTAAAAATTGTCCCCCTACCCATCACCCACATAACCACCTTTAGTCTTTTCTTTTAGCCTTTATTTCTATAATATGAAGATTACATGTTTATACTGCTTTCTCTCCGTTTTAGACATAGTAATTTTTCTGTTATGATAATATATGAATATGAGCTTTCTTCCCACCACCTACCTGTTGTCTCCCCATTCTCTCCATATAGATGAATCACTGTTTTTTATTTTATGGCAGTAATCAGGATTTACATCATTAAGGCTTTATAAATCTTGTTTATGACAAAGTCAAGCGGCACACGGCAATTGCATTGTTTTTCCAATATAGGTTTGTTTTTTTTTTCCTGGAGTTAATAATTGCTCTTCTTTTACTAGCATAATTTTCCATACGTCCTTCCTTTTTATTTGACTCTGCTGGGTCTCAGTTGCGGCACGTGGGATCTAGTTCCCTGACTAGGGACTGGACCTGGGCCCCCTGCACTGGGAGTCTTAACCACTGGGCCCCCCAGGAAGTCCTCCCATGCTTCTAAGAGCTCCATCGTATAATCAACAGTATCGTTGATGTTATTGAATCTAGGTATTTTCTAGACAGCTCCTTTTCAGAGCCCTTCATCCTTCTACAGTCTGGACAGGACACTCCCTAGGTGTGCTGTTAAAGTATCCTTTTAGATGTCTTTTCACTACTCCTCTGAGTTGCAACTTCATTTCTGGGAACTTGTGACTGATTCTGTCTGAGTTTACCTTTTGTTTTGCTGATACCTATTCTCCTATAGTTTCCCAAGACAATGTGAATGGAACTGAACTTTCTGTGCCTTTGTGTGTTTAGAAAAAATTTCTGCTTTCACACTTGGCTGATCTATTAACTGGGTACAGAAACACAGGCTGAAAATAATTTTATGTGATAATTTTAAGATATCAATACATTTGATCAGGAGAAGTCGAATGTCATTCTTATTCCTTTGTGTGTAATTTTTTTTTTTACTTTATTCTGTCTCTAGAAGCTTTAAAATTCTTCAATTTATGCTTGGCGTTCTGGAATTTTTTGATCAAAGATCTAGGTTTACGTCTTTCAAAATTTTTTGTTCTTGTCCCTTGGCAGGTTCTTTTAATCCTGTGAATATGCTCCTTAATTCTTGGAACATTTTCTATATTTTTTATTTGATAATTTCTTCTTTTTCATTTTCTCTCTCTCTTTCTGGAATTTCTGTTAGTCTTTGAACCTCTTAGGTTGATCCCCTGATTTTCTTATCTTTTCTCTCTTATTTCTATGTTCTATTTTCTGGGGAATGTCCTCAATATTATCTTCTAACCCTTTAATTGAATGTTTTATTTTATTTATTTCCAAGAGTTCATTCCTGTTAAATAATCATTCCTTTCTCATAACACCTTGTTCTTGTTTTATGGCCTGTCATGTTTCTATGAACATATGAGATTGGTTGTTCATATTTAACAATGAAAAACTACAAAAGTTGATTGGAAACGCTGTGTTGCTTATCACTTTAAAGTGACTGGCTTGAAACTTGCCATTTCTTTGGAAGATTGCTCCCTCTGAATATTAGTATCTGGAGGCTCTTTTCTCGAGGACTGTTCAGTTTCTCTAAAGAATCCTGTTTTCGTGTGTGTGTGTGTGTGTGTGTGTGTGTGTGTGTGTGTGTGTGTGTGTGTGTGTGTGTGTGTGTGTGTGTGTGTGTGTATGCTCAGTCATGTTCAACTCTCTGTGACCCCATGGACTCTAGCCCACCAGATTCCTCTGTGCTTGGAATTTTCCAGACAAAAATACTGGGGTGGGTTGCCATTTCCTACTGCAGGAGATCTTCCGAACCCAGGGATCGAACCCACATCACTTATATCTCCTGCACTGGCAGGCGAATTCTTCACCACTCTTCCACCTGGAGAAAAGATTCCCATCAGACTGTCAATTGATACTTCCTTTTCAGCCCTGAATCTCACCCCTACAATTTGGTGCCTGGAGTCCCCAAGTTCATAACCTCTTCTGTTCTCTTTCTCCTAAGAATAAATCCTATCTCATGCCTAAGGAGTAAGAATCTGGCTGCTCGTGTTCTGAATGTAGGCAGGTTTTCTGCTTATGTCCCCCTTTTCCTCCCATATTTCAACTTACCCTCCTTCAAGTTCTGAGCTTTTCCAGGGTCTATGAAAAGAACTGGCTCTTTTCTCATAGATTCCCAGCTAGAACATTTCTCCTCCTCCTTGGTTGCTAAAAGTTACCACACCTCTCAGCATCCAGGCTTCCTCTTCTCCTGCAAGATCCATTCAGTCTCCCACTTCCGCTGCTTCTTCCTCTGAAGACCTCTCACACTTCCATGCTTTCTTTCCCCTTCTCTGTATTACCACCAGCACTAATCTCAGCTGCTCCTTCCTGGGTCTGCCAGGGTCCTGTCATGGCCTCCCAGCAGCCAAGTGCTTGTGATAAAGGACAGCAGCCCCAAAAGAAGGCAGTTGGGGTCATCCTTGTTCAGTCCCAGGCTCCTTAGACCCACCTTCCTTCCCTCCTCAGCCCACCTCAGCACTCATTTTCTCCACCTCTGATACCCCGAGGGACTCAGACCATGAGGTTTTTCATGGCAGTGGCGGAGGGGAAGGAGGGGTAGAATGTGTAATTGGGAAGCAGGAGGGAGGCAGCCCCCTGGCACCGACACTAATTGCTCCCTTAAGGAGCAGAGCTGTGGGTTCCATTTTGGCCCAATTCAGAGGATACCGCCCTCTGGGGAGCAGTCTGGGCTGAAAGTTCAGATTATTTTGCAACTTTTGCAGCAAACATCCACTCAGAACACATGATGTCACCAAAGATGGCTTGATTAGCCTGTTGGGTGCTGGCAGCAAAGACATCCCACTCCCACGTCCAGCATGTCTTCCCTCAGTAGGGAGACAAAAACATTCATTTCAAAGCAGGAATGGAGCTTCCGAAGGGAGTTGGCCCAGTGTCTTCTGCGTGTGTGTGTGTGTGTGTGTGTGTGTGTGTGTGTGTGTGTGAGACAGAGAGAGAGAGTGATTGAGAGAGAGAGAGAGAAAGAGAGAGAGACCCAGAAACCACAGATGGGAAACAAACCCCACACAGGGGCTGTGAAAGGCACTGATGAACAATCTCTGCAGCCGTAACCACAGCCAGTTCAGGAAGCTTTCCCCCAGGCCAGCTCAGCCCAGGCTCTTTACTGTTGACCCAGAAAGTGAAGGGGCCCCTGGCTAATATTTCTCCTGCTCCCCTAATGCCTTATTCTTTGAGAACCCAGCATGGAGCCCCAGGAATCTGCGAGGGGAATGTGAACTCTTCATGTCCACACATTTTGGAGCTTTGCAGGTGGTGTGAGTGGTAACGAATCCGCCTGCCAATGCAGACGATGCAAGAGATGCAGGTTCTATCCCTGTGTCCAGAAGATCCCCTGGAGGAGGAAATGGCAACCTGCTCCAGTATTCTTGCCTGGGAAACCCCTAGTGCAGAGGAGCATGGACACACATTCCCCTTTCTCCCTTCCTTCACTCCTTCTCTTTTTCCTTTGATTCTTTCCTCATTCTGTATATTCCTCTTTATCCTTTTTCTTTGCCTCATCTTCTTCTTCTCATCTCCTTCTCATGTTAAACTAGTAACATCTAACATTTATTTATCTGTGAGGAGGGGCCAGCCTCTCATTTGGCTAAACACTTTATGGGTAGTGTGTCATTTAACAAAAATATTTTTCTTTAAATGTTTTACAAGAGTAATTCTTGCTTGTTATAAAAAAAAAAAGAAAAAAGAAAGAAAGCACAGGTGAACTAAAACCAAACAAAAAACAACAAAAACTTAAAGTTCCCCTCCATAATCACGTCTTTGACATGGTGGTGTATGTTCTCCCAGGTTTTGCTGTAAGAAAGTGCGTGTGTATGTGTGTGCACACACAGTCATGTCTGACTTTTCACAACCCCATGGACTGTAGCCCACCAAGCTCCTCTGTCCTTTGATTCTCTAGGGAAGAATACTGGACTGGTTTGCCATTTCCTCTTCCAGGGGACCTTCCCAACCCGGATTTGATTGAATCCTCATCTCTTGTGTCTCCTGCATTGCCAGATGGATTCTTTACTATTTGTGACACGTGAGAAGCCCACTGTAAGAATGAACCCTTCCAGATCTACTAGGAGATTCTTTAGAAGTGAGGAGTCTGCAGCTGAAGCTCGGCCTTGAGGGAATCACAACCCCTTGGCTTTCTACTGGGGGCTCAGTATCCCCAGGATGTACCTGCATCTCAGGAAGAGGCCTGGCCCTGCCTGTTGGTACCACACCCAGGTCGAGAGACCAGATATTCTCTCAAGAAAGCTCCAGCCTTTTCCTTTAGCCACCATTCCGAGGATCAAACCCAGATTCCTGGCGTGGCCACACACCTCCTCTGATCCCCTTGAGCCACCCTGACTTCTTGGCTTTCGCTCTTTCTGCCAAGCCCTTGGCAACAGCAGGGCTCCTGTGTTCCCTCCACCTGCACCAACAGGCGGAAAGTGCTGGCCCAGCACTGTGTCCACGTGCTCACCATCCTCTGCCAGGCCCAGGTGCACCATGGACCAAGTGCCCCCGGGAGGCTCCTCTTTGGGTGGCTCGGGGCTGTCTGTTCCCTGGCGTGCTACAGCCAAGTTTCCATGGCCCTGCGTGCGGGGCCCAGGGGCCAGGCCTGTGGGTGTGGGCAGCCTTGGGTTCCACGTGGGTTCTGGACAGGAAGAGCTTTCATGTGGATGCCAGCTGGACTCCTGAGCCCTGGCGGGGCCCGGAGGAGGGAGAGCTGCAGCGAGAAAAACACTTTGTGTTTGGGAGTCGATTGGTGAGAAGGAGGGATGGAGAGGCAAAGCATTTGTCCAGGCTGAGAGGACAGAGACCAGTGGGAAATGAGAGCCTCTTCCACTGAAGAAGTGGCCTTGGCAGAGACGCGGGGAAGGAACATCTCCCGGGTGGGGATTTTCAAGCCTGCCTTTGCAGTCTCCTTCTCGCTGAGCCTAATCAGGTCAAGCGTACAGCTCCTGCTGCCAGACAGGGTGGCATTGTTTCAATCCCCTACTCACACCCCTTCTCCCCTCCGCTGAGAACCGAGTTCTGACAAAGGAGGCCCTGAGGAACGGGCCTGGGAGAGCAGAGCCCAAGGTCTGGGGAGGCGGGTCACTCCCTCGGTCTCCCTCCTCCCTACCGCTGGTTATTTTTCTCCCCCGGGGACTTAAGGAGGAAAACAAGGCTGCCTCTGGAAGACCTGAAGACTGTTTTTGTTGACATAAAGGCGTTTTCTGAGCAAACTGCTCCCTGAAAGGTCAGCCCTCATCCCAGGCAGCCTGGGACTCAGGGCAGGTTTGGGAGGTGTGGGGAGAGAGGAAACCGCGGGCCACTTGGGGTCAGATGACTTCACCGGAGTGGGGAGGGGAGCTTCCTGGAGACGAGGCCCTGGGAGACTCTCGAGGCTCCTTAAAACTTAAATAAGGCTTGTTTATCTGTCTTCCAGAATACCCTGCAGCATGGCAGAGAGGCCAGAGCTGTGGGCAGGATGCAAGTGACATCTGGGCCTGTGTCCACTGCCTCTGGCTTCACCTCTCGGGGCCTCAGTTTGCATGAGGGCACCAAGTTGAAAAACCTTGAGGGACTTCCCTGGTGGTCCAGTGGCTAAGACTCTATGCTCCAAATGCAGGGGCTCTGGGTTTGATTCCTGGTCAGGGAACTAGAGCCCACATGCCACCACTAAAGATCCTGCTTGCTGCAACGAAGACCCAGCACAGCCAAATAAATAAATAAAAGCAAATATTAAAAAGAAGAAGAAGAACTTTGAGATCCCCTCAACCCAAACATTCTAAGTGTTCAGCGAAAGTTTTCTGAGCGTACACCCTTATGCCTGGCATAAAGCTAAACCCAAGGTCCCAGGAAAAGTGATCAAGAGACCTGGTTTGCCTGGGATTCTCTCAGTTTTAGTACTGAACACTTGGAGGCTTGGTCAGGCTAGCCCCACTCTTCAAGCAGCTCATGATCTGGAAACAATGACAGTTGTATAATAGCATGTGACGAGGGGCCAAAGGAAGGACACACAAAGGCACGCACCTTGGCGGAGGCACAGGCTAGCTCTTAGGACCAGAGCTGGGAAATTTTACCATGATGACGTCTGTGAGCTATTAGGAGCTATGGGTGGACTTCTTTTCTTAATCAACTGTATTGAGGTATAATTTATACACAACACAATGTACATACTTCAATGTACAGTTCAACCAGTTTTAACAAATATATATATATCTTTAACATATATATATATAATCTATATATCCATATATTTATATATCCATGTCTATATCCATATATATATATATGGGCTTTCTTGATGGCTCAGCAGGTAAAGAATCTGCCTGCAGTGCAGGAAACACAGGAGACTTGGGATGGATCCCTAGATCAGGAAGATCCTCTGAGGAGGGCATGGCAACCCACTGCAGTATTCTTGCCTGGAGAATCCCAGAGACAGAGAAACCTGGTGGGCTATATCAATATAGTAAGTCTTAGTCACTTAGTTGTGTCCAGCTCTTTTGCGACCCCACGGACTGTAGCCCACCAGGCTCCTCTGTGGGATTCTCCAGGCAAGAATACTGGAGTGGGCAGCCATTCCCTTCTCCAGGGGGTCTTTCCAACCTAGGAATCAAACCTGAGTCTCCTGCATTGCAGGCAAATTCTTTACCATCTGAGCCACAAGGGAAGCCCTATCCATATATAAATCCATGTAACTGTTACACCTGTCAGATATTTACATCGTTTCAGAAATTTCCCTGGTGCTCCTTTGCAGTCAATCCCATTCTTTTCCTTCCCATCTCAGGTAAGCATTTACCTGACTCCTAACCACAGATTAGTTTTACCTGTTCTAGAACTCTGTGTAAAAGGAGTCACTCCCTTTATTGTTTTTATTTGGGGGCTGTGCTGTGCAACATGTGGGATCTCAGTTCCCCGACCAGGGGTTGAACCTGCTTCTGCTGCAGTGGAGTGCTCAGAGTCTTAACCACTGGACTGCCAGCAAAGTCCCAGGAGTCACACTCTTTAGAGTCTGACTTCTTTGTTCAACATCATGTTTTTGAGCTTCACGCAATGAATATACCACAATTTGTTTATCTACTTACTAACTGATGAACATCTGAGTCCTTCCTAGTTTTTTTGTCATGAGGAATAATGCCATTATGAATATTACATACAAGTCTTTATGTCTCTTGGGTAAATACCTACAAGTGGAACTGCCAGATCATTTGTTAAGTACATGTTCCTATCTATAGACATTCTCCCAACTTCTCCAAAGTGGTTGTACTATTTTACATTCACACCATCAACATCTGAGAGTCCCAGGTGCTACACAACCAACATTTGGTTTTGTAAGTCTAAAAATTTTTAGCCATTCTAACAATATCTCATCATAGTTTAATTTGTATTTCTCTGCCTAGTGAAGTTGAGTACTTTTCATGTACATCCATGTCACTCATCTATCTTATTTTGCAAAATGTCTGTTCCAGTCTTTTATCCCTTTCAAACCAGGCTGTAAGTCTTTAAAAATTTAATTATAGAGTTATTTATATATCCTGAGTGCAAATCCTTTGTCTGATAAATCTATTGCAAATATTATCTCCTGATCTGTGGTTTGCCTTTTTATTTTATTTTTTAAGGTTTATTTTGAAGAAGGCAGGGCTTTAATTTTTATATTAAGAAATCTTTGCTTACCACAAGGTCATGAAAATTATTGCTCATGTTTTCTTTTAGAAGTTTTATAGATTTAGTTCCAACATTTAGCTTTGTGGTCAATATCAGATAAATTTTTGTGGAAAAAAATCATTTGTTGAAAAGACTTTATTTATTACAATTCTTTGGTGCCTTTGAGGAAAAGCAATTAATAATATGTAAGTGGCTCTATTTCTGCATTCTCTATTTGGTTCATTTAATGTATATATTTATCTTTATACCGTTATCAGACTGTCTTGATTACTGTTACTTTAGTCGTGAAATCAAGACTACAACTTCTCTCTCCTTTAAAATTCTGTTGGTTTTTTAGGTCCTTTGCAATTTATACACACATTTTTTTAGCATCAGTGTGTCAATTTCTACCAAAACATGTGCTGGAATTGTGTTGAGAATGTATAGAATCTATAGAATCAGAGGGAGAATGGACATCTTAATAATACTGAGTCTTCTTATATATAAACATAATATATATATCCACTTGTAAAGACCCTATAAAATTTCTCTCAGCAATGTTTTGTAATTTTCAGCATAAATATACATCTTTTGTACATTTATCCAGGTGTATTTTATGACTTTATACTATTACTGGATCATTTAAAAATTTTTATTTTTCCAATTATTTTGCTCCTAGTTATAGATATGCAATGACTATATATTGGCCTTCTATGTTTTGACATTGATAAATCCAATTATTAATAATTGTTTTCATTTGATTCCTTAGGATTTTCTACATAAGCAACCATGCTGTTTATGAATAAAGACAACTTTTACATTTTTTGTTTCCAGTATTTATCTTTTTATTTGAATAGAGGTGTAAGTCCTCTAACTTCACAGACCTCAACCTCTGAACTCTGTCTCTTAGACATTTTTTAGAGCTTGACTTTAGTTTTTTGTTTTTAGGGTGGAACTATGATAGGCCTTAGGCTTCCCTGGTGGCTTAGATGGTAAAGAATCTGTCTGCAGTGCAGAAGACCTGGGTTCAATCCCGCATTAGGAAGTTTCCTGGAGGAGATCTCCAGTTAAGGCCTTGCCCTCTGGTGATCTAATCCTGCTGGAACCTGAGGAGACAAACAGATGCGTTTAATTCCTTTGGGTCAGCGTTACCTCCTGGCAGTTCATAAATAGGTAACAAATTTCTCTCTTTGAGACTATCTTGCATTACTCCTACATGTCAAATTCACTAATTAGACCATGAGTAAACCATACTGGCCATATTAGGGAGATAAGCTTCTTATTGATAAACTCCATTTACTTCTTATTCCCATACATCCCTCCCTTTCTCCCGAGCTGCTCCTTTTCTCAACTATCTGCTCGTGCCTTTCTCATTCTGTATGTGTTTTTCCACTCTCTATTTCTTTTTAGGTTAATTTTTATTTTGCTTTACAATCTTGTGTTAGTTTCTGCTGTCCAGCAAAGTGAATCAGCTATGCGTCCATATACATCCCCTCTCTTTTGGATTTCCTTTCCACTTAGGTCACCACGGAGCACTGAGGGGAGCTCGCTGTGCTATACGGGAGGTTCTCATTAGTTATCTGTCTTATGCGTAGTAGTATATACATTTGGGCTCCCCTGGTGGCTCAGACAGTAAAGAATCCACCAGCAATGCGGAAGACCTGGGTTTGATCTCTGGGTTGGGAAGATCCCCTGAAGGAGGAAGTGGCAACCCACTCTAGTATTCTTCCCTGGAGAATCCCCACAGACAGAGGAGACTGGCAGGGAGTTATAGTCCAGGGAGTTGCAAAGAGTCGGACACGACTGAGCGACTAAGCACATCACAGTATATATAATGATATGTCAATCTCAGTCTCCCAATTCATCCAAACCCCACCTTCCATCCCCGGGATCTATATGTCTCTTCTCTATGTCTGTGTCTGTTTCTGTTTTGCAAATAAATTCATCTGTATCATTTTTCTAGATTCCACATATAAGCAATATTATATGATATTTGTTTTTCTCTTTCTGACACTTTATTCTGTATGACAGTCTCTAGATTCTCTATTTCTTATTAAATATTTTTTTCTTGGGTCAGATGAATTTGTATATATCTTTGTGTAAATCAATTTCTATGTACTTATATAAATACATTCATATACATATATATGATTTACACACCTGATGGGAGATGTTTGTGCTTCTGTTAGTGAGAACCTGTGTGGCATAATTTCTGAGGAATGAAGCTGGCAAAGTGATGTTGGAGAACATCCAAAGGCAGAGAACTATTATTTACTAAGCAGTGACTCTGAGTCAAGGCACTAAAATAGACCCTTTACATATAAAGTTCATTTAAACCTCATTACTACTCTGTGAAGTAAGTATTCGTAATACTTATTTTTCAAATGGAAAGCTGGAGCTCAATGAGGTAAATTTAACTTCCCCCAAGGTGCAGCTGGCAATCAGCAGAGCAAGGATTCAAAGCAATATCTCTCTGGCTCAAAACTGGGTTCTTTTCACTAAACAATACTTTCTCCCTAGAAAGATGCCTCAAGGACTTCCCTGGTGGCTCAATGGTAGAGAATCCACCTGCCAATGCAGGCGACACAGGTTCAATCCCTGATCCAGAAAAATCTCACGTGCCCCTGGAGCAGCTAAGCATGTGTGCCACAAATCCTGAGCCTGCACTCTAGAGCCTGGGAGCCACAGCTCCAGGAGCCCACATGCTGCAACTACTGAAGCCCTCGCAGCCTGGAGCCTGTGCCCCGCAAGAGAAGCCACCGCAAGGGGGAGGTCCACGCGCCGCAACGAGTCAGCAGCCCCCACTCTCGGCAACTAGAGAAGGGCCCATATAGCAACGAAGACCCAGCACAGCCAAAACTATAAATAAATAATTTTTTTAACTTAGGAAGATATCTTAAGTGATCAAAGGGCATATATGCTTCTCTGACCCCTGGGGATGGAATGAAGGGAAGAAGATGTACAGGGAATAGACCTGTGGTCCAGCACTGCCCTGATGGAAATGGTCAGAATTTAGGAGTCCTTTCTGATAATCTCCCACTGGAACCTGAGTGATCTTTGAGGGTTTGTGATTAGACACAGGAGAGCAAGGAGGGTGGGGAGAACTTAGCTGAGGAAATCAGAGATTTAAGTAATGGAAAACTGCAGAAAAGGAATCATAGGACTCACAAGGAAATGGGTCCAAAATCTAAGAGGAGAAGGGATTTAGGATGAGGTCAGAAGCAGAACAGAACCTCGGGTGACCAAAAGGTCATCCGATACTGAAATTTACAGGAATCCACTGGGGCGGGATTAATGGAGCAGGCAGACAGCCTTCCCAGAAGTCACTCACACGTGGACAGGAACTGGGTGAGTGCAACCAGTCTTTCCTGGTCTCAGCAAAGATGCCAGTATCATTTATAATCAGGATGAAACAAGAGGTCTAGTTAGAAACGTTACCATGTTATGAAAGTCTAAGGAAACGAAGCATAATGTCCCGATGAGTACAAGAAGAAGGGAAGGAGTTAGAGAGTTTGAAAAAGAGAAGAAACTAAAGTAAGAATATCTCAGATATTCTGCTGTTCTGGTCAAGGGAGCCTAAACTGGGAGGTTCGAACATGGGGTGGCTAGAAAGCTGTGTTCTGACGAGTCCTGGTGAGTTGCTAAGCTTCCCCAGTCTCCCTCTCCTGGAGAGGATGAGATGGTTGGAGAGTATTACCAACTCAGTGCACATGAGTTTGAGTAAACTCTGGGAGATGGTGAAGGACAGGGAAGCCTGGCATGCTGCAGTCCATGGGGCCACAAAGAGTTGGACACGACTAAGCGACTGAATAAAAACCCCAGTCTCAATTAAATGTAAATACTCTTCACTTTGGAAAGGCAGCCTAACATCTTTACTTTTTCATATTTTAAATTAAAAATAATTGCTTAACACATGCCGAAGATACAAAAGGTGCAAAAGAATAAACATAGGTCTCCTGGCTACCTCTGTCACCCACTTCCCCAGCCCTCTTTTCAGAGGAACTCCTATTATCAGACTTCTTTGGTTCCTTCGGAAGAGATTTGCAGCATTTAAAAACTGCTATGTAAATATTGACATTTTTCATACAAATAGCACACTCTACATGTTTTTTTGAACTATACTTTTACAAATTTTAACTTTTTGATTAAAAAAAAATTTATTTCTTTAGTTGCAGCATGCAGGATCTAGTCCCCGACCAGGGATCAAACCCAGGCCCTCTGCAATGGGAGTGTGCAGTCTTAGCCACTGGACCACCAGGAAAATCCCTGAAATTATTTCTTACCAGTTCATAGAGAACTGCCTTATTACTTCTTAAAAGCCACATAATTGTCTATCTTTTAGATGTATCGTAGTTTAACAGGTTTCCTATTATTGGGAATTCAGGTTAATTTCCAATCTTTTCCTATTGTATGCTGCATGCTGCTGCTGCTGCTAAGTCACTTCAGTCATGTCTGACTCTGTGCGACCCCATAGATGCCAGCCCACCAAGCTCCGCCATCCCTGAGATTCTCCAGGCAAGAACACTGGGGTGGGTTGCCATTTCCTTCTCCAATGCTTGAAAGTGAAAAGGGAAAGTGAAGTCGCTCAGTCATGTGCAACTCTTAGCGACCCCGTGGAATGCAGCCTACCAGGCTCCTCCGTCCATGGGATTTTCCAGGCGAGAGTACTGGATACTGGGCAGTAAATATCCTTGAACATGCATTACTCTGTGTGTGTGTGTATATGTGTGTGTGTGATATGTATGTCTGGTGTGTGTGTGAGGGAATGGGGAGGACCTAGGAGTGGAGGTGCAAGATCAAAGGATATGTATGTTTTGAAATACGGAGAATGTTTGCTCCCTTCTTGAGATGCATGCTGGCTGCTCACTTGTGAAGCCATCTGACTGATGGGAGAAAACAGATCAGAGATACCATTATATTAATCCATGCTCTTTGTTTCAGCTCCTCCAACAATCCTGTGAGGTGCGGAGGCAAGTTGTTCCTATATTTTGTCCAAGAAAGTGGAGCTCAGCAAGGTGTCAGCAACCCCATAGTAACTCAGTAACTTCAGCTCAGTCTCAGGTACCCTAGCACTGGGAAAGGTTGCAAGCCTCTGGAGAAAGGATAGAGATACTAAGGCTTTAGAACTATGCATCCTTCATGATAAATAACCTAAAACAGCCTTCTGGTCCAAACTGGTCTTAGGCATGGGTGGGGGTCATCTGTGGTGTCCAGCTCAGTTTGAGCAAAGCTAAGAGAGCACACAGCCTGCTCCCACTCCACCCCCGGCCCACCAGGTTCTGTGATGTCTTGGGTTCCTGAGATGACCTCAAGGCTGGGTTACCCCCAAACACAGCGTTCCCCAGATTCTAGAGCACTTGGGGGTCTTTTGAGTGCCCAAACACCCACATCCAAACGCAAGAGGACTTTTGTTCTTTTTATTTTAAGTTTTTATTGGCGTATAGCTGCTTTACAATGCGGTGTTAGTTTCCACTCTACAGCAAAGTGAATCAGCTATAGGTATACATATATCCCCCTTTTTTGGATGAGGACTTCTGTTCTGAAATGGGGTCTTAGGAAGCCTGCCCTCGCCAAGAGAACCCCTTCTCTGCAGTGTGGGAAGATGTGTTACAGACAATATGCAGCTCATCGTTTTGGGTCACTTGGTTTCGTTTGGAACCACATACGAATAATCACGCTTTTAATGGGCAGCCCCGTTTCACTTCCGTGTTCCTAGGGAGTTTCTACTCCTAGCCTGGCTGACAGCCCTTTCCCTCTTAGCTTTCCAGATTTTAAGGAAACAAAAGCTGTTCCCAGTGTCTCCTCAAGTCAACCCCTTGCCTGGAACTGGAGGAGTCTGAAGGCACCCCCAAGCCCAGAGGGTTTCTCCTCTAGACACTGTCAGAGCTCATTTACCACATTTCTCGCTTAGAAATTTCTAGCTACCTGGGCACACTGCTTTTAGACACTTTCTGATTTTAGTCTTTTTGACTGGTTGCTTTGGTCCTTAAGTTTTCAGAGTATCTCCCCCATGGAATTCCAGGTTCTAAGGAAGGGCCTCGGGGCTGCCAAGGAAAGCCTCTTAAACTACAGAGTTCCCCACACCCCTTTTTAAAAACTTGTGAACTATACCATACGTTCAAACAAGTACAAAAACATACATGTACAGCTTAAAACTAAAATTAAAACCAGCACCCATGGAATGTTCACCAGGCAAAGAGGTATACTATTGCCAGTGCTCCAGAAATCCCCCTTGTGGCCCCCCTTTATCTATATCATGTGTGGAAATTCAGGTAAGCACTTTCTTACTAAACAAGCCTGAGATACACTGAGATGTTTTTCCAGAATGCCCTCCCCGCAAACTCGCAGCATCTAATCACCCACGGTCTTCTTGTGAGATGTTGAAGCTCCAGAACTTGGCTGGTATCCGACCCTGCCTTCTAGTCCACTGATAGGTTAGAAAGAAATGTTTGTAGGTAAGAAGAAAAAAAAAGCTTCACAGATCGAATGTATGGTGAGGGAGAAGTGGTTTTCTATGGTAAATCTTCCCTTTGCATTTTTTTGATTTGGAAACTTTTTTTTTGATTGATTTGTTTTTGGCTACTATGGAAGACTTTGACAGTTTTTTTTCCTTTATCCTGTGTCTTTTCTCTCCCTTTCCTTCCCTCCTTCCTCATCATATGTAATCACTGACCATCAGCCATCAGGAGCAAGCACAACATCCACTCTTGTAGATGGAAATAACTTGAGTGCAAACCACACATAGGTCATTGATTACAGACACAGTGACTGGTCACAGAATCCAGTTCTGGCCATTATTTTTAGTTAGAATTCCTGAAGGACAGGGACATTCAATAAATATTTTTAAATGATTGAAAGTTTCCTGAGTTGCTGTATCACTCGGGATGCACTCAGAAGCAGAAATCACACCGGTTATTCAGATAGAATTTAATATAAGGAAGTGTGGACTGGTATAAAGTGGTCCATCAGAGAAAAGGCAAGGAGGGAGCCCAAAGGTGTCATGAGGCAGCAACTTCAGACAGAAAGCAGGGCTGGTGGAACAAAGGGTCGAGACTGAATTACTGAAACTCAGAAACTTAGAGGAAAGGCCCATGAGGCTGAAATGCAGATATCTGAAGAGAGGGCAGGGGGCTCGGCTCAGCTGACCTGGTATCTCTGAGCTCAGAGAAAAGGATCAGGACCTGTGAGAAGGGTCACCAGTCATTTGATACCAATGTTTCCAACAGGAGAGGGAGGGGAATGCAATCAGGCTGTTTCTGTGTTGGACAAACTTTGAAGTGGATTCAGCTGCTATTCCTGGTGAAGAAGGGAGATTCAGGAATGAAAGCTCACAGGAAGTAGATGGGGAGGAGAGAGTCTTTCTCCTTTTCCAGACTTCCATTTCTGTCTAATGGCCCCCTCTCTCTGAGCAGAGTATAACTGGAAATCAGGTGAGGAAGGGAGTCCTGGCATTATATAGCAGGCGTTGAGCAGAGTGCAGAGTTTGAAAGAAAAGGCAACAGCTTAATAACTGACCCATTAGGTCTGACAGGTAACTCAGAACTGACTCCCCTGAGACCACTGTGTGCTGATTAGTCACTCAGTCATGTTGGACTCTTTGTGACCCCATGGACTATAGCCTGCTAGGCTCCTCTGTCCATGGGATTTCCCAGGTAAGAATGCTAGCGTAGGTTACCATGCCTTTCTCCAGAGGATTTTTCCAACCCAGGGATCGAATCTGGGCCTCCTGTATTGCAGTCTCTTGCCCTGTCCCCCACCCCATTCTCTCTCCCTCTTTCTCTTCCTCCCTTCCCAGAAAAAAAGGTGTTTTGTTCATTAATGTGCAGGAGAATTGTGGGGGAAACTGCTTTGCAGAGAGGGAATGCGGCTCTATTCAGGGATTATGACACTGAGATCAGGCTCTGAGTCTCTGCTGTCTTATGACGGCTTCTTTCCTAGGCAGGATCTTCTTGCATTTTCAGGCAAATGGCCCCAGCCACTCCAGGCTCTTCAGTCTTCTGACCTTGCTACCCCATAAAGAGAAAGTGCCTCTTTTCTCATATGTCCAGCAAAAGTCTGGGTGCTGATGCTATTTGGTGAATAAGTCCTGCCTGGGTAACATGTCCATTCCTGCAGAGGGTGTGTCCAGGGTAGTGGTATTCTCACTGGTCACACCTGAGTCACTGGTCCACTCTGGGGGAATGTGGGTGGTGTGGTCAACCCTATTTGAACCACATGGCGTGATTAAAGGTGTTTATCCAAAGGAAAATAGGGGGGTTGTTACCTGAACAAGAGGCAGTGAATGCTCGGTAAACTAACACCTAGGCAGCAGGGGTGCTGAATTTGCATGTTGAAGCCTGCAGAGACCAGCAGGAAAGGAATTCTGAGAGAAAGAGATGGTAAAAGCATCAGCCTTGGAGGTGGGCTGGAGACAGTTTATCTAGCAGCCTGGGCCTCCATGATGGCTCATGAGGCCCCATAATGTCCAAGGAGAAGAAGGGCCTCTTGCCCTCTGTATTCTTTTTAAAATAACATTTTCGTCATCATCACCATCACCATTATTTGTCTTTTAAGTTTTTATTAGAAAAGATTTTCTATTACTCTGCTGTAAAAAAGAAGGAAATAATGCCATCTGCAGCAACATGGTTGAACCTAGAGATTATCATACCCAAGTAAAGTAAGTCAGACAGAGAAAGACGAATATCATATGGTATTGCCTATCTACGGAATCCAAAAACATGATACAGATGAACTTATTTACAAAACACAAATAGACTCATAAACATAGACAGCAAACTCATGGTTCCCAGAGGGGAACTGGAGTAGGGGGAGGTATAAATTAGGAGTCTGAGGTTAAAATATGCACATTCCTATAAAAAAAAGATAACAAGGGCCTACTGTGCAGCATGGGGAACTATACTCAGTATCTTGTACTAACCTATAATGCAAAAGAATCTTAAGAAACATTTATATGTGTGTATAATTTTAACTGAATCACTTTGCTGTGAACCTGAAACTGACACAACATTGGAAATCAACACTATTTCAAGAAAAATTTTTAAAAATTAAAAAAGAGAAAATTTCCAGCATACACAAAGGTAAAGTGAATCGTGAACTCCATGTTCCCATCACTCAGTTTTCCAGTTATCAAGTGTTTTCCCAATAGTGTTTGATTTGTCATAGTCCATGGAATAGTTTAAAAACTTATTTATTTGTTTGGCTGCTCCAGGTCTTAGTTGCAGCACACAACATCTTCAGTCTTCATTGGGACATAAGACTGTTGCAGCATGTGGGATCCAGTTCCCCAACTAGGGATCGAACACAGGCCCCCTGCATTGGGAGCACGGAGTCTTAGCTACTGGACCAAAGGGAGGGCTCTCACATGGAGTATTTCAAAGCAAATCCCAGACATCAGATCATTTCTCCTCTATATATTTCAAATGTGTACCCCTGAAGAAAACCATAATCACAATATATTATCACAAGTAATAATTTCTTAAATGGTCTGTTCATAAATCTGTATTCAAATTTCTATGATTAAAAAAAAATGTCTTTATAAGTTGGTTAGTTTGAGTTAAAATCTGAAGTCGACGCATTGCATTTGGTTGATAAGTCTCTTGAGTTTCTCTTTTCATTACACTTTGACTTGAAGATGAATTTGAAGTCTTTTAATATCTGTAACATTTCCTCTTTGCTTTAATTTTCTTGAGCCATTTGTTGAAGCTGAGTTATTCTGGCTTTGACTGGCCTGACATCTCAAGATGATGCAGATAATATTAACATGTGTCTTTAGAGCTATTGTATGTAATGTGGGAGGTGGACATAAAGGCTTGATTTTAATAAAGGTCAGTTTTTCCCCTTTTCTTTCTACCTTTCTGTTTTGTTTTTGTTTTTGTTTTTTTGACAGGTTTACTTTCTATGTGGAACTATGTACTTTCTATTGTCTCATATCAGGAGGTGTGTAATATCTGATCTCTTAAAGGGAATAATTTCTTTTATTAAAATTTGTATTGGAGTTTAGAATGATGCTAAAGCTGAAACTCCAGTACTTTGGCCACCTCATGCGAAGAGTTGATTCATTGAAAAAGACTCTGATGCTGGGAGGGATTGGGGGCAGGAGGAGAAGGGGACGACAGAGGATGAGATGGCTGGATGGCATCACTGTCTTGATGGACATGAGTCTGAGTGAACTCTGAGAGATGGTAATGAACAGGGAGGCCTGGCACGCTGCGATTCATGGGGTCGCAAAGAGTCGGACACGACTGAGTGACTGAACTGAACTGAACTGATAGTTGACTTACAATGTTGTATTTGTTTCAAGTGTACAGCACAGTGAATCAGTTGAACATATATTAAAGGGAATAATTCAATGCAATCTTTATGAAAGATTTTGCTGTAGACTTTTCAGGGTAGATACTATATTTTAGGTGTAAAAGTTCCCTTTTATTCCTAGTTTGATAAGATTTCTTAGGTCAGGAATGGATGCTTGATTTACTAAATGCTTTTTCTGCATCTGTTTATCTATGTTCTTTTCTGGTTTTGGTAACAAGATTTTCTCTCCTCCTAGGATAAATTGGGAAATTCTCCCTATCTTTTCTGTTCTCTGTAAGAGTTTGTGTTGGATTAGAAGTGCATGTTCTTTGAGTGTTTTCGTTGAATTTGCCTCTAAGTTTTTCTGCGTGGGCTGAGTGTTTTCTTTGGGGGTATTTTAAACCACTGATTCAATTTCTTTAATAGTTTCTGAATATCCAGGCTTTTGACTTCATAAGGCAGTTTTGGTGAGTTGCACTTTTCTATGAATTTGTTTGTTCCATCTAAGTTTTCAAATTTATTGGCGTCAAATGTTCATAATACTGCCTCTTTATGTCACCTTCTTCATTCCTAATATTCTTTATTTATGTCTTCTTCCATTTTCCTTGATCAGTATTGCCTAGTGTTTCTCAATTTAATTAGTCTTTTAAAAGATCTTCACTATTCAACTGTCTTTTTGCAATTTCATTAATTATTGCCCTTTATTATTTCTTCCTTTCAGATGGCAAAAGTGATAACCCACCTGCCAATGCAGGAGACACAAGAGATGTGGGTTCGATCCCTGGGTTGGGAGGATCCCCTGGAGGAAGAAACAGCAAACGACTCCAGCATTCCTAACTGGAGAATCCCATGGACAGAGGAGCCTGGCGGGCTGCCGTCCATGGGGTTGCAAAAGCTGGACACAACTGAGTGCATAGCTCACTCTTTATGTGTATTTCTGTGTACATCTTCAAACTTTTTAAATTGGACACCTGACTCATTAATTTTAGCCTTGTTTTCTATTTTTAATATATGTTTAAGACAATTCATTTCTCCCCAAGTATGCCTCGGCTATACTCCTCAACTTCTGAGACTTAGTCTTTTCATTATAAAATAATTTTAAAATAGTTTCTTTATTTCAGCCCAGTCTTTATTATACTTCTGTTTTTGACTCATGAGGTTTTGGAAGTGAATTTCTACTTTTGTATGGTTTTAAAAATGAGTGTCAATTTACATTCAGTGAAAAGCACAGACCATGTGTATATAAGTTTTACCAAATGCATAAATCTGTATAGATTACATATCTATCAGTATATAGACCATGGCTGTGACAGCAGAAAGTTGCCTTATGCTTTTCATATCAATAAGTGCTCTTCCTCTACACAACATGAGGCAGCAACCTTTCTCATCTTTTAGCATCATACAGCAGTTTTACCTCTTCTAAAATTTACTATAAATGGAATCACACTATGGATTTTTTTGGTGTCTAGCTTTTTTCTTCAATATAGCTTTTTTTTTTTTTTAGTGTTCCTATGATGTTGATTGTAGTTTTTTTGTTTGTTTGTTTGTTTTGCTTTCCTTTCCTCCTTGTCTTAATCCTCATCCCACACTCTCTTTCCACTCCTGCTTTTGAGTGGTTCATATTCCATTGCATGAAAATACCACAATTTATTTATCCATTCCCCTGTTGGTGGATATTTGGGCTGTTTCCAGTTTTCAGCAATTATGATGAAGGCTGCTATGGATGTTTTTGTGTAAGTCTTTTTGTGGAATATGTTTTTATTTCTCTTGGGTAAATATCTAGGCATGGAGGCGTTGAGTCATAGCGTAAGTGCTTGTTTGCCTTTACAGGAAACTGCCAGTTTCCCAGAGATGTTCTTCCATGTTCACACTCCCACCAGGAACACCCTCACTAACACTGGATGCTCTCAGTCTTTTCATTTTTAAAAATGTATTTATTTATTTATTTATATGTTTGGCTGCGCTGGGTCTTTGTTGCTGCGTGTAGGCTTTCTCTGGTTGCAGCGAGTGGAGGCCACTCTTTGTTGTGGTGCTTGGGCTTCTCATTGCAGTGGCTTCTGTTTTCGCTGATCACGGGCTCTAGGGTGCGAGCACTCAATAGTTGTGACACACGGGCTTAGGTGCAATGCAGAATGTGGAATCTTCCCCGACCAGGGATCGAACCCATGTCTCCTGCACTGGCAGGCGGATTCTTATCCACTGTACCACCAGGGAAGTCCCAGGCTTTTTAATTATTTTAGTGAGCAAGGTGTGGTATTCTAGTTGTTGTGGTGGTTTTTTCTTTTTAATCAGTTTTACTGATGTATGATTTGCATATAATAAAATGCATACATTTTTCAGGATATAATTTGATGAGTTTTAACAAATGTCTACAACTGTATCACCACCAACCCTAATTAAGATACACAATATTTCCATCACCTCACAAAATTCCTTCATGCTCCTTTTCAGCCAATTATACTCTATTTCTGCTTCAGATAACACGACACTGATTCCTGTAGCCCGCCAGGCTCCTCTGTCCATAAAATTCTCCAGACAAGAGTACTGGAGTGGATAGCCATTCCCTTCTCCAGGGGATCTTCCCTACCCAGGGATCTAACAAGGGTCTCCTGATTTGCAGGCAGATCCTTTACCTTCTGAGCCACCAGGGAAGCCCCAAGCTTATTCCTACCACTTTTGATTTGTTTTGCCAATTCTAGAATTTCATATAAATGGACTAATGCATGAGATACTCTCCCTCTATTTTTGGTATGACTTCTTTCACCCAGCATAATTATTTTCTTTTTTTATTGCTGAATGGCATTCCATTGTGTGGATGAACTGCAACTTGTTTATCCAGTCTCCTGAGAGTGGATATTTGGTTTGTTTTTACTTTTGCCCATCATGAATAAACTCTTTTATGAATATTCTAGTGCAAATGTTTTTTGGATATATGTTTTTATTTCTCTTGGATAAATTCCTAGGAGTGGAATGACTGTACCATACAATACGTATATTTTTAACCTTTTAAGAAGCTACCAGACTGTATTTCAAAGAGATTGCATCATTTTACATTGCCATCCTAACATTTGACCGGAAAAGGCGATGGCACCCCACTCCAGTACTCTTGCCTGGAAAATCACATGGACGGAGGAGCCTGGTGGGCTGCAGTCCATGGGGTCGCGAAGAGTCGGACACGACTGAGCGACTTCACTTTTCACTTTCATGCATTGGAGAAGGAAATGGCAACCCACGCCAGTGTTCTTGCCTGGAGAATCACAGGGATGGGGGAGCCTGGCGGGCTGCTGTCTATGGGGTCGCACAGAGTCAGACGCGACTGAAGCGACTTGGCAGCAGCACTTGACATGGTCTGTCTTTTTAATTTCAGCTGTTTGAACAGGCATGTAGTGGTATCTCATAGAGGTTTTACTTTGTTTTTTCCTAATCACTAATCATATTGATCATCTTTTCATGTACTAATGTCTTTTGTGAAGTGTCTATGCAAGCATTTCTCCTATTTTTATGGGTTGTTTATCTTCTTGGTACTGAGTTACAAGAGATATGCATATATTTATAAATTATTTGTCAAATATTTTCTTCCTGTGTGTAACATGCCTTATTATTTACTTAACTGGCTCTCTTAATGTGAGATTTTAATTTTATGAAATCTACTTTATTAGATTTTTCTTTTATGGTTAACGTAATTCTTTGACACTCCAAGATCATGAAGGTTATTTTCCTATATCTTATTCTAGAAACTCTATGATTTTAGTTTTGATCTTTAGATCCTGATCCTCTTGAATTAATTTTTGTGTATAATATGAAGTAGGGGTGAAGATACATATTTTTTCCATTTAGATATTCAACTGTTCCAGTACCATTGTTGAAGAATCTTTCTTTTTCTCATTGGTTTCTTTTGGTGCCTTTGCAAAAAAAAAAAAACAAACAAACTCAGTTGACCATTTAATATTGAACTTTTTCCTGGCTACTCTTGTTCCATTTGTCTGTCTATCTTTGTGCCAATACCATACTGTTTTGATTACTATATGTTCATAGTAACTACTGAAATAGGCAATGTAAGCCCTCCAAATTAGTTTTTTTTTCAATATTTTTCTTTCTTCTTTTTTTGCATTATCTTTTAGCATCAGCTGCTAATTTGTTTGGGATTGCATTGACTGTGTATCAATTCAGGAAGAATTTATGATATTGAGTCTTCCAATCTGTGAACACGTAATCTCTACATTTATTCTGGTCTTTTAAAATTTCTGTGAGCAACATTTTATAATTTTATATGTAGATATTTTATATATATTTTGTTAAATTTATTCCCAAATATTTTGTGTTCTTTGGTGCTCTCATAAGAGATTTGTTAAATATCACTTTTCAATTTTTTGTAACTAGTCTATAGAGATACAACTGATTTTTATATATTGATCTTGTATACTCTGCCTTGATAAGCTTGGTTTTTTTAGTAAAAGTAAAGTTTTTTTGTAAACTCCTTAGGCATTTCTACAGATAGCATTGTTATGCTTATAAACAGAGACAATTTTGCTTCTTTTCTAATCTTTATATTTCCTTTGCTTATCTTATTTCACTGGCTAGGACATTCAATTAAATGTTGAATGCAAGTGGTGAAGGTCTACACTCATGTCTTGTTTTTTATTTAAGAGAGGAAGCATTTGGTCTTTCACCTTTATGTATGTTGTTAGTTGAAGGATTTCCATAAGACTTAATCAAAGTTTGAAGTTTCCTTTGAGTCCTATTCTGCCAAGGGTTTTAATTTTAAATTGTTTTTGTATTTCAACAATTGTTTTTGCATCCACTGAGATGATCAAATGATTTTTCTTCCTTTATTCTGTATGTATGATGAACTATATTAGTAGATTTTCAAATGTTGAACTTATTAACATTACTGTGATAAACCCCACTTAGTCATGATAAATTACCTTCTTTATAGATGACTAGATTTGATTTTCTAATACTGCTAGTTCAATTTAAATTTTTTGGCATTTAAATTCATTAAATAAATGAGAATTATTGGTCTGTGATTTCATCTCTTCTTACAATACTTTATTGCTTCCCTCCTCTTTTGAAAAAGTCTGTGTAAGATTGATATTTATTCCTTAAGTGTTTGAAATAAATACAGAAGAAACAATCTAAGCCCAGAGTTTTCTTTAGATAAAAATTTAAACTATGAATCCAATTTTTTAAAGTATATATAGTGCTATGGAGGTTTTTAAAATTATTTTATATTTCTGTGGTTCTTGTCTTTCAAAGGATTCTTCTATTTCACCCAGACTGTTGGATTTACTGGTATAACCATTCACTCATACTGTTGGATTTAGTGGTATAACCATGCTCAAAATATACCATTTTTATCCTTCACTATCTGTAGGATCCATAGTACAACCCCCTCTTTCATTCCTAAAACTCCTCATCAGTTTAAGAGTTTATCAATTTTATTTATATTTCAAAGAACCAACTTTTGACCATGCTGATTTTCCTTATTGTTCGTTTCCTATTTTATTGATTTCGACTTTAATCTTTATTGTTTTCCTTAAATGCCCTATGCTTTTACATTTCTTTTTCTAGCCTCTTAAGCCAGAGACGTAAATCAATGATTTAAAAGCTTTTTTCTATCTTAATATAGTCATTTAAAGCTCTGAATTTCCTTCTAAGCACTGCTTTATCTGCATCCAACAAATGTTGGTATGTTTGTGATTATAATATCAGTTCAGGATGAATATTCACCAGTTGTTGGCTGCAGTGTTCTCATGTCATTGGGTCCAACTGGTGGATGAAAAGTGAAAATGAAAGTTGCTCAGTCATGTCCAACTCTTTGCAACTCCATGGACTATACAGTCCATGGAATTTTCCAGGCCAGAATATTGGAGTGGGTAGCCTTTCCCTTCTCCAGGGGAGCTTCACCAACCCAGGGATCGAACCCAGGTCTTCCGCATTGCAGGAAGATTCTTTACTATCTGAGCCACAAGGGAAGCCCCAAAACCCTGGAGTGGGTAGCCTATCCCTTCTCCAGAAATTGAGCCAGAGTCTCCTGCATTGCAGGTGGATTTTTACCAACTGAGCTATGAGTAGTATTGTTCAAATCTTCTATATTCTTACTGTTTTTCTGTTTATTCTTTTAAGGAATGTTAAAAGAGATAAGAATAAGAATAAAAGCTTATTCTTTTAGGCTTTGGTGCTGTGGCTTAAAGTGAGCTTACGATCAACCTAATGGATTATTGCCATGTGTGTGCCAACCAACCACTCAGGGGAAACTCTGTGCAGATTTCTAGGGCTCCTTCTCTCCTCAGCTACCTCCTGCCCAGTACTCCTGTCTGGTACCCAACTCCAAGCTGCCATGACAACCCCAAACACTGACCTCTGTTTCATCCACCCTGTGGGACCACTACTGCCCGTTTGGGCCCCTCTTCTCTGGGGGCTGGTTTGGAAAGCCTTCTGGGCAGGAGAGGAAGCCTCAGTGAATCTACAGCTCACCCCCTGTACTGAGCATAGTACGTGCAAGTGAGTAAGTGCCAGCAAGTACAAACAGCCAGCAGCAGCTTGGAAGTGTTGAACGAGTGAACAAATTCTGGGGATGCCCACTCTGCCATTTCAGTTTCCAAATGTTTCTATGTCTGGAAGAAGATTGCTTTGCGAAGCTGAAGTAAGAACAAGATGGATGATGGGGAGCAAGGAAATTCCAGATTATAAACTTTAGGGTCAGGCTTTTTGGGGGCATTTAGAGGTTTTGACAGTTTAGAAAAAGAAGCAATTGTCAGGTTGTAAATCTGGATACAATTATCATGTGCAGATTCTTTCTTCCTTTCATTTAAGGGAGCTCTGCCTTGTCACAAGGTACAACTTCAGAAACAGTAGAGTTGGTTTAGAGCAATAGTGTTCAAGTATTTTTCCCCCTTTTTAAAATATAAATTTATTTATTTTAATTGGAGGCTAATTACTTTACAATATTGTATCGGTTTTGCCATACATCAACATGAATCCACCACGGGTGTACACGTGTTCCCCATCCTGAATCCCCCTCCCACATCCCTCCCCATACCATCCCTCTGGGTCATCCTAGTGCACCATCCCTGAGCACCTTGTATCCTGCATCGAACCTGGACTGGCAGTTTGTTTCACATATGATATTGTAAATGTTTCAATGCCATTCTCCCAAATCATCTCACCCTCACCCTATCCCACAGAGTCCAAAAGTCTGTTCTATACCTCTGTGTCTCTTTTGCTGTCTCGCATACAGGGTTATCGTTACCATCTTTCTAAATTCCATATATATGTGTTAGTATACTGTATTGGTGTTTTTCTTTCTGGCTTACTTCACTCTGTATAATCAGCTCCAGTTTCATCCACCTCATTAGAACTGATTCAAATGTATTCTTTTTAATGGCTGAGGAATACTCCATTGTGTATATGTACCACAGCTTTCTTATCCATTCATCTGCTGATGGACATCTAGGTTGCTTCCATGTCCTGGCTATTATAAACAGTGCTGTGATGAACATTGGGGTACACGTGTCTCTTTCAATTCTGGTTTCCTCAGTGTGTATGCCCAGCAGTGGGATTGCTGGGTCGTACGGCGGTTCTATTTCCAGTTTTTAAGGAATCTCCACACTGTTCTCCATAGTGGCTGTACTAGTTTGCATTCCCACCAACAGTGTAAGAGGGTTCCCTTTTCCCCACACCCTCTCCAGCATTTATTGCTTGTAGACTTTAGGATTGCAGCCATTCTGACTGGTGTGAAATGGTACTTCATTGTGCTTTTGATTTGCATTTCTCTGATAATGAATGATGTTGAGCATCTTTTCATGTGCTTGTTAGCCATCTGTATGTCTTCTT
Organism: Nanger dama; assembly: GCA_917880005.1. NCBI lineage: Eukaryota > Metazoa > Chordata > Mammalia > Artiodactyla > Bovidae > Nanger > Nanger dama. The sequence goes on along the minus strand of CAKJTW010000132.1, from coordinate 438,982 downwards.
TGGAGAAATGTCTATTTAGTTCTTTGGCCCATTTTTTGATTGGGTCGTTTATTTTTCTGGAATTGAGCTGCAGGAGTTGCTTATATATTTTTGAGATTAATTTTTGTCCGTTGCTTCATTTGCTATTATTTTCTCCATTCTGAAGGCTGTCTTTTCACCTTGCTTATAGTTTCCTTTGTTGTGCAAAAGCTTTTAATTTTAATTAGATCCCATTTGTTTATTTTTGCTTTTATTTCCAATATTCTGGGAGGTGGATCATAGAGGATCCCGCTGTGATTTATGTCAGAGAGTGTTTTTCCTATGTTCTCCTCTCGGAGTTTTATTGTTTCTGGTCTTACTTTTAGATCTTTAATCCATTTTGAGTTTATTTTTGTGTGTGGTGTTAGAAAGAGGTCTAGTTTCATTCTTTTACAAGTGGTTGACCAGTTTTCCCACCATCACTTGTTAAAGAGATTGTCTTTTCTCCATTGTATATTATTGCCTCCTTTGTCAAAGATAAGGTGTCCATAGGTGCATGGATTTATCTCTGGGCTTTCTATTTTGTTCCATTGATCTATATTTCTGTCTTTGTGCCAGTACCATACTGTCTTGATGACTGTGGCTTTGTAGTAGAGCCTGAAGTCAGGCAGGTTGATGCCTCCAGTTCCATTCTTCTTTCTCAAGATTGCTTTGGCTATTTGAGGTTTTTTGCATTTCCATACAAATTGTGAAACTATTTGTTCTAGCTCTGAAAAATACCATTGGTAGCTTGATAGGGATTGCATTGAATCTATAGATTGGTTTGGGTAGTATACTCATTTTCACTATATTGATTCTTCTGATCCCTGAACATGGTATATTTCTCCATCTATTAGTGTCCTCTTTGATTTCTTTCACCAGTGTTTACAGTTTTCTATATATAGGTCTTTTGTTTCTTTAGGTAGATATTTTCCTAAGTATTTTATTCTTAGGGTGAATGGAATTGTTTCCTTAATTTATCTCTCTATTTTCTCATTATTAGTGTATAGAAATGCAAGGGATTTCTGTGTGATGATTTTATATCTTGCAACTTTACTATATTCATTGATTAGCTCCAGTAATTTTCTGATGGAGTCTTTAGGGTTTTCTATGTAGAGGATCATGTCATCTGCAAACACTGAGAGTTTTACCTCTTCTTTTCCAATCTGGATTCCTTTTATTTCTTTTTCTGCTCTGATTGCTGTGGCCAAAACTTCCAAAACTATGTTGAATAGTAGTGGTGAGAGTGGGCACCCTTGTCTTGTTCCTGACTTTAGAGGAAATGCTTTTAATTTTTCACCATTGAGGATGATGTTAGCTGTGGGTTTGTCATATATAGCTTTTATTATGTTGAGGTATGTTCCTTCTATTCCTGCTTTCTGGAGAGTTTTTATCATAAATGGATGCTGAATTTTGTCAAAGGCTTTCTCTGCATCTATTGAGATAATCATATGGCTTTTATTTTTCAATTTGTTAATGTGGGATATTACATTGATTGATTTGCAGATATTGAAGAATCCTTGCAACCCTGGGATAAAGCCCACTTGGTCATGAATGGGTATGATCTTTTAATGTGTTGTTGGATTCTGAGTGCTGGAATTTTGTTAAGGATTTTTGCATCTATGTTCATCAGTGATATTGGCCTGTAGTTTTCTTTTTTTTGTGGCATCTTTGTCAGGTTTTGGTATTAGGGTGATGGTGGCCTCATAGAATGAGTTTGGAAGTTTACTTTCCTCTGCAATTTTCAGGAAGAGTTTGAGTAGTATAGGTAGGTATTAGCTCTTCTCTAAATTTTTGGTAGAATTCAGCTGTGAAGCCGTCCGGACCTGGGCTTTTGTTTGCTGGAAGATTTCTGATTACAGTTTCAATTTCCGTGCTTGTGATGGGTCTGTTAAGATTTTCTATTTCTTCCTGGTTCAGTTTTGGAAAGTTGTACTTTTCTAAGAATTTGTCCATTTCTTCCAAGTTGTCCATCTTATTGGCATATAATTGCTGATAGTAGTCTCTTATGATCCTTTGTATTTCTGTGTTGTCTGTTGTGATCTTTCCATTTTCATTTCTAATTTTATTAATTTGATTTTTCTCCCTTTGTTTCTTGATGAATCTGGCTAATGGTTTGTCAATTTTATTTTTCCTTTCAAAGAACCAGGATGATTTTTGTTGATTTTTGATTTTTTTTGTTGATTTTTGCTATGGTCTCTTTTGTTTCTTTTGCATTTATTTCTGCCCTAATTTTTAAGATTTCTTTCTTTCTACTAACCCTTGGGTTCTTCATTTCTTCCTTTTCTAGTTGCTTTAGGTGTAGAGTTAGGTTATTTATTTGACTTTTTCTTGTTTCCTGAGGTATGCCTGTATTGCTATGAACCTTCCCCTTAGCACTGCTTTTATAGTGTCCCACAGGTTTTGGGTTGTTGTGTTTTCATTTTCATTCGTTTCTATGCATATTTTGATTTCTTTTTGATTTCTTCTGTGATTTGTTGGTTATTCAGCAGCGTGTTGTTCACCCTCCATATACTGGAATTTTTAATAGTTTTTCTCCTGTAATTGACATCTAATCTTACTGCATTGTGGTCAGAAAAGATGCTTGGAATGATTTCAATTTTTTTGAATTTACCAAGGCTAGATTTATGGCCCAGGATGTGATCTATCCTGGAGAAGGTTCCATGTGTGCTTGAGAAAAAGGTGAAATTCATTGTTTTGGGGTGAAATGCCCCATAGATATCAATTAGGTCTAACTGGTCTCTTGCATTATTTAAAGGTCATGTTTCTATGTTAATTTTCTGTTTAGTTGATCTGTCCATTGGTGTGAGTCGGGTATTAAAGTCTCCCACTATTATTGTGTTATTGTGAATTTCCCCTTTCATACTTGTTAGCATTTGTCTTACATATTGCGGTGCTCCTATGTTGGGTGCATATATATTTATAATTGTTATATCTTCTTCTTGGATTGATCCTTTGATCATTATGTAGTGTCCTTCTTTGTCTCTTTTCACAGCCTTTGTTTTAAAGTCTATTTTATCGGACATGAGTATTGCTTCTCCTGCTTTCTTTTGGTCTCTGTTTGCATGGAATATCTTTTTCCAGCCCTTTACTTTCAGTCTGTATGTGTCCCTTGTTTTGAGGTGGGTCTCTTGTAGACAACATATATAGGGGTCTTGTTTTTTTATCCATTCAGCCAGTCATTGTCTTTTTGTTGGGGCATTCAACCCATTTACATTTAAGGTAATTATTGATAAGTATGATCCCGTTGCCATTTACTTTATTGTTTTGGGTTTGAGTTTATACTCCCTTTTTGTGTTTCCTGTCTAGAGAAGATCCTTTAGCATTTGTTGGAGAGCTGGTTTGGTGGTGCTGAATTCTCTCAGCTTTTGCTTGTCTGTAAAGCTTTTGATTTCTCCTTCATATTTGTATGAGATCCTTGCTGGGTACAGTAATCTGGGCTGTAGGTTATTTTCTTTCATCACTTTAAGTATGTCCTGCCATTCCCTCCTGGCCTGAAGAGTTTCTATTGAAAGATCAGCTGTTATCCTTATGGGATTCCCCTTGTGTGTTATTTGTTGTTTTTCCCTTGCTGCTTTTAAAATTTTTCTTTGTGTTTGATCTTTGTTAATTTGATTAATATATGTCTTGGGGTGTTTTGCCTTGAGTTTATCCTCTTTGGGACTCTCTGGATTTCTTGGACTTGGGTGATTATTTCCTTCCTCATTTTAGGGAACTTTTCAACTATTATCTCCTCAAGTATTTTCTCATGGTCTTTCTTTTTGTCTTCTTCTTCTGGGACTCCTATGATTTGAATGTTGTGGCATTTAACATTGTCCCAGAGGTCTCTGAGATTGTCCTCATTTCTTTTAATTCATTTTCTTTTTTTCCTCTCTGATTCATTTATTTCTACCATTCTATCCTCTACCTCACTAATCTTGTCTTCTGCCTCTGTTATTCTATTTGTTCCCTCCAGAGTGTTTTTGATATCATTTATTGCATTATTCATTATATATTGACTCTTTTTATTTCTTCTAGTCTTTGTTAAACCTTTCTTGCATCTTCTCAGTCCTTGTCTCCAGGCTATTTATCTGTGATTCCATTTTGTTTTCAAGATTTTGGATCATTTTCACTATCATTATTCAGAATTCTTTATCAGGTAGATTCCCTATCTCTTCCTCTTTTGTTTGGTTTGGTGGGCATTTATCCTGTTCCTTTACCTGCTGGATATTCCTCTGTCTCTTCATCTTGTTTATATTGCTGTGTTTGGTGTGGCCTTTCTGTAGTCTGGCAGTTTGTGGAGCTCTGTTTATTGTGGAGTTTCCTTGCTGTGGGTGGAACTGTACGGGTGGCTTGTCAATGTTTCCTGATAAGGGAAGCTTGTGTCAGTGTTCTGGTGGGTGGAGCTGGATTTCTTCTCTCTGGAGTGCAATGAAGTGTCCAGTAATGAGTTATGAGATATCAGTGGGTTTGGGGTGACTTTGGGCAGCCTGCATATTGAAACTCAGGGTTATGTACCTGTGTTGCTGGAGGAATTTGTGTGGTATGTCTTGTTCTGGAACTTGTTGGCCCTTGGGTGGTGCTTGGTTTCAGTGTAGGTATGGAGGCTTTTGATGAGCTCCTGTCGATTAATGTTCCCTGGAGTCAGGAGTTCTCTGGTGTTCTCAGGATTTGGACTTAAGCCTCCTGCTTCTGGTTTTCAGTCTTATTTTTACAGTAGCCTCTAGACTTCTCCATCTATAGAGCACTGTTGATAAAACATCTAGGTTAAAGATGAAAGGTTTCTCCACAGTGAGGGATACCCAGAGAGGTTTACAGAGTTACTTGGAGATGAAAAGAGGGAGGAGGGAGATAGAGGTGACCAAGAGGAGATGAGGTGGAATCAAAGAGGAGAGAGCAAGCTAGCTAATAATCACTCCCTCATGTGCACTCCACAGTCTGGACTACTCAGAGGTGTTCATGGAGTTATACAGAGAAGAGAAGAGGGAGGAAAGAGACAGAGGTGGCCAGGAGGATAAAGGGGAAATCAAGAGGAGAGAGCCAGATCCAGCCAGTAATAAGTTCCCTAAGTGTTCTCCACCGTCAAAGATATTCATAGAGTTGGGCAGAGAAGAGAAGGGGAGGGGGAGGAGAAAGAGGCGACCTGGTGGAGAAAAAGGAGAGTCCAAAGGGGTAGAGAGTGGTCAAGCCAGTAATCTCACTCCCAAGTAAAAATGGATACTGAAGATTGGGTTCTTAAAGGTACAAAATTGATAACAAATACCAAAAGCAAAGATTAAAAATATAGAGTAGAGGTTGGATTTTCAAAAATTCAATATTAAAGAAAAAAAGTCACAAAAATTATTTAAAAATATATATATGAAGTTTGCTTTGAAAAATAGGGTCTCTCTTTTTTTTTTTGCAAAGTAATAGTAGGTTATAAAATGAAAATTAAAGGAGTAATAGAGGACTTAAAATTAAAAATTTAAAAAATTAAAGAATGACAGTAAAAATAGTAAAAATATATCTAGGACTTTCTTTGGTGGTGTTGTGGGCAGTGTGGGGTCAGTTCATTTTTGGATAGTTCCTTGATACGGCTTATATTTCTCAAGATCTATAGGCCCGTTCCTAGTAGTCAGTAGTAACTACAGGATTTTAATCTATTGCACCTGTCACTTCCAAGGAGGTTCCCTCTGTTTTAGCTTCTTCTGTTTGTTGGTCTCTTCATTGTCTAATTTCTGCCCTGACCCAAGGGGGCAGTGGTGGACACTTTTTTAGGTTCACTTGTTCAGTCGTGCTGTGGGGAGGGAGGGGGACGCTGCCAACAGGTAACGCTGCTGTGTGCTCGCAGTGTCTCAGCCACACTGGGTTTGCCCCTACTCACGGCGTGTGCATTTTCCCTGTCTACACTGCTTAGGCTCTAGGTTGCTCTGCCAGGAACTGTCTGAGGTCAGCCCTGGGTTGCATGCTGCCCAGGTTCAGGCACTCGGGTACTCCTCAAAGGCACAGACTAGGTTGGGCCTGCGTTTTGTGCCCTTCCCAGGTCTGAGCAGCTCAGGTGACCAGGTGTTTGGCCAGCGCGGTCGCTGCAACTTATCCCCCTGGCCCCCCATCCCTGTGGCTCAGTTTTCTGGGTGTACAACTGGCACACATTCTCAGGTGGATGTTGACCGTCCAGAATCCCAAGAAGTCTTGGTTAGCAAAGAAGCCTGTTTGCAGTTTGGTAGATAATTGCCCCCTTCCGGCTCTGGCTGCCTGTCACCAGAGGGGAATGGGCTGGTCTGCAGCTGGCTAGCTCTGTTCAGTCCTTTGTTCTGTGAGTGGGCCTGACGGTGTCTTAGGTTAAGGCTTTTGCATAGTTCTAGTCAGTCGTTTGTTCTGTGAGCGGGCTTGGCGGTGTCTTAGGTTAGGGCTTTTCACGTGGTAGCTATCCCACAGCCTGTTTTACTAGCCCAAGTTAGTTCCCTCAGATTGCCCTCAGGGCATTCATGCCCAGTCCTTACTCTAAGCAATGTAGCTTGCGCCTCCCTGCCCAGCTCCTGCTTGCTGGTGGCGGGTGCAGGCATCTGTGTCGCTTCTCTGCTGGGCTAGTAATCTATGGGCTTTAATTACTTATTTGTTTTCCCTCCTGGTTATGTTGCCCTCTGTGGTTCCAAGGCTTGCCACAGACTCGGCAGTGAGAGTGTTTCCTGGTGTTTGGAAACCTCTCTTAATTTTAAGACTCCCTTCCTGGGATGGAGCTCCATCCCTACCTCTTTGTCTCTCTTTTTATCTTTTATATTTTTCCTACCTCTTTTTGAAGGTAATGGGCTGCCTTTCTGGGTGCCTGCTGTCCTCTGCGGGCATTCAGAAGTTGTTTTGTGGAATTTACTCAGTGTTCAAATGTTCTTTTGATGAATATGTGGGAGAAAATGGTCTCCCTGTCCTATTCCTCCGCCATCTTAGGACCCTCTCATGTTCAAGTATTTTGATCACACACACCATTAATTAAAAAAAAATTGGAGGATCATTTCTTTTATCTCCTAATAAATGTAAATTTATTTATGAATTATTTTCCATGTTTCTATTATTGTTAATGTCTCAAACTAAAATTGCACTTAGAATGATGTTTATCATGAAGGATAATCAAGTTAAATTTATTTTCAAGTCATAGTTTTTATCATTTCATACTTTTTTCGGTCAAATTTGATTGTGTGAAAACAAACTGTGACCTTGAATGAACAAAACACAAAAAGAACATTGTTTAATATTTAAAAGTTTGTTCCTTTCCCCCTGGAGGATTTGGCTGGGCTCCCATTTTGGACACCTTGGATTTAGGGAAAAGGCCATAGGGAGGTTTCTGCGGATCTCTGCTTTATCAGGCCCCACTGAATTCCCAATTTCACCATTGTGTAAGAAGTAGCTCTGAGACAGGCTGGGACCTAGGTCCCTTTGCTGCAGTCCCTGTATGTGGACAAACATCTTCTCAAGGAAAAAATTATAAAGAAATTATAAGAGACTAAAAATTACCTCATGCATGCACCGTTAGAGCAAATTCTGGACAAAAAGAGACAAAAAGATGAAAAAAAAAAATCCAACTTGATTTCCCAGTGGCTCAGCAGTAAAGAATTTACCTGCAATGCAGGAGCTGCAGGAGACATTGGTTCAGTCCCAGGGTTTTGGGAGCAAAAGCCAGTCATTGCAAATGTCACCAGCACTCAACACCACCTGAGGGCTGGACAAACCAACTAAGCCACCCTCTGGCCTGACCCCTGGACACATCTCTGTCCTTGCTCCATATGAGGAACCAGCTCACCCTCCTCCTTGGGGAGTGAGCAAGGGAAACTGTTGTTTGCTCTTGCTCCCTGCTGTTGCAGCAGGGGCCATAATAAACTCTTGCCTGAATTCTTGTCTGGCCTCTTGTCTATTTCTATTGCTTGGGGAAAGCCAAGAACCTTGGTTGATATCAGCTCGGCAAAGCTGGCTTCCATTGATCCTGGGTTAGGATTCAAATCTCTCTGGCACTGAGCAACTTACTTTTTTGAGGTTGGTTTTCTGACCTATTAAATGTAAATACATTTAGTTCCCGAGGATTAAATGAGGTACTGTAGTCAACTCATTGGAAAAGACTCTGATGCTGGGAAAAATTGGGGGCAGGAGGAGAAGGGAGTGACAGAGGATGAGATGGTTGGAGAGCATTGCCGACTCGATGGACATAAGTTTGAGAAAATTCTGGGAGACGGTAGAAAAGAAGCAACTGTCAGGTTATATATCTGTATACAGTTATCATGTGCAGATTTTTCTTCCTTTCATTTAAGGGAGCTCTGCCTTGTCGCAAGGAACAACTTCAGAAACAAAAGAGTTGACCTAGGGCAAAGGACAGGGAAGCCTGGCATGCTGCAGTCCGTGGGGTTGCAAAGAGTCGGACACGACTTGCTGGCAAGTGCATAAAAAGAAATATTTTTTTCCCTTTCTTTATTTCTTACATTCTTGGTTCTCAAATTTTATATGGGGGCATTGGAAGGCCCTAGAGACTTCTCCCCCTCATTCCTCCTATCCCACCCCATCTCTGTGGTCTTGAAGCAATGGCTCTGGGGTGCAGACCTGCAGTCTGCATTTTCACCGGCTCCCAGGTGGTTGACCACTGAGTGCACTGCACCAGCCTTTGTGTCTCTCCCATGCCATCAGACACAGAGCCTTGCCCTTTGAAGCGTTCAAGAGAAAATAAAAGGACTGAACAGGTACAGGCAAGGAAAATGAATGCGCAGGGAGTCTGCTCAGTGCACCGCCCGCCTATGTGTCCAGGCAGCTCCTTGCCAGCTGGGCCCGCCCTGCTGGAAAGCGCGGTATGGTCAGAGTGTGTTTGTCAGCTCTCCGCTCTCCTCTCCTGTGGCTCTGTTTTGACAGGTGTGTCCAGCGCTGGCATGGGAGATGTTGCCAGCTCAGCCCTGCCCAGGGAGAAGGAGCAGGAGGAAGGCCCCAAGGTTCTGCCCAGACCCCTGTGCTGCCCCAGCTGGAGGGGCACCTGCCAGGGAGAAGGGTGGGCCAGTCTGGGGTTTTTAGAGGTGCTCAAGGATGTGTCCCAGGCCTGTGGCCTCCAGGAAGGCTCTTGTTCTGCTTAGCAAAAGGTCCAGAGCTCCTCAAGGTTTTGTACATCTGATGGTGATGAAAACAACTCAGTGACGAAGGCCTTGATTCTAGCCCACTGACTGCACCCCACTGCCGCCAACTCCAAGTCTGGATTCAGATTTTCCTGCCTTGGCTCATCCCAGGAGAAAAACCATGCAGGGCAGGAGGAAGAGCCCTTGGTCAGAGTTGTAGGACAGGAATGTGGCCACATCTGGTGATTCCCAGATGGAGTTGAGGACGCCCTCTTTGTTTCTGGATCAAGAAACTGGAGATCAGAGAGGGCAGTGCTGGGCTGACAGTCCCCTGACACATGGAGGACCCAGCAGAGAACAAACACAACCCACTCCCATTCCATGTTCACTGAGGGACTCTATCATGAAGCACCACCCCCTCATCACCCCTCTGGATGCGGGTAGATCCATTTCCCAAAGTTTACACACAGAACAACATATTGATTCACAGTGGTTGTAGCAAAACTTTATGATTCTGACTGCCGGCCCCACCAGCCCCTGTGGTCAGCTCTTAGGATTTTTTGCGATATTTACAGTTGTCCAGAGGCCCTGAGGAGAGTGAAAAGTTGGCTTAAAATTCAGCATTCAGAAAACTAAGATCATGGCATCTGGTCCAATCACTTCATGGCAAATAGATGGGGAAACAATGGAAACAGTGACAGACTTTATTTTGGGGGGCTCCAAAATCACTGCAGATGGTGACTGCAACCATGAAATTAAAAGACACTTGCTCCTTAAAAGAAAAGCTATGATCAACCTAGACAGCATATTAAAAAGCAGAGATATTTCTTTACGAACAAAGGTCCATCTAATCAAAGCTATGGTTTTTCCAGTAGTCATGTATGGATGTGAGATTTGTACTATAAAGAAAGCTGAGCACTGAAGAATTGATGCTTTTGAACTGTGTTGTTGGAGAAGACCCTTGAGAGTCTCTTGGACAGGAAGGAGATCCAACCAGTCCATCCTAAAGGAAATCATCCCTGAATATTAATTGGAAAGACTGATGTTGAAGCTTAAACTCCACTACTTTGGCCACCTGATGTGAAGAACTGACTCATCAGAAAAGACCCTGATGCTGGGAAAAATTGAAGGCAGGAGAAGGGATGAGATGGTTGGATGGCATCACCGACTCGATGGACATGAGTCTAAGCAAGCTCCTGGAGTTGGTGATGGACAGGAAGCCTGGCGTGCTGTAGTCCTTGGGGTCGCAAAAGTTGGACATGACTGAGTGACTGAACTGAACTGAAAGGAACTGAAATGGGATGCCGTGAAGGGCCGTGTTAGTGGGGGCGGGGGGAGGGGGAGGCTGTTTGATGAAATGAGACAGAGAGAGGGATTGTGTGTGTGTGTGTGTATGTGTAGGGGGCCACTTTCTGGGGATGTACGTCATTTGCTGCCTGATGGACCTAACCAACAGCCAAGTTGCTGAAAAACCCGAGACATGAGAAATTGCATTGCCCAGGAAGCCAGAGGCAGGAGTTCTGATCCCTGTCGGGCAACAAGCCCCTCAGGCCCTTCTCAGCCTTTGGTTTCTCACTTGAATAGCAAAGCGTTTGAGCCAAGTGAGTCACCAGCTCCTTCCTGGCTCTAACCGTGCAGGGAAGGTGGGTGTGTGTGTGCGGGAGCTCATGTTCTGGCTGCTCATCTGCAGAGGAAGTGGTGAGTAATGCTGTCCTTCAGAAAGCCTGGGTCTGTAGGATAAACACCAGCATGAGTTTGCCTGATGTTTATGGGATGGTAATCGTCACTGGGGCCCCGGCACTGAACTGTGTCCCTGCAAAATCCATATATTGAGACCCTGACCCTCAGTGTGACTGTACCTAGGGCGAGGGTCTCAGGATGTAATGAAGGTTAGCACGTGTGTCTGTGTGCCCAGTCATGTCTGACTCCTTGCGACCCCATGAACTGCAACCCTCCAGGCTCCTCTGTCAATGGGATTCTCCAGGCAAGAATACTGGAGTGGGTTGCCATTTCCTTCTTCAGGACATCTTCCCAACTCAGGGATCGATCCGGGGTCTCCTGCATTGCAGTCTTTACCGTCTGAGCCAGCAGGGAAGCCCCCGGGAAGCCCAGTGAAGGTTAAATGATGTCATAAGAGTGAGGCCCTAATCCGACAGGACTGCAGACTTCCAAGACGAGAAAGACAGCTCTCCCTCTGCCTTTCTATCCCTCTGAGTGTGTCTCTCTCCCCTCCCCCACGCATCTCTCTCCCCACCACCACATGACGGCAAAGCAAGAAGCCAGGAAAAGTGGGCATCTTGATCCTAGACTTCCAGCCTCTAGAACTCTGAGAAAATAAATTTCTCTTGTTTGAGCCACCCAACCTGCGATATTTTGTTATGGCGGCCTGGGCTGACTAATTTGCTGGGAAACTGGCCAAGTGCATCATTTTATTTAATCCCCTCAGCGGTCTTTTGGGGTAGGTACAATTATAACCCCTACTTTACAGGGGAGGAAACAGAAGAGAAGTTAAATTACCCAAGACTGAGTCTCAATAATACATCTAAAAACTCATTAACTATGTGAATTTGGGAAGCTAATTAATCTCTCCAAGCCTCAGTTTCCCCATCTGTAAAATGGGAATAATAATAAAATAGATACAGTAAACATAGAGGGGCTTCCCAGGCGGCACAGTGATAAAGAATCTGCCTGCCAAGGCAGGAGATACAAGAGACACAAGTTTGATCCCTGGGTTAAGAAGATCCCCTGGAGGAGGAAATGGCAACCCACTCCAGTATTCTTGTCTGGAAAATCCCACGGACAGAAGAGCCTAGCGAGCTGCAGTCCACAGGGTTGCAAAGAATTGGACATGACTGAGTGACTGAAACACATGCACATACTCCATCAAAATGCTGGATTTTCTAACATTGCTCATAATGATTTCACATACAGTATACATAGAGACTACAGATATATAGCTACAGTATGCATTGTAGTGAGGGTTAAATGAGTTAATATGTAAAGTGCTTAGAATGGTATTCTGCTACATAGTAACTCTTCCATCAGCATTTGCTATTATTGTTACTGTTCAGGTTATTCTATTCCTCTGTTGCCAAACACAGATTTTGTGGCCAGTTTTGTTCATGGTAACTCTTGTTCTTGTACCTCTAATTTCTTTTACAGAGTGAACCCTCTCCCTCTGTGGTAAACCCCTGAACCCACAGGGTAAGTGATCAGATTTTGCCCTCCTAAGGCTGGGAACTAGAAATTGTAGGGCACTTATACACTGGGCCTCATGCAAACAGAAAATGCGGATCAGCAGGAAGGGGACAACAAGGAGCAAAGGGAGGGGACCACTAAGAGAAGAGAGAGGAGACTGGTGTGCTCACTGGAAGTGAAGATGGGGGCTCGAGATGCTGGCAGTTCTGCACATCTAGTCACCCCAAGACCGAGCTCTGCATCAGGTTTCCATAGGCTTGATGTTACCTGCTGCATCCTCCTGGGCATAAATTGCTGTTGTTTGGTCTATAAGTCGTGTCTGACTTGGCAACCCCACGGACTACGGCACGCCAGGCCCCTCTGTCCTCCACTGCCTCCCACAGTTTGCTGAAATTCATGTCCACTGTCACGAGTGCCCCCTCCCTATTTCCTTGCTAGAGCTCGAGAGGACTTCTGTGACCGGGGGTGGCGGCATGAACTGAGTCCATGAGGGTGGCCCCAGGGATGGGCTCCAGGTGCCTGCCTCCACCCTGTGCTGGTGAACCAAGTTGATCCCCCAAAGCGCACCGCCAGGGACGTGTCGGTAGCAATTGTCCAGGACCCAGGGGTTTTTCTTATTTCTGCTTATGTTCTGAGAGCACCTCAGTGTTTGATCCCTGCGGGCTCGTCTCTCATTCCAGCCCCTGGCTCATCCCATGGAACTGATCCCAGATCTCACTTCCTGGATTAGGCCGGCTGACTCACAAGGCCCCAGGTGTCCTTTGTCTTCCTGTGGACGCTGGAGGGCCAGGCCCTCTGCGGCAGGTCTGGTCTGCTTTCCTCCTCCTTTTTTGCTTGTCTCCTCATCTTAGGGACAAGAGGAGGAAGCAGGTAACTCTTGGTGTTCAGTCTTCTTTTCCAATCTTGTCTTAGCCCAAGCATTCCAGGACTCTGCTGCGAGATTAGTAAATTCACGTGGCTTCCACTAGGTTCCCGCTCGCTGGGGGCAATCCCTCAGCCATCTTGGCCCCTTGAGACCACTGGGAAGGCCCAGCGGAGCTCAGTGTTTTCAGAGTGAGGGGCTGAGGCTTCAAACCCGGACTCCACAGTGGGACTGAATATCTAAGGGACCTTTCACCCCTTGGTTCCCCTTCAAAGGCCAGGTGAGGTGGAGACTCTGAAGGCATCATGGCAGAAAGGACCAGAAGACACCTCCCTCCTGGAAACAGGTCTTTACTGAGTGGGTGATACTAGGTGACATGATATCATATGTAGACAGGAGAACTACACGCAGTTGAGGTGGTGGGAGTGCAAGCCAGTTGCACACCTGTTACAAGAAGGTGGGCAGGGGTCGTCGACAAGGCTTCTGGATGGGGGAGAGGCCGGTCTCTGGGTGAGATTGGGGAGGGAACAGCTGCAAGCACCCAGCCTGGAGGAGGGGTCGTTATCTGTTAGGACACAACGGGAGGAAGCTTCACTGGGAGCTCACCATGCTGGGGACGGCCCAGGGCTCCTCGATGCCGGCTATGCACGAAGTGGGGTGAGGGGGTGAGAGGAGAGCCAGTAGGGGGCAGCCCTCCCCTGGTCACCACAAAGAGGTCACCCCAGGATTGCAGTGGGGCCTCCTCCTTTGACAGAAAGTTCCAGGCCTAGGAGAGAGCCCTGGTGCAGATGGAATTCCTGCTTGGTTTCTTCCTGGGATGTTCCTGGAGGCAGACACAAGGATGAAGCCAGGAAGTTTTCTGGAGGTGCAGGAAAAAAAGGCTGAACTCCCTGGGATGTAGTCCTCAGGGTCCAGGTGGAGATGCTCTGTCCTGTGCAGGGCAGGGGTGGGCCCAGGACCCTGTTCCCATGGTTATGGGGGAGGGTCTTGAGTTTGCCAAGCCCACCCTGTCCCTAGAGTTTGAACCATAATTCCCCCACTCCCTGCACCCTTCACCCCTCCTCAAATGTTCTCCTGAGTCTTTTTAACCCCTGGGAGCCTCAGGGAACTGCTGGCCAGCTAGAATGGGGTGAAGATGCTAGAAAACTAGTGTTGGCCACCCATTCAGAGCCGGAGTCCAGACTGTCCCCCCTGAGGTAGCCACCTCCCTGGCAGGCTCATCACAGGAGAGGATGCTTCTTTTAACCTCTCCTCCCACCCAGCCAGGAAACCCAGTCAGCTGCCCTGGCCAGCAGGGACATGCGCCTGTGTGTGTGTGTGTGTGTGTGTGTGTGTAAGGGGCTGCTTTCTATGGTAAGTCACTACTGGGGAGCCCAGAGGTGCAGGGACAGGCCTGGGGGAACCCTCTTTGGGGTTAAAGGACCACACGTCTGTAGGTGTGGCTTTATAGGGGCCTCTCTGTGCCAAAGCCCACTCCCTGCTTTTTGTGTGGCAGTTTCCGGGACTGGACTTCTCAGTAGCTGCTCTGGCTTCCTGGTGGGCCCGGGGTCCGGGAAGCCAGGGGGACCCTGGATCCCTGGCTCGCCCTTCGGCCCCATGGGCCCCCGCTGGCCCGGGGATCCTGTCTTCCCAGCGATCCCTGGTTCTCCTTGAGGTCCCTCTGGCCCTGGAGCTCCCGGGGGGCCCTCTGGCCCTGGGGGTCCCATGTCCCCCCTTGGGGCCCGGCTGTCCTCTTGCACCCCCAGTTCCGAAGCTGCCCTTTGACCCTTTGAGGCCTGGGAAACCCCTGGGGCCAACTGGCCCCCTTTCTCCCACAGGCCCAGGATCCCCGGGCTGCCCCTGGGGACCCTGGGGTCCTGGAGGTCCCAAGCTGCCAGGGTCTCCTTTTGGTCCTTTGCTGCCAGCAGGCCCTTCACGCCCATATCTCCCTTGAGTCCTCTGGGTCCTGGAGGGCCGGGGGCACCTAGGGGTTAGAGAGAAGAGGGCAGAAGTCAGTATATGAGGACAGGTCTCCTGAGGCTGTCCCATGAAGTGGGCACCAGGCGCTCTGACACCCAAGGGTCTAAAGTCCCAGGTCTGCTTTGGGGGTTCAGGCTGCTGACATGACCCCTCTAAGTTGGCCTGAGAAGGGCCTGAAGGGCGCTGAGAAGCTCACATGCATAGGTGTTTGGCACAAGGCCTGCACCAGGCGGGCACTCATAGTTCTAACTTCAGGACTGGGCTCGAGTTCCATATGGGCACTCAGGTGGAAGGCTGAGAGAGCTGGATGGGTCCAGGCAAAGGCCATGGCCATCCAGAATCATCTGTTTTGCTCTGGAGACCAGCCTGGACACTAATACTCATTATGGACTTCAACTGCTGCGGTCCTTACCTCCTGCCCCACCCCCATCCCAACCCCAGGCTTCACCCATGACCTTTGGGCACCTGGGACCAGGAGTGGAGTCAGGTGACATGGAGGAGAAAGTCAAGAAAGTGATGTGTAAAGTGAGGTGTGAGAAGTAGATGCCTCCCGGTGTGAGTAAGTGGGAATAACAATAAACAGAGAAAGGGCAGCTCCTCCAGGAAGCCCTCCCTGACCACTCCAGCCTCTCCTCTGAGCTCTTGGAGCTGCTACTTTCTGAATCTTTTATTTGATATGTAGGAAGAGAAGTCACAGCATAGTGAAAGCAAATCCTTGATTTCTCTCTAGTGGACCCCACTGAACTGTGGGGCCCCAAGAAGATAGTGAGGACCATGGCTCCCATCACCCACCCTGGGCATGGAGCTTAGGTACACAGCAGGGAAATCTCAGTATATGCTTGAAAAGGGGGACACACCAAACAGTTCTGGACCCCTAGCTCCCACCCAGCTCTGGCATAGGGCCTGGGAGAGATGCCAGGATGAATTCCTTCTCTTTTAACTAATTTTTGTTTGGAGTATAGTTGCTTTACCAAGTTGTGTTAGTTTCTGCTGTACAGCAAAGTGAATCAGCTATAGTGCTAATGCTAATGCTAGGTCACTTCAGGGCTTCCCTGGGGGCTCAGACAGTAAAGCGTCTGTCTACAATGCGGGAGACCCGGGTTCGCTCCCTGGGTTGGGAAGATCCCCTAGAGAAGGAAATGGCAATCCACTCCAGGACTGTTGCCTGGGAAATCCCATGGACAGAGGAGCCTGGTAGGCTACAGTCCATGGGGTCGCAAAGAGTCAGACACGACTGAACGACTTCACTTCACTTAAGTCACTTCAGTAGTGTCTGACTCTTTGTGACCCTGTGGATTGGAGCTCTCCAGGCTCCTCTGTCAAGGGATTCTCCAGGCAAGGATACTGGAGTGGGTTGCCATTTCCCCCTCCAGGGGATCTTCCTGAACCAAGGATTAAACCCAGGTCTCCTGAATTGCAGGGAGATTCTTTACCGTCTGAGCCACCAGGGAACATATACACATCATACATCTCCCTTCTTTTTTGGACTTCCTTCCTATTCAGGTCACCCACCACTGTCTATTGAGTAGAGTTCTCTGTGCTATACAGTAGATTCTCATTAATTATCTATTTTATTCATAGTATCAATACTGTATATGTGTCAATCCCAGTCTCCCAATTCCTCCCACCTCCACCTACATGCCCTTCCTAAACAGCTCAGCCTAGTGCCCAAAGCAAGGGTCAGATGACCTTAACCACTTATCTGCCTGCTGCTCAGATCAGAGTCACCACCTCTCAGAGCTGTACCCACCCTCAGGACACAGGTCAGAGTGTGGCCATCAATCTGGCCTAAGTAGGTAGGATGCCCCAGGGCTAGAGGAGAGAGCACCCTCTGGCCTGGTGAGGACATGAATTGCAGAGAATCGCTTTAGCCCCCTTGGGGTTAAGGTGCAGCAAAGCCCTGGCTTTCTTCAGTGGTCTGGGCAACAGCTTATGGGATGGAGGGTGGGGACAATGACCCCAGGGCTGGGAGGTGAATTCTCATGCCCAGGCTCCGCTCTCCCTGAGAACTCAGCTGTTACACCTTTGCAAGAGAATCCTGGAGTTTTTGGGCTCGGTGGAGGCTAGTCCAACTCCTACATTTCACAGAGGAGGCAACCAGAGAAGTGACGTGGTAGCCCAGGGGTCCCCAAGCAGAAACCAGAAGCTGGGTGGGCTCCTTGAAGAGAAGGGATCCTCTCTGCAGGAGCTGGGAACCCTTCCAGGGGGCTTGACCCAGTTCTACAGCCCTGGGGCCCTCTCCCCGCTAATGCAGACACTGCCTCCGTCTGTCCTGGCCTCCGCCCACACTTCCACCCCTGCTCATCTCCCTCTCGGAGGGTTTCTAAGTGGAGCAGAGAGTCATTGAACACCATCCTCCAATTACGATCTAAACTGGAAATCGGAGCCCAGACATACTCAGCCCCAATGGGGCCAATAAAAACCTGTTCCGGGCCACCTCCTGCCCATGCCCACCTCCCACACACAGCGGGGCTGTGGCCTGTGTGGGCTCGGCTCACGTGGCCCACCAGCAGTACCGGCTGGCATGCCGTCATCGGCTGGCTGGAGTGGGCGTGGGACGGGCTGGCGGTGGTGGCAGTGACGAGGGAACAGCTTGACCTGCCCTTCTGTCTGCAATGATCGTCTGCAGCACAGTAGCCAGAACAACAGGGCACAACAAGGGCACGGGGAGATGGCTGGCAGGGACCTCCGCCCCCAGTCTGGCAGGAATGGCTGGGAACCAGCCGCTCTGGCCTGGGCACCTGGGGCAGCCGGGGCAGGGGTGGGGGCTGGAACAGCACAGCCATTCGGAAGTGGAAAGGCTCCTGCAGGCTGTTCACGTGGAAGGGAGTCTGATGGAACGAGGCGACTCTGCGCAAGGCGCTGCCCATCAGTGCTCACATCATCTATCCCCCTGAGCTCGCACTTGACAGTCCCCCAGGCACGGCAGCTCCCCCAGCAGCCCTCCTTCCGCTTCTGTCCCTCCTGCTCTAAAACACGCTGCCCAGGGCTTGCCTTGGCTCCTTGGTCCCTCTCTCTCATCCTAGGAGCTCTCCTGTGACTTCCACTCTTGTTCCCTGGGTGGATGGTTCCCAACCCCAGCCTGGTCTCAGGAAATGCCTGTGAAGTCTTATCTGGACAAGGACATCACAGATCCACCAGGAGCCCCCCTGCCTCTCCCTGGGACACCCCGCCCTCCTGCACCACCATTTCCAGTGCACACCCTCTGCTCCTTGGCCCCTGAGGGCACAGCAGCCAGCGGAAGGATTTCTCAGGGTTTCTGTGCCAACAGCAGGGGGAAGAAAGAGCAGAGAACAAAGGCTTCTGTTTGTTTCTCCCCTCCAGCCTCCTCAGGAGCCTCTTTCTGGGGAAGCTCTTGGGCGGCTTTCCCCTGGTGGGAAAGGCTGGGGCCCCATGCCTAGGGTGAAGGTTGGAGCAGAAGCCTGAGTCTCATCGTCCCCTCACCAGTGCCCCAGGACTGCAGCCCCCAGCGCCCGAGGAAGGAGGCCTGCCAGGAAAGGGTAACCTCCCTCTCCATGCCTGCCGCTGCTGACCCATCTCTGAGAACCCATGGAGGGCTCCTAGGTGGTGGTTTAATGAGGACATCCACTGGGGAGGCTCCACTGGGGGCAGGACCTGTGTTACAGGCATTGGTCTCTCCCCACCGTGTCTGGTGTCTGTGTGCCCACTTTGGTCCCTACTCATCCTAACTTCTCTGAGATCCATTTTCTTGGGGAAGGGAAGGATGAGGGAAACTGAGTCTCTCGTATGTCCCTGGCATCATACATTGAGATCATAACCCCATTTTACAGATGAGAAACTGAGGTGCAGAGAGTGACAACTTGCAAACCATCACCAACCAGGGAGGGTGGAGACAGGATGCAAACCCAGGCCCAGGAGGCTTGGGGCCTGTTCCTAGACCCCCTCCCATAGCCAGGACCTCCCACTCTGTTGCTGCCCAGAGGAGGGGGCCCACTGAGCCAGGAAGAGGTCACCTTAAGGACTGTCTCCCTCGGGTGAGCCAAGCCTCCGCCTGTCCCTCCAGGGCCAGCCATGAGTCATGCGGTCAGAGAAGGAGAGCTGGTGGGGGAGGAAGTCAACAAGCAGAGTTCAGCAGTTAGCAAGGTGGGGAGGGATGCAGAAACGGGCTGACCAGTGGCTCTCTGCAACAGGGCCCCTCACTCAGCCTGTAATAAGATCTGAGTGTCTCAGGGATGAAGGGTGGGGAGCGGCTAAGAGCTGCTCTGAGCAGTGGGGGCACATTTAGGACAAAGGCTGAGATGCAGAGATGGGGGAGGAACTGGGCATCTTGGAGACCCGAGGAGAGACCCATAATTACTCAGGAAGCCCTGGGCTGTAATTAGGCCATCCCAGCACATTAGGGCAGAGCCACACTGACTGCATGTCTGGGACAAGTAGGTGGTCTGCTCAGGGTCTGCACTGGGAGTGGAGAGGGGCTGGGGGGCTGAGCAGATGCACCAAGTCGTCAGCGTACAAAGCACTGCCCACCCACAGGTAGGGGGTGCATGGGTGGGGAGGGGGCACAGCCCATCCCCCAGTCCCAAACAGGTGGAAGGAGACAGAAACAGAAGGGGGGCCTCTCGGGAGATTGGCCTGGTGCCATGGAAACCACAGTTCCCATATGAACAAACTGGGTGACTGGGCACATCATTTGGTCCTCATTGGACTGACTTCTGTCTGCAGGCTCCCCTTTGTTCAATGAGAGTATCAGCCTGGGTCAGGGACACTCATGTTACCTGAGGAGCATTGAAAAAATGCTAGTGGGTTTCCACGTCAGCTTATGATGGATTAATTGGTACAACTAAACCTCCCACTGAGAACAATTAGAACTGTTAGGCACAATGCGAAGACATCCCTCTGAAAGTTTTGGAGAGAGATCAGACGCCAGGGTCCCCAGGAAAGGGGAACTTGTTGAAGGAAGCCTGACTTTCTTTGCTTCTTTTCCTCTCAAGCCATTTGTTGACTAGTAAGTGGTTTGGGCAGAGAGGCTGAGAAGGGTTTCTAGCAGTTTCACTGGGGCTGGGGCTCGGGGCTGCCAAGGCCCAGGGCTGGGATTCAGGAGGAAAGGAAACTGTGTGGGCATTTGTGGCAAGGGCCAAGGGATGGAAACCCTGAGCAGAGACTCAGGCTTCATCCCGTCAGTCCTTGGGGGCTGAAGAGACGATAACTAGAGGTCAAGGCCCACATAGGTGGTAAGCCC
Source organism: Nanger dama (assembly GCA_917880005.1). Classification (NCBI taxonomy): domain Eukaryota; kingdom Metazoa; phylum Chordata; class Mammalia; order Artiodactyla; family Bovidae; genus Nanger; species Nanger dama. The sequence continues at coordinate 418,728 of CAKJTW010000132.1, read as the reverse complement.
TATGAACACCCCTCAAGGATGGTGCCCGGGGAAGTAAGAATGTACCAGAAATAGGCCAGGCGTTATGGTCAGCTCCCTTGCAGGCACCAGCAGAAGATGGCATCATTCTCCTTTTCACTGGCTGCCCTTGTTGCTCGATGACAAGTGAACCTGCTAACCCTCCAAGCAGGCATTTCCCTCCCTACCCAGGGGGCTCAGTGGCACAGAATCTGCCTGCCAATGCAAGAGACAAGAGTTTGATCCCTGGTTTGGGAAGGTCCCCTGGAGGAGGAAAGGGAGGAAATACAGAATAAGAGGAAACATTCTATGAGAGGCACAAACACATGGAGGTACCAAAGGCTTTCTGGTTGGCAAACGGAGACTCAGAATTCATCACAGAGCTAGAGCTGGAAGAGATCTCAGAGACAACTGGTCTTATCCACTGATTTGCATATGAAACAAAACAAAACAAAAAAACCCAAAACTAGAGGCCTGGAAAGATTAAATGATTCTGCCCAAAGACCCATAGCAAATTAGAATCCAGGCTCTTTGCCCGGACAGTTTGTGAGTCCCAGCCCTTCCGTCAGCACTTGGCCAGGGCTATCCCTCTTCCGTGATTCTAAATAGGAGCTTGGCTCCAAACAGAGGGCGACCTCATTGTCCAGTGTGAGAGCCTGTCAGCACCTGTCTATAGGTGAGTGAATAAATGATACTTCCTGTAGGAAGTGATGGACATTTTGTCCCTGAAATTTTCTTTCAGATGTGAAAGACTTTATATGTGGTGATTTAACAACCAAGAAGAATGTTAGCCAAAAGATAGCATTTAAATAAATATACGAGTTTGAGAGTCAAATGCGGCTCAAAGTGATATTCACCTTGGTCTCCAGTTAAGATAAAGTCCTTTGATGAGAACTCTGCCATCATTAGGACAGGAGCAAATATAAATTTTCATGACTATTGTTGAGTTACACTTAGAATTAGGGTCTCAAATGGTTCACTTCTGACACTTTTGGTACCATTTCCTTCTTTTCCAGTCTGTCCCACACATGACACCTAAGCAGGACCTCAGTGCAAATGCATTTTTGGTATCTGCAAGTTCACACTCTCAGTGTCTCCTGGCTGATCACTAGACCTTTGCACCTTAGAGCCATGATGGGTCAGGATCTTAATCGCAGTGTGACCTTGAACTATCCCTTAACTTTTCCTCGTCTCAGGTCACCTTTCTGTAAAATAAAGACATGACGCCTGCAACACATGTCTTGTCCACAAAGGCTGTGAGGCTAGTGGGGAAGGGTGGAGGGAAAGGCTAGTTAGGGAGTTTGGGATGGACATGTACACACTGCTATATTTAAAATGAATAACTGACAAAGACCTACCATATAACAAGGAACACTGCTCAACATTCTGTAATAACCTTAACTGGAAAATAATTTAAAAGGAATATATAAATTATGTGTATGACTGAATCACTTTGCTGTATACCTGAAACTAACACAACACTGTCAACTATACTCCAATTAAAAAAAAAAAAAGAAGATTGTGAGGCCAAACGTAAATAGGCTTTGTCATGAGGAAAGCTTTACGTTTCAGTTGTTCTTAGATTGAATGCAACCTAGGAAAACAAGATTACTAGAGGATGAATCATGAGAACTATCTGCTAACACCTTCACTGGAACACTGCTTCCTAGAGGTCATACAGATACATATTTTAAATGAAACACTGTGAGATGGTCTCAGTTACTAAGGAAATAGTCAGTACCTGGCTTTGTTGCAAAAATATGGCACCAGGCAAACAAGATCTTACCTCGCACCCAGCCCCTGCAACACCACCAATCTAGAGTAAAGAAAATATTAGCAAAAATGCTCATTGATATAAAATTGAAGGCAATACAGATTTGAAACTAAACAGTTAAAGAGAACCAGAGAATCAGAGAGCTTGACTCCAGTCTGAGCTCCATGGAGACAACAATGCTGTCTGGGAGAGTGGGTGCTTCCCTCCTGTCTCCTGGAGCTCCCTGAATGATCCTTGCCCACCTGCCAAATGTGGCTGGGCTTCCCAGGTGGCTCAGTGGGGAAGAATCTACCTGCCAATGAAGGCGATGCGGGTTCAATCACCGGTCCAGGAAGATCCCCTGGAGAAGGAAATGGCAACCCACTCCAGTATTCTTGCCTGGAGAATCCCATGGACAGAGGAGCCTCGAGGGCTACAATCCACGGGTTTGCAAAGAGTCAGACATGACTTATCGACTGAACAACCACAAAGGAGATGGGCATGGGTGCCAAGGTGATGAGGGCTGCACTTGTGATAGTTTATTTTAGGTGTCACGCTACCTGGGCCGTGGGATACCCAGATATTTAGATAACATCCACAGGGTGTTTGTGGATGAAATTAACATTTAAATCAGTACCAAGTAAAGCAGATTGTCCTCCCCAATGAGAGTGGGCCTCACTGAATCAGCTGAAGCCTGAATAGAACCAAAGGCCGACCCTCCCCTGAGTAATAGAGCATTTCCTGCCTGACAAACCTTCAATGGACACACTGTCTCTTCCTGGTTCTAGAGCAGCTTTCAGTCTTTGCATTTGAACCAGGACATCAGCTGCGCAGATTTTGGGTTTGCCAGTCTCCACAATCTCAGGAGCTAATTCCTTTTAGTCTCTCTCTCTCTTCCATATTCCTCTGGAGAACTCTGCCTAAATGCAAGGGTGAGATGGGAGGAGCAGAGGGCATCGGAGTGGCGGGCCTCTGAGAGGCCGATGGTGGAGAGCACCAGTGAGGGGTAGGGAAGGGGAAAAACAAGAGAAGACAGAGTTTCCAAAAGATGAGCTCTGCCTATATCTCTCTGTAGACTCATACACAGATTCCCGTATAAAAATCCAAATTTGTATGTCAGGCAAGTGAGGAGCCATGTGTGTGTGCTCAGTTGCTCAACTGTGTCTGACTCCTTGGGACCCCATGGACTGTAATCCACCAGGCTCCTCTGTCCAAGGGATTTTCCAGGCAAGAATACTGGAGCAGGTTGCCATTTCCTTCTCCAGGGGACCAGGGATGTAACCCACGTCTCCTGCTTTGATAGGAGGATTCTTCATCACTGCCATACGCTCTTCCAAAAGAGGTTGACAAGGACGTGAAAGCTGCCAGTCGCCCCAGGCATTTGCTGCAGGGCTGTATCAGCCCACCAGGATACTGGGCCCCAAACTGGGTCCTTCTGTGTTCCCCTCTGGGAGCTCCCTGGCAGCACTCCCCACCCCTCTGCCCCGCCTCTCACCTCGTAGGATGGTGACGTTCCGTAGGATCTCCCCGTGCCGTGTGTCCACGGCCCTCATCTCCTCCACGATCATAGACAAGTTGCGGACGTTGAGGTCCAGGCGGGCGCTGAGCAGGCTGAAGCGCTCCCGGGCAGGTCGGTGGCGGCCAGCATGAGGGAGACGGTCTTGTTCAGGTAGTAGAGCTCCTCGGCCTGGGTGTGGAAGCCGAGGGTGCAGGAGAGCCGGACGTCGTCCAGATACTTGAGCATGCTGTACACGTGGCTGTCGGTGGCGTTGATGTTGGTGAAGATGGTGCCAATCTCGATCTCGTGGGAGGCCATGCGTCCCTCCAGCGTCTCGAACCTTTCCACTGTGCGGTTCTGGGCGTAGCGTGTGTGGTACTGCAGGTCGTGCATGTTCTCCTCGTGGTCATCCAGGAAGGATGAGATATTATCCAGCTGCAGCTGCAAGCCCATGACCTGCAGCACCAGGTCATGCAGGCTCTCGGAATTCTGGCTGATGCGCTGGGACGAGGCCCCCAGGGTGGCCTGGAGGCTCCTCACCGCGTCTCCAGTCTTAGCCGAGGTGGTGCGCAGGCTGCCGAAGAGCCGCGTGTAGTTCTGCCAGTCGGTGACCATCTTCTGGAGCGTCAGGGTCTCCTCTTCCGTCTTCCGCCGGATCCCATGGATCCACTCGGAGGTCTGCCCCACCGTGAAGTTGATCTGGTGTACCGCCGCCTTGACGTCGTAGCATTCCTGGGTGAGATCCTTCAGAGACAGGTCCAGGCCAGCAGTGGTGGCCTGCCAGCCTCTCACCTGGGCCAAGAAGAGCCCCAGAGATTGGTTGATCTGGTGGACGGAGAAGGAGCAACTGCCCATCTCCTGGGAGATTTGACCACTGGTGGTAGAGAGCAGGTCGTGGGTCTGGGAGGTCTGGTGTAGTTGGACCTCCTGAGCTAGAAGCATCTTCTGAATTCCCTCCAGCTCCACCTGCAGTTTTCTGATCTCTTGCCCCAGCAGCCCAGCCTCGTGGCATAAAGAGCAGTTGTTCGGGGCTTTCAGATCTTCAGGAGAAAGGGGCAACATTTTGAGTTGCTGAAGGCTCACAGGGCAAAGGTTGCTTCTTTCAATTTAATATTTCAGAGCATCATGAATTGGCATGTGGCTGTCCTATCCCTCTTCCTTCCCTAAGACCTGCTATGAAATCCTTTTGGAAAAACCTCGCTATCCTTTGTGCCATCTTATTTCTACCCCAAGTTTTTATTCTTGCAGGAGAGGTAGGACACCTCCTCACCAAAGTCTTCTGAAAATATATCTTTGTAACTTTTCTAAGGTTGCCAAGAACCTCCCATTTTATTTTTTAATTTCTCCCCATATTTTAATATTTGGTTTTGAAAAAAATTTTAATAAATATTTGTTTTTATTTGAACCTCTCATAAGCTGTGGAGAAACGGGTGCAGGAACGTTTTTCCCCTGAGACTTCTGAGAAGTGAAGCTCAGAGAAGTGACTTGCCAAATACAACTCAGCTAATTAGTGGTAGAATAAAACTTTCTCTTTTCACCTAGCAGCCTCCCTCTAAACCCTTATATTATGGCTCTTTCTGTCTTATTCTCAGAACAAGATTGTCTTGTGAAAGCAAGAGATAAAGAGATTGTAAACCATGCAAACTTTAAGGCAGTGATGAGGAAAGGGCCGACTTGTCAAGAGTGTTAGAATAGCCTTCAAATATTGGACTGGCCAAAAGTTCGTTTCTGCCAATCACCTTTTTGGCCAACCCAATAACTTCAGATACGTGAGGGCACGTGGTCTGTCTTCAGCTTTCTTCTCTACCTGGAGGCTCTGGGCAGATCTGTGCCACTTACAGAACTCTCACTCCCACTCCTGGGCATATCCCAGGGTAGCAGCCCTTGTTGGGTGGGTTCTCCATTTGGACAGGGAGGCAGGGAGCCATGACTATTCTTCCCTTGGGCCTGGAAGCTTGGTGAAGGCTGCCCTGTTCCAGGGCACAGTGGCCTGGGGGATTCCTGGTCCCACTCCAAGTAATGCTGGCCTTCCTTCCTGGTCATTAGCACACCTGAACCCTGGACACTTACCCAGCCCTTGGAGGTTTTTCTGCATAGACACGAGTTTCTTGTCATACATGGCCTGGGCCAGGGAGAGGTCTTCTGAGAGAGAGTCCACTTTCCTGAAGACTTCAGGGGAAACAGGGATGAGAAAAAGGGCTTAGCTCAGAGAAACAGCAGTCGTTTGTTGAGAAGGCGTTTTTATCAGCCCCTTGTTAGCCAAAACCATCCACTCTTCTTCTAAGGGGCTTCCCAATGGCTGTAAGGGAAGATGTTTCAATGGCCAGAGTCTATCACATTTCTCTCAAAAACATATCTGTGTATCTATATATCTATATCCAGAAGTCCCCTACATGTGAACCTTCAGGTTTCAAACTGTCAAAGATGTGAGCATGCGTTTGCATGCCTAATCACGTAAGCTAGTTCATGTGTCTGGCGTATACTGTCACACACATGCATCCTCTACAAGTTGGGGTGTGCTTTTGTGGAGCTTACTGTAGAGTGCTGTATAGAGCACGGTAGCATAATATCTTTATTTCAAACCCAGGATGTCTGGAAGCAAGAGGGTAGATAGAATTGAATCCAGCAAGGAGCAAGAGAGCCTGTGGCGTCAGTGTCAGGCACGAGTGAAATCGCAGCTTGCCTGCTGCCTCTTGTTGTTAATGACCCTCCAGCTCTACCATCTCCCACCTCCTCTCCCTCCTCTAGTCAGTAACTCTTCTTGCCTGTTCACTCGATGCCAGCCCCTGTATGACAGCTTTTGTACCAGACTACTGTACTTTTCAAGTTGCTGTAGTGTAAGGTTAAAAATGTTGTATGTATTTTTTGTGTTTGGTTGTTTTTTATGTATTATTTGTGTGAAAAGTATTATAAACCTATGACAATACTATATTATATAACTGATTGTGTTGGTTGGGTACTTAGGCCAACGTTGTTGGACTTAACGAACAAACCAGACTTACAAACATGCTCTTGAAATGGAACTCATTTGTATGTAGGGGACTTAGTGTATATATATAGACATAGATAATCTCATTACATATCTCCCTTAAGTGTATATATACATATGAGGGCATATATGTATGCATTCGAATATATAATACATAAACCATCATGAAGTGGAGTGAAGTGAGGTAGCTCAGTCGTGTCCGACTCTCAGATTTTAGAACTATAACCTGACCATAGGCTAGAATAGAGACAAATAAGAACGAAATATAAAAAGAAAATACAAATTATTCCTAATCCTACCACCGAGATACAGCTGCCATCAACATTTTTGTGTATCTCTTAAACCTATTCATCCCAGCCATTTTATAGCTACACTGTTGTTGTTGTTTAGTTGCTAAGCTGTTTCTGACTCTTTGCAAGCCCATGGACTGCAGCATGCCAGGCTCCTCTGTCCATGGGATTTCCCAGGCAAGAATGGGAGTGGGTTGCTGTTTCCTTCCCTAGGGAATCTTCCTGACCCAGGGATCAAGCATGTGTCTTCTACCACCGAGCCACCAGGCAAGTCCCTATAGCTACACAGATGTATGGTTTCTTAGAAGACAAGAGTACAAAATTGGGATGTTCAGCACATCTCATCTATTTTATTTTGCTTATTGGTATCATGTCATGGACATTTTCTTATTGAGCCTAAAGTCACTTTAAAATCATTACTTTAATGTCTGTTTCATACTCTATATAAACAATTCACCAATTATATAAAAATTCCCTTCTGTTGGGAACACTGCAATGGCAGAGTTTGGTTTTGACCAAGTCAACACATGGTCTGAATTTACTTCCTAGCTCTTGACCAAAAAAAGTTGCCGACTATACTGTAGATTATAAACCGCATGAACAAGGCCAGCACCATTCTAAGGAGTGGGGACACCCAGGCTGGAGGTAAAAATAAAAAGGAAAATCTAAAGTTCCCCTTTGGTTTCTCAGACACACTGCTCACCCCCAGTTCTTATAATCCTCAGCCCATTCACCCTGGATCTTGGAGGAAATCATTTCACCTCCCATTCTTCCCTCTCATATGTGGAGTGGAGCCAGCTTCCCATTTCAGAGCCTTGTTCAGAGGACTCCTGACCATCGTGTATGGGAGATGCCTGGCATCCAGTGGGCGCTCAGTAGCAGTCCATCCCTTCGGAAGGGCTCTTGTGCCCATAGAGGCTCCTTTCTGTGTGCTACTGGAGCTGTCGTCATGGCCCCATGGGTTCTGGGAGCTGAGGCTCTCTGAGGGCCGACCAGAACTGCGAAGGGTCCAGCGGCCAGCTTGCTGCCTCTAAATGGCAGAGCTACAGCTCCTCACCCTCTTCTGACCAGAGATTTCAGCCACGTTCTCGGTGGCTGGACTGTGACGTGATTTAGCAGAGAGGGGTGGAGCTGAGTGGGGGTGAGGGGCTTGGGAAGTTCTTTTCTTTAAAAAAATTTTTAGTTTTTAAATATTTATTTATTTAGTTGGCTGTGCCGAGTCTTGGTTGCAGCATGCAAGATCTTTAGCTGTTGCCCTCTCTTAGCTGAAACGATATGGGATCTAGTTCCCTGACCAGGGATTGAACCCAGGCTCCCTGCACTGGGATTGCAGAGTCTTAGCTAGTGGACCACTAGGTAAATCCCGTAAACATGTTAATATGTTATTTATTATTTATCAGTAACATCTTATTATGCAATTTAAAAGTTATTAATGTTATAATAATATAACAAGCTAATAGTTAACAATAATAGTTAATAGGTAATAATATTAAGTTAACAATTAAAAGTTATAATAAATAAATAAATAATAAAATAAGATATTAATATCTTATATAATAACTTAATAAAAACTAACAGGGAGAGTGAACTTTAATAAATTGTTAATAACTATTAGAATTATTTTAATAACTATTATTACTACATAACTATTATAATACTTATTATAAAATTTAATGATTAATTAGTGGTTCCCCAACCTTCCCACTTCATTGGGATCACCTGGGGGCTTTCCTCTATAATTAAAGCCTGGGTCTTACCCAGAGACTATGATTTCATTCACATGGTGAGGAGGGCTCCAGCACATGCATTTTTAAATGCTCTCAAAAGAATTCTAACCTGCAGACAAGACCGAGAATGGACTCATCTCAGTGTTCTCAGTACCTGACACATAGGAGGTGCTGGTTTGTGCTGAATTTCATTAACACCTTCAGGATTATTGGAAGATGATTCCAACAAGGATTTGTTTGTTCAAATTATTAACATCCTGGCCTCTTGCCTTCAAGCTGGGAAGGCCACTTACTGCATATCTCTAAGAGGGGTCAGGACGAAGCATCCCATCCTAGGGGTCATACAAGTGCAGGGTCGGCACCCACAGGGACCATCCTCCGTGTCTCCCTTGCCTCACCTGAGGCCCAACCCAGCTGTCTCTAGTGTCTAGTCCATTGGAGCAAGCAAACCTACTGGCTTCCCTTTGTACAGAAGAGTTTTAAGGAATGAAGCTAGGAATGGAATGGGATTGCAGTAAGAAGCTTTCAAATTTGTTTTTACTTTTAAACATGAATGATTAGCATCCAGAAGGCAGTTGTTGTTGTTTAATTGCTAAGTCGCGTCTGACTCTTTGTGACCTCACGGACTGCAGTCTGCCAGGCTTCTCTGTCTCTGGGATTTCCCAGGCAAGAATACTGAAATAGGTTGCCATTTCCTCCTCCTCCAGGGGATCTTCCTGACCCAGGGATCGAACTGCCAACTCCTGCATTGGCAGGTGCGTTCTATACTGCTGAGCTACCAGGGAAGCCCACAGAAGGCAGAGATTACTTGACTCTGGCAGCATGCAGACTGTCATAAAAACTGTTGAGTGTATGAGACCCACCAAGCTTCAGATCCCTGGGCCCCACTGGCAGGACTCTGATTTACTAGGTCTGGGTGAGACTAGGAATTTGCGTTTTAACAGATCCTGGGGGTGACCCTGATGTAGATAGGCATCCAACCTCTTTGAGAAACACAAGGACCACGGAAACGGCTTAGAAGTCATCTGATCTGGTAACCTTAAGCCTGGAAGTACACCAGAATCACCTGAAGAGCTTAAATACTGAATTAATTCCATCATCCAGGGTGGGGCGTGGGCATCATATATTTTACAGCTCCCAGATGATTCTAACATGGAGCTGAAACTGAGAACTGCTGAAACGGAGTCCTACCCCGTCACTTGTGCGTGCTCAGATGCTCAGCTGTATCTGACTCTTTGTGACTTCATGGACTGAAGTTCATCAGGCTCCTCTGTCCCTGGGATTTCCCAGGCAAGAATACTGGAGTGGGTTGCCATTCCCTTCTCCAGGGGATCTTCCTGACCCAGGGATCGAAACTACATCTCCTGGGTCTCCTGCATTAGCAGGAGAACGCTTAAACAAATGAGCCACTTGGGAAGCCCATCTTGTCATCTACCAGTAGGAAAACAGAGGTCCAAAACAGGGACCAAAGCCACGCAGCTCATTATTGACCAGAAATTAGGAGCCAGTCTTCACAGCTTGAGGCAGACATTCAGAGCTCCCAGCCAGGAAGATGCTGTTGTGGGTCCTGAGCTGCAGAGATCTGTGCTTGTGTTTTGGGGTTCTGGTGCCCAACAGACCCCTGATGAGAAACTCCCCCACAGCCCAGGGTGGAGAGCCCTGGACTAGCCAATGCTGCTGGCAGCCTGCACTTACCCAGAGAGGCCAGCACGGCCACGGCCACCAGGAGCAGGGCCAGGAAGAGGTAAAGAATCCTCACGGACGTGTGCAAAGACAGGTTCTTCTGGCAGCGGCTGCAGTGGGGTCCCGGCTGGCCTGTAGGGGGTAGGGAGGGGTGGCGACAAAAAAAGCCCAGTGGTGGAGGATGCGACTAAAAGGGTCAGTTCTCCTGTTCTGGCCTGTCTCGGCACATTTTGAACCATCCTTGGAAAGGGGGCTGTCGCTGGTCTCCATCTCCACCCACTTCACTGCCTTTTCTTGAGGTCCTGTAGCTTTTAGGAATGGGCATGCATGCTAAGTCGCTTCAGTCGTGTCTGACTCTGAGCGGCCCCATGGACTGTAGCCCACCAGGCTCCTCTGTCCATCGGATTCTCCAGGCAAGATTACTAGAGTGGGTTGCTGTGCCCTCCCACGGGATCTTCCCACCCAGGGATTAAACCTGCGTTTCTTATGTCTCCTGCATTGGTAGGTGGGTTCTTTACCACTAGCGCCACCTGGGAAGCCCACAGCTGTTAGGAATAGGTAAGACCATAGTCGGGGCCTTGGAAGAACACTGGCATCATGTCATCATTTTGTCTCCATGGCATTGTCATTCAGCCTACATGGTAGGGAATCACCCCTGGCCGAAACATCAGCCTTAGTCATGACCATACTACAGGGCAGCCAGCCTTGTCTCACCAATGGGTGACCGATTTTTCCCAGTTTGCCTAGGATGTTCCTGGATCTTAGCACTGAAAGTCTCTTGTTAAGGGAACTCCTTGGAATTGGGCAAACCAGGATGGCTCGCCAAGACTGTCTCAGTTTTAAAAACTCTAAGTCACACCTCCTGGGAAACCCCTCAGTCCCAGGCCAACCAGAAGGTCGGTCACTAGTCCCCAAACTTTGGGGGTCACTTGAAGTTCTCCTGGAATCCAAATGGATGGTTCCACTGTGTCAGTTGGTCCCTCGTACAGAAGCAGGAGGGAAGCCAGTGTTCCTGGAGACCCTGGGAGGTGGTCACTGCCCAGTGAGAAAGCTGTGATATTCCCAGTTGTGCAGTGTCTAAGATGGATCCAACTTCAGCTGCACATTATGAGTAACAAGAATGTTTAAAAACCCGATGCCCATCCACACTCCAGACCAAGAGATCAGAATTTCTGAGGGTTGGTCTCAGACATCTCTGGGTGATGACAATGCACAGCCAAGGCTGATAATCTAGACTGAAACCCGGCAAGAAGCCCTAGGCCAAATAACAGTTCACGGGGCATTGGTTTCTCATGCCAAGCTGGGTCCCGTGAGCTTGAGAAGGACACATCACTTGAGCGGCATGATGAAGGGGACACTTGTGGAAGGTGGGTCCTGGGGGAGATGGCAGAGGTCCCCGGTAGGTTTCAGGAGTAGCCCTGAAGACAGATGTCACATGTGACAAACTTTGATTTCATCTGTATTGCATAACCCAGGCCTGTGCAACTCCACCCTTTAAGCCTCCAGGCAGCAGTGGGGAAGGAACAGCCTGGATGGTGAAGCCATGTGGATAGGCAAGTCTCTCCCCAGCCTGGGGCCGAGGGCAGGGGCGGGGGTGGTTCTCAGCCTAGAGAGGGGATCAGAGGGGCGCTCCGGAGCCCTTACCCTCCTGTGTGCATGGGAAGGACGGCATGTCCTCGTCGTCAGCAGCCAGCTCCTCTTCTGTGACACACAGCGCATCTCCGTCACCAGCGGCTGACCTCACTGAGACGAAGCCAGCACCGTCAGACCCCAGGCTGGGGCCCTGCCGCACCCACCCCTCTCCAGATGCCCTGTTCATTTATAGTCCCGAGCCCCTGTGCTCACCCTCACCTCTGGGTCCAAGTCAGCCCACCTGAGCTCCAGGTGACCTGATGGTAATCAGAGCAAAGGGGGCTGGAGGGCAGGATAGAATGGCCAAGGGACCAGCACATCCCAACATCCGGGAGAGGAGAGTTCATGATCTCTGGCAAACTTGTAAAAATACACAGACCAGCCCAGCTGCCCACTCTATCTACACCTTGCTCAGATCCCTGGCATGAAATAAGAAGAAATGTTGGTGTTTAGTCGCTAAGTCGTGTCTGATTCTTTGTGACCCCGTGGACTGCAGCCCCCCAGGCTCTTCTGTCCATGGGATTTCCCAGGCAAGAATACTGGAGTGGTTTGCCATTTCCTTCTCCAGGGGATATTTCCAATGCAGGGATCGAATCCACGTCTCCTGCATTGTCAGGCGGATTCTTTACCACTGAGCCACCAGGGAAGCCCAAGAAGAAATACAGATTGCGTGATGTGGCTCAGCACACTTTCATCCCTGGCACATGGTACCCAAAGCAGGATTCTGCTTCTGCAGGGAGAAGCATGAATCTGGCTCCAGTACAGTCCCCATCAAGACTCTGCGTCCAGCCCAGCTGAGGGGTGGGAGGCACTGCAGAGAGGAGGAGGGGGCGGTGTGAGGATACAGGATGGGCAGAGCCTGTGCCTCACACGCTGCCTCATGCAGGACCTGCCGAGGGTGGACGGCACTGAGGCAGGGACAGGTATCATGTCAGAAGGCTGATCTAGCGCTTGTTCCCTGGGAACTCGTGCTCCCTAAATAAGACCTTCATTCAGAAGATTATTCCCCTTGCCCTGGACACTGCATACCCCTTTCTCCTCACCAGATCTGGTCTTTTTATGAATGACCAGAAGAAAGATGCCCAAAATAGGCAGCATGAACACAAACATCCCAGCGAATGTTTGAGAAATGAGGTGGTCTGCACTGAGCTGACCAGGGCTTTTGTGCTGGGATGTGGGGGTGCAAGCTGATGATGACAACTAAACTGCTTGGGAGATATCTGGTGGGGGGATTTTATAAACCATGCCTTAACATCCAGAGGCAAGAGAAGAAAAGATGAATACTTGTGACTACATTAAAGTAAAACAGTAAAAGAACACTTCTGCATGGCTAAAAAAGCAAATGACAAGGAGAAAATATTCGCAACACACATCACAGATAAAGAATTAATATACCAAATTTATAATGAGCTTTTTAAAAATAGAGGCAATAAAGGAGACAAAATCCTATAGAAAAATGAACAAAAGATGAGAACAATTATGAAAAGAGATATAAAAGTGGTGCCCAAATAAATAAAAAGATGTTTAATTTTACTTATGAGATAAAAGCAGTTTAAAACTACACTGTGATAACATTTCTCACCCATCAGATTGACAAAAAAGCAGAGGCTTGACAATACACTCTGTTGGCCTAGGTGGTGGAGAGTTGGGATCTGAAAGCAAGAATGGCCCAAGACTTGTAGAGGGGGTTTAATACATGCATTTACCCTTTGACCCAGCAATCACACTTTTATGAATGTGTCTAGGATAAATACCTCCAACAATCTGAAAATATATGTGGCAAGGTTATTCTTTACAGGATTATTTATAATGTCAAAAACTGGGAACTATCTAAGTGTGCAAGTGCAGGAGATTGGCTAACATCCAATGGCACACGTACACACAGTGGGGCTCAGCACAGCTATGCAAATGAATAAGGGAATCTCTGTTAACTGATGTGGAGTCACTTCCGGGAGGTATTACAAGAAAACAGCAAAGTGCAAAGGAGCACGTATGATGTGCCACCTTTTTATAAGAAAGAAGGGGAAAATAAGAAGGCATCCATATATATGCTTATCACTAAAAGAAGAAATGCAGGAAGAGTCCCAACGAAAAAACAACAAAGCTGCTTGCTACAAAGGGATGGACTGGGGGAAAAGGCTACAGAAAAGTCACCATCCTCTCACTCTAATTTTGAGTATAGTTTGGATTTATAAAATTATGCTGTTTTTACATATTGAAGAATTAAATTTTATTAATAAAAATACTTGGAACCCGATAAGCCTTGCTTGCTGGAATGAATACAATAAATATACTAAGTGGAGAAACAAGGAAAAAACTAATCTATTATGACATAGTTTGGACTGTGTAACCTCAGTCTAGGGTGTGATAGGGTAGGATTGGGGAAGAAGTGCAAACAAATCTTGAACCTTCAAAGAAACTTATTCTGTTGTTGTAGCATGGGTAAAGCAATTTGGAAGTCATTTTAGATTAATTCAAGATGGAGCAAATAGAGTAAATGCATTGATTGGTTTGGACCCAGGGGCCTCACTATGGAAAAGGGGATCAAAAATATAGAATGGAAGAGACAAGAAAGAACCCTCTGGGGATGGACTCCAGTTGAAGGTATCAGTGGGAATTCATAATTTCTAAAATGTGTTTATGTATGAATATATTTGTTTATATCCACATATATGCAAAGAGGTATCTATACTTGTAGCTATGTGTAGACACATAATTTTGTTGAAATTTCCAGGAAGCAAAGATATCAAAATAGCACTGAGCATGCCTAGCAACCCAGAGCTTGGTCTCTCATATCATTTCCCACTAAAAGAACCAGGGCACCTTGAAGAAATGATTAATTCTATGGTTGGGCAGAAGGTAGACAGAAGATGAATCTGGAACATCTTGCTATTTCAGAAATTAAGGGACTGCTCAAAAAAAAAAAAATGATAGGGGTATATCACAAGTATATAGAAACCAGCCTGAACAACTTGAGCACTGAAATATTTAAGTGAAGAGGAACTAAAAAGCCTCTTGATGAAAGTGAAAGAGGAAAGCGAAAAAGTTGGCTTAAAGCTCAACATTCAGAAAACTAAGATCATGGCATCTGGTCCCATCACTTCATGGGAAATAGATGGGGAAACAGTGGAAACAGTGTCAGACTTTATTTATGGGGGCTCCAAAATCACTGCAGATGGTGACTGCAGCCATGAAATTAAAAGACACTTACTCCTTGGAAGAAAAGTTATGACCAACCTAGATAGTGTATTCAAAAGCAGAGACATTACTTTGCCGACTAAGGTCCATCTAGTCAAGGCTATGGTTTTTCCTGTGGTCATGTATGGATGTGAGAGTTGGACTGTGAAGAAGGCTGAACGCCAAAGAATTGATGCTTTTGAACTGTGGTGTTGGAGAAGACTCTTGAGAGTCCCTTGGACTGCAAGAAGATCCAACCAGTCCATTCTGAAGGAGATCAGCCCTGGGATTTCTTTGGAAGGAATGATGCTAAAGCTGAAACTCCAGTACTTTGGCCACCTCATGTGAAGAGTTGACTCATTGGAAAAGACTGATGTTGGGAAGGATTGGAGGCAGGAGGAGAAGGGGACGACAGAGGATGAGATGGCTGGATGGCATCATGGACTCGATGAACGTGAGTCTGAGTGAACTCCGGGAGATGGTGATGGACAGGGAGGCCTGGCGTGCTGCGATTCATGGGGTCGCAAAGAGTCATACACGACTGAGCGACTGAACTGAACTGAACTGACTGATGCAATTATGAGTCATTGGAAAAAATAGGAATCCATACCACAGACAAACTGACAGGGAGAAGGGAGGGCTCTTATTACTCCTGGAGCTGGGGGATCAGCAACCATCATGGTCAAGACCAGACCAGGCAAGAACCATCAGTGAGTACCACCTCTTGGGAAAATTTTGATGAAGAACAGCATGTATGTCTGTGTATGTATAAACCTTTACACACCACCTTAAAGCGTCTCCTTACAGACTAGACTACTTATTATTGCAGAGGAGAAAAAAAGCCTCAGTAATTCAGTAATTATACATTGAGGAAATCAGGCAACACTGACCAGGAGAGGGACAGATGGACATGGTATATCTTTAGATGTGACAGCTGAGCAGGGCACACTATCATCTACAAAATTTATAGGCCAAGGATGCAGAACCCCAACTGAATCATGAGGTCATATGAGAAAAACACAGCATGAAAATTGTATTTAAAAAGTTGGTGGGGGACTGTATTTTCAAAAATATTAGAGTCTAAAAAGACAACACAAGGTGAAAGAGACATGACAACCAAACACAGTCCTTAATGTCAGAATGGATCCTGTGCTGGAGGGAAAAGGAAATCTATTGAGGGGATTATTTGATCAATGAACATCAGAATACCTATGGTAAATTAGATACAGAATTAAAGCAAATTCAGTAGGTCATGACTGTACCCTGATCGTCTTCCTGTTCCTAGGAAATCCACGCTGAAGTGTTCAGAAGTAAAGAACCACAGTGTATGTAAATTACCCTCAAGAGCTTCAGCAAAGGTAAACAGGAAGGAAACCCAAAAAGAGGAGATACATCTATACTTATAGCTGATTCACTTTGCTGTACAGCAGAAAGTAAAACAATACTGTAAAAGCAACTACACTATAATACAAGGACCCTGATCAGTAACAGTATCATAACCTCCTGAATTTCCTGCTTGATTTTCCTCTCCATAGTAACAGACTCCAGGTACCCTCTATGTGATGGCGTTAGTGTGTTTTCAACTGTGTGCATGAATGTGTGTGTGTGTGTGTGTGTGTGTGTGTGTGTGTGTGTGTGCATGCTTTGACAGAGAGTGGGCACAGCGGCAGAAGGAGGGCTGACAAGGATGGGAACCCTTTCTACGTATCCTAAGAAATCAGCCTCTTCAGCCCTGCTTTGTGTCTTGGGCTGCTATCCCATCATCAATCTGCCAAGAGTTTAAGAGGATAACTCTGCCTGGGAGGTTACCAGCGCTGCCATCCGTTTTCCATAAAGCAGTGCCCCAGGCGAGGCGGTGCCTTCTGCGCTGTGACCACCAAAACCTCACCCTAACTAGCGGGGCCCTCTCACCCCCAACATCTCAGCCAGAATGACGCTGTTGGATATATCGCAGCCTTTGGGGTCCCTTGGGGAGGTATTCCTTCCATTCTTAGAGCGGAGACGCCTTCCAGGCCCTCCTGCCCGTTTCTCATTTCTTTCCTCCCCTGGTGGGGCTTCTCTGCCCACCCCCGTGATGACGTCTCCTCCCTGTTCTGTTTTCAAGGTCAATTTCATCACTTTGCTGTTTATAGCCTTTGCAGGGAATCTGGGAAGGCTTAAATCAAGCAAAATTAACACTAACCTTCAGCGAACACTCCCTCGGAAAGCACACAGCTCTGTCATAATTCTGCTGTCCTGTCGAGAGCCCCAAGATGGGCAGTCGTGAGCAAGTGGGAATCTTGAGCAAATGGGAGTCGTGAGCAAGTGGGAGCAAGTGGGTAGCCCACGTGAAGGGAACTGCTGGTGGGCACGAGCTCAGCTCTCCTTAGACGAGAGATTTCACAAGTGTTTGGTCCCATTCCCTTTGCTGGCATCTTGGCTCCATAACTCACAGCACTGTTCCCCAGCGTCCCCAAAGAGATCTTCTCTTTCTAATCCTTCAGACTTCCTGTTTACTAGTGCTGAACCACGGACCCTGGGGACCCTCATTTACCTACGTCTGGAAGGCTGTAGCAACTATCCCAGCCCTGTTCCTCTGAATGAGAACATAATCCAAAGCATTTGTGAGGGTTTTAGAAGCCAAACTGTTAGCAAGCATGGACTCATTATACTCGCATTACACCATGACTGAGCCAGTGAGAGGATGGGAGAGGAGACAGGCCTAAAGAATGGAGCAGAGCTTGGCTGGAGGACACAAAGGCGACGACGGGCGAGATGATGGTGGATGAGGCAGGATGTGTACTCAGGACCAAGTGGAGTCGGCGGAGGCCGGAAAAGAATCTCCTCCCCAGTCCATCTTCTGCACTGCCTGTTCCCACGCCTTCTGGGCCATGTCATTTAGTGTTGGGTGCCTGGCTTTCCAGAATTTTCAGAGAGAGGGGGAGTGGGAAGGGAACTTGTTAAGTCACAGAGCCCACTTGTCATGTTACAAAAAAGTGATCTGTTAGCTAGTCAGTGGTTCCTAAATGCCCGGGAATCTGAAAAGTCAAAGTGTTAGTCGCTCAGTCGTGTTCAATTCTTTGTGACCCCGTGAACTGCAGCCTGCCAGCCTTCTCTATGGGATTCTCCATGCAAGAATACCGAAGTGGGTTGCCGTTCCCTTCTCCAAGGGAATTTCCCAACCCAGGGATTGAACCCAGGTTTCCTGTTTTGCAGGGAGACTCTTTACCATCTAAGTCACCTGGGAAGTGGTCTGAAGCAAGATGCAAACACTTATGGAGTTCTTGCACAGCTACACACACACACACACACACACACACACACACACAAGCCACAGAGCTCCCAAAAGCCTCATCCATCTGGGCCCGGCATCTGTTTGCACATCTGGCCTGCCTGCCAGCAGTTTGTCACCTCCTTGAGGTCAGGAAGTCTTTCCTGGGCCTCTTTCAACACAGGGCTGACCTTAAGCAGATATTCAAAATAGATGGGTTTACTGACCTTTTGTGAAGGCCTGCATCCTTAAGAGTATTGCTAACTTCTGCCCTTTTTGATTAAGAGCTCAGCTTTACCAAAAAAAAAAAAAAGTTTAATGATTTAAAATATGGTTTAAACATGATCTATTTTTAGAGTTCTCCATGGCGAGGAGTGCTGGGGAGTTCTGATGAATTCAGGATGCAAAGGCTTAAAGGAGCAGAAGTTTTGAAAGAATATACAGGGAAGGGCCTAATGTTTGGATTGAAAAGGAATGAAAAATGGATTTGGGGGTGGTGCAGCAAAACTTGGGATCTGCTTCCACTCTCTTTCCCCAGAGCTGCAGCAAGGGTTATGATTTTTCGCTCCTAAAGGCTAAAAAGACTCCTTTTTGTGGGAGAGGGGTTTAATTTTCTCCATCTGTGTCCAGTTGATCACTTTAGAATCCCACCAGCATTTTTATGGCCCTCTCGACTCAGGCTGCAGTTCTCTCCTGCATCAAATGTAAACCATCCATGAAACTGAGGGCTTCTTGACATGCTGAAAATGAAGGAGCCCCTTCGTGTCAAATATTATGGGCTACCGCGTCCTGGGATGGTTGAAATGTTGCCACAGGTGTCTGAAACGAGGTCACGTTTCCAGGAAGGCAGAAACAGGCTCTAGTTGTATTTTCTCTCTCTTTTTCATCCTTCTTTCATTTTGCTGACTCTAGGATAGAGGCTACTGGGATGGCAGCGAGTGGGGCTTGGGAAAGGAGTATACCCTTGGGATGGGGTAATGCCTGAACCCATGAGTATTTGGGAAAACCTCTCTTTTGGGACAAACTGGGGACAGCCTGCTGTTCTGGGTACCAAACTTCAAAGACTTTGTATGTCCGTTGCAGCCTCCCCTGTTCTAGAGGGAGCTGTCATGAGGGAGCATCCCGCATGACCTACCCAAGGCATAACTGGCCCCACACTTCAGCTGGAGATCTCTACCCAAATTCCAAGCAATGACCTTTACAAACAAATTAGCCTTCGAAGACAGCACTGCAAGCTGTCTCATGAAGCAGTGGCAACCACTGGAGATTTGAAAGAGCCTCTGTTTCGTCCGTACCTACGGTCGTGTCATCCAACTCAAATATCAGAGAGACAGCCACAAGGGAACGCCCTTGTTTTTCAAGCCTCAGCTCCCACAGAGCCACGTCTAGAGAGTTCGATTTGAAGGTTCCCGAGTGGGCACGTGGCTGGGCGTGACTCCTGGCTCTGCTGAGGTTAGACCAGGTTCACCTCACCCTGTGGAGGCGGAAAATAGCCCCCACCTACTAACACAACTGTGGCCGTCGACTCAGGCTCGCTTTTGGTTGACCGAAAATGTGGAGTTAATTCACTCTTTGGCCTTTCTGGGATGCAATCTCCCATCAGCGTCAGCGAGGGGGAGAGATTCGAGGAACTGAATAAAAGGGCTTTCTTCAGGAACTTCAAGGAACATATTTTGATGATTATCTTCTATGGAGTTCACAGAGTGGGTTTTCAAAACAGCCAATTGGGTCAGTAAAAATAAAGATTTCGGACTCTTCTCAGGAACCAAGACTATATTTAAAGTCACAGAGAAATTGTAGTTTACGGTTGGAGAATGCTGTCATTAAGGTTGAAAAGCTGTTTTCCTTGGAAGCCTTCTGCCATGACCCCCTCGCCACAGTCTTCCGCTGCAGATGTGTCTATATTCGGGTGGGAATCCATCTGTCCCTCTGTGCTCTGATGAACTGGTCCTTCCCTTTCAGATTCTCCTGCTCAGGGGTATCCTCTGCTTCCCTGTGACAGTTGCTGCCTCTCTGCACCTTCATTCCTAAAATCCACATTTGATGCTCTGGGATAGGCATTACCTCTCTCCCTCTCCCCTCCCCACCACTTCTGCCTGCATCCTCAGAGCCAGCCCATGGCTCCCAGCATCGGCTGTCCTTCACGGTTTCTGTAACCACAGAGGCTGTGGGCAGACTCCCTCTCTGTCCTAAATTACCTTCCTCCCCTTTCTTGCTCTCAGTGTTCTCACTGGCGCACTCCTGGCATTTGGGTGGCATAAATCTCTACTACACAAGGTTCACCCACACTGTGCAGACATCTGGCGTGGTGACCCACAGAGTGCCAGGAGCAATCCCTGGTTATTTGTGATAAACTCAAAATGCCAACTGGGAGACTTCCTAAGTGGTCCAAAGGCTAAGACTGTGCACTCACAATGACGCAGAGGGCCTGGGTTCCATCCCTGATCTGGGAACTAGATCTCACAGGCCACAGTGAAAGACCAGATGCGCTGCAATTAAGAGTTCACATGCCACAATGAGCAAAGACCGAAGATTCTAAGTGCCACAACTAAGATCCGGCACAGGGAATATATGTACATGTGTGGCTGATTCACTGCTGTACGACAAAACAAACAAAGCATTGTAAAGCAACCATGTGTGCTTAGCCGCTCAGTTGTGTCCGACTCTTTGAGACCCCAAGGATTATAGCCAGGCTCCTCTGTTCATGGTATTCTCCATGAAGGAATATTGGAGTGGGTTGCCATGCTCTCTTCCAGGAGAATCGTCCCAATCCAGAGATAGAATCCAGGTCTTCTGCATTGCAGGCGGATTCTTTACCATCTGAGCCACCAGAGAAGCCCCCAAAAGAAACTATACTCTAATAAAAATTAATAAAAAACAAACCTGGAAGCTGTGGGTAGGTTAAAGGCTAATACTATGCCATTTTATATAAAGGATTTGAGCATCTTTGGATTTTGGCATAACTGGAGGATTTTGGAATAAAATCCCACGGATATAGGGGGTGGTGTTTGGGAAGAGCATCTTGACTATTCACTCAGTACAGCAGACCTCAACCTCTTCCATCATATACACACTGGTCTCCTCTGTGGAGATAGCACCTTCTCCACTGCCCTTGAACTCCACAAGTCCAGTGGATGGGAAGGGTGGGAATCATTAGTTTCTTGATCTTGACTATCACGTCTGGGCCTTCAACCCCCTCACTCTCTCTACTTGTCACCACTTCCGGTCATGCTTTCTCTCACACGGGGATTCCCTTTCTGTCTCTGGGCTCTGTGTGCAAAATAGTGAGAAAACCATCAACTTCATGAGCTGCTATAAAAATGAGACATGTGAAAAGTACCAGATGCTTGATAAACGGGAGTATCAGCCATTTTTATTAGAATTATTTTTCTATCCTGCTTGAACTCTGCTGTCTTTTATTTCCCTTCCCTAAGGTCCGTCACACTCAAGACTGGTTTTCAACTTTCAAAAACTCCAATTTTTCCTTTTCACTCAGCAATCTCCTTTCTAGGAATTACTTTTTAAAGGGATAAATATACCACTAGGCAAAGATGGACATGTAAAGATTATCTGCATGGTGTGATAAATGCAAGGAAAAATGTATATACCTTAAGTGTCGACTGATAAAGGATTGGGTTTCCCTGATGGCTCAGACAGTAAAGAATCCATCTGCAATGTGGGAGACCTGGGTTCGATCCCTGGGTTAGAAGATTCCCTGGAGGAGGGCATGGCAACCCACTTCAGTAATCTTGCCTGGAGAATCCCCATGGACAGGCTGCAGTCCATGGGGTTACAAAGAGTCAGACATGACTGAGCAACTCAGCACAGTACAAAGGATTGATTAAATAAATTCGTATAAAGCCATACTATGTAATATAATGCAGTTGTTAAAAAAGAATGAAGATCTATACTTATTGCCCAAGGAATACGTCTAGGTTCTATTGTTGGAATTTAAAAATACATATAAAAATACATATATAATATAATCTTACCTATGTGGAAAAATAATCTGTGTACAAATAAACACAGAAGAATTTCTGGAAGAATTCTCATACAAATCTTATCAATTTTCTCTGAGGGGCAGAAGTTCATGTGAGGACTATTTTTTTTCCTTCTTTGCATTTTTCAAAATTTTTATACTGGGGATGGATGGTAAAAAGACTCAGTGCAACTAGTGATGCAAAAAACCTATGTCTACATCCTGGGGAACCATGAAGGCAGCCTTTCTTTCTACAAGCAAAGCTCAGCCACTCATGTCTCCATCATCCCCAGGCCCCCCACCCCCCCCCTTTTCTTCTCTCCCCTGACCTTCCAATGAGCCGGCCAGTCCCACCTTGAAAATTTCTTCACGCCTGGCCTGCTTCTTGCTTTAACTTCTTAGCTGTCTTTCTCAAACTTCTCTAACACAAGGCCTCCCTGGGTTTTGTTTCAAATCTGCCCACTCTTCTCTCAGTCTATGCCACCTGTTTTTTTCAGGATCAAATAACCCTGAGCAAAGCCTGTCCATCAACAGTCAATGCTGTTGACCATTTCCTCCTTCTTGGAACTTTCTCCTCTCAATTTCCGTGATATTACATCCTCCTTTGTCCCCTGTGTCCTTGACCGCTCCTCTTGGCTCCATCACAGGTTCATTTTCTTCTTCCCTCATGGCTTTCTCTAAAAGTAGATTTCCCAACGTGGGTGAATGTCATTAGAGAACTAGCAAGCAGGCTATCTTCTGACAAACCCATTCAGGGCCTCTCCAAAGTCAACAGGACACAGTTGGAGTCCTTGGCGTGGTGCTCAAGGCCTCCTGGTCCTGTGGCTCCCAGTGTTTCTCTGCCAAACCCTCAACCTCCAAGCCAACCTCTCTGCCCATCACCCTTGAATACACTTACCCAATGACAGCACCCGCCCCTCCTGCCTGTCTCCTGCATGACCTCATCCAGACCTTGCTCACCTTCTACTACATCCTAAGCCTTCCTCACCTGCCCCAATGTGAAAGGTTCTTTCTCTCCCTAGGATTTCTATGGAATCTACTGTCTGTACCATTCACTGGTGCCTTCACGTCATCCCCCTTGATTACTTGGTTCTCTTCTGTTTTTTTCTAACTTTTATTGGAGTATAGTTGCTTTACCATATTGCTTTAGCGTTTACTGTAAAACAAAGTGAATCAGCTAAATGTGTGTGTATATATATATATATATATATATATATATACATCCCCTCCATTTTTGGATTTCCTTTCCATTTAGGTCACCATTGAGTAGCATTCCCTGTGCTATACAGGAGGTTTTCATTAGTTATCTATTTTATACACAGTAGTGTATTTCTGTTATGTGGCTGGGCCCTGGGATGTCAAGGGAGATTGTGGAAGGTTTCCCTAAACTGGGGGAAAGATACATAAGAACTGCCCCCAAAGGCCTTCACAAAAACTGCCAAAGCGTTCACCAACATCTACTGAGAAGCAGAATTCTTTATCTCCTCTTCCAAATAAGCTTGAGAGGGAGTCTTCAGTTACTAAAATCACCCCAGCTGGAAGGCAAGGTGGCCAGCATGCACCCCCATCCCCCCACCCCCACCCCCGCCTCAGGCCATTTTATTGACTCTGTGCACCTTTGCCATGTCAGACCCCCTCCAGTGCCCTGCGGTCTGGGGATGAAGGTTGGGCTTCCAAAAGGGACCCAGTCTGCACTTCGATGAGTGGATATATCCCCCCTGCCAAGCAGTGGGAGGCAGATTCTTTGGGATCTCACTGCTGTTTTCCGAGTCCCCTGCCCTCCCACCTGCCCTTTGCCTTCAGGGTGTGGGCACTGCTCCCCTGATTCCATGTCCAGGCTTGGGGGACAGCAGGATGGGGGTCTGCCCATCTATGGAAGCTGAGGCCAAGTCTCCCTGGGCCCAGTGACCCGTGTGGCAAGCCTGCCTCCAACCATCTCTCTATCAAGTCGCTTCCGCTTGGCCCTCAGCCCAAAGCTCCTGGGCTTGGTCGCAGGGCATCAGGGCAAGATGGGCCTCAGGGCAAGATGGGCCTCAGGACCACCAGGAGGAGGAAGGTGGGCCGGAGAAGGGAACACTGACCAGACCTGTGGCCAGGATCAGAGCCTGTGTCCTTGACTCTCAAATCAGTCATCTCTGCAGTGAACCGAACTACTCCGTGGGGACCTCATGTGGCTGGAAGGGGCTCTTGCCACCGGACCCTCTCACTGGAGATGTGGGAACAATTCCACAGGTGGCTGTTAAAGGCGCAGACAAGCCAGTGGGCAGCTGCAAGGTGGGCCCGTCCCGAGGAGGGGGGGGTGGGATGCGGCAGCTGCGTGCCCTCAGGTGTGAGAGGGGCCAGGCTGGGGGCCTGGGGCTGGCTTGCATCAGAAGATGCGGCTGCCTGGGCGGCCCGGCTGCCAGCCAGTGGGCAGGCAGGTGGGAGGCGCCTCAGGGTGGAAACAGTTTGGCTGGCAGAGCGGGCCTGGCGCCTGGCCGCTGGTGGTGGCACTCCTTAGCAGAGCTGTTTTCTTGTCTAAGTACCGTCCCCACCAACCCCCACAAAGCATAACATCACTGCGTTTAGCTTTGAGCGGGGCTGGTGAGCCTTTGCCAGCCCATGTAATCCTCAGATCCGTGGCAGATTGGTGGGACAGTTCGAAGCTAGCTTCCCCCGGGGAAGGGCTGTCCTGGAAGGGCCCGGCCCGTTTTTCTGGCATTTTCCTTTTTCCATGTGGGGAAAAAAAAAAATTCTGATTCTTCACAGTCCACAGATTCCCCAAGGCCAAATATTGACTGCCTGGCTTGGCTTTTCCCTCTCAGGTAGAGGTGGCAGCCCTTCCTGGCTCCCGGGGAGGATGAGGGAGACAAAGAGGGAGGCCCTGAAGGGAGGTGTGATGGGACACACCCGGCCTTCTCCGCAGCTCTGAGGCCCGGGGCCCTGGGATGTCATGGGAGATCGTGGAAGGTTTCCCAAAACTGGGGGAAAAATATACAAGAGCTGCCCTGAAGGCCTAAGCAAACAGGAATGCAGCCCCCCATGGTGGTGAGACTGCTCCTTGAGAGAAAAGGGCAGGCCTCGGGCTTCTTACTTGGAGCCCATAGCCTCCCAGCCAACAAGCTGGTCCTCCTCAGAGACCTCCTCTAAATACCCATTCATAGCAGCTCTTTCCTTTTCCTCCTCCACTCAGAGGAATGTTGTTGCCTCACTGACTTTCAGAAAGGCGGGTCGTGTGTTCCCAATTCCCTCCCCAGGAATTGGGTGTGTGTGTTAGTCTTTCAGTCTGACTTTTTGTGACCCCCCCATGGACTGTAGCCCACCAGGCTTCTCTGTCCATGGGATTCTCCGGGCAAAAATACTGGAGTGGGTTGGTATGCCTTCTTCCAGGGGATCTTCCTGACCCAGGGATCAAACCCAGGTCTCCCAACATTTCAGGTGGATTCTTTACCATTTGAGCCACCAGGGAAGCCTCCCACCCCCACAAGAACTGGGTGTCTCCTCCATGTTAGAGGTGTTCAGCCCTGCCTGTCTTTCCCTCACCATCTTTTCTCCCCAGGTGTTCTTCTGGAATGTTGGTGGAGACAAGCGTCTCTGAGAACATGCGGCATCTTAACCACCATCATCCACATCCAGAGCAGCGTGGGCCCCGAGCCTGTGGTGAGAGGTGGTCTCAGATCTTTCTGGAAGCTTCTGGTAGTGACCTCCCTGGGGTCGCTGACAAAGCACAGGACTGCACCACAGATGTGGGAGCTCATAACAGGAGCTCGGTGAGGAAGGCCCCTCTCTGTTGCTAAGGGAACTACCTGGAGTTGGTGATAACCTGCTCACCTCATCCCAGGAAGCTCAAGACATGGTGAGGCCACCAGGGAGCACAGACAGAGGGACCAGAGGCCAGAGGGGAGGAAAGAGGGATGTATGTATGAGCAAGCACACTGGCCTGGAGGTCAGGAGCTCTGGGCTAGTCCCCTGACTAGCTGTGAATCTTAAGCTAGTCCCTTCTCTCGTCCACAAGCCCAGCAGTGTAATTTGCACATTCCAGTGCAAATAAAAATGCTGAGCTCCCTTGTTTAAAAAATTATTAATAATTTTAAGACAGGGAATTCCCTGGTGCTCCAGTGGTTAAGACTCCATGCTGTCAATGCAGGGGGCATGGGTTCTATCCCTGGCCAGGGAACTAAGATTCCACATGCCAAAGAAATATTAAAATAATAATAATTTTAAGACAGCAACAGCAGACCATTGAACCTCATGAACAGCCCTGGGACCTTGGGGGACTGCACAGGTGATCCAACCATGAGGCCAATCCTACCTGCTTGGGCCTCAGTTTCCCCAACCACACAGCATGGGGGCTGTCATCAATCAGAGGTTTACCCATGAAGCCTTTTCTTCACAGGAACCCTGAACCCTTCTATGGCAGACAAGGCTGTTTTGTCAACACCCCGTGAGAACATAGTGGAAAGCCCTGTGGATGAGCCAAAAGCCCTTGGTTGTTTTAACATTCAATAAGTGGAAGAGGTGTTAGGAGTAAAAGCATCTGCCTGGCTCCTATGGAAGGATTAGAAGGAAGTAGGTGAGACAAGATCCATCTTCAAAGTTTCCAGACTCACAGTATGACTCCAGACCTGGCTTCTCCCTCAGCCTGAGAATGAGCATGAAGCCCAGATGTCCACTCTCCCTGGACTCAAGAAAGCCAGGGTCCAGGGATGAACATCTGGGACCAGGTCTGCTTCTTGTTTCCATCCCAGGAACTGGCTGCAAGAACCACTGTGGTGATGCTCACTGGCCCAGGGAGAGCTCAGGCCTGGGCCACTGATCTTCCACCACTGCTCTGTCCCCAGGAGGTCAGAGGTAGGTCAGGCAGGGTTCAGAGGTTGGGAAGGGCAGGGCCTGGGCTAAGAAACTCAGTCACAGCAGATCTCTCCTGGGACTGAAACTCCCAGAGGAGGATCCCATGGGGTAAAAGGCTAGACGGACGCTGCAGCAGACTGTGAGATGGGTGTGCTAGATGAAATCGACATTGCTAGAAGCTTTGGGCTGTAGCATCATTCCGTGCTGACTGGTTAAAGGGATCAAAAACTTCTCTGGTAATTACAATGGCTTTTCAGGAAAGAGCAATGACAGATGAGAACGTTCTCCATTCTCCCTCTGCTCTCCCCTCCCTCTGGACTTCAGGGCTCCATCCTGTCCTCCTAAGACTTTTCTCCAGACGATACGAAAAGTTTAGGGAAGCCCCTGCCATCCTTCCCGTTAAGAGTCCTCCGATCCTCAGCCCGCCCGCCGAGAGATGCCCGCCGCACCCGGTCAGGGTGGAGGGCCCCAAGGGGGCTCGCCTCGGAGCTCCCGCGCGCGGGCTTACCTTTCATGGTCCCAGCTCCGAGGCCTCAGGCGGGCCCGGCCAGAGGCGGCTCGGCGGCCGTGCGACCCCGAGCGGATGCCTGCGGGTTTCCCGGAGGGCACCGACCGATCGCCTCCCTACGCGCCGCCCGCGGGAGTGGGACTCGGTGCCGGAGTCGCGCCGGAGCCCCGGCTGCGGAGGCGGCGCGCCGAGGGGAGGGTCCGCGGGGTCGCCGGCTGGGGGCGCAGCGCCCGGCCGCCCATCCCGCCGCGCGCTTCCCGTGGAGGCAGGCGAGGCGTGGACTGCGGCCGCCCCCCGGCCCCGCGCGCCCGCCCTCCCGCCGCCCGCCCGCCCTCGCGCCCTCCCCCCCTCGTCACTGCTTGGGCCCCGGCCCAGATCAACTTCCCTGCTCTTTTCAAAACTGCCGCAGCCCGGCCTCTTTGTGCGGCCGAGGGTCCCCGCGCCCCGCCCGGCCGCCCGGAGCCCCAGCGCGGCGTGCAAGCCCCCGAGCCCGGCCCGGCCGCAGCAGCACTGGGCAGGGGGAGAGAGGAGACCCCGGGAAGGCCGCCTGGTGCCTGGGGGCTCTGGATTTTCGCCCTGGACCTTTTTTTTCCTCAGCAATCTGAGGGGTAGAGGGACTGGAGAAGTTAGGATACCCGGATGCCAGCCCTAACACCCCACATCGTCTGGGACTGTCCCCCTTTAAGCTCTGAAAATCTCGCATCCGGGGAGCCCCGCAGTCCCAGCGGGGGCAGACCAGGACAGCTGGTCACGCCAGCTCTGCCACTCTGGGTGAGTGGCTTTGGGTGGCCACTCCATGTGGTTTTCTGAGCCCTCCCAACTTCTGTGATTTTTGTTCCTGGAGGGGCCTCTGGTGTGAACAGCGATGATGTCTGAGGATAATGGGCCTCAGGCAAGGAGTGGTGATCTCCCTAGAGTACCCCTCAGGGAGCCTCACAAGCCATCCTCTCTGATGGGACACTTACTGAGTTCCAGCCATGGGCCAGGTCCTGACCCAAACTCTGGGAGTGTGGGGAACATTGCACACCGTCCAGGTCTCCCTGTGGTTGTGTGGTGTGAGGAAAGATAACAGTTTAACAGGTAAAGGTGCTGTGCCGAGGTGGGACAAGCACGGTGGTTGGATGGGGCAGGGAGAGACCCATTATAGGGTGCAGACCACCTGGCCTGCCCTCTTTCCATTGTCTCCATCTTCACACCTCCACACCCCACCCCCATTTGGCCCTCGGAGTAAAACGTGCGTTTATGCTCAGTGGTGTCTGACTCTTTGCGACCCCATGGACTATAGCCTCCCAGCCTCCTCTGTCCATGGGATTCTCCAGGCAAGAATACTGGAGTAGGCTGCCATTTCCTCCTCCAGAGGTTGGAGTAAAGTAGGTCAGGCCAAAGGGGCAGGGAAACTTTCTCCTAAGCCTAGGAACTGAGAAGGGGCCAAGGACAGCCCATTCTCCCCACTCCCCAGCCCCCACCTCACCCCCTGCCCCCCCTTCACAAATCTGAGCCAATCAGAAAGGGGATGCTCAGCTCTCTCTAATCCCTTCCACTTCCCAATGGCAAGTTTCAGTTCAGACAGTGCATTGTCTCCATGATTTCAGCCTGAACTTCACCATGACCTTGAGAAAGGGAGCCAAGAACCTGCTGCCCATTTTACAGGTGAAGCGACCGAGATTCAGAGAGGGTTTTGCCTACCTAGTAGTAGTCACGATGTACTCCTGGGGCTCTAAATCTGGATTCCAAATCTGCCACAAGAACCACGGTCTTCTACACTACGGCATGAATCAGGAGAGCACTTTGTAAACACCAGGGAGACAGCCACCCCAAAGGGTCCTTTAGGCGGGTTTACCTGTGTATTAATGAGTTTAATCCTCATAGCAGTCCTAGGAGATAAGTACTCTGATGGTCCTCATTTCTCAGAGGATAGATATTGCATTTAGCATCAGGTTGCCCTAAGTGGAGATGTAGGGATCTGAACCCAGGAAGCTGCTGAATCCAGCATCTTTGTCCTTCACCCCAGGGTGCACCATCCTGACCCTCACAGAAGCTACCCAAATATTTGTTAAAAGAAAGAACAGAAAAATGGCCCTTGGTGTTCTCCATGCTTTCTTTAGTTGGCTAGATCCAAGATATTTGGTGAGGAAAGGTCCTAACTCTGTATGCAAGAGTGCCCTCTCCCACACTTCCTCGCCCCCTTGGGATCGGAGGGTGTATGTGTCCTGTGGTGTTGCTACGGTAATGCAGAAGCAGCCTCAGAGAAATGAAACAAGCCGGTGTGTGACTATAGAGGGGGCCTGGCTGAGCAGAGCTGGATGCAGCCTTGAAGAGGTTCAGAGGATGAACTCCTGCTCCAAAGGACTCTGGAAAGAGGAGCTAGCACTGTGGAGCAGTAGGAAAGAGCTGGAGACACACTGGCCAAAGTACCAGAGTAGTTCAGAGAGGGAAGGAGGGAGGAAGAGAGGGTAAAGGATGATCATAGATCATGATCACAGATCACAGATGAAGAAGCGAGATAGACTGCTTAGAAATTACACCAGCCTTTGGGTGAGAGCTTTCAGCTGCAACTTCAGGCAATTTCTATCAACAACCAGAGTGCTGGGATGACTTCCCCTGAGAGACCAGATTTTGGAACTGTAAGGGTGTGTCTCAGCTGGGACTTGAGTGCAGAGGCACCAGACAGGGTGGGAGGGGTGGGATGGGCTAGGGAGACTGCTTAAAACTGTTTTTAACTTGAGTTGGCCTCTTTCCTGGCTGGAACCATGGAGGGTGCAGAAGAGAAGAAAAAGAAGGTTCCTGCTGTGCCAGAAACCCTTAAGAAAAATGGAAGAATTTCGCAGAGCTTAAGATCAAGCGATTGAGAAAGAAGTTTGCCCAAAAGATGCTTTGAAAGGCAAGGAGGAAGCTTATCTATGAAAAAGCTAAGCATTACCACAAGGAATACAGGCAGATGTACAGAACTGGAATTCGAATGGCTAGGATGGCACGAAAAGCTGGCAACCTCTATGTACCCGCGGAAGCCAAATTGGCATTTGTCATCAGGAGCAGAGGTATCAACGGGGTGAGCCCAAAGGTTCGGAAGGTGCTGCAGCTCCTTCGCCTCCGGCAGATCTTCAACGGCACCTTCATGAAGCTGAACAAGGCATCAGTTAATATGCTGAGAACTGTGGAGCCATACCTTGCGTGGGGGTACCCGAATCTGAAGTCTGTAAATGAATTGATCTACAAGCGTGGTTATGGCAAAATCAACAAAAAGTGAATTGCCCTGACAGACAATGCATTGATTGCTCCATCTCTTAGGAAATATGGAATCATCTGCATGGAGGATCTGATTCATGAGATCTATACCGTTGGAAAACGTTTCAAAGAAGCAAACAACTTCCTGTGGCCCTTTAAATTGTCTTCTCCACGAGGTGGAATGAAGAAAAAGACCACCCATTTAGTAGAAGGTGGAGATGCTGGCAACAGGGAAGACCAGATCAACAGGCTTATTAGAAGGATGAACTAAGGTATCTACCAGGATTATTTTTGTAATCTGGTTAATAAACAATTGAAACAAAAACACAAAACAAACAAACAAACAAACAAAAAACGAGTTGGGGTAGAGAAAGTGTGGGAACAGTTGCTTGTGGAACATATACCATAGTTATGTTGAAAGTCAAAGGAAATCACTAAAGAGCAGAGGTAATTTGGAGAGAAAAACGTAATCACTACTGGTGGAAACGTCCATGTATTAATGAAGGTAGGAAGTTCCACCCCAGTCCATTTTTTTACACTGAGGTATAGTTGTTTTATAATATTGTGTTAGTTTCAGATGTACAGCAAAGTGATTCAGTTATATATGCAGGAGACCTGGGTTTGATCCCTGGGAAGATCCCCTGGAGGAGGGCATGGCAGCCTACTCCAGTATTGTTGCCTGGAGAATCCCCATGGACAGAGGAGCCTGGAGAGTCAGACATGCCTGAGCAGCAGCAGCACACATGATATCATATCATGTTTGTCTTTCTCTGACTTACTTAAGTACAGATAATACTCTCTAGGTCCATTCACTGGTTGCTGCAAATGGTGGTCTTTCATTTTTATGTCTAAGTTATAAGATGCTGGGAGGGATTGGGGACAGGAGGACAAGGGGACGATAGAGGATGAGATGGCTAGATGGCATCACTGACTCGATGGGCGTGAGTCTGAGTGAACTCCGGGAGTTGGTGATGGACAGGCGTGCTGTAGTCCATGGGGTCGCAAAGAGTTGGACACGACTGAGCAACTGAACTGAACTGAACTGAACTATAAGATCAGCTTAACATCTCCTTCAATCGTAGAGCCAATCAGTCCTCAATGTTCATTGGAAGGACTGATGCTGAAACTGAAGCTCCAATACTTTGGCCATCTGACTTGAAAAACTGACTCATTAGAAAAGACCCTGATGCTGGGAAAGATTGACGGCAGGAGGAGAAGGGGATGACAGAGGATGAGATGGTTGGATGGCATCACCAACTCGATGGACATGAGTTTGAGTAAGCTCCGGGAGTTGGTGATGGACAGGGAAGCTTGGAATGCTGCAGTCCATGGGGTCACAAAGAGTCAGACACAACTGAGAGACAGCTGAATATCTCCTCAAGTCAGTTGTCTGTTGATGGGAACTTGGGTTGTTTCACCTCAGTGCTTGAGCAATGTTGTGATTTGCTTGGAATAAGCCTTCCAAGGAGCTCCCCAAACAATTTTCTTTCTATTTTCTGCTTCAGGAAAAAAAAAAAAAGAACAAAAGCAAACAAACCAAAAAATTCTTTCTCCTAAAACTCAATTCCTCCACTAATACCTTTGACCCCTTCTTCCCCAACCCATTCTCCTCTCAGCATTAGGATTTTGCTTCCACTTCTCTTTCTTAAAATAGAGCTTCAGCCCTCAGTGCTCACTGAAATTGCTCCCCCTCCTCCTGGTTGCCAAATAGAATAGCCTTTTCAAAATCTTTTTCTTCTTCACCATTTTGTGGAATAACACTGTAGTAGTCAGGGTGCTTCAGGGACATGGAACCAACATCTGGCATGCTGAAGATTCAGGGAAGAGTTGACGGTGCAGCTCAAGTCCAAAGGCAGTCGGCTGGCAGAATTCCCTCATTTGTGGAAACGGTCAGACTTTTTTCCCGCTTGAGGCCTTCAACTGATTAGACAAGGCCCACCATGCAATAGATGGTATTCTGCTTGACTAATTGAAATGTTAATCTCATTTGAAATACATTTTCACATCTAGAAGCATCTAGAATAATGACTGACTAAATATCTTGTATCATAGCCTGGCCAAGTTGACACAGAAAATTAACCATCACAAATCATCACAAAGCAGCTCTTTCTTGAAATGCTCTTCTTCCCTAGTCTACTTACTTCCAGTGCTCCTTCTAAACTTCTTTGACTCCTTTTTCAATATGCCAAATAGGAAAGGCTGTTTTCTGAATGTAGACATTCCCTCCCCTTATATTAGTTGGTGTGAGTAACATTCCCTGATGTAACAACAACCCACTGTCTTCACAGGACAAAAATTTATTTCTCACATCACAATCTAGTGTGATGTGGGCTGGACACTTCCCTAGTGGTCCAGTGGCTGAGATTCCATGCTCCTGTTTGTTTGCCAAGAAAGTCCATTACCATGGTACCACCCACACTGCACAGTAGTAAAATATTCTTGAAAAGATGAGAGGGTTATCCAGTTAATTTCAGAACAGGGTTCAAGCAACATTGGTCATAAAGGAAAATCTAAAACCCATTTTCCTACTGGCCTCCATTTAAAGTAATAAAATTCCTGGAGGAGGGTGGATGGGAATCTATCAACATTCTTGAGTGAAGACTTGTCTAGAGAAACATTACTCTATCATGTTACCATTCTATTGAGGATAATGCCTTATCTATCTATTTCTGTCTATCATCTATCTATCATATGAAAGTGAAAGTTGCTCAGTTGTGTCTAGGCCAGAATACTGGAGTGGGTAGATTTTCCCTTCTCCAGGAAATCTTCCCAACCAGGGATCAAACCCAGCTCTCTTGCATTGCAGGCAGATTCTTTACCAGCTGAGCTACCAGGGAAGCCCTTTTGTCTATTATATCTATCATCTATCACCTCTTCACCTCTCTCTGCTACGTGTGCTGTACTGATTCGCTAAGGCTTGTCTGACTCTTTTGTGACTCCATGGACTGTAGCTGACCAGGATCCTTTGTCCGTGGGATTCTCCAGGCAAGAGTACTGGAGTGACTTACTGAGAGAGTCATTGCCTAGGCAGGTTGATAAGAGGTCTAGGGGTCCCCAAGGAGAAAGGGGTCTGTAATTCTCAAGGAGGAAGAAAGGACAAACTTTTTTTTCCTCTACATGACGGAGGTTTGTGATATTCTATAGGAGACAGGGATCAAGACCATCCCCATGGAAAAGAAATGCAAAAAGCAAAATGGCTGTCTGGGGAGGCCTTACAAATAGCTGTGAAAAAAGAGAAGCAAAAAGCAAAGGAGAAAACGAAAGACATAAGCATCTGAATGCAGAGTTCCAAAGAATAGCAAGAGATAAGAAAACCTTCCTCAGTGATCAATGCAAAGAAATAGAGGAAAACAATAGAATGGAAAAGACTAGAGATCATTTCAAGGAAATTAGAGATACCAAGGGAACATGTCATGCAAAGATGGGCTCGATAAAGGACAGAAATGGTATGGACCTAACAGAAGCAGAAGATATTAAGAAGAGGTGGCAAGAATACACAGAAGAACTGGACAAAAAGATCTTCATGACCTGGATAATCATGATGATGTGATCACTCACTTAGAGCCAGACATCCTGGAATGTGAAGTCAAGTGGGCCTTAGAAAGCATCACTACAAACAAAGCTAGTGGCAGTGATGGAATTCCAGTTGAGCTATTTCAAATCCTAAAAGATGATGCTGTGAAAGTGCTGCACTCAATTTGCCAGCAAATTTGGAAAACTCCGCAGTGGCCACAGGACTGGAAAAGATCAGTTTTCATTCCAATCTCAAAGAAAGGCAATGCCAAAGAATGCTCAAACTATCGCAGAATTGCACTCATCTCACGTGCTAGCAAAGTGATGCTCAAAATTCTCCAAGCCAGGCTTCAGCAATACGTGAACCATGAACTTCCAGATGTTCAAGCTGGTTTTAGAAAAGGCAGAGGAACCAGAGATTAAATTGCCAACATCCACTGGATCATCGAAAAAGCAAGAGAGATCCAGAAAAACATCTACTTCTGCTTTATTGACTATGCCAAAGCCTTTGACTGTGTGGATCACAAGAAACTTTGGAAAATTCTGAAAGAGATGGGAATACCAGACCATCTGACCTGCCTCTTGAGAAACCTGTATACAGGTCAGGAAGCAACAGTTAGAACTGGACATGGAACAACAGACTGGTTCCAAATAGGAAAAGGAGTACATCAAGGCTGTATATTGTCACCCTGCTTATTTAACTTATATGCAGAGTACACCATGAGAAACGCTGGACTGGAAGAAGCACAAGCTGGAATCAAGATTGCCAGGAGAAATATCAAAAATCTCAGATATGCAGATGACATCACCCTTATGTCAGAAAGTGAAGAGGAACTAAAAAGCCTCTTGAAGAAAGTGAAAGAGGAGAGTGAAAAAGTTGGCTTAAAGCTCAACATTCAGAAAACTAAGATCATGGCATTTGGTCCCATCACTTCATGGGAAATAGATGGGGAAACATGAAAACCGTGTCAGACTTTATTTTGGGGGCCTCCAAAATCACTGCAGATGGTGACTGCAGCCATGAAATTAAAGGACACTTCCTCCTTGGAAGTAAAGTTATGACCAACCTAGATAGCATATTCAAAAGCAGAGGCATCACTTTGCCAACAAAGATCCATTTAGTCACAGCTGTGGTTTTCCAGTAGTCATGTATGGATGTGAGAGTTGGACTGTGAAGAAAGCTGAGCGCCGAAGAATTGATGCTTTTGAACTGCAATGTTGGAGAAGACTCTTGAGAGTCCCTTGAACTGCAAGGAGATCCAACCAGTCCATTCAAATAACTGTGGGGGGCCAATCTGTCGATTTCCTTTTAGATACTGGGGCAGCTTACTCCATGCTTACTGAAGCCCCTGGCCCACTTTCTTCCTAATCCACTTCTGTAATGGGACTGTCTGGACGAGCCAAAAGGTATTACTTCCGTTTTTCTGTAAGTTGTGACTAGGACTCTGTGCTATTTTCACACGAGTTTCTCATCATGCCAGAGTCTCCCTCACCCTTTTTGGGGAGGGATATACTGAGCAAGGTCCATACCTCTGTTTTCATGAATATGGAGCCCTCCTTCTCTCTCTCTTAAACTGAGCAAAATGTACATCCTAGAGTCTGGGCTGATGGAAAATCTGTGGGTCAAGCACAAAATGCTATTCCTGTAGTTGTCAAGCTCAAAGACCTGTACTTATTTCCACATAAGAAGCAGTATCCACTGAAACATGAGGTTAAGGAAGGGTTAAAACCCATCATCAAAAATTTAAAGGGAGCAAGGACTATTAATTCCCTGTAACAGTCCATGCAACACTCTTATTTTGGGTATAAAGAAATCAAATGGTAAATGGAGACTAGTTCAAGATTTACGAATAGTAAATGAGGCTGGAGTTCTTTTACACCCTGGGGTGCCTAATCCTTACACTCTATTGTCTGAAATTCCTGAATGAGCCAAATATTTCTCAGTAATTGATTTGAAAGATGTCTTCTCTTCAATGCCTTTGGCGGGGGAAAGTCAATTTCTTTTTGCCTTTGAAGACTCTATGCAGCCAGCTTCTCAGTTAACCTGGACAGTTTTGCCCAAGGGATTTCGTGACAGTCCTCACTTATTTGGACAAAGTTTGTCACAAGATCCACAAAACTTTAATAGCTCTGAAGCGGTGGTGTTACAATATGTAGATGATATTTTGCTCTGTGCTGAGACAGAGGAAGCTTGTTCACGAGCCTCAGAAGATTTCTTAAACTTTCTGGCGGGCTGTGGTTACAAGGCATCAAGAGAAAAGGCTCAGCTTTGTCAACAATCGGTTAGATATCTGGGCCTAATCATATTAGAAGGGACTAGGGCCATAGGCCCCGAGAGAATTAAACCTATACTAAATCATCCCCTACCTATGACTTTAAGACAATTGAGAGGATTTTGAGGAATTACAGGCTACTGTCGCATTTGGATTCCAGGTTATGGGGAACTTGCCCAGCCTTTATATAAACTTATAGCTGAAACTCAGCAGGCCCAAATGGACAAACTGATTTGGTCTCCAGATACTCAAAAGGCTTTTAAGGTTCTTCAGACTGCTCTCCTGCAAGCTCCCACTCTAAGCTTTCCCACAGGGTCAGAGTTTAATTTGTTTGTCACTGAAAGAAAAGGTATGGCCTTGGGAGTTTTGACACAACTTGGAGGGCCTCACCAGCAACCTATTGCTTATCTAAGCAGAGAATTAGATGTAATTTCACGTGGGTGGCCCCACTGCCTAACAGTAATTGGGGCAGCGGCTTTATTAGCACCTGAAGCTTTAAAAATAATTAATGGCCGAAACCTTACTGTACTGACTTCTCATGATGTGAGTGGAATCTTGAATTCTAAGGTTAATATTTGGATGACAGACAGTAGCCTTCTTAAATACCAGTCATTGTTGTTAGAGGGACCAATAACTAAGCTTAAAGTTCGTGGAAATTTAAATCCTGCCACTTTCCTTCCTGAGAAGGAAAATGAAACATCTGATCATGATTGTTCCCAATTTCTAACTTTATGCAGCTCAGGAAGGTCTAATGGATACCCCATTACACAATCCTGACATGGAAATATTTACAGATGGCAGTGCTTTTGTTCAGAATGGAAAGTGTAAAGCAGGTTACCCCGTTGTGACTGCTGAACAGGTTTTGGAAGCAAAATCTCTCCCCCAGGGACCCAGTGCTCAGTTAGCGGAGCTTGTGGCTCTGACCCGAGCTCTAGAGTTAAGCAAAGGGCAGCGGGTAAATATCTACACTGATTCTAAGTATGCTTATTTGACTTTACATGCTCATGCTGCAATATGGAAAGAAAGACGGTGTAAAACAGCAACAGGAGAATCTATTAAACATTTCAGAGAGATTGTGAGACTTTAAACTGCTATATATTGTCCTAAAGAAGTAACAATTATGCATTGCAAAAGGCACAGCAGGGATGGGAGTAAAGTAGCCGAAGGTAATCAGTTGGCTGACTGTCAAGCCGGAAAAGCGGCACTTTATGAAACCTTTTCACTGCAGACGCCTTTGATCTGGACAGGTCTTGTGGAACAGGGAAAACCACAGTATACTGAGGAAGAATTAGAAAAAAATGAGAGAAGAAGAGCAAAGATTACTGATAAAGGGTGGTCACAGTCTGAGGATAGACGACTAATAATTCCTGAAAATGCTCAGAGGAAAATTCTTAAGGGTTTACACCAGAGTTTTCATTTGAGCGCAGAGAGTACTTACCAGATGGCTTCTCGTTTGTTTGAAGGTAAAAATGTAATGAAAACTTTAAAGAACATTATCAAAAAGTGTGAAGTTTGTCAGAAAAATAATCCAAAGACTGAAAAGCTAGCAAAATCTGGATTACAACTAAGTGGAAATTATCCTGGAGAGGACTGGGAAATTGATTTTACTCATATGCCAAAAACTAATGGGTATTCTTGCTTATAAGTTTGGGTGGATACGTTTACTGGATGGATTGAGGCTTTTCCCAGTGGTAGTGAACAGGCTAAGGAGGTAATAAAGATTTTAATCCATGAAATTATCCCCAAGTTTGGGCTGCCACGGAGCCTTCAGAGTGACAATGGCTCCGTCTTTAAAGCTGCTGTAACTTGGGGGGTACTCTTTCTGCCTCCTTCTGATGCCTATGTCAGAAGCTTTCTCTATCTCCTTTATACTTTAATAAAACTTTATTACACTAAAGCTCTGAGTGATCAAGTCTCGTCTCCGGCCCCGGATTGAATTCTTCTCCTCCAGAGGCCAATTCTTCTCCTCCCAGGCGTCTTTTCGTGGTTCAGCAACAACTTTTCATTGCCATTCCCTTCTCCAGGGGATTTCTCAACCCAAGGATCAAACCCGTGTCTCTTATGTCTCCTGTATTGGCAGGTAGTTTCTTTACCTCTAGCGCCACCTCAAAGTCCATCATCTCTCTATGTCTATTTATTTTTCTATCTTCTGTTTATCATCTGTTGTATCTATCATCTATATTACCTGTCTCCAATTCTATATCTATTTATTTATATCTATCTGATATTTATCTATCTATATCTAACTATACCCAATCTACACCATGCAATATTTGGGCATGTAATACATAATAGACATCTACCTAATGATTTTTATTTTTATTGTAGTTGACTCTATATTTAAGTCAATAATATTAGCTTCAGGTGTATAACATAGTGATACAGTATTTTTTACTGTCTATAATTTAGTAAGTGGAAGATATTCTTAAGTAAGACAGGAGACCTAGAAACTATAAAGGAAAAGATAAGGAAATTTCACTACAAAAAAAATGTTAAGAACCTCCATTATAAAAGGTAAAAGACATGAGAGCTTGCTAAAAACATCTGCAACACACAGAGGATTACATCATTTATTTAAAGAGCTCCTATACATTGTTAGAAAAAGGGCTGCACTGTAACTCACCTATACTTCAACTTAAAAGGATGACTAACCCAACAGAACAAACAAATAATATGAATAAGCAAGTCACAGAAAAGGAAACTATTTTAAGAGGAATAGCTGAAAACAATAAACACACAAAGAGAGTAAGAGAGCAAAATGTCAGTTTCACCCACCAGAGTGGCAAACATTCAAAAGGACAACTACATCCAGACTGATGGTCACATGGAAACTGGGTTTTCTCAGAGACAGTGAGAGTTGCTGCTACCATCAACCTGTATATATTAACATTAAGAAGACACATCCTCTTTTACTCTACAATCCCAATTTCAGAGTCTCTTATACCAGTAAAGGATTAACAGTGAAGACAGTTTAAGTAATATTTGCCTACTTATAGGTCTATGATAAACAACTCAAGAGAGACTAGCATCAGATCTTTTCCCAAAGAGATCCTATTTGGGAAAATAAGGGAAACACAGTGGATGGAGCTGAATTTTCCAGACTTAGGGAAGCCCTGAAAGAGCAGTAGGATGCCTCTGTTTTAGCTCTGGGCCGATTTTATCACTTATGATTTTATTATCCATTATTGTTTTTATGACTGAATACACCCAAATTATAATTAGAACCTGGAGGGTGATTCTTAATTATAGGCCGTGGAGTATTTACTGCTTTCATCCATTTCTAGCTTGTTCCACTTCCATCAGTGGTAGTTAAGCTGCTGGCACAAAGCTGGACCATGATGGAGGTGGGGGGTGGGTGCATAACAAAGATACCACCGAACAGGGGACAGATGGTAGGCAAAGCGGAAAGAGATGAACAGCTAAACGTAAAGTTCTTTACTTTCTCCCTGCCCCTCCCCAGTGGCTCCCCCACTCCAAGAAAAAAAATCAAGCCCCAAACCCCAAACCTGACCGGCTAAGTCTTTAATGGGAGAAAAATCACTCAACAGCAGCGTCTGCCAAAAAAAAGATCAGTTCTATATGAATCAGCCAAGTGACTCAGCAGCTGAATAAAAGCTTATCTTGAGTGTTTGTGCAAGAGAGCAGGTGGTCCTCTGGCCTGTGGTCAGTCCTCACCTGTATTGGCAGGCCCAGAGCTCAAGAGAGGCAAGGTGCAGAAGGCCAAAGGGTTGGGGAAGGATTTGCACACAGTGACAGAGCAGGCAGTGACAAGCCTGGGAAATGCTGGGAGTAATGAAATAGCCCTTCAAATAGCTGAAGGGCTACTAGCAGTAGGGAGATGGATTGGGTTTTCTCTGTGTGGCTCCATACGACAGACATGGATCTTAGATTGTCCCTTGCAGGAGCTAGACTCTGACTTCAACAAGCTGTACAGACAACTAACTCTGTGGGCAGTTTTCTAGATGATTTCATGCACGGAGATAGTGAGCACTCAGTTACTGGGGGCATCCAAACAGAGGCCAGGGTGACCACCTGATGGGAATGTGGCAGAGGTGGTGGTAGTTGGGGGCAGTTGAGAATCAAGTAGTGGAATTAAAAAAAAAAAAAAAAAGGCATAAGGGGACTTCCCTGGAGGTCTGGTGGTTAAGACTTTGCCTTCCAATGCAGGGGGTAAAGGTTCAATCCCTCGTTGGGGACCTAAGAGCACATATGACTTGTGGCCAAAACTCAAAACATAAAACAAAAGCAATATGGTAACACATTCAGTAAAAAAACCCCAAAACAAAAACTTTAAAATAAATATAAAAAGAGTATAAATGAATGCATCTACAAAACAGAAACTAAAATACAGATGTAGAAAACAAACTTATGGTTGCCAAGAGGTAAGGGGAGGGGAGGGATCAAAATTGGGAGATTGGGATTGACATATACACAGTACTATATATAAACTAGGTAACTAATAAGCACCTACTGTATAGCACAAGGAACTCTATTCAATAGTCTGTAATGACCTATATGGGTAAAGAATGTAAAAATATATGAATATGTATAACTGATTCACTTTGCTGTATACTTGAAACTGATACAACATTGTAAAAATCAACTACATTCCAATAAAAGTTAAAAAGAAAGAATCAACTATTGGGTGAGGGCTATACCAAAAGGATCTATTTAGACTATTTAAAATCTAGTTTATGCATTTATGGTGCACTTTTTCCCTTTAAGTTTCATCTTCTGAGCCCTGTGTGCTTAGTGGTGAGCTGGAGTCATCAAGTAATTGCTCCCCGGAGGACCACAGTTGAGGCTGTGAATCATGTTATTTTCTCCCAATCCCTTCTTCTCCTCCCTTCCCCTGCTTCAGCTGACTAAGGCAGATATCCTTGTCTTGTCCTC
Source organism: Nanger dama (assembly GCA_917880005.1). Classification (NCBI taxonomy): domain Eukaryota; kingdom Metazoa; phylum Chordata; class Mammalia; order Artiodactyla; family Bovidae; genus Nanger; species Nanger dama. The sequence continues at coordinate 377,511 of CAKJTW010000132.1, read as the reverse complement.
CAAAGTCTGATTTTTAAAAAATATAATTATTACAGATTTGTGCTTACTGTACCCGATGCTAGGGAGTCACAGAACAAAAAGTTACAAGGAGGGAGCTCAAAGAGAATCCATCTGGCTTGGGGGCATTGATAGGATGCTAAAGAGGTGGCAGTTTCCATAGAAAATGTAGCTGTTACTGATAATTAGACTTTTTCAGAAAGATAAAGTGAAGCCTCAGGGGAGAAATTCTGTTGCAAATTCTGGTTGGATTTTTTTTCCCTTCCTTCTGGGCTGATGATCTTCTCTCACTTGGCATTGCTCCTGGTGAGGTTGAAGGGGACCTCAGAGATGATACATTCCAGATTGCTCATTGTCCAAAAGGAAGAAACTTGAGAACTGAGGAGCCCAGATAGGGTGAGGGGGTTAAAATCTTCGGGCTGGCCAAGGTCACCCAGATCCTCAGGATGGAGCTGAGAGCTCCGTCAGAATTCTATGCAACACCCCTCCCCCTCCCGCTCCTGCATACACTTTCTCCCTGTTTTTCACTTGCCTAGAAGCTCCCTCTGTGCTCCGTCCTGAAGAGGGTGGAGTCCTAGTTGCCCCAACCTTGGGCAACTAGGGACTGGGTCTGAAGCTGTATGTTAAAAGCTGTGAGCAGGAAAACTCAGCCCCTTGCCATATGACTCTCCTCTGTGCCCCTCATCTTGCCGGTGTTCAGTTGGCAAGTGAACCAAACTGTCCCCACTTGCCCTGCACGCCCATCTTCCCCCAGCCAGGGTGAGAACCACCCTCAAGTCCCTAGACCTTTCTTTTAGGGCTCAAGCATCCTGGATCAGAGTGCTCGACTCTCTTTCTTCCCCAGGAAGTATTAATCACTATGCCTGTGGGGCTTCTGGGTTGGTCCCCTCCCTGCAGGGGGGTGGCATAAGGGCTCCCACCCCTCATCCCCATCAAAGCCCCCAGCCACAGGGAGTCTGTTGGCAAGCTTCCTCATGCCAGCAGAGGGAACTTGGGGCTGGTGGAGATGAGTGAAGGCCTTTGCAAATAGGATCAGCAGCATAATTTGTGAGGCCCTGGGCACAAGGAAAACGCAGGGCCCCTTGTTCAAAAACGATTGAGAATTTCAAGACTTGCACAGTAGCTCATCAAATAATGCAGGGGGCAGCAGGGTCCCATCTTTATGAAGCCCACCCGGTTTGGCTGAGTCTCAAGTGGATGGGGACAACATTTAGTTAAGGTCCAGGAATCAAAGAGTCAGGGAGGCCTTATGATTTCCCAAACAGATGCTCTGTTCATTCCTAAGAGGCTGTTTCTCTTCCTGCCGCCTAGCAGGTCTGCCATGGGATCACCAGGTCACTGTAGCGGTTTGGGAAGCGGTCATTTCACACTTTCTGTGTTCCTTCTCTATCACATCCTTCTCCATTACATCCCCGTTTTTCTTGATGCTGTTAAATGGAGCCGGAGGAGTGGCGCAAGTGAGAAACTAACGTTCAATCGGGCAGCGGAATTGTGAGTAGGCACCAGCTTGGGGCGCGGAGCATCCCTCCACTTCTGCGGAGCTGGGGGCTCGCCGTGCACGTTAATTCAGGCTCTTCCCTCCTGGGGGCGCCGTGCCCCAGCTGTGAGCCCCAAGGGTGCGATCCCGCACTCCAACGTCTGTCTCCGCTGAAGCCTTTCGCGGTGCCAAAGCGCCCCCCTGCGCCCCACGCCGAGTGCTGCACCGGATCTCACCGCCCCCCTGCCCCCCCACCCCCCCGCCAACTTCCCGCCCCCCGCATCTCAGCACCCCCTCCCGCGCGGGCTTCCAGAAAGCTCCCGGTGCTTTCTACGGCATTCTTTGGGCGTGAGTCATGCAGGTTTGCAGCCAGCCCCAAAGTGGGTGTGTACGCAGCGGAGCGCTATAAATACGGGCGCCTCGCGGTGCTGTGCACGCGGCGTGGCCAGGAAGAACGCGCGGGCAGCGGTGACCGGTGAGACGTCCCCACCCTTCCAGTTCCCTACGTAGAGCCCCGCCGCCGGGACGACGAGCGACGGGGTGGGGAGTGGAGGTGGCCGCCAGGCTAGGGAGAGGATGATCACTGGTAGTTACAGGGCTGTCAGAGGGGCACTTTGGGTGGAGTCGGGAGATCAGGGAAGGCAGGTGACCGGAACCCCATCGCCTGCGAGCCTGGCGGGGTCCGAAAATTGCTGGGGCCGGCGCACAGGCAAGGACTCGGGAGCCCTTTTGTTCATGAACTCCAATCACAGTTCTGTGGGGGTAAACAGGATAGGTGTAGTGAACCTCTTTTTGTAAAGATGGGGAAATTGACATTTGGAAGACTGCCGCAGACGCTGGAGGCCAGGCTAGTTAGTGGCAGAGCTGGCCCGCCCTGAGAGCCTTGCTGCAGCATTTTCCTTGGAAAGGCGCTGATATCTCCAGGGGTGGCAGTCAGCTTGAGCGCGTGAGTCATCTTGTTTGCGCCCGAATTCTCTAGTTCTCTGGATAGTGTGTTTATAAATATGATGTTTTGATTTAAGTATATGTTGTGTGCGTGCTCTGTCGTGTCCGACTCTGGTACCCCATGGACTGTAGCCTGCCAGGCTCCTCTGTCCGTGGAATTCTCCAGGCAAGAATACTGGAGTGGGTTGCCATTTTCTCCTTCAGGGGATCTTCCCAACGCAGGGGTGGAACCCGCATCTCTTGAGTCCCCTGCATTGGCAGGCAGATTCTTCACCACTGAGCCACCTGGAAAACTCTTTCTGCTTCCTAATGCACCAGAGTACATCAGAGAAATGTGTCACACAACCTCCATCAGATTTCAGACGTCTGATTCAAAACTGTGACATTTTATAGATGAAAATCTGGAAGAATAAACAGAGAAATCTCCAAAGATAAACAGAAAGTAGGTATCAGAATTGGAATTAGAACCCAAGTCTTGGCCTTCCAGAATTTCTGGACTTACTGAAAAAAAAGAAGCTGATTATTACTATTTGAGAGTGAGGTTAAGAATTTAAGAGTAAGTACAAATTCTATAAAAGGACGCTCTTGAGAGTGTTCGTTATAATAATAGTCAGAAATTAAAGGCAGTTTAAATGCTCAGCTTTGTGGGATGGCAAAACAAGGTACACCAGAAGAAGGACTGTTACACAGCCATGAAAATATGCTTTTAGAGTGTATTTGAAGATAGTAGATGTAAAGGACCCAATTGCATAGAAAAGAGGAAAGATACCGCAGTGCTATTGTTTGCCTCTGGAGGATGTGAATTACAGGTGAATTGTTTTATTTTTCATTTAGGTAGAGTTTATTTATTTGGGGGAGTAGGAGGGGAGCTTGGACTTTGAACTGTGCAGCTTATTCTGCCTGACCGTATCTTCCCCATGGCTGCTTCTGGGGAAAGGAGGGCCTTTGAGTGGCTTGTTTAATCAGAGCAGTTGGCAAGCAGGTGCCTTGGTCCGAAAATGGGAGGGAGGGGAGTTAGTGCAAAGGGAGGGTAATTTGGCTGCACAGCCTCTGTTCTTGTACTGTCTGTCCTTCTGCTAGTGTCATATTGCTGCTGCTGCTGCTGCTAAGTCGCTTCAGTCGTGTCCGACTATGCAGCCTCATAGACGGCAGCCCACCAGGGCGCCCTGCCCGGGACCAGGCGCCCGGCGTGGGGCCATCTTTCTCCAATGCATGGAAAGGAAAAGGGAAGGTGACGCCCCCTGTCCCTGACCTTTGTGCCCCATGGACTGCGCCCACCAGACTCCTCTGCCATGGGTTTCCTGGCAAGAGCACTGGCGTGGGTTGCCATTTCTTTCTCCAATGCATGAAAGTGAAAAGTGAAAGTGAAGTCGTACAGTTGTGTCTGACTCTTTGTGACCCCATGGACTGCAGCCCACCAGGCTCCTCTGTCCATGGGATTTTCCAGGCAAGAGTACTGGAGTGGGGTGCCATTGCCATCTCCGAGTATCAGTATTACCTGCAAGCTTTTAGCACAGCAGTCTCGGAATCAGAATCTGGTGTGGTAACAAGACTCCTGGTTAATTCCCACGTACTTTTAAGAAGCCGATTGCTTCATTAGGCAAAGCCTGCAGCAGGGAGGGACTGCAGGTGGCCTCTGTGTGCCTGCTCCAGTTTCTCTGTCCCTGTCTCTACATGTAGGATGTGGCTCTACATGTCCTCCCACTTCCCTGAAAGATATCGTGCCAGTGCCCATGATTGGTCCTACGTCTATTTTTGAAGGAGTCAGAATTTCCTGTGGTGACATAAGACTCTCATGTTTACAGAACAAATTCAAATCTCTGAGATCTGTATTAGGTCCGTTTTACAAATGGAAAAACTGAGGCTCCGATTTCAGAGACTTGGTGTCAAGGAAAGAACACTGGACTGGGGGATTGGGAGGGCTGGGTTCTCAATCCTGGGGTTGCCACCTGCTGGGTAGGCCTCGGGGAGCCCCATCGTGTTTCTGAGTTCTGCCTCCCCTCTGAGGTGGAGGACTGAATGGGAGACAGGTCCTTGTTCCAGCTCTCAGCTCCATGGCTCCCATGGTCTCCAGACTCCTGATGGGAGCTCCTGTACTGACCCCTGGGTTTCTGGACTCCTCATCCAGTGCTCTTGCCTTTGACTTCCCTGACTTCCCTGCATCTCTTTTCCTTAGGACCAAATGGCCTGTCTTCTGGTCCAAGCCTATTTCAAAGGCTGGCATATGGATTTCTCAAAAGCCTTCACTTATGGGGGTGCTCTGCTGGAGGGGTGTTTCTCTCTGGCTTTGTCTCTCTGGCGTGACAAAAGCCTCTGTCCCTGCTTGAGGCGTTTCAGGCCTCAGTGAGCAGCTGGGGCAGTGCCTGGCAGACCCGAAATAGCGCCCTGGCTCAGCCGCCCACCCACCATCTCTGGGGAGGTCAATGACCTGCTCTCTCCCACGCTGCTCAGGGACCACAGCCTGGCTGCCTTACTAATTGCATCTCAGGAGAGATTTGCCTTATTCATGTTCTCCCAGGGTCTCAGCCTACGGAGCTGAGAGCAGCTTTGGGGTGAGTGCCATTCCAGGAAGGGGAGAGCCTCTTCCCATTCTGGTTAGGGGAAGCGGGTGAGTTCAGATGATAAGTTGCGGGGAGGGGGTGGAGGGGGAAGGATGCACGGGGAGGGATGCAGGGGGAGGGGTTTCTGTTTTGCAACAACTTCAGCTTTGGGGAAAGGATCCATTGTGTAAGACCAGCTGGTCCAGGGTTCAGGCAGCCAGCCGAGTGTGGTGGAAGGACCTTGGCAGACGCCCTGTGGTGTGTTAAGAGAGACCAGCTGAGTGAAAGGGACCTGGCAGAGCAGAGAGGCGCTCCTCCCAGCAGGACTTCTTCTGGGGAGGCTCCTCCCGCGCCTCCCCACCCCCCCCCCCCCGGCCACATCCCCTTCCCCCATCCTTTGGCTTTGCCCCTCCCTCTCTACACTCCCTGGAGACCACTGTCCTCGCGTTGCTCTACTCCCATCCACGACTCCTGCCTCAAGTCTCACGCTGGTGATGACAAATGAATTTATTTTCCTGTGCCAACCCAGAGGGTCTGAGGCTGTCAGTGCCTCAGGCCCTCAAAACAGCCTCAGACCGTTGAAAAGCACGTTCAGGAGGTGTCGAGACATGGCTGGGGACAGTGCTGTGATCGACTGGTGATGCCTGCTGCGGGCAGGCTTGGTGATGTCTACAGCAGGGGGCTGGCTGCACTCTGGGCTGCAGTCCCCACGTCAGGGGGATGGGATAGGCCGGATGAGTGACCCAAGAGAGGTGTATTCAGAGTTGAGTTTGGTGTGAGCAGGTATCGTCAGATGGGTGTCCTCTCTGGATGCAGACAGTTCCTGTGCCTTTTTCGGGCACAGTCAGCTATGATGAGAAGAGGGTGGGGGGAACAGGCGGAGGGTAGCTTGGACCTGAGTCCGGTGGTTCTGACTCCAGATCCTCGTTTCTTCTGTATGAGGCTGCTTTCCTGCGGTTCTTCCCAGTACCCGTTGCCTCCCACTTTCCTTTGAAAGTGCCCATTGGCAAGACTGATCCCTTCTTGTCCAGGCCCTGGGATAAAAAGGCATTGGTGCGAGTAAGGGCATAGCGGAGGGCCAGGCCTCAGCAGGGCTCCGGGAGAGCAGGCGGCGGGCTGGGCCGGAGACCAGCGGGCTGTCTAGCTGTTGCCATGACAGTTCCCTGTTCTCTACAAACAGAGGCGTGCTGGGATTCCAGAAGTGGAGAAGGAGGCAAGATGAAGACTCTTCTGCTGTTGGTGGGGCTGCTGCTCAGCTGGGAGAGTGGCCGGGCAATCTCGGACAAAGAGCTCCAGGGTAAGTGACCAGGCGCCCAGGGGTCAGAGACCATCCTGTGCATCGGATCTGGTTTGCTCTGCTCAGGGCCCTCTCTGAGCCCTCTGTCGCCAGCCCAGGCGCTTTGTGGTCAGGATTGTCTTCCAGCACTTTCAGCTGGAACCCAAGCCCTTTCTGACTGCTGCATCTCCTTCAGCTGTTCCCTTCCCAGTCCGCTTGGCCCAGCGCCCACACCTCCCCCATGATGCTCCTTGAAGCCTGGGCCACTGGGGCCTCTGTGGACTTCCCTTTAAGTTTCCATAAAGCTCACTACCTGTATCTGCCACCTTGCCACCTAGAAAACCAATGCTCTGGATTCAGGAAAGAGGAACTATCATTTATTAGGAGGCCTTGTCATCCTTCAAAGCCCAGCTTTTGCTTCCCCTCTTCTGCTAGGTCCTTCCTGACACCTGTCTTCCCTCTGCTTCACTCTCGTCCTGCGAGCTGACCAACTCTCCGGGGCAGTAGTTAGAAACCCTAATGTTGAGATCAGAGGTGGGTGGGAATCTGTCTCTGCCCTCCCTAGCTGTGATAACCCTGGGTGAGTATCTTGACCTCACTATGATTCTCACCCTCATTTGTGCAGTGGGCTGAAGGCAGTGTTGAGAGTCTTAAATAAATTGCACGTGAAGCATCCAGTGTGATGCTTGGCCCAGGATAAGCACCGGAGACGCATGGGCTGTTACTTTCAGTACCTCGGCGACATTATCTCATTGTATTTATCACACGATGTGGTGTCTGATCACACTCTCACCTCTGTGTCCCTGTCACCTGATACCATCCGTCAGAACAAAGATGAAATTACGATGTTTGCTTAAACTGCATTCCAGAAGAAATTGTATCCAAAAGGATACTATTTTATATTTTGATGCTTAAACAATTACACTTCCAGGATTTTTTTTTCTTTGAAAATTTTCTTCTGCAGCTGGTTAGGCTGCTCCTCCAGCGCCCCAAGAGAACACACTGGGTTATTCCTCCTCTGGGGTGTGTCTGCTCCAGTGTTTGCATTTCTGAACAGCTGGCTGTAATTGATTCTCAGGCCCTGGGTCTTCAGTGTGCCCTGGAGATGGAACCGGGAATGGAACCCAGGTCAGGGTGAAGCTGGGACCCTGAAGGCTGCCTGCCAAGGAGACCCCAGCCTTGGCAGCCCCTAGACCCCCTGGCCTTTCAGACCCTTTAAACTGGTTCCAGAGTTGTATTCCCAGCACCATCTCTTCCTCTCCCATCATCCACCTGCCTGCCCTTTTCCTGCAGAAATGTCCACCGAGGGGAGTAAGTACGTGAATAAAGAAATTAAAAATGCCCTCAAGGAGGTGAAACAGATAAAGACCCAAATAGAACAAACCAATGAAGAGCGCAAATTACTGCTCAGTTCCCTAGAGGAAGCCAAGAAGAAGAAAGAGGTAAGGAAGAGCCGAGCTGCCCCCACCTTGATCCTCTGTGCTGGAGGGAGGGCATGGGGAACCCCTGCCAGGTTGCCATGGTGACCCTCTGTCTTTCCTTCCCGGCTGTGTCAGCTGATATCCAGGGCTGTGGTTAACAAATAGGGAAGGTTTATTTGCTTTTGAAAGCTTCAAGGGGTGAGATTTTGGATCTGGTTTCGTTTCAAGCCTGGCCTAGGGCCTGCTGCCCAGATTCATTTCAATAGATTTTTCTAAACCCCGATTGTGTGCAAGCTCCAAGGTCGCCTTTGGGTAGGGTCTGTCATTGTCACAGGTTAGGAGGTGGATGTCACCCTACCTTCAGGAAGCTTATCTGGTGTGAGTAATACCTTTGGGGTACAGCAGGCACACACTATTGCTCACATCTGAGTTCTGGACTGCTTTGTAAAGAGACATCTAGGTCCACGGGTGAACACTCAAAACTAAACTACTATTGTTCAATAAACAGCTTATTTGTGCTGTGCTAAGTCGCTTCAGTCATGTCCAACTCTTTGAGACCCCGTGTACTGTAGCCCACCAGGCTTCTCTGTTCCTGGGATTTTTCAGGCAAGAATACTGGAGTGGGTTGCCATGTCCTCCTCCAGGGGAATCTTTCTGACCCAGGGATCGAACCTGCTTTTCTTAAATGTCTTCTGCATTGGCAGGCGGGTTCCTTACAACTAGTGCCACCTGGGAAGCCCAGCTTATTTAAAAAATAAATAGCCTCTTTGATGATATCCTCAAATTCTGCTCCTACTGCTACCCTAACCCAATGACAGAGATGCTGAAATGGGGCCTGTGGTCCCTAATGCATGGAGTGAAATCATTATAAAGACTCAGAGAAGTTCTGCAGGAAAGGAACATATGTGACTTCATTCAACCCAAGTGCTTTCCAAATCCAAGTGACCAGGGAATCCATTAATTTTTTTCCTGATAATGTGTAGCACAATTTCATGGAAGCCACTTACAGAAATGTTGGCCTGGGTGCAGCCCTTTCTTTGAAACTTAATGGCCTTTCTTGGCCTGAGTAGAAATTCCCACCATGCTATGAGAAGTCTCCTAGAGTCCACGGAGAAGTGGCAAGTCTTTTTCTTAAATATTTGTGCTACTCACTGGAATTTGATAGTTGACAATCTATGATAAAGCACATGAGGTTTGGAAAATGACTCTATGACTTCTCAGTTGAGGAATATGGGAATGGGAAAAGAAAGGAATTGCCTGTGAATTGGCCTAGTAGAAGGCATGGTGGCCTTCCCCATTTGGGAGCAAGAGGACATGGACCAGGGGGACAAGGAACACGAAGTAGGGGAGGATCTCACATAGCTCCTCCTGGTCACACATTCCTAGTGTAGCTTCATTTGGTGGTTCGGGTGGTCTACTTAATTCTTTGAAGAGTAATACACTCATTTATGACGATTTTAATATAGAAAAGCAGAAGAGGAAAAGTTTTTCCATAATCCTTTTACCTTGGGACAGTTCCTTAGGTATTTAAGGATACCTGCATTTGGTCTGTTTCTTACTACTTTTTCTCCTCTATACTGTTTGGACAGTGGCTATACTCAAACTCATGAATTTTTTAATGTGAGAAATGCTTATTATAATATTTAACATTTATTATAAACACCCTTGCTAATGCTATCCTGTTTACCATTTGTAGGTACCACAGTTTCCTTATCTGGTCCCCTAGTTTCGAGCATCTGAGTTGACACCAGTATTTTGTTTTTGCCATTCATGAATATTGAAACAAATATCTTCACACATATGAACTTCTCCTTTATTGCAGGAAATCCTTGGGATAGATTCTTGCAGATTTACTGGGTCAAATGTCATGGTCATGTTAGAGAGTTTTGGTAGTATATGTGACCTTGATTTTGGAAGCTTACCTATTACCGTGGTATGCCAGGGGCCGTGGTTGCCATAGAAAAATAAGATTCAGGAAGCTTTGGAAGATGACATTGAAATTCCTGAAGTTGAGAGTAGAAAGTGGGGTATTTAGTGAGAGGGGAGAAGTCTTGGGGTAAAGACTGTAGGTGCAGCATCAGAGAAAGAAGTCCAGATGAGCTCTAGGGGCCAGAAAGGAGTAAGGAGCAGGATGAAGATGGGAGGATGTTTAAAACTAGATGAGAAGGGACATCCATGTGGCAAATGCGAACCAGGGCAGGGATGGAAACAAGCACCCCATGTGCCCAGGCTGGGCAGAAGTGGGAGGGCAGAGGTGGGAGGGGTGGGACGGGTGGGAGGGGAGGGAGGGCCCACCCATGCCTACCTCGGGCAGGGGAAGCCTGTGGTTTCTACGGCTAAGCCAGCCTGTGTCATCCCCTAGGACGCCCTGAATGACACCAGGGATTCTGAAAACAAGCTGAAGGCGTCCCAGGGGTGTGCAATGAGACCATGACGGCCCTCTGGGAGGAATGTAAGCCCTGCCTGAAGCAGACCTGCATGAAGTTCTACGCACGGGTGTGCAGAAGCGGCTCGGGACTGGTTGGCCACCAGGTGATGAGGGCCCCGCTCCTTCAGCACAGCATGGCTTGGGGGTGGGGAGTGAGGAGAGCTGAAGATGCTTCTTTGATTCTGCACCGAGTTCCAAGTGTGGGGATTTTCCCCACCAAGGGCTTCTCTCGCACCATCTGGGTGCCCTGTAGTTCAGCTCAGGTTGGACCCCATCTACCCGGGAGACAGCCTCAGACCCCACAAGTTCAGGGCTCGGCCCCACAAGACCGCCCCATCATGCCCATCCCCAACTTCAACAGCCAGTCAGAAGTCCAGGTGGTCACCTGTGTTTCTGACTGACTGGCTGTAGATTAGAGGGTTCCACGACTGCTTCTTTTTGTTGCTGTTGATTCGCTAAGTCGTGTGTGACTCTTTGCAATGCTATGGACTGTAGCCTGACAGACTCCTCTGTCCATGGGATTTCCCAGGCAAATAAACTGGAGTGAGTTGCCATTTCCTTCTTCCAGGGATCTCCTTGACCCAGGCATCGAACCCGAGTCTCCTACAGGTGGATTGCCCCCTTAGGTGCAATTAATTTGCTCAAGAAGCTCACAGATCCCGGACAAACATTTTACATGGTAGAGAATCAATTTGTTATAGAAGGATATAACTCGGGGGATTTCCCCAGTGGTCCAGAGGTTAAGTATCTACCTTGCAGTGTAGGGGACATGAGTTCGAACCCTGGTTGGGGAACTAGGATCCCACTTGCCACAGGGTAAATTTCACGTAGGTAAAATCATTTTTAAAAAAGCCACCAATGGGTGACCAGCCCATTGGTCACCTGTTAAAAAAATAATAAAAATAAAAGAATATGAGTGAGGAACAGCAAGATGGAAGAGATGCCCAGAGCTAGGGATGGGGAGTGGTGGGTGTCCTTCATGTCCTCCCCCAAGTGCCACAGTCTCTTGGCATCTCCTTGGAGCATGTGTATATCAACCCAGAAGCTTTACAAGCCCATCCTTTTGGATATAATAGAGGCTTCATTACACCAGCATGACTGATTAAATCATTGGCCATTGGTCACTGATTCAATCTCCAGCCCCTCCCCTCTGGAGAGATCAGGGGCTGGGGCCGAAAGCACTAGCCCTTTAATCATGTAGTTCGCTCTCATGACAGTCAGCCCCCATCCATAGTTGCTTTCGAAAAGTCACCTCCCTAACATAACAAAAGACACCTTAATTGCTGTTATCACAGGAAATTCCAAGATCTTTAGGACCGACCTTCTTGTCAGGAACCAGACCATATATATACATATATGTATATATACATATTTCTTATGATAAATCACAGTATCACAGCTTCATTTTGCATGCCAGTTGCAATTGGTTAGTTCTGGCTGCATTGGGGCCCAGAGTGTGTGATTGATTGGTAATGTCTGCTATGAGTGCAGTAATGTGGGAATGTGAAAAACACCTGTGCCAGGTATTTGCCATCTTAAAAGACTCATCCAGCTATTCTTAGCTGCGTAAGTTGACAAATGGCTCCATGGTAGGGCAGCCCTGTGTCCTCTTTAGCAAAAGGAACTAAGAATTTTTAGTATGCTAATATTGATCTACCCTCACCTACAGGCCTTGCTCAATTAGGACTCATGAATTTTGCCCTTCCCCAGAGTCCTGTTGGTTGGCACTTGGCTGACTGGGAAGAGGGGGTCAAAGAGGACCGAAGACTAGTCTCACCTTATGGGTCTTGTGACTTTCTTAGCCTTACAGTTCTTCTTACTCCTCCCCGCTGGGGTCAGTAGAATGGAAGGGGCCTGGCCTGGACATTTCAGAGATGGGGAGCCATTCCCAGCCGGGCCTCCCACCCCTAGCTGTGACTCTGAGATGTCCCAGGTGCAGCTGGGATGGGCCTGGCCCATCTTGACAATGGGGAGGCACCCCTGACTGTCCCCCATCTCCTGTCACAGCTCGAGGAGTTCCTAAACCAGAGCTCCCCCTTCTACTTCTGGATCAACGGTGACCGCATCGATTCCCTGATGGAGAATGACCGGGAGCAGAGCCACGTGATGGATGTCATGGAGGACAGCTTCACCCGGGCCTCCAGCATCATGGACGAGCTCTTCCAGGACCGGTTCTTCCCCGGAGGCCCCAGGACACTCAATACTACTCCCCCTTCAGCTCGTTCCCGAGGGGGTCACTCTTCTTCAATCCCAAGTCCCGCTTTGCCCGGAACGTGATGCCTTTCCCCTTGTTGGAACCCTTCAACTTCCATGATATGTTTCAGCCCTTCTACGACATGATCCACCAGGCCCAGCAGGCCATGGACGCCCACCTGCAGAGGACTCCCTACCACTTCCCCGTGACGGAATTCACAGGTGAGAAGGCAGGGATGAAAACTCAGTTCTTTGAGATGCTTAACCCAGTCAAACAGGCTGTGATGCTGAAGAGACATATGAAGAGCTAAGGAGCTAAGGAAGCGTGGAGGCAGGGAGCCTTAGATGCTCAGATCTGTGCCCAGGACTTGGCCTGTATCATCTGAATCTCCCAAAGAGCAACCTGGGGAGGGGGCTACCATCCCTATTTGACAGGGAGTGTAGGAACATGCCCAAAGGTTCACAGACATCCCTGTCGGCTCAGCTGTAAAAAATCGGCCTGCAGTGCAGGAGATGTGGGTTTGATCCCTGGTTTGGGAAATCCCCTGGGATGGTCAAATCTAGCCCTACAGGACTTGTAACTCTGGTATTCTTTTGAATTTTCTAGGCTCCTTCCAACAGCTGGTGGGCATGACACTATTTCCTCTAGGGTAGGGATCCCCAGCCTCTGGGATTTAATGCCTGTTGATCTGAGGTGGAGCTGGTGTAATAGTAATAGACATAAAGTGCACAATAAATGTAATGCTCCTGAATTATCCTGAAACCATCCCTCACCCACCCCCTCCCTGGTCCATGCGAAAATTGTCTTCCACAAAACTGACCCCTTCAACCAAAAAGGTTGTGGACCATTGCCCTTGAGGGCTAGACCCCTTTGTCTTGGGAACTCAGGTGCTTTATATGGATGCCATGCGTATATTGGCAATGAATTATATAATCAGCTCACTGTACAGTTAAGAAAGCTGTCTGTGGCTATAACCTTAGTGTCTGGCAGAGAATGGGCACATAGCGAGTATCTTTTGAATGAATGAACTCTAACACGGACACAAAAAGCCAAAACTTAGAAGTGATTTCTTTCATTGAACCAATAGACACTGGTTGGCCAACCCCATCACCTAAATGCTACACTTGGACCAGCACTGGGTTTTGGCTTGTCATGGATTGGAAATACAGGAGGGTACTGACTTAAACAGGTTTCCCTGGTGGCTCAGTGTTGAAGAACTCACCTGCCAATGCAGGAGATGTGGGTTTGACCTCTGAGTTGGGAAGATTCCTTGGAAAAAGAAATGGCAACCTGCTCCAGTATTCTTGCCTGGAGAAGCCCATGGACAGGCTACAGCCCATGGGATCACAAAAGAATCTGACACATCTTATCAGCTAAACAACAGATTGACCTGAGGAAGCATTTCCTGCATATCCATAAAGTTGTGGGGAGTGAGGGGTCGCCCTGTGTTATAAGGAAGTTCCAAGGTAAATCTTACTCCTGCCTTCCAGGAGCTTGCTGCCTGGCCAAGGGGAGAGAAACAAGACAGAATGCAGAGCAAAACGGGTTATGATGCCAAAGAGAAGTACACACAGCTAAGAGAGTGTGGAGGTGGGAGAGGTGTCAGCCGGTGAAGGTGGTGAGAGAGTGGCCATGCCCAGCTCAGGGGGCCCAGGAACCACCTCCTGGTCCCCCTGCAGGGAGTCCCACTGCTGGTCCAAGCCTGGAGGACCAGCGGTCTTCAGGCGGACAGCCAGATGCCAACCTGCTCTGTCCACAGAATCATCTCAAAGGGCTTGACAGTGGTGTGGAAGGGCTCAGAGAGATGGGGGCAGCCCATGTTGCTCTGTGTGACTTGTCCCCGTGTGTTCCCAGAAAACAACGACCGCACTGTGTGTAAGGAGATCCGCCACAACTCCACGGGATGCCTGCGGATGAAGGACCAGTGTGAGAAGTGCCAGGAGATCCTGGAAGTGGGTGAGTCAGGGACCCCCAGTCTCCTGTCTCCCCAGGTCCCCAGCACCTCACTGGGCTTGCCTTGAGGGCCTCAGGTGGGTGCCAGTTTAATACCAGCTCTGCTGCCATCGAGCTGTGGCTCTTGGTGGGGGGGCCTGTCCTTTGCTTGGCTCTGCCTGGATCCCCATCTGGGGTTGAGGGTTAAGATGCAGAGTTGTCCCTGAGGTCAGGAGACAGAATACTTATCACATCAGCTCATGGTTAACAGGCTGACTGTGGGAGGCGGTGGCTGTGCTTTCTAAAAAGCTGTCATCCTGTGACTTCCTCCAGTTAGTCTGTTCCCAGGGGCCAAGCCTATATACGTCTTCCTTTTGGCTGCAGACGAAAATTTAGACAGTATGTTGCTGTTCTGTTGTTTTGTCGCTAAGTCGTGTCTGACTCTTTGCAACCCGTGGACTGTAGCCCACCAGGCTTCTCTGTCCATGGGATTTCCAAGGCAAGAATACTGGAGTGGGTTGCCATTTCCTACTTCAAGGGATCTTCCCAACCCAGGGATTGAACTCAAGTCTCCTGTATGGACAGGCAGATTGTTACCACTGAGCCATCAAGGAAGTGCTTCAACAGTCCGGAGACTATTAAACAAACTTGCCGTGTGTGTGTTACTAAATACTCTTCTTCTCAACACTTTACAAATGTTTACTCTTCCTAGAATAACTGGGGTGGCTGCTTTTCTTACAGAGGAGGAGATAGTCAGGGAAGGTTTGGTGACCTGCCAAGATTACTGGACACCCCCCTGGAGGGTGTTTGGGAGGTGCTCCCCACCGGGGCTGCTGTGTTCTCTGCCCTGAACATATGGTCTCTCCTTCTGGTACCTTCACTTTCTGGCCACCTTCCCTGTGGTTGGTTGGTCCCTGAGTTAAAGGAAATAGCTCTCTTCCGCTGTTGCTTTCTGTTTTACCAAGGGGACTGAATTCTTTCTACTTGGAGGTCAACAGCTATAAAAGCAGTTGACACACAAAACTTGCTGGCTCACAAAAGTTGATGCCTGGAAGGAAGGAGTTAATTGTTTCCCTGTACTGAGTGAATCGATCCCGGTGGGTGGGTGGGGTGGGGGTGGTGATGCTGTTTGCTTTGCATTTAATTCTTTTGGGTGCCTGGGCAGCCCTTCAGAGTCTAGTTAAATATTTCTAGTCTCGGTGCTGTGATTTTAGAAGCCACTGCTTCTAAAAGTACAAGTGCTAAACGAGGCTGATCTGTGAAGGAGTGAGGTGAGTCCACAAACCCGCCTCTTGGGTTTAGCCCATAACGTATCATAGTTAGAAAGCCATAAATCACATAGTGCCTCACCGTGAGGTCACCTTAGGGCCAGAAGGAGAGACCTACCGATGCCCAAGCTCACATTAGTGCTCCTGCTACTGATCTTAACCGTCACTGATCACAACTTCCTGAAACGCTGGTTTTCTTTTCTACATTGAGGAAGACTTGTGACCTCTTACCTAAGGTGGTTGCGATCCTCGGAGCATGTGTGTGCTGCCTGGGACCTCCAGACTGTTTTGCAGTCTCCATTCTCCTGGCATTTTGAACCAGATCATTCTTTTTTTTTTAATGATAAGCTTCATCATTTTTAAAATAACTATTAAAAAACATTTTTATCTGGCTGCATTGGGTCCTAGTTGTGGCATGCAGGGTCCTCACTGCGTCATGGATCGCAGTGGGTGGGCTCAGTAGTTGCGGCATGCAACGTGGGATCCTAGTTCCCCAACCAGGGATCAACCCCGTGACCCCTGCATTGCAAGGCGGATTCTCAACCACTGGACCACTGGAGAAGTCCCTGGACCAGA
Organism: Nanger dama; assembly: GCA_917880005.1. Classification (NCBI taxonomy): domain Eukaryota; kingdom Metazoa; phylum Chordata; class Mammalia; order Artiodactyla; family Bovidae; genus Nanger; species Nanger dama. The sequence continues at coordinate 361,457 of CAKJTW010000132.1, read as the reverse complement.
TCACTGTTTGTGATGGGGGCTGCCCTGTGCAGTGTAAGTTTAGCAGCATCTCTGGCCTCTAGCCCCTGGATGCCGGTAACCTCCCACTGCCGCCCCGCCTCCCCCCACCCCCCCACCAGTTGTGACAACCAAAAGTGTTTTCAGACCTTGTCAAATATCCCTGGGGACACCGCCGCCCCAGGGGAGAGCCACTGCCCTAGGCTGCATCCTGGTTCCCAGTGACTGTCCTTATTTTCAATGACTCCCTGGCACAGAGAGTTGAGTCATTGTGCGTATTTCTCAACCCAGCTTATTGTTCATAATCCTATATTTTGCTCCACTTGACGTTTTATTTTAATTTAATAGAAATGATTACAACCAGCATGATGAAGCATGCAAAGAAATCCTCCCTTTCCCTGACTTGCTTGAGTTTCATGTGCTCTTTTGGGGATATTTTTCAACAATTAAGGGAGAGAAAAACAGAGAGCGAGTGTTTAAAGAGAATGTTGTTTCTAGCTCTGTCTATCTCACCATCTGCAGTGGGTAGGGTTGGAGGTGGGGACCAAAAGCAGTGAACTTCCCTACTCTCTGGTGAGGTTGGCAGCCAGCTGCGGTGGGCAGGCGGGCAAACCTGTACCCACAGCCCTCGGTCCCTATGTGCTCGTGGTCCGAGGATCCTGGCTGGCTCTTCTGCTACCCAGGTTCTTGGGTCCAGAATTTCCAGCTCTATAGATACAGGCTAGCTTGGAGAACTTTCCAGAGCCATAGACTGAGCAGCAAGAGCCCAAGTTTAGGAGTTAACAGCTCTGGGCTCACCATCCTGACCTCCCATATCGTTCATCCTATGACTTAGGTAAATGATTTAGCTCCGTGATCCTCAGTTTCATTGCTGGACATCAGAATGCAGCAGACCGTTAGTGATCACTGCTATCCAGAGTGCTTGGTAATGCCTGGGCATAGACATAGCGGCTGCTACTGCTGCTAAGGCGCTTCAGTCGTGTCCGACTCTGTGCGACCCCATAGACGGCAGCCCACCAGGCTCCCCGGCCCTGGGATTCTGCAGGCAAGAACACTGGAGTGGGTTGCCATTTCCTTCTCCAATGCAGGAAAGTGAAAAGTGAAAGAGAAGTCGCTCAATGGTGTGCAACTCTTAGCGACCCCATGGACTGCAGCCCACCAGGCTCCTCCATCCATGGGATTTTCCAGGCAAGAGCACTGGAGTGGGGTGCCATTGCTTTCCCTGATAGGCATAGCAGTACTGGACAAATAGCAGCTACAGATAACATCCACCATTTCTGGAAATGATTCCTGAGGGGACAGGGCAGTGAGAGGATCTCCTGGTCTGAGCACATGGAGCCCAGAGGCCATGCTTCTTGAGGTGTGGGGCAATGCCCCTCCTTGCCCGTCTCCAGGGAGACAGGGTCTTGCACCCAAAGAGAAATCAGTGATGTCACCAAGACAGTTTACTTCAGCTGACAGCGTCTCTGAGGCCAAGACTTTCTCGGTGAAGACTGCGTGTGCTGAGTCACACTCAGGGCCGCTCTCTGCTTTGTCTTGGGCTGACCGTGGATGCTTGGTGGAAAGATGGCATTCTGAGTAGCTCTGGCTCAGGTCCCGGCTGCGTGACCCGGTTGCCATTGGTCTTCATCCCTGTTGAGCTCTCCCTTCACATTTCCGTCATCTGTCTGTGTTCTTTGCCTCTCTGGGCAGACTGTTCGGCCAGCAACCCGACTCAGACGCTGCTACGCCAGCAGCTGAACACGTCCCTGCAGCTGGCGGAGAAGTTCAGCAGGCTGTATGACCAGCTGCTCCAATCTTACCAGCAGAAGATGCTCAACACTTCGGCCCTGCTCAAGCAGCTGAACGAGCAGTTCACCTGGGTGTCCCAGCTGGCCAACCTCACACAGAATGACGACCAGTACTACCTGCAGGTCTCCACGGTGAGTCCGTGCTGGCCGCGCACAGCCGCTGCGCCCGCGATGCTGTCTGGAGGTCGTGTGGTCCTCCCCGGGGGTGAAACGGGATCAAGATGTTCGCGGGGGGCATGTCAGCTTTTGATGGAGCGCTTGTCCTGCCGCAGGAAGCGAACCCTCAGGCACAGCGGTGCACGGAGGCCCCGTCGCCCAGTGAGGCGGAGTGTCACAGTCCCATTTTATGGGTGCGGAAAGGGCGCGGTTCAACCGCTTACCCGCATCTCCCACCTGAGGGGTGATCACCCGTCCAGCTGCAGAGCGAGAGCTCTTTCTGGAGAGCTGCCCTGTCCACGTAGGAGCCCTCACGAACTGGCCTGTTGTTCTCCAGTGAGAAGAAGCCTCTCTCTAGTACCAGGAAACGTTTCTTTTTCTCTCCCTGCTGACTTTTCTATCACCACCTGGCCAGTGGCTGCCCAAAGGAAGCAGGCGGCTCGAAACCATATTTTTACTTGGTGGGGCTCCCCCTGGACTGCCCCCTTCGTGGAAGGCATTACCCTCCCCAGTCCCTACACACACACAGACTAGTGTGTCTGTGGGGTTAGGGCATTTCTGTTTCCCCGAGTTGTATAGAACGTGGAGGTGAGTGAAAAGCAAAGGGGTCCGTGGATCCGAATGAAGCCTGACTTTAGTTCCCAGCCGAGTCCATGGTCATCCCCGCCCCCTCGTGACCTCTCTTTTCTCCTTCCAGGTGAATTCCCACAGCTCTGACCCCAGCATCCCGTCTGGCTTCACCAAGGTGGTTGTGAAACTCTTCAACTTCTTCCCCATCACAGTGATGGTCCCGCAGGAAGTCTCCAGTCCCAACTTCATGGAGAATGTGGCGGAGAAAGCGCTGCAGCAATACCGCCCGCAAGAGCCAGTGAGTGCGCGCCCCCTGCCCCACCGCAGTCCATCTGGGGCCAACAGCATCCTGGGGGTCCATAAAAGTGAGGGCAGCCTGGGCATCACTGGAGCTACAGCCAGAGCCCAGGCAGGAAGTCGGGAAGCTACTAGGAAGTTGTTTCTTTCTTTGGAAGATGTTCTTTCTGGGTTGGAGAGAATCAAAGTGTTGGTTGCTGCTTCTCAGGGAATGTCAGCCCTCACCTTCCCCTCCCCTGCTTCTTTTTCAGGGAGGAGTGAGGTGTGAAAGTTGCTTTTTGCACGTGTGGAGGCGTCTCCACCCACTTGCCCCTGAGATGAGCTTCAGGCCCCTTTAGAGAGCTCTGCACGTCGCCAGATGACCAGGCCCTGACTTCGAGGTCCTCCTGACCCCACCAGCCTCTCCTTCCTCTGAACTCCTCTGAAACGCACTAATGCCTGCGTTTGCTGATCACAGGAAGAACTTGCTCGCATGCCACTAACTCAATAAACCACTTTGTAATCTGGATGCTCTGCTGTGTCCTCTTTTTTTTTTTTGACTGTGCCCTGAGACACATGGGATCTTAGTTCACTGCTGTTTATCTGCTCAGCCTCTACTGATCTCTATTACAGAACCTGGTAGCCCGCCAGGTTCTTCTGTCCATGGAATTCTCCAGGCAAGAATACTGGAATAAGTTACCATTCTCTTCTCCAGGGGATCTGCCTGACCCAGGGATCAAACCTGCCAGGCGGATTCTTTTCTGCTGAGCCCCAGAGAAGCCCCTTTTAGTTCACTAATGAGGGATCAAACCCTTGCCCCCTTGCACTGGGCCACCAGGGAAGTCCTGGGGTGTCCTCCTTGTGCAGGTTGTTTTGTTTCTTTGTTTTAACCCCCCACATGTCTTCATTTGGATATGGAAAAAAAAAAAGAAAAGAAAAACCAATGTCTAAGATGGTATCAGTTCAGTTCAGTTCAGTTGCTCAGTCGTGTCCAACTCTTTGCGACCCCATGAATCGCAGCACGCCAGGCCTCCCTGTCCATCACCATCTCCCAGAGTTCACTCAGACTCACGTCCATTGAGTCCGTGATGCCATCCAGCCATCTCATCCTCTGCCGTCCCCTTCTCTTCCTGCCCCCAATCCCTCTCAGCATCAGAGTCTTTTCCAATGAGTCAACTCTTCGCATGAGGTGGCCAAAGTATTGGAGTTTCAGCTTTAGCATCATTCCTTCCAAAGAAATCCCAGGGCTGATCTCCTTCAGAATGGACTGGTTGGATCTCCTTGCAGGCCAAGGGACTCTCAAGAGTCTTCTCCAACACCACAGTTCAAAAGCATCAATTCTTCGGCGCTCCGCCTTCTTCACGGTCCAACTCTCACATCCATACGTGACCACAGGAAAAACCATAGCCTTGACTAGACGGACCTTAGTCAGCAAAGTAATGTCTCTGCTTTTTAATATACTATCTAGATTGATCATAACTTTTCTTCCAAGGAGTAAGCATCTTCTAATTTCATGGCTGCAGTGACCATCTGCAGTGATTTTGGAGCCCAAAAACATAAAGTCTGACACTGTTTCCACTGTTTCCCCGTCAATTTCCCATGAAGTGATGGGACCGGATGCCATGATCTTAGTTTTCCGAATGTTGAGCTTTAAGCCAACTTTTTCACTCTCCTCTTTCACTTTCATCAAGAGGCTTTTAGCTCCTCTTCATTTTCTACCATAAGGGTGGTGTCATCTGCATATCTGAGGTTATTGGTATTTCTCCTGGCAATCTTGATTCTAGCTTGTGTTTCTTCCAGTCCAGCATTTCTCATGATGTACTCTGCATATAAGTTAAATAAGCAGGGTGACAATATACAGCCTTGAAGCACTCCTTTCCCTATTTGGAACCAGTCTGTTGTTAGTCTCATATAATTGAGAATAAAAGGAGTGGGATGATGAAGTTGGCTCAGTTAAGATTTCCTGCTTTTAGGAAGAGATGTGCCCAGCAGCCAACTAAAACATGTTTCTGAAAAATGAACCTTTCCCATTTGATCATAAAGCAGATGTGTACTCTGATTGAGGTTAGAGTGGTCTCCTGAAGGAGTACATTGAAAATTAGGGTGCATATGGGGTAAAATAAGGCACACCAGTTATTTTAATACATAATTGATATTTTCCTTCTGAAAAATATACTCCCCCAAAAGCAAAATGAGGTTATTTTCTTTTAATTGTGAGAGCTTAGAATGAATCCCTGTGAAACCTTCTTGACTGTGGCATTGTTTGGTTACTGTCTGTTCTATACAACCTTTATATCCTTCCATTGACCTTAAGAATTTCTCTTCTGCCTGGATTTTTCCTGATAACTATTTACCCCTTGGGGCTTCTCAGTGTCTCAGTGATAGAGAATCCACCACCAGTGCAGCAGATGCAGGTTCGATTGGTGGGTCAGGAAGATCCCCTGGAGAAGGAAATGGTAACCCACTCAGTATTCTTGCCTGGAGAATCCCATGGACAGAGGAGCCTGGAGGGCAACAGCCCATGGGTTGGCAAAAGAATCCGATCCGACTTAGCAACTAAGCATTTCACCCCTCATTCGGAAATACTGCTGGCCTGCAGCACCCTCAGATTGCCAGCAGGGGGCAGTGACTATCTGAGATACTTCACATTAAGAAGCCTTTCCATTTATGGATCTGAAGAATCCTGTTCATCAAATATACATCAAAGGGAAATAAAAACCATCTGGATGCACCCCAAGTCTATAACAAAATCCACATGTAAATTAAAAGCTTAAAATATTCTTAGTTTACTTTTCCTTGTCTCTCTTAAGTCATAAGCACCCTTGCCACACAGATAGCAAGCTTATGTCCACAGAAGCTAGTACTTTAGCATTGCTATCAGAGAAATTCAGAGGAAGGTGTGTGTGACTCACAGATACACATTAATTAGGGCTATGGTTCAGAAGGTATTTGCTAAAATGACCATAACTGTAAATTATATATGACATTAATGTCACTTATTACATTTCACAAATTATTTTGTTTTCCATGATGCTGCTGGATGTTGGAAGTCACTATACCCAATTGTTGCTTCTTTTTATGCAACCTCCTTTAAATTCTGGACTTGGCCCTTAAAAGACAGAGCCTAGGAATTCCTTGGTGTTCCAGTGGTTAAGAGTTCACCTGCCAACATGGGGAATGTGGGTTTTATCCCTGGCCCAGGAGATCCCACATGCCACAGGCCAGCTAAGCCTGTGCACACAGCTAATGGGCGTGTGTGCTTAGAGCCCGTGCTCCGCAACAAGAGAAGCCACCGCAACGAAAAACCCAGGCACCACAACTAGAGTAGATCCCTCCTGCTGCAACTAGAGAAAACCCACATGCAGCAAGGAAGACCCAGTGCAGCCAGACACCACCTGATGTGAAGAGCCGACTCCCTGGAAAAGACCCTGATGCTGGGGAAGACTGAGGGCAGGAGAGGACCATGGAGGATGAGATGGCTAGATGGCATCACTGACTCAATGAACATGAGTTTGAGCAAGCTCTGGAAGTTGGTGATGGACAGGGAAGCCTGGCATGCTGCTGTCCATGGGGTCATAAGGAATCGGACATAACTGAGCGAAGGAACAATAAAAGCAAAAACAAAAAAAAACAAAAAATAACAACAACAACAAAAACCACAAAACACCACCAGAAACTGAATCTGACACTGAGTTTCACTGGGCCCTTTCCCCCTCGTTTCCCTCTTTGCACGGTGGCTTGGTTTGAGGGTCCTTGGATGTCCCTCCATCCCCGAAGAAATCTCAGCTTGAGGCCCGAGAAAGCCTGAGGCAGGAGATGAGGTCATCAAGGTGCTGGATGAGACCCGGTGGGGATCTTCCGGCTGGGGGTCTGTGGATAACGGGCTCTTGGTTTCTGGCTTCTAGGATCTTTGTGGCAGACAGGGAGCAGGACTTGATGTTCTGAGAAGAGAGGGCTTGACCTCTGCCTGGCGAGGGCGTGGTGGTGGCACGAACCCCGCTCTCAACCTTTATGTCGACACTTGACTGCCTTCTGCCAGAAACTTGTGATAAGATATCGTCTCTGATGACCGTGAGGTGAAGTGACACCACACTTGTGCAGTGCGCAGCCTGGGCAGCTGTAACTAGGAACCCGGGGCCAGCCACAGTTCTCTAACCGCTGGGCCAGTTGTTCTGTGTAATGCCATCAGGTCGCCACAGTTACCTTGTGGGGGTTATTTCCCCCACAGCACGGAAAGTTGCCAGGGGTAGCTTTCATCAGAAAAGTGCCCCGTGACCAAGAAGGCCTAGAGGGGGAGAAGACCACACCCTGGTTCCTTGAGGCCCACAGAGACTATATCAGGGGACCCCGGGTTGCAGCATTGGCCTGAAAAGTAGCAGGGAATAGGGAGGGGAGCCAAGAAGCCCCCCGGAGCGTGCAGAGAGCGCGCCACCAGCTGGTGGAGAAAGGGGATGACAGACAGTCCCTCCGCTCAGGCCTCCCTGGGCTCCTGGCTTCATCTCTCTCGATGTTACAGGGTCACGGAGTCTGCCCCTCCCTATTCTGCTCGGGTTTGTGCCCGCCCCACCCCCCCTTCTCCTCTGATGGGGAAGAGACAGAGCTTGGCTTTGGACGGGAGAGTGACGTTCCAAAGTAATTGGATCCTTTTATTACCTGTGGCATTTTCAGGAAGTAGAACAATCTGCTCGAGCTATATTATCAAGGGACAGAACAGTGGTCAGAATGAACAAAATTGCTTTTTGTGTGCCTCCGAAGGAATGGAAACTCCACAATTAACAGATTCCCAGAGTCAGATCCGCAGCTGAGCAAGAGGTTCAGACAGGAAGTGGACCGAGGAGAGGTAATTGCGAGTGTGGGTGTAGACGTAAAGTGTGTGCCTAGTTGCCCAGTGGTATCCCACCCTTTGCAGCCCCATGGACTGCAGCCCGCCAGACTCCTCCACCCATGGGATTTTTCAGGCAAGAATACTGGAGTGGGTCACCATGCCCTCCCAACTCAGGGACTAAACGTGTGTCTCATGTCTCCTGCACTGGCGGCTGAGTTCTTTACCACTAGCGCCACCTGGGAAGCATAGACATAATAAGAACCATTTATTTGCAGAAATGCAGAATTGGGATCAAACCCAAGTCTGACTCTGGGGTCCAAGACCCTTGCCCCAGTGCCTTCTCACAATCGAGCATTTGTCCGGTGTTTTCTCGCTGTGACAGGATGGGTTGGCAAACCCAGGAAGTAGCAATATTAAATAGATCTAAAGACAACTCAAGGACTCAGGTCTGCAGAACTTATTAACAGAACTGACGATTACCAAATCCATCAATAAGATAGCAAGTAAACACTGGGCCACGTGGAACAAATGTACCAGGTTAATAATGAACTCTTTGTTTGCCTCTGAGATATCTCAACCCCTGGTGCACAGTCCTCCCAGAAGGTGACATTGATCAGAGTGGGTGGGGGATGGGCTATGACGGTGCCTCCTGCCCCACCCCCACCACTCTTGCTCTCTAATGGTCAACACTTGCCTTCAGCCAGGTCAAGTCCATTGCAAACGTGGGGAGCGGTATTCAGGCCACAGAAAGGGGAGGAAGACAGGTCAGCACATTTCTTGCCCTCACCTTTGCCTCAGAGCTTCCCAGGTGGTGCTGGTGGTAAAGAATCCATATGCCAGTGCAGGAGACTAAGAGATGTGTGTTCAGTCCTTGGGTCAGGAAGATCCCCTGGAAGAGGGCATGGCAACCCACTCCAGTATTCTTGCCTGGAGAATCTCATAGACAGAGACGCCTGGTGGGCTACAGTCCGTAGGGGTTGGCAAAGGGTCGGACACAACTGAAATGACTTAGCAAGCACGTTGACTCCAACATCAAAGGAATAAAGATGGTGATCTTCAACTGGTACCAGATGTTCTACAATTTCCTCTTGATCTCCAGACCCTTCGGTGCCCAATTCAATAAAAAAGGTGCACTTGACCCAGTCTGACCGCCAAGCAGGCACATCACAGTGGTGGAGGTGATGGGTGAATTACTAACTCCAGCCTCATGTCCACAAGAGACTTTTGCCCTCTTTGTGAAGGCCTTTGTGTACATGGACCCCATCACAGAGATGCCCTGACAGCATCAAAGGAAGGCACTCGTCCCCCAAATTCAAGCCTGCGCTGCTTATCACCTGCCTGGAGAGAACAAGATATAATTCTTCAAAACAATATCCTCTGATTTTCTGGAGCCCAGCAAACCATTCTCTTACTCTGTGTGTGCGTAACATCCATTTTTGGGTGTCAAAAATTAAAGCTAGCCAAAAGTTTGATAATTCTCTCTGAGAAGTTTCTAGAAATGTCTGGGCCTCTCTTGACCCTATCACATGGAGAAGAAACCCAGGGTGAAAATGAAGATAAGCCAGGCTTGGATATTTAGTGCAGCTTTACTCAGGAACTGCCTTGGATTTTTCCCTTTTAGTTCACGGGTTCCTCAAGGAACTATTTTTCATATTTATTTATCCAGCTTCCACTGCCCCATTCTTGGAATAGCTCCTGCCTTTGGCCTCATTTTTTGTGTGGCGCAAGTGGTAAAGAACCCGCCTGCCAGTGCAGAAGAGATAAGAGACACAGGTTCCATCCCTGGGTCGAGAAAACCCCTGGAGTAGGAAATGGCAACCCACTTCAGTATTCTTGCCTGGAGAGTCCCATGAACAGAGGATCCTGGCAGGCTACAGTCCGTGGGGTCACAAAGAGCCGGATACAACTGAGCACACACGGAGACCTATGGGTAAGATCCTCCTCGTAGGGGACCCAGTGACACCCCTTCTAAATTTGCTTTCATTTTTTAACTTTTAATATTTTATTTGGCTGCACTGGATTTCACTGCAGCAGGCAGGATCTATTTCCCTATTCCCAGGGATAGAACCTGGCCCCCTGCACTGAGAGTGGGGAGTCTTAACCACGGGACCATCAGGAAGTCCTCCACCCCTTCTCAATTTGAAACCTGCTTTTGTAGGGAGAAATCTGTTCCCTCTTGCCCCGCACCCCGTCTTCCAGGGTTTGCTCCCTTTCCTGAGGCCTTCTGGTGGCGTCGGCATGTGAGACTAGCCAGCTTCACGCCTTTAGAGTCAGCCTTCCTTGCTTTCTTGTGTCTGACTCTTCGGGACCCCATGGACTGTAGCCCACCAGGCTCCTCTGTCCATGGGATTCTCCAGGCAAGAATACTAGAGTGGGGTGCCGTTTGCTTCTCCAGGGGACCTTCCCAGCCAAGGGATCAAACCTGCGTCTCCAGCACTGCAGGCAGATTCTTTACCACTGAGTCACCTGGGAAGGCCTTTAGGGTCAGAGAGGGAGGCCTCGTTTCTCTTGAGCTCGCACCTCGCAGGATCCCGACAGCTGCCGCCAGGGGGCACCATGAGTCCCTGTTTCGGGTCTGACAGTGGATGCTGACCTTGAGAGGAGGACCAGAGCTGTGCTGTGCTCCACAGACGCTGGGCTTTGCTGCGCTCCCCACTCCCGTCAGCTGAACTACCCATTCCCTCGTCTGTCTTCCAATCCCAGCCCCTGCAGGTGGCCAGGCTGACTTGGCCAGTTTGGGGTTATCCCCATGCCGAGACACCTGCAAGTGAAGTGAGGGGGCATCATCCTGGCTTTTAAATGTCCCACATCTTGGCATTAGAGGAGGCTTTCTGAGCAGCAGTGCATCCTTCTGGGACCCTCAGAGGTAACCTGGAGCCCTGTCTGGAGCCCTCCCTTTCTCGGCTGTGCAGTTGCAGGGTGCAGGGGCTGGGCGGCCACCCGAGGGGAGAAGCTGCCCACAGTCCACTCACTCCACTTGGTGAAAATTACATGTTGCTTTCCAGCCGGTGACTGCTCACTCCAAATTCAGTTTTGAGAACTGCTCAGGACCCAACAGCCATGATGCTGTACTGTGACTGAGCTTCACACTGGCCCAGGGGGACCCCTTTCCTCATCCTTCAAAGATGCTGCCGATGATCACTGTTCACTGTTAGGAGCACAGGGTCTGACTCTCAGCAGCCGTGATTTTCTGAGTCCCCCGAGGCGAGGAGAGCGTTTGCCTGAGGACAGCACTGGGAGACAGGGGAAGATGGCCAGTGGGAATCTGGAGCAACAATGGCCAGGATGAGGCGAGGGGGAGAGAACAAGTGGTTGGCATCAGCGGTGGGTTCAGGAGCCCAGTTTATGGCCTCAGTATACACTCAATCTCAAAAGGATTCTGCAATGAGAATTTGGGGGATAAGATGACCTTCAGGCTTTAAAACGTCTCAAATCAAAGAAAGAGTTAATTAGAATTCATTGAAAGCCTGATCTAGAAAGGGGCCTCGGGTCCTCTGGTAATTAGAAAGTCTATTTCCAGAATATTCTTTGGCCTCAGCATTCCAGGAATTGAAGTTTAACTGAATCTCAAGGTTTTGGACTTAAGCCATTGCACTGTGTGTTCCTTGACCTGAACAGGAGAAAGGCTTAGAATAACGAAGGTTGGTTCTCAACAGCCTAGTTTGGAAGAATGAATGCTCAATAACAGCTGCCAATTTGGCAACTATTTGTTGGATGAATGTATGAATATAAGATAAAAAGTAGGTGAGATGAGGTAAGAAAGGAAAATTCCATTTTAGATGTGTACATTTGAAGGCAATACAAAAACTACAGATGCAGTAGTTTTTGAGGAAAGTTCATGAAGGTTTGGAGGTCTGGATTTGGAAGTTGTTAGCGTAGAGATAGTTCTTGAAGTAACAGAAGAATCTGAGACCACTCAACAAGAAGGCGTAAACCTTAAAGAGGACAAAGTCAGGGATACTAACCTTTGTGGGTATTTAAGGGGCAGACAGAGGAAGATTAGCTGGTAGAGAGGGGAAAGTGGCTGAAAAGAAGTTAGAGGATTGAGGGAATTCCCAGGTGGTGCAGTGGTTATGACTCTCCATGCTTTCACTGCGGTGGCCTGAATTCAATCCCTGGTCAGGGAACTAAAATCAAGGAAAAAAAAAAAAAAAGAGGATTAGGAGGAGGCATGTTTTGAAAATGAAGGAAAGAAACAGAAAAAGAGTGAAAGTGTGTGAGTATGTGTGGGGTGTGGGTATAGCGGGTGGGTGTGCTGGAGGGCTGTATTGAGAGTATGTTTTCAGCTTGAATTCTGAAATGTGTTCTACCAAATTCTTCTTTCTAACAGTTTGCCGGTAGATTTAGCTCTTTTTAAGGTCGTTCCTGGTTCCTGACTGAAAAGCCAGGTCAACAGCATAAAGGAAGATAGTAGTCTTCCTATTCACTGTAGCTGGAGGGCTGTACTTATTTCCAGTAAGAGCTATTTCAACTTACTTAGACATGAGGTGGCCTACAACATATTACCCCTCATCCCCACAGCACATGTCCCCTTGCGGCATTTAGACTAGAACTAGCCTTGTTTGAATTTCTCTTTTACTCTTAAGCTTCCACAGCTTTTGAAAATATATTAACGCACTCCCCAGTAGATACAAGGGTGCCCATCTCTCTTTCTGTGTGTGAAAATTATTATTAAAAAAGCTGTGCTAATATGTTTGGCAAAGCAGATAACTCATTTTAATTTTAATTTTGATTTCTACCCCAGGCAATGGATGATTGCTGTCATTTTCAGACGCTTATGAAACATTTGTATTACTATGTTTTTCTGTAAATTCTGTTTGGTATTTTCTCCGCTTGTGTTTTGGGGCTTAGAGGTCTTTGGATTGATTCTTCTATGTTCCTTATCTATTAATGGCATTAATAACCCTTTGTTAATAATCATTTTTCCAAACAGTCACTGATGCAGCAGTGGAAGGGAAGTGCTAACAGTCTTTAGAGCAGGCTCTCCATCAAGTTCTGAAGCTCACCAACCAGGCTTCTTGACCTCTGGCTCTTAACCTTTTGTTTACATTTCGGAGAGCCTCTCTGCCAGGCCCAAGGAGGTCTCCTTACAGAATCAGTGCCCCTTGAAAATAAGGGTGACTGAAGGTGAGCTTGTGGACTGTATCTGCTCTATGATTTAGCTTCTTTCTTCTCTCCCAGAGCTCAGGAGGATGTGCCTGGAACTATTGTGGCATCTGGGGTGTTGGGCTTCCTCACAGCTGAATGCCTGAGGGCCGTCTAAAAGGAATACCTGCAGTACTCTTGTTTGTTGGGTAAACAAGAGTTCGGTTATTTAAATATAGGCCATACGACTTCCTTCAGGGTGTTACATTCATCATCAGAAGACTACTTAAAGAAACCAAATCTGACATCCATTGGAGAGAGGAGGCTTCCTGCGTAGCTCACTTGGTAAAGCATCGCCCACAGTGTGGGAGACCTGGATTTAATTCCTGGTTTGGGAAGTTCCCCTGGAGAAGGGAGATGGCAACCCGCTCCAGTATTCTTGCCTGGAGAATCCCATGGACAGAGGAGCCTGGTGGGCTACAGTTCATGGGATCATGAGTCGGACCTGACTTAGCACTATCTTTATTTCTTTCCATTGGGGAGGAGGGAGATGAGAGTTACCACTGTATCATTTTTCAAATCTCATTTCCTCATAGTTTATTTTTGTTGTCTATTAACCTTGTTTACTGGTTGTTGTTTTTCAGTTGCTAAGTTGTGTCCAACTCTTTGCCACCTCATGAACTGCAGCATGCCAGGCTTCCCTGTCCTCCAGTATCTCCCTGAGTTTGCTCAAAGTCGTGCCCATTAAGTCAATGATACCATCCAATCATCTCATCCTCTGTCATCCCCTTCTCCTCCTGCCCTCAGTCTTTCCCAGCTTCAGGGTCTTTTCTAATAAGTCGACTCTTCATATCAGGTGGCCAAAATATTGGAGCTTCAGTTTCAGCATCAGTCCTTCCAATGAATATTCATTGGAATATTGATTTCCTTGCTGTCCAAGGGACTCTCAAGATTCTTATCCGGCACCACAATTCAAAAGCATCAGTTCTTCAGCCCTCAGCCTTCTTTATGGTTCAGCTCTCACATCTGTACATGACTACTGGAAAAACCATAGCTTTGACTATATAGGACCTTTGTTGGCAAAGTGATGTCTCTTCTTTTAATATGCTTCTATAGGTTTGTAATAGCTTTTCTTCCAAGGAGCAAGCATCTTTTAATTTCATTGCTTCAGTCACACCAAAAAAAAAAATTACTAGTAAGTTTGATAAATTCATTTATTTGTAGACTGCCTTGCCTCTCACTCTCCCTCCCTCCCACCCTCCCCCTCTCCGCCCATAAAGCCTCTACCACCCTAAGAACCATCATTTGTCTGAGGAGAAAGTAAACAGAATATCGCACTCACTTTAGCAAGCTTCCCTTTTCTGTGGAGTCTCGGCCCTTGCATCCTGGTTATTTTGAGAGTTCTCTGACATGTTTAAACAGATGGCCCTATACCCTGGAGCTATCACCGTCCCATTCCACCTGCCCCATCTAAGCAAACACTGATCTACTTTATGTATTTATAGAGCTACGCATTCTGGACGTTTCATGTTGGTGGAATTATATAGCACGTAGTCTTCTACGACTGGCTTCTTTCACTTAGCATGATATTTCAAGGCTCCTCCACATTGTAGCCTCTATCAGTACTTTGAAGTGAGTGAAAGTCGCTCAGTCATGTCCGACTCTGCAACCCCATGGACTATACAGTCCATGGAATTCTCCAGGCTAGAATACTGGAGTGGGTAGCCTTTCCCTTCTCTAGGGGGTCCTCCCAACCCAGGGATCGAACCTAGATCTCCTGTATTTCAGGCAGATTCTTTACCAGCTGAGCTACCAGGGAACATTTTTATGCCTTGGCAAATTGTCATAATCTTTTTAAAGTTTGAATCAGCTTTCAGCAGTTTATCCTTTGTGCTTTTAATGTCATGAAAGGTCTGAGAGTTCTCTTAACCTTAGGTTTTCGTTTTTTGTTTTCTTGCAGTCTCACTTCCTCTGGAACACCGGTGCGCTTTCGTCATAGCCACTCTCATATCTGAAAGCATCATAACTACCTGCTTTAACTAACCCTTGCAACCTGGGTTCAAATTTCACAGCAGCATCCTTATTTGTGCTAACCACTTCATCAGATAGTGTAGCATCAGTCAGTTCATGACCACATACGAAATGATGGAAACTTACTGGCGGTGAGAGGTTCTTTTCTGGTCTCCCTTTAACTACTGTTTTCTTTTCATATGGCAATTGACTTTACCATTTGGCCTGAATGCTGGCTGACTTGATGTGAATGATTTTTTTCTTGCAGTCTCAATCCATAGTAGAAGTAAGTGCTCCATTTCAACCATAATAATAATGTGGGAGCAACTGTACCTTGGTTTTTTATTCTCATTGAATCTTGTCACTATGATTTAGACCAGAGCCTCATGGAAGCCTGGATCTCTCTTCTTTTGCCATTTTCAGATTTTCTACTTGCAGCCTATTTCACTTCCAGTGTTACCACTTTTTGTTTCTTTCCTGCAGTTAATCTTTTTTGTAAACTGCTTCATTAATTTATCACTGGGAGACAAGGAGCCCATACAGCTGTACTATTTACTGTCTGTGAAATAAATAAGCAACGAATGTGCAGTGGCCAGTCACTGGCAGACTTGGAAAGAAGTGATGTGAGCGGTCACTGAGGGTGATGACCATCTGTTACGTTGTGATTTGTGGAGGGAAGTTTAGCAGCAAAATCTGTATCCAGTGTGATGACTTGAGTTACTAAATGGTGGTCACTGAAGTTTGAATTGTTGTATTGAATGACTGGTGTTATTTAACTAAACCATAGTAACTGCAGTTTGTACATCTTGGGACTGTGCAAAACAAGGGATGCCTGAATTCTATTTCAATGAATCACCCACCTTTAAATCTCATCTACTTGATAATCTTGGGTCTTAAACTAACTGCTTTATTTGTGTCAGACTCTTGAGGCGGTACCATTCTGACATTTGGATTTAAAAATTATGGTAGAGAAGACGATTCCTGGGATTATCATCTCAAAATGAGGGCTACCCTGGCCTGCCTCCACTAATGAGGGCTTAGAGCAGCTCTGCCTCTGACGTACATTGTTTTATTCTGTGTCTAAGACAGCAAAGTCTTCTCTATCTCTGATGTCTGCTATCTTCTCTGTGTTTCTCTATGTTCTTGTGATTTAAAACTGCCTTCCAGAAACATATGGAAGTTTTGCCCAAACACCCACAGTGTCAGAAAGCTAGATACTACCTTTCAAGTGAATAACTCATAAACACCGAAAGAACTATTTTCCCTGAAGAATGCCTCATAGTAGCTGTAACAACCTCTCTTGCAAACCTCAGGCCAGTCTGTTTTTTCCTGTTTAAGAATCTAAGTTTCAAAAGCTCTTCTGTAGTACTTTACATGAGTTTCAAAGGCTCACAAAGGAAAAAAGCTTCCTGAAGTTCTGTCTCTTTTTCCTTTGGCACCTTTGAGACATTTTCAGTGTGACAGGTAGGTTTTAAATAGATCTGGAGAGATTTCTTGTGCTGCTTTTGTGTCTCCAAACACTTAGAACATGGCTAGGCACATAGGAAGCATTTAACAAATGCTTGTCGCTTTATTGATTGAAATGACAAGCTACAGGCATACCTTTTGATTTACACCTAAATTTATTTCTGAAAATTGATTTTTTGAGGAGAGGGAGGGAGACATGATACTGGATTGGCAGAAGGGGGAGAAAACTTGCCTTGAGAAAATTCGTAATGTGGATCCTCCTAACAGTCACAAATTCAGACATTTTTTTGATGAGGCTTTGGAAAATGAGTAGTTTGCAGGCAAAATATCTTTTGTTTAAAATCATAATTTAAATATTTTCTTTAAATGTGATAGCTATCTATCAGTGAAAGACTGTTGCAGTCAAGAGAAAAAGATAGGGCCATGAGACTTGGGGAAAATGTATTGCGGCTTGTTCCCTGGAGGGGAAAAGCATGAAACCCAATGCGAATGTCTTCTGGAGGAATGCTCACAGCCAGGCTGTCAAGTCCTCTAACCTGTTAGAAGTTGAGGGTATTTTCCTTTTCGTTTGTCTCATCTGTGATAACTGTGAATTCAGCACCTAATGTGTGTATCATGAGAGTAACCTCCTCCCTTCTGCTAATTCTGAGCAGCCTCAGGGCTGTTTGCAAGTGTGGACAAACCCTCCACGCGCCCTTGTCTTTGTTTCCTCTAGCCCCTAGCAGAGAGGAGGACTGCCCACGCAGCTGGTGTCTAGCGGTCTTCACAGAGTCTTTAAATCACGCTCCGTTTAACAGTTTGTAAGATCTGCTCTGGGAGAATCAAAGGTCAGTTACACGACTGGTTCAGGGCCCCACAAGGAGGATCTGAGAGGTCATGGTGTCAGGTCACTGAAAGATTGTTGTTGAATCACGATGCTGGGATTCTTGGCCCCCGGAGGAGAAGAATTCAATCTGGGGCCAGAGACGAGGCTTGATCGCTCAGAGCTTTTGTGTAATAAAGTTTTATTAAAGTATAAAGGAGATAGAGAAAGCTTCTGACATAGGCATCAGAAGGGGGCAGAAAGAGTACCCCCTTGCTAGTGTTAACAACGGAGTTATATACTCTCCAGTAAATCAAAAGAATGTCTGGAGGTTGTAAAGACCTCATCAGAACTACTCCCATAATTTACGTTTTAAGATAACAGAATTAGCCAGAAGGTTTTTACATAATACATTGTTGTTATATAATCCTAAGGAAGGTAGAGAAATAAGTTTGTCCTTTCTTCCTCCTTGAGAATTCCAGACCCTTTTCTCCGTGGGGACCCCTAGACTTATCAACCTGCCTAGGAAATGACTCTCTTATCACGAGGTTAGATTCAGGAGAAGAGCAAGACTCTAGGAACTCCTCTGTGACATGGCTCATTACATGATTTAGATGGTCTAAGGGAAAACGAACGACGGCACACAAAGCCCCACATAATACCAGCGCTAATTCCGCCCCAGACAACAGAGTCCAGGGCTTCCTCAGTGCTTACTTAATTTGTTTTTTGTTCATTCATGTTAGTTCATGTTTTAGATGAAGAGCTGCCAGAACGCAGGATTCAGGACTGTATAGATGGAACTGTGACCCCAATTCCCCTGCCCAAATTCCTATGTTGAAACCCTAGCCCCTAGTACCTCAGAATGTTGCTGTATTTGGACACAGGGCCTTCCAGAGATGTACTGAAGGTAAAATGAAGTCATGTGGGCGGGCCCTAACCTAAATATGACTAGCGTCCTTAGGAAGAGATTCGGACTCAGAAACGCACGGGGGAAGATCATGTGAAAATACCAGAAAAAGACGGCCATCTGTAAGCCAAGGAAAAACTTTGAAATAACTAACCTAATTGACACGTTGATCTTGAACTTCTAGCCTCTACAATTGTGAAGAAATAAATTTCTGTTGTTTAAGCCACCCAGTCAGTAGTATTTATTATGACGGCCCTAGAAAACAAATACAAGGTCTGTTTAAATTTCTATGAATAGTATCAAGTCTCAAGACCATATGTAAAATAGATGCATTTAATGGAGCAGGCAAAAATACAACAGATGGACAGAAATCTTTTTTTTCCCCTTTCACTGGCAGGTATGGCATTTAAAGGCTAGGAACTGAATCAGGCAGGATCAGGTATTATCTTTTCATTATCTTTTATTGTACATCTGAACATCTTTCAAATCTCCCAGAAGCAAGTGTCTGGTGAAATGTGGGACTTCCGAACCACTCTGATGCCATGAAAGATTAAGTAGAGATTGTGTTGAAAAATGACTTTGGAGAGAGGTTTGCAAATGATGACTATCTATTATTGTTTGGTCTAGGCAGTGTCACAGTTGATTGCTGCACCTTGGTTTTATCAACATCATGGGAGAAATGTTGTAATAATAGAACACACATTATGTAGCTTTTTTTTCTTTTGCCTCCACTCACTATTGAAGGACTTTTTTCCCGCTACGTCTTCTTACTCCTCCTCTTTGTTTCACCTGATTTCCAGGGAAAAATTCTCTTATATAACCTTTTGAGCACAGACCTCTCATGATCTCTATCACTGTCTCTCTAATTATGTATCTATAGATAACAATTTGAAAAGTTGTTTGATATGTTTCATAATTTTTATGTTAACTTGGATGTTTTAATTTATTTATACATATTTTATGATGTGACTGATACAACCATAATAAAAGAAAGTTTGGAAATAGATAAAAGAAAAAAAGTCACCCGCAGTATTATCATTCTAAGGTGTTTTTTTTTTTTTTGGTGTATTTGATTGATTTTCCTTTCACCCTTTTAATCCTATGCATAGGAAGTTTTCTCCAAAAGTTGAGATTCTAATATATATACACAAATTTCTGTACGATGTAAATTGCATCATGAGCCTTTGTATGGTGCAACAAAATTGTCTGAAACATCGTTTGAGTGATATAATATAGCATTGAGTTGACACGGTAGTTTACTTATCAGTTTCCCAATTCTTGGGCATTTAAGCTGTTTCAAGTTCTTTAAAAATAAGTAACTATAAACAGACATCTTTGACAATGGATATGTTTGAACATACTTGCTATTTCTTTCTTGTTTTGGCATTTCTTCCTTGGAACACATTCCCATTTGCTGAGTTACTGTTGGGTGAGGTGTGCTTTTTGTGTGTGTGCAGAAGCTGCAAGTGTGTCTTACTGTTGGTGGTTAAGACTCCTTGTAGAGTATTTGTATTTTGGGCCACTCTTCTCCATTTAACCTGTGCTAAGATCCCCGATGACTTGAAGGCTCTGCTGTTGCTTTTGGGGAATTATCTATCTAGTTCATAGCTGGTGCATTTTGCCTAATAAGTTGCATACTGAATTTTACCAGTCTGATGAGATTTAAGGACAAATGAATAAAGGAGACAGGACAGAATGGGTCTAAGACTCACACAAAGAGTTGGTTTAAGAGTCCTCAGACACCTCATATCATCAGTAACACTTCATACGTCAGTGAAAGAGTAGTGTGAGCACCATAAAGTGGGCACAGAGGAACAGCTCTGTTGCACCAACCAAGGAGCTGACACAAGAGACTGTGAGACAGGAGATTGTGTAGGGGACTCTAGCCACGTTACTGGGTCTTGGGTCTTGCCTAGGGAAGAAGCTATCAAGTTTTCCTAGAGTTAGGGAATGTGTCTCCACAACTTGATACTTTCCCTTTGTTCTGAAAAAATCTTACTGTTGCTCAGCTTCTTTGGTATCTTGATACTAAGACAGAGGCAGCACACGGTGTTCCTCACTGTGTTTGCCTCTATTCTGGCTGCAAGGAGGCTACTCAAGAAAGAACACAGGACCCCCTGCTCTGCTTTGTGGGCTGACTTGACTCCCAAAGCCATCTTGCTTTCTTAATTTTATTTGCGCTTTGCCTCATCTTTTTATTTTGGATGTACTTTCTCTTATTAAATGTTTGCATATTTCTAGGTAGCCTTAACTTTGTTTTGGAATGCGTCATGGCTTGAATGTGGAAGGAGTACTGGCTTTCTGGCTTAGGGATTGGTCCGGTTCTATAGTATGAGCTTGGCACTGAGAGACTGTGCATCTTGGGTCCAGTGTCTGGATCTGGCTGATCCACAGTCAGGCAGTGGCTCCTGATGGTTCAACCTCAGCACTGTCCTGAGGTCCTGTCATTAAAAATTCAGCCCCTCGGTGGGAATATAATTTGATCCAGCCACTATGGAAGACAGTATGAGGATTCCTTAAAAAACTAGGAATAAAACCATCATGTGACCCAGCAATACCACTTCTAGGCATATACCCTGAAGAAACCAAAATTGAAAAAGACACATGTACCTAATGTTCATTGTAAATATAGACAAGGCATGGAAGCAACCTAGATGTCCATCGACAGATGGATGCATAAAGAAGATGTGGTACATAATGTACAATGGAAATATTACTCAGCCATAAAGAGGAACACATTTGAATCAGTTCTAACGAGGTCAATGAACCTAGAGCCTATTTTACAGAGTGAAGTAAGTCAGAAAAAGAAAAACAATATCATATTTTAACACACATATATGGAATCTTCCCTGGTGGCTCAGAGATTAAAGCGTCTGCCTCCAGTGCGGGAGACCCGGGTTTGATCCCTGGGTCGGGACGATCCCCTGGAGAAGGAAATGGTAACCCACTCCAGTATTCTTGCTGGAGAATCCCATGGACGGAGAAGCCTGATGGGCTACAGTCCATGGGGTCGCAAAGAGTCGGACACTACTGAGCGACTTCACTTACTTATATGGAATCTAGAAGGATGGTATTGATGAATCTGTTCACAGAGCAGCAATGGAGACACAGACACAGAGAACAGACTTATGGAAAAGGGTGGAAGAGAAGAGGGAGAGGGTGAGATGAATGGAGAGAGTAGCATGGACGCATATACACTAACAAATAGACAATCAATGGGAGTTAGCTGTATGACTCAGGGAACTCAAACTGGCGCTCTGCAATAACCTAGAGGGGTGAGAATAGGCGGGAGGCGGTGGGGGTGGGGGTGGGGTTGCTGAGACTCAAGAGGAGGAGATATATTATGTCCCTGGTGGCTCAGATGGTAAAGCATCTGCTTGCAATGTGGGACACCCGGGTTCGATCCCTGGGTTGGGAAGATCTCCTGGAGAAGGAAATGGCAACCCACTCCAGTATTCTTGCCTGGAGAATCCTACGGACGGAGGAGCCTGGTACATGGGTTCGCAAAGAGTCGGACACGACTGAGTGACTTCACTTTCACTTATGGTTAATTCATGCTGATGAGGACAGAAATCAAACCTATATTTTAAACCAATCATCAGTCAATTAAAAATAAATACTAAAAATAAAACAGATGAATGGATACAGAAGTTGTGGTTCATATATACAATGGAATGTTACTCAGTTACAAAAAGACTGCATTTGAGTCAGTAAATAAAAGATTCTTTCCTTCTTAAGCTCTACCCTCCTCCACTTTGTGTCTTTTTAACCAGGTGCTGCTGCTGTTGCTGCTAAGTCGCTTCAGTCGTGTCTGACTCTGCGACCCCATAGACAGCGGCCCACCAGGCTACCCCGTCCCTGGGATTCTCCAGGCAAGAACACTGGAGTGGGTTGCCATTTTCTTCTCCAATGCATGAAAGTGAAAAGTGAAAGGGAAGTCACTCACTCGTGTCCAACTCTTAGCGACCCCATGGACTACAGCCCACCAGGCTCCTCCACCCATGCAGGAGGTAGACTGTATTTATTTATGGTTAAAAGCCTAGTTAACAGTTAAGTATTCTTACCCCATTTGTCTTTTTACTTCCTTATACACCGTACTTCTGTATTTCCAACCTATAGCAACTTTAATTTTGACTGAAGGAGAAAAGTGGATTTAGCTTTCAACCTGGATTATTCTGCTAATTAAATGTCATTATTTAATAATGTAGAATTTTGGAACAGCTGTTTTAATACTTAGTATCTCTTATATCGTTGACTTTTCCAGCATTAAAAAAAAATGAATTTACCTCTTCTTCCCCGAAGAAACTCTTGAAGGCAGGGACTCTTCATTTCTGAAACTCTCACAAAACTGAAACTAAGTCTGCACAAAGCAGGAGCTCAGCACAAGTCTGTTGGGCTGAATATTCTCACCTTTAAACAGGCTTGAGAAATGAAGATGTCTGGAAACTCTATCCTATGAAACAGAACAGTCCTGGTAGTAAACATATGTAGGACTGATCAACTTTACTGAAGACTGATCTCAGTGATGTCAAAAAGTCCCAACCACCAGAGGTGTCACACTAGGTTTTGGTTTGGACTCTATTTGCAGTCAAAGGATTTTTAATTTTCAGATTAAAAAGTACTGTATGAAGAGTATACGAAGATTGTGTTTTCTTATAATTTGTTAAATGTCACTTCTACTTCATTGTTTGAAATTAAATTTCATTTTTTTGTCATAGTGAGAAAGAGTCAAAATATTTCACATATGGTGAGAATAAGACCCAAAGCTTGTAGTTGTGGCAGGCCAAGAATCTTTGATTTCAGGTGAAAATGTGATTCTTTTGGAAACCCCTTCTAACTTTCCAGTATGTTTTAATTTCCTCCAAAGTCTCAAGTATTATAAGACCATATGTAGGCCTAGTCATTTGAGCATTTTAAACATAATAGCTCTACTTTGGGTATCCAGTTCATTATTGTGATGGTCCTTGAGAACAAAAGACACAGAAAAGAAATTTTTAAAAAAGGTGAATTGTGTTCAGTTGCATTAGATTCTGACTAGGGAGTTAAAATAACCCATTTTCAAAGCTCTTCAGAGTGATTAGGCTCTGCATTTGCTGCGGAGTAGCCCTGGTCAGGAGAAAGGGTTTAAATAACCCTACTCGTGATCATTTTTTTTCCTCTTTTGCTTTTTGTTCTGTACTTTCTCATCATTATAACTGATGCTTTCTTGTCTCTCTCTTTTTTTTTTTTTTTAAAGCAAAACAGCATTTTTTTCTTTTGGTGAAGGGGAAGGCTGGGGCATGTGGCCCCTGAATTTGACAATGGACAAATGTTCACTCACATTCCGTCTGCCGCTGGCAAAGTGACCAGTGAAACTGGACACTGAAGCTACGAGGCGTCTGTGGACACGCCGCACAGGACACGCAGGCGTCAGCTGCAGTCCATGGGAAGCGCACTCACTGTCAGCCCAGCATAGGAGAGACCCGAAGTCAGAAGGATGTAAAGCGCTGCCGGAGGTCATTGATCTGGTTACCGTGACAAATCATGGACTTTAACAG
Organism: Nanger dama; assembly: GCA_917880005.1. Lineage (NCBI taxonomy): Eukaryota > Metazoa > Chordata > Mammalia > Artiodactyla > Bovidae > Nanger > Nanger dama. Next base: position 338,035 of record CAKJTW010000132.1, on the reverse strand, counting down.
GAGAATCACCTCAAACTTTGTGAAAAAGAGAGGGACCATGAAAATCTTTTATACCACAAGAAGTGTTCTGGTCATCTTGAGGCAAAAGAATGGCCCATTTTAAAGATGAATAATTACCAAATTTTATTAAATGTGTAATCAAATTGAAATTTGAGTTAGTTTTTATCCACAAAGTAGTTGGGGTTATGAGTAAAACTATGCTAGTTACAGACAAAGTTGCAGAGCTACATTTCCTCAGCACATCTGAATATATGACATCTCTACCTTTGTATATTCTTTTGTTTAAAATGGCTAAAATTGAGTTACACATTTTTTTTTTTTAAACAAGTGTTCTAAATCCACTAACCTTTTCTGTGACACTGGCAGCTGTTGTTTTAACCTTATTATTCTTCAAAGCAAAGGTGACATTTTATCAATGAGAGAAAATACCTGCTTTTCAAAAGAATTCTTGCTGTGGTGAGAACATCTTGAAAATGGATGTTTGGAAATGTTTCAAACATTATATGATTTTGTTGTGGAAAATGATGTACCTCAACCACAAAAATTTCATACTTTTGTACTTCAGAGAACAGGATTTTCTGACTGGCATAAAAATTTCCATCGTATCAAAAAGAATAAAATACCTAAGAATAAACTTAACCAAGGAGGTGGAAGACCTATACTCTAAAAACTATAAGACATTTTTGAAGGAAATTGAAGGTGATACAAAGAAATGGAAAGACTACCCATGCTTTTAAACTGGAAGAATTAATATTGTTAACATGGCCATACTACCCAAAGCAATCTATAGATTTAATATAACCCCTGTCAAAATACTTGTGACATTTTTCACAGAACTAGAACAAGTAACCCTAAAATTTATTTGGAACCATAGAAGGCCCTGAATTGCCAAAGCAAGCTTGAGAAAAAGAACAAAGCTGGAGATATTACCTTCCTAGACTTCATACAATACTTCAAAGCTACAGTAATCAAGATAGCATGGCACCGGCATAAAAACAGACACATAAATCAGCGGGACAGGATAGAGAGCTCAGAAATAAACCCGTGCACTCACGGTCAGCTGATCTATGACAAAGAAGACAAGAACATACAAGAGAGAGAAGAGAGTCTCTTTGATAAGTGGTTCTGGAAACAATGGACAGTTACATGTAAATTGATGAAATTAGAACATTCTCTAACACCATATACAAAAACCCACAAAACACTCAAAATGGATTAAAGACCTAAAGATAAGACCTGAAACTACAATCTCCTAATAGAGAACACAGGCAGAACACTCTTTTACATAAATCGTAGCAGCGTTTTCTGGATCTGTCTTCTAAAGCAAAAAAATAAAAAGCAGAAGCAAACAAATGGTATCTAATTAAATTCGAAAGCTTTTGTACAGCAAAGGCAATCATTGACAAAATGCAAAGACAACTTTTGGAGTGGAAGGAAATATTTGCAAATGATATGACCGTCAAGAGGCTAATATCCAAACTACATAAAGAGCTCATACAATTCAATATCTGGAAAAACAACAAAAACAACCCAAAACTGCAAACAACCCAATCAAAAATGGGCAGAAGACCTGAAGAGGCATTTTTCTAAAGAAGACAAACAGATAGCAAACAGGCACATGAAAAAGATGCTCAACATTGCTAATTATTAGAGAAATGCTAATCAAAACATAGTGAGATATCACCTCATACCTGTCAGATAGTTATCATAAAAAATCCTATAAATAACAAATACTGTCAAGAATGTGGAGAAAAGGTCATTGTGATACACTATTGAGATGTAAATTGGTGCAGCCAACCATAGAAAACAATGTAGAGATTCCTCAAAAAAATAAATTTAGGAGTATATGTGATCCAGCAATTGCACTCTTGGCTATATATCCAGACAAAAAGAAAACATTAATTCAAAAAAATAATACACCCCAGTGTTCATAACAGCACTATTTATAATTACCACGATATGGAAGCAACCCAAATATCCATCAGCAGATGAAAGAATAAACAAGATGTGATATATATATATATAATTGAATATTATCATATATATTTATAATGGAATATATTACTCAGCCATAAGCAGAATGAAATTCTGCCATTTTCAGCAATGTGGATAGACCTAGAGAATATTATGCTTCGTGAAGTAAGTCAGAGAAAGACAAATACTATGTGATATCACTTATATGTAGAATCTAAAAATAAACAAATGTATATTACTAAGCAGAAACAGACTCGCAGACATAGAAAACAAATTAGTGGTTCCTGGTGAGAAAAGGAAAGAGGAGAGGGGCAAGATTAGGGGTATGGGATTAAGAGCTACATACTACAATGTACAAAATAGATGAGCAGCAAGGATATATTGTACAACCCAATAAATTATCAGCATTATTTTGTAGCAACTTTTAATGGAGTATAATCTATAAAATTGGGCTTCCCGTGTGGCTCAGTGGTAAGGAATCTGCCTGTCAAAGCAGGAGACTCAGGTTTGACCCCTGGGTCAGGAAGATCCCCCAGGAGTAGGAAATGGTAACCTGCTCTAGTATTTTTGCCTGGAAAAATGACATGGACAGGAGCCTGGAGGGCTATAGTCCATGGAATTGCAAAGAGCTGGAGACAGCTGAGTGGCTGATCATGCACGCATGCAATCTGTGAAAATACTATGCTGCATACTGGAAACAAGTATAACACTGTAAATCAACTGTACTTCAGTTGAGATTTCCAGAAGAGAAGTTCAGTGGGTTTGATTGGTTCTATAAGAACTGTTTGATATCAGAGAACACAGGAATTTATGAGCCTAATTTCAACAAAAGTCTTTGCATAATTGGTAACTGGGATTAAAAATTCATAATGTTGAAAATTTTGCCAGTGGTATGGTTTTTCTTTCCCACTTGGACCTACTGTTATTATAACTTAGGCTTTCAGCTATGTGGAAAAATTAAAACCAGCTATTATGTATGAACGTATCATCTGACATGATTTCCTGTGTCATTCGTTGTGGTTCAATCACTAAGTCATGTCCAACTCTTTGCGACCCCACGGACCACAGCATGTTAGGCCTCCCTGTCCCTTACTATCTCCTGGAGTTTGCCCAAGTCATGCCCAAGTTTCTGTGTCATAGAGTTGAATGAAATCTATTAAAACAATGAATAATAAATAAATAATAAAATGTAAATATTTTATTAATAATTTTTATGGAGAATACAAAGCTTAAATATTAATTATAATGTAAAATATTTAAAATATCTAAATTCATTTAAATGTTTGAAAGAGTAAAAAATTATGTTTATATAATTTATATACAACTATAAGCATTATGAATATGATTAAGAATACAATTTGTAAATAAGGACATACCTATAGCATAGCTCATTTTATTGTGCTTTGCTTTATTGTGCTTCACCCATACTGTATTTCTTATAGATTGAAAGTTTGTGGCAACCTTGCATCAAGCAAGTCTATTAGCACCATTTTTCCAACAGCGTTTGCTCACTTTGTGTCTCTAGAGTCACATTTTGGTAATTCTCACAATATTCAAACCCTTTCATTATTATTATTATTTAATTAATTGTTATGGAGATCTATGATCAGTGATCTTGAATGTTAGTTCGATGTAGTTGTTTTGGGATGTTACACACTGTACCCTTGTAAGATGATGAAGCGAATTGATAAACATTGTGTTCTGACTGCTCCCCTTACTGGCCATTCCTGTCTCTCTCCTTTTCCTCCGGTCTCCCTATTCCCTGAAACGATATTAAAATTAAGCCATTTAAAACCCTGCAATGGCATCTAAGTGTTGACGTGAAAGTAAGTCACACTTGAAGTCTCTTGTTTTAATCAAAAGCTAGAAAGGAAGGCTTCCCTGGTGGTCCAATGGCTGAGAATCTGCCTGCCAATGCAGGGGACACTGGTCTGATCCCTGGTCTGGGACCACATGCCGTGCACCACGACTACTGAGGCCAAGTGCCCCAGAGCCTGTGCTCCAGAACAAGAGAAGCCACCACAAAAAGAGGCCTATGCATCGAAGCTAGAGCGTAGCCCCTGCTCACTGAAACAAGAGAAAGCTCACGTGCAACAACGAAGAGCCAGTGCAGCCAAATATAAATAAATCATACAATTTTTTTAAAAGCTCGAAATGATTATGCTTAGTAAAGAAGGTTGCCAAGAGCCAAGGTAGACTGAAAGCTAAGCCTTTTGCACCAAATGGTTAGCCTAGTTATAGAGGCAAAGGAAAAATTCTTGAAGGAAATGAAAAGTACTACTCCAGTGATCACCTAATAGATGAAGTGAAGCAGCTTATTTGCTGATAACTGAGAAAGTTTTTTTGATGGTCTAGACAGAAGATCCAACCAGCCACAAGTTTCCAAAGCCAAAGTCAAATCCAGAGCAAGTCCCTAACTCTCTTCAGCTCTATTAAAGCTGAGAGAGGTGAGAGAGTGTTGGAAACTAGCAGAGGTTGGTTCATGAGATTTAAGGAGAGAAGCTGCCTCCATAATGTGACAGTATAAGGAGACGGATCGGGTATTGATGTAGAAGTTGCAGCAAGTTATCCAGAAGATATAGAAAAGATAGTTAATGAAGGTGGCTACCCTAAACAGAAACACACTTTCGTAAACAGTGTAGAGGAAATAGCCTTCTACTAGAAGAAGGAAGATGCCATCTAGGACTTTGATAGCTAGAGAGAAGTCAATGCCTGGCTTCAAAGCTTTCAGGGACAGGCTGACTCTCTCGTTATGGGCTAATGCAGCTGATGACTTTAAATTGAAGCCAGTGCTTATTACTATCCCCCAAATCCTAGGGCCCTTAAGAATTATTCTCAATCTACTCTGCAGGTGCCCTGTAAGTAAAGAAACCAAGCCTAGATGCCAGCACATCTGTTTACAACATGGTTTACTGAATATTTTAGGCCTACTGTTTAGTACTACAAGCGATGTGGGTTCAATACTACTGTTAAGTAACAGTAGTACTGTTACTACTCAGAAAAAAGATTTCTTCAAAATATTACTGCTCGTATAACATACCTGGTGACCCAAGAGCTCTGATGGAGATGTAGCAATACAATGAGATTCCTGTTGTTTTCATGCTTGCTAACACGGCATCTATTCTTCATCCTATGGATCAGGAGTAATTTTGACTGTCAAGTTTTATTAGTTAAGAAGTAAATTTCACAAGACTCTAGCTGCCATAGACAGTGATTCCTCTGATGGATCTGGGCAAAGTAAACTGAAAGCTTCCTAGAAAGGATTCATCATTCTAGATGCTATTAAGAATAACTGTGATTCATGGAAAGAGGTCAAAATATCAACATTAACAGGAACTTGAAAGAAGTTTCCAACTCTCGTGGATGACTTTGAGGCTGCAGTGGAGGAAGTAACTGTGTATGAGGTAGAAATAGCAAAAGAACCACAATATGAAAAAGCGGAGCCTGAAGATACGGCGATAGACTCCAACAGATGAAGACTGCTTCCCGTGGATGAGCAGAGAAAGTGGTTCTTGAGATAGAGTCTACTTCTGGTGAAGATGTTATAAAGATTGTTAAAAAAACAAGACAGAATTTAGGATATTACATAATTGTAGGTGATAAAGCAGCATCAGGGTTTGAGAGGATTGACTCCAGTTTTGAAAGAAGTTCTACTGTGGGTAAAATGCTATCAAGCAACATTGCATGCTACAGAGAAATCGTTTATGAAAGGAAGAGTCAAGCAATGCCACAAGCTTCATTGTTATTTTATTTTAAGAAATTGCCAAAGCCACCCTACCCTTTAACAACTACCACCCTGACCAGTCAGTCTTGCCAGATGGTGCTAGTGGTAAAGAGCCTACCTGCCAATGCAGGAGACATAAGCAATGCGGGTTCAGTCCTTGGGTGGGAAGATCTCCTGGAGGAGGGCATGGCAACCCACTCCAGTATTCTTGCCTGGAGAGCCCCATGGACAGAGGAGACTGGTGGCTACAGTCCATAGGGTCGCAAAAAGTCAGACACAACTGAAGCGACTTGGTGCACACACTCGCACCCTGATCAGTCAGCAGTCACTAACATCAAGGCAAGACCCTCCACCAGGAGAAAGACATGACTCAGTGAAGGCTCAGATGATGAATAGCATTTTTTAGCAATAAAATTTGGAGAAGGAAATGGCAACCCTCTCCAGTGTTCTTTCCTGGAGAATCTCAGGGATGGGGGAGCCTGGTGGGCTGCCATCTATGGGGTCGCACCGAGTCGGACATAACTGCAGTAACTTAGCAGCAGCAGCAATAAAATATTTTAAAATTAAGATATGTACATTGCTTTTTATTTTTAAAATGTGTACAATATTGTGTTGATTTCTTCCATACAACAATGTGAATCAGCCATAATTATACATATATCCACTTCCTCCTTAGCCTCCCTCTCTTACCCTCATCGCAGCCCTCTAGGTCATCACAGAGTGCCAGACTGGACTCCCTGTGATATACAGCAACTTCTCACCAACTATCCATTTTACACATGATAGTGTGTATGTCATCCCTCTTATTCCCTCACCTGCTGTGGCCACACGTCCATTCTCTACATCTGTGTCTCCATTCCTTCCCTGCAAAGAGGTGCATCAATACCATTTTCTAGATTTCATATATATATATGCGTTAATATATTACATTCGTTTTTCTCTTTCTAACTTACTTCACTCTGTATAACAGGCTGTAGTTTCATCCACCTCACTAGAACTGACTCAAATTCATTCTTTTTTATGGCTGAGTAATATACCATTGTGTGTATGTACCACATCTTCTTTATCCGTTCATCTGCTGATGGACATCTAAGTTGCTTTCACATCCTGGCTATTGTAAACAGTGCTGTAATGAACCCTGGGGTACTAGACCTTTAGAATTGTGGTTTTCTCAGGATATGTGCCAGAGAAGGCAATGGCAACCGACTCCAGTACTCTTGCCTGGAAAATCCCATGGATGGAGGAGCCTGGAAGGCTGCAGTCCATGGGATCACTGAGGGTTGGACGCGACTGAGTGACTTCATTTTCACTTTTCACTTTCATGCATTGGAGAAGGAAATGGCAATCCACTCCAATGTTCTTGCCTGGAGAATCCCAGGGACAGGGGAGCCTGGTGGGCTGCTGTCTATGGGGTCTCACAGAGTCGGACACGACTGAAGTGACTTAGCAGCAGCAGCAGGATATGTGCCCAGTAGTGGGCTTTCTGGGTCTTATGATAGATTTATTCCCAGTTTTTAAAAGAAATCTCCATATTGTTCTCCATAATGACTGTATCAGTTTACATTTCCTCTATCAGGGTAGGAGGATTGCCTTTTCTCCACATCTTCTCCAGTATTTGTTGTTTGTAGATTTTTTGATGATGGCCATTCTGACTGGTATGAGGTGATACTTCATTGCAGTTTTGATTTGCATCTCTCTGATAATTAGTGATGTTGAGCATCTTTTCACGTGTTTGTTGGTCATCTGTATGTATTCTTCGGAGAAATGTCTGCTTAGGTCTTCTGCCCATTTTTTGATCGGGCTATTTATTTTCCTGATATTGAGCTGTATAAGCTGCTTATATATTGTGGAGATTAATCCTTTGTCAGTTGTTTCGTGCAATTATTTTCTCCCATTCTAAGGGTTGTCTTTTAATCTTGTTTATTGTTTCTTTTGCTCTGCAAAAGCTTTTAAGTTTAAGTAGGTCCCATTTGTTTACTTTTATTTCCATTTCTCTAGGAGGTGGATCAAAGAGCATGTTGCTGTGATGTATGTCAAAGAGTGTACTGCCTATGTTTTCCTCTAAGAGCTTTATAGTTTCTGGCCTTATATTCAAGTCTTTAATTCATTCTGAGTTTATTTTTGTTATGTTGTTAGAGTGTTAGGAAGTGTTCTAGTTTCATTCTTTTACATGTAGCTGTCCAGTTTTCCCTGTCTTTTCTCCATGGTATATTCTTGCCTCCTTTGTCAAAGAAAAGGTGCCCATGGGAACATGAATTTATCTCTTGGCTTTCTACCTTGTAGAAAGGTCTATGTTCCTGTTTTGTGCCAGTACCTTTAGCTTTGTAATGTAGTCTGAAGTCAGGAAGGTTGATTCCTCCAGCTTGGTTTTTCTTTGTGAAGATTGGCTGTTCGGCATCTTTTGTGTTTCCATACAAATTCTGAATTTTTTGTTCTAATTCTGGGAGAAATCCCACTGGTAGTTAGATAGGGATTGTATTGAATCTGTAGATTACTTTGGATAGTATAGTCGTTTTCACAATATTGATTCTTCCAATCCAAGAACATGGTATATCTCTCCATCTGTTTGTGTCATCTTTGAAGCATATGTAGACTGTTTTTTAAAGACATAATGAGATTACACTCTTAATAGACTGTAGTATTGTTTCACATAATTTTTCTATAAACAAGAAAACCAGAAAATTCATGTGGCTTGCTTTATTGTGATACTTGCTTTATTGCAGTGGTCTGGAACTGAGCCCATACTATCTCTGAGGTATGCCTGCATTTAAAGTGTAATTAAACCTTTTTTTTTTGAGAAGGAAATGGCAACTCACTCCAGTATTCTTGCCTATAAAATCCCATGGATGGAGGAGCCTGGTAGGCTACAGTCCATGGGGTCACAAGAGTCGGACACGACTGAGTGACTTCACTTGTTTACTTACTTACTTAAACCTTTTTACTAATAAGGATGTACCATCAAAAAGTTGAGATGATTGTTTTATACATATAACAAGAGTCTCAATCTCAGAATCCCAAGAAAGAGAAGATAATTACTTTAGTTGGGGCAGCTTTTCATCTCTGATCCAGTGATCTGTGGCCCAGGAAGGAGGGTGGCATAATATCCCCAATATCTGAGTGGTTATGATTCCAGTCACAACAATTACACGATTTCATGGTGAAGTAACATTTATCACCACGTGAAAATATTCTGCTTGTAAATTTGCCTCCTCTCAAGTGTCTCTCCTGCTTCGTGCTAGTACCTTCCTCTCCACCTATCAATATATTTTCCCAGTTTCAGTGATGAATATTATAAACTTTGATAGTATATATGCAAACTCATTGTAAATAGGTTGTGTAGTGCAATTGTCATTCCTGGAAACATTTTAGGATTTCATAAAATTGAAGAAAATGATGTTTAAATGTTGCTCAAATCGCCCACAAATGAGGTTTGGGAAAGTCAGATAAGGTAACAATTGAAGAGAAAACCAGTAAGGGTTATGACATGATAGTTTTTCAAAGCAAAAGATTTGACTATAATATTGACACTGGTAAATTAACATGCCCTTGAGTATTTTCTTTGCAGAAATGACCCTGTTTATTCTGCAAATAAATCCCACTCTTGTATTTTAAGAGCTTTTGTGATAGCAAAACAATCCCACAACCTGTACTCATATACCTCAATGCATCTTAGACCGGCCCCCTCACCCCCACCACGTCATTCAGTGTTGACAATCCAAACAACATTCGACTTTGTTTACAGAATAGCAGCCAGCGGTCCTGTTCAAGAGGGGATGGGTGCACAAAACCACCAACTACACAGGGAAAGTGATGCGGGCTGCACGCGGCATGCAGCCACCAGAATCCTGGGAAGCAGATATTATACAAGTTTTAGAGGATGAGAGATCAGGGTGGGGGCCGGGTGGGGCCGCCGCCCCGAACCTGGGGGATATTATACATGTTTAGAGGAGGGAATCATATTGGTTAGGAAATGTGCTCTGTGTACTGGAACAAAGAGGGGGATCTCTCTGGTGAAAAATAGCCTTCTGCAAGAAGGAGTGCAGAGGGGGTCCAGGCAATTAGGCTCTAGCCCTACTCCATCCCCTCAGCTGCAGCAAATGAGACGAGGGGGGGAAACGAGCCTGTTTATGATCTCACTGCAAAAACTGGCATGAAGTGAAGGTTATTATATAATGCTATTATACTCTTGTGCTCATCTTCTCCTACAACTCACTGCTGAAAAATGTTGGCTCCCACCATAAAAAGACACCCCACCTCCAAGGGCAAAGGAGAAGTACCAGCAAGATGGTAGGAAGGGTGAAATCTAAATGTGATTTCAAACCCCATACCCGCCAGACGCTCAGAGGGCTCAAACAAAGCCTTGTGCACATAGGGACCCAGAGACCCCACAGAGACTGAGCCAGACCTGTGTTTGAGTGCCTCCTGTGGAGGTACGGGTTAGCAGTGGCCTGCCGCAGAGAGGGTCTCGGTACAGGAGACCTGATTACATCGCCTGTGGCATAAGCCCTCTTGGAGGAGGTCACCATTAACCCCACCACAGAGCTGCCAAGCAGATGACCCACAAACTGCAGAACAGTTACATCTTGCACTGTTATGAAAGTTTTAGGACCCACAACAGATTTCCCAACCTGGGGATCTGGCAAAGGAATTGAGAAGCCCCAGGGAATTTGACTTTGGAGGCCAATGGGATTTGATTACAGAAATTACACAGGACTCGGAAACAGACTCTTGGAGGGTACAAACAAAACCTTGTGTGCACCAGAACCCAGAAGATGGGGAGCAATGACCCCACAAGAGACTGACCGCGTGTGCAGAGCGCCAGGAGGGGCGATGGGAGCAATGACCCCACAAGAGACTGACCCAGACTTGCCTGCGAGTGTGCAGGAGTCTCCAGTGGAGGCGTGGGTCGGCGGTGGCCTGCTGCAGGGTGGGGGCACTGAGTGCAGCAGTATGGGCATGGGACCTTTTGAAGGAGGTCGCCATTATCTCCATTACCTCCACCATATCTGTTTGGCCTCAGATCAAACAACAGGGAAGGAACACAGCCCTGCCCATCAACAGAAAATTGGATTAAAGATTTACTGATCATGGACCCGCCCATCAGAATAAAACCCTACAGTTAGTCTTTTCCATCAGGAAGCTTCCATAAGCCTCTTATCCTTATTCATCAGAGGGTAGACAGAATGAAAACCACAATCACAGAAAACTAACCAAACTGATCACATGGACCACAGCCTTGGCTAATGCAATGAAACCATGAGCCATGGTGCATAGGGCCACCCAAGACAGACGGGTCATGGTGTAGAGTCCTGACAGAATGTGGTCCACTGGAGAAGGGAATGGCAAACCACTTCAGTGTTCTTGCCTGGAGAACCCCATGAACAGTATGAAAAGGCAAAAGATAGGACACTGAAAGAAGAACTCTCCAGGTCAGAAGGTGCCCAATAGGCTACTGGAAAAGAGTGGAGAAATAACTCCAGAAACAAAGAAGAGCTGGAGCCAAAGCGAAAACAAAGCCAGGTGCGGAGGTGACTGGTGATGGAAGTAAAGTCCGATGCTATAAAGAACAGTATTGCGCAGGAACCTGGGATGTTGGGTCCATGAATCAAAGGTAAGTTCAGTTCAGTTCAGTCACTCAGTCGTGTCCGACTCTTTGTGACCCCATGAATCGCAGCAGCCAGGCCTCCCTGTCCATCACCAACTTCTGGAGTACACTCAGACTCATGTCCATCAAGTCTGTAATGCCATCCAGCCATCTCATCCTCTGTCGTTCCTTTCTCCTCCTGCCCCCAATTCTTCCCAGCATCAGAGTCTTTTCCAGTGAGTCAACTCTTCACATGAGGTGGCCAAAGTACTGGAGTTTCAGCTTTAGCATCATTCCTTCCAAAGAAATCCCAGGGCTGATCTCCTTCAGAAAGGACTGGTTGGATCTCCTTGCAGTCCAAGGGACTCTCAAGAGTCTTCTTCAGCATCACAGTTCAAAAGCATCAGTTCTTCGGTGCTCAGACTTCTTCACAGTCCAACTCTCACATCCATACATGACCACAGGAAAAACCATAGCCTTGACTAGACGGACCTTAGTCGGCAAAGTAATGTCTCTGCTTTTGAATATGCTGTCTAGGTTGGTCATAACTTTTCTTCCAAGGAGTAAGAGTCTTTTAATTTCATGGCTGCAGTCACCATCTGCAGTGATTTTGGAGCCCCCAAAATAAAGTCTGACACTGTTTCCCCATCTCCTTCCCATGAAGTGATGGGTCCAGAGGCCATGATCTTTGTTTTCTGAATGTTGAGCTTTAAGCCAACTGTTTCACTCTCCTCTTTCACTAGTTAGAAGTGGTCAAATAGGAGATGGCAAGAGTGAACATTGACATTTTAGTAATAGTGAAATAAAATGGACTGGAATGGGTGAATTTAATTCAGATGACCATTATATATATTACTGTGGGCAAGAATCCCTTAAAAGACATTGCGTAGCCCTCATAATCATCAAAACAGTCTGAAATGCAGTACTTGGGTGCAATCTCAAAAACGACAGAATGATCTCTGTTCATTTCCAAGGTAAACCATTCAAGATCACAGTTATCCAAGTCTATGCCCCAAACAATAATGCTGAAGAAGCTGAAGTTGAATGGTTCTATGAAGACCTACAAGACCTTCTACAACTAACACCAAAAAAGATGTAATTTTCATCGCAGGGGAATGGAATGCAAAAGTAGAAAGTCAAGAGATACCTGGAATAACAGGCAAATTAGGCTTTGGAGTACAAAATAAAGCAGGGCAAAGGCTAACAGAGTTTTGCCAGCAGAACACACTGGTCATAGCAAATACTCTCTTCCATCAACACAAGAGACTACACATGGACATCATCAGATGGTCAACACTGAAATCAGATTGATTATATTCTTTGCAGCCTAAGATGGAGAACCACTATACAGTCAGCAAAAACCAGACTGGGAGCTGACTGTGGCTCAGATCATGTGCTCCTTATTGCCAAATTCAGACTTAAACTGAATAAAGTATGGAAGACCACTAGACCATTCAGGGATGACCTAAATCAAATCCTTTAGAGTTATACAGCAGAACTGACAAATAGATTCAAGGGATTAGATTTGATAGACAGTGCCTGAAGAACTATGGATGGAGGTTCATGACATTGTACAGGAGGCAGTGACCAAGACCATCCCCAAGAAAAGAAACACAAAAAGGTAAAATGGCTGTCTGAGGAGGCCTTACAAATAGCTGATAAAGGAAGAGAAGCAAAAGGCAAAGGAGAAAAGGAAAGACATACCCATTTGAATGCAAAGTTCCAAGAATAGCAAGGAGGCATAAGAAAGCTTTCCTCAGTGATCAATGCAAAGAAATAGAGGAAAACAACAGAATGGGAAAGACTCAAGATCTCTGCAAGAAAATTAGAGATACCAAAGGAATATTTGGAGAAGGCAATAGCAACCTACTCCAGCGTTCTCCCCTGGAAAATCCCAGATATGGGGGAGCCTGGTGGGCTGCCGTCTATGCGGTTACACAGAGTCAGACACAACTGAAGTGACTTAGCAGCAGCAGTAGCAGTAGCAGCAGGGAACATTACATGCAAAGATGGGCACATTAAAGGACAGAAATGGTATGCAGAAGATATTAAGAAGAGGTGGCAAGAATACACAGAAGAACTATACAAAAAGCCTCTTCATGACCCAGATAACCACGATGGTGTGATCACTCACCCAGAGCTAAACATCTTGGCATATGAAATCAAGTGGGCCTTAAGAAGCACCACTACGAAAAAAGCAAGTAGAGGTGATGGAATTCCAGTTCAGTTCAGTTGCTCAGTCGTGTCCAACTCTTTGTGACCCCATGGACTGCAGCACAACAGGCTTCCCTGTCCATCACTAACTCTTAGAGTTTACCCAAACTCACGTGCATTGACTCAGTGATGCCTTCCAACCATCTCATCCTCCGTCATCCCCTTTTCCTCCCACCTTCAATCTTTCCCAGGATTGAGGATGCTGGGAAATGAGTCAGCTTTTCACATCAGGTGGCCAAAGTACTGGAGTTTCAGCTTCAACATCAGTCCCTCCAATGAACACTCAGGACTGATTTCCTCTTTGACTGGTTGGGTCTCCTTGCAGTCCAAGGGATGCTCAAGAGTCTTCTCCAACACCACAGTTCAAAAGCATCAATTTTTCAGCACTTCTTTCTTTATAGTCCAACTCACATCCATACATGACTACTGAAAAAACCATAGCCTTGACTAGACGGACCTTTTTATCAAAGCAATGTCTCTGGTTTTTAATATGCTGTCTAGTTTGGTCATAACTTTCCTTCCAAGGAGTAAGTGTCCCTTTTAATTTCATGGCTGCAGTCACCATCTGCAGTGATTTTGGAGCCCCTCCAAAATAAAGTCTGACACTGTTTCCACTGTTTCCCTATCTATTTCTCATGAAGTGATGGGACCAGATGCCATGATCTTCATTTTCTGAATGTTGAACTTTAAGCCAGCTTTTTCACTCTCCTCTTTCACTTTCATCAAGAGGCGTTTTAGTTCCTCTTCACTTTCTGCCATAAGGGTGGTATCATCTGCATATCTGAGGTTATTTATATTTCTCCCAGCAATCTTGATTCCAGCTTGTGTTTCTTCCAGTCCAGGGTTTCTCATGATGTACTCTGCATATAAGTTAAATAAGCAGGGTGACAATATGCAGCCTCGACGTACTCCTTTTCCTATTTGGAACCAGTCTGTTGTTCCATGTCCAGTTCTAACTGTTGCTTCCTGACCTGCATACAGGTTTCTCAAGAGGCAGGTCAGATGGTCTGGTATTCCCACCTCTTTCAGAATTTTTCACAGTTTATTGTGATCCACACAATCAAAGACTTTGGCACAGTCAATAAAGCAGAAATAGATGTTATTTTGGAACTCGCTTGCTTTTTTGATGATCCAGCAGATACTGGCAATTTGATCTCTGGTTCCTCTGCCTTTTCTAAAATCAGCCTGAACATCTGGAAGTTCATGGTTCATATATTGCTGAAGCCTGGCTTGGAGAATTTGAGCATCACTTCATTAGTGTGTAAAATAAGTGCAGTTGTGCGGTAGTTTGAGCATTCTTTGGCATTGCCTTTCTTTGGGATTGGAATGAAAACTGACATTTTCCAGACCTGTGGCCACTGTTGCATTTTTCCAGATTTGCTGGCATATTGAGTACAGCACTTTCAGAGTATCATCTTTTAGGATTTGAAATAACTCAACTGGAATTCCATCACCTCCACCAGCTCCACTAGGAATTCCACTAGGAATTGATGAAAGTGAAAGAAGAGACTGAAAAAGTTGGCTTAAAACTCTGCATTCAAAAATGAAGATCACAGCATCCAGCCCAATCACTTCATGGCAAATAGATGGGGAAACATTGGAGATAGTGACAGGCTTAATTTTGGGGGCTCCAAAATCGCTGCAAATGGTGACTGCAGCCATGAAATTAAAAGACACATGCTCCTTGGAAGGAAAGCTATGACCAACTTATACAACATTTTAATAAGTAGAGACATTACTTTGCTAACAAAGGTCCATCTAGCCAAAGATATGGTTTTTCCAGTAGTGATGTATGGATGTGAGAATTGGACTGTAAAGAAAGTTGAGCACTGAAGAACTGATGCTTTTGAACTATGGTGTTGGAGAAGACTCTTGAGCATCCCTTGGACTGAAAGGAGACCCAAGCAATCAATCCTAAAGCAAATCAGTCCTAAATATTTATTAGAAGGACTGATGTTGAAGCTGAAACTCCAATACTTTGGCCACCTGATGTGAAGAGCTTACTCATTGGAAAAGACCTTGATGCTGGGAAAGACTGAAGGCAGGATGAGAAGGGGACAACAGAGGATGAGATGGTTGGATGGCATTACTGACTCGATGGACATGAGTTTGAGCAAGCTCTGGGAGTTGGTGATGGACAGGGAAGCCTGGTGTGCTGCAGTCCATGGGGTTGCAAAGAGTTGGACAGGACTGAGCAACCGAACTGAACCAATTATACTCTTTGTTTAAAATATATGTCCCCTAACATAAATATTTGAGTTGTTGAAAAATTGAAGTATGTAAACATGCCAATTAGAATCTAAATTAAAAAGTAAGACCAAACATATATTTTTAAATTTTAATTTCATTTATTCAAGATAAAGCCCTAATCTAATGTTCTTCTCCAGCTGTTTACTGTAGGGTTTTGTTCCCTATTTGAGGCTCTGATACTCAGTTTATTGTTTTGGGCCAATCCTCCTGAGAGCTGTGGGTGTGAAGCGGTGTTCTGGACCCAGCCCTTTGCACTTTCTTTGGTGAATTCCTGATCATTTACCTCTTCAAATCTGATCCAGTTTGAACCCTAATCCTTTTCTTTCCTAGTGTCTGATTTGTTGATGTGAAAAATTAATTTTAGCCAAGATGCTTCTAAAAGAACATATAATTCAAAAGGTTATTTTTTCTTCAAAAGACCATTGCTTGAATAGCAGCCCTCTGTACCTAAAACCAAGAGGGAAAACAGGAGGGGTTTGGAGGTCGAGAGAGATGATTAGAGGCAGGGAGTCCTCTTCTCCCATATGCCACCTGTAAGTGCTTGTCTTCACGCTTTACAAAGCCCAGCTCTGCTGTTTGGTTGTCTCTGTACCATCAACTCCAATACTGTGTGCCCCTGAGGCGGGATCTCTGGGCACAACCCCCTGCATTGACACTTTCACCATAACCCTCCCACAGCAAAAGAATGCCAAATGCAAATAGATTTTTTTGTCCTAGATTGTGCTATGGCCGTGACATTTCTGTACCACATCAGGAAGGTTTATCACCATTTCGCTTTTGGTTCTCACAACACCTAGCAGGTCCCAGTATGCATTTTTATGTATGTGCCTATGAATGACTGTGCATATAAGATTAGTAGCACTATCTTGCTGTACATACAATTAAATGGCTCCTTTCTCCTACCGCTTATGCTAAATACAATTGATTGCCTTAAATGGAGTCTTATTTTCATTAGAGAGCACCAGGTTATGAAATTGTCAAACATCAAGCTCTAGATGCAAAGAATATTTCACATTTGGTCATTCATCCTTTAAAACATGCCTGGAGTAGACATTTCTGTACAGCTCAAGCTTAGGGAAGGTATTATCATTTTTCCCCCTGTCATTTCCAACACGATGTGCTTTTATACCTACAGTACTGTCAGAGAAATTTGAGCAGCTTTCAGAGTTAGGAGCTTCAGGAACAATTCTGTTAGGGAAGAAACCCCAGGGGGAAACAGTAAGGGCTAAAGACCCTTATTTTAGCCAATACACACAAGAACATGAGGAAGTAAATGTTGCTGTGGTTTTATTAGATGCTTGTTAGCTGTACACCTGAGCCTCAAGGTCCTTATAGGAACAAGGTCTCATTGACATGAAATCTGTGCTCTCAAGGGGCAGTCTCAGAGCAGTATTGTGGTTAAAGTAATACAGTCCAGCATTTAAAAGTAATTTCCAAAGGTCTCAGCCCTTAGCTTGCCTTTCTTGAAGTCTGCAAGGGGAGATAGGGAGACCAGTCATGTATCTTTAACATCTCCTTTTCTCCTCCATCTATTTCCCTTACACTGAAGCAGCTCTGCCATCTCCCTCGCCAGCTTCCCTCCAACAAGATCCCCAGACCACCCCACCAGCTCTTGCCCCCATGCCGCTTGTCAACCTCACCAGCTCCTTTCCTCTGAATTACAAGGCCTCAAAAGAGTTTATTTAGCAAAGCAGGACCGCCCCCAGCTGGGAGATAGAGTGAGGAGGGTCAAGATGGAACACTCAAGTGTCAGAAGGAAGAAAAAGGCTGGGAACCAACCTACATGAACTAGTTGCCTCTTATCAGTCCATCCTTCTTATCCCTCTCTCTTCCTGTACACCCCTTAGAGATTCCCTCTCAGATGTCAAGTCTTGGGTTTTAGTGCATGACTGGGAAAAGAAGGAATGGATGGCAGCTTTCACACTGAGCCCTCTACAGGGTCTCTTCCACGCCTCACCTGGGTCTGCCTTTGGGATTCTATTGCTCCTGCTGTGTGATTGTGGGTTGGAAGCTGTTGATCTGGGCCACATGTTCTAGTAACGGGCTCTGGGTGCCTACCAATCAGCTCCTGAGGTGCCTTTGCCATGGCCTTTCCCACTGGCATTAGGGGCTGTCCCTTCTAGATGGCACTTTGGGGATGGCTATCTTTCTTTTCCACTCCTCTGATGCCCTCTTCTGGAAAGGGTCTTGAGTTGGCACATTCAGTTGGTAATTTAGGTCCAAAGTCTATTTTATTACATCATGAGGGCTTCTTAATCACATTTTATTACATTCAGAGGCACCAGTATTCATCAGAACTACCGAGCTTCATTAACTAGTCCATCGCCTTTATAGCCCCTGCTTTGTGTTGTCCTGAGAGCAGCCTTTAAGCCCAACCTGGACCTCACTTCAGCTGCAGCCTCTCAGGTGGGTGTTCGTGTCCTCTTCACTACATCCATCCCCACGTTCATGGGGATGAGTATGCCTTTAGTAGTTTTCTCTTCTCAGGGAAATTACCCTTTGTCTGCTGTTGCTTGATCTCCAACTTTTTCTTTCTGTAAGCGAAATGTTTTCTCTTATATGTGGAAGTCAGAGATGCATACTCACTATAGAAATTAGGAACAAACCACCCACTATCATCCACCGCCCTCGAAAGAACCACAGGCAGAGTTTGGTGAATTTCCTTTGTTTTTACCTGATTCAAATAAGCAGCATATGCAGTCTGTATCCTTTCTGTTCTCATCCCAACCCTTAGGAAAGTCATGATGCTCTCACTGCGTTGTTTACTTACATGTGTGTCTGTGTGAGTGGCCTTCCCAGGTGGCACCAGTGGGAAAGAACCCGCCTGCCAATGCCGGAGACAAGAGACATGGGTTTCATCCCTGGGTTGGGGAGATCCCTTGTATAAGGGCATGGAAACCCTCCAGGATTCTTGCCTGGAGAATCCCATGGACAGAGGAGCCTGGTGAGCTACAGTCCATGGGGTCGTACAGAGTCAGACACAACTGAAGCGACTTAGCACAGCACTGCGTAAGTACATGCACACACTGTTATTAGTATCTTTGGCTAAGGTGCTGGACTCCTGGCCACTCTACAGCCTGATTTACAACACTCTACATTTTGGGCTTCTTTTACTAGACTTACTTTTTCCTCATCTTTTGAGTCATTCCCCCTTCTTGACCTTTATATACATACATACATACATACATATATATATATATATATATGTGTATTCTGGTTGATTAAAAAATTATTATACAGTGTCTAAAGCCTAACTTTAAACTGGGTAACAGGTAATACTGTGAACACAAAGAGGGAGTACCACTTTTTCATAACTTTCTGTCAATCTATCCCTTTCGCATTTGGAACCTCAGTTTCCACTCTCCTCAGGTTAAGCTCAACTGCTTATTCCTAAGAGCCCGCAGCCCCTGTCAATTGCTAGGAAACAAGGTCTGAGCACCCAAGGAGAATTTCCTGTTATTCTCTTGTAAAACGATGACAAGGAGATTTGATAAAAGCTGAATGAATTTTTAGTCTAGGATGTTCTGTTCTTAAGCTATAATTGCTGTTTTCTTTTTAACTCTAGAAGTGATTCTGCCAAACAAAAGAAACTTTAGACTTCGTATGTGTATTTTTATTATTTTATTTAAAAAATTCTCCTTTAAATGTATAATTTAAAAAAGATTTCTGCCTCATTAAAGGTAATTTTCTTCTGTCTTGGAACTGGTTTTATATGAATATCATAGGGGAAAGATTCACTTTAAAAGTGAACCTTCTTCACAAAGTGAGATACACCTTGCAGTGAATATAGAGAAGACCATGAAATAGCCAACTTAAAAGTAATTGTATAATTTTAAAAATGCTAAATCATGGTTGTTAAATGCTAAATCAATGCTAAAAATCTTGGTTGTTATGGTGTCTTGTCTAAATGATGTATATTTTACTTCTAAAATCTAATATCACTGAAGGTAGCATAAGAGAGTAAGGGTGAGATGATATTTTGGAGGGATTTGAGTTAGACCTTAGCAGTTTTGCAAAATTCAGAGAAACCAGTCTGTAATCACAGACAAGAGAAGCCTTATTTTGAGATCTGTTAATAAGAGAGCAGGCAATCTGTCTCCTGGTGCGGTGGTGGTTTAGTCGCTAAGTCGTGACCGACTCTTGCGACCCCATGGACAGAGGAGCCTGGCAGGCTACAGTCCATGGGATTCTTCAGGCAAGAATACTGGAGTGGGTTGCCATTTCCTTCTCCAGGGGATCTTCCCAACCCTGCATTATAGCCGGATTCTTTTACCAACTGAGCTACAAGGGAAGCCCTGTCTCCTGGTATTACCCTTTAAAGAATCAATGTCATGAAACAAGAATGCCTCTTTCCAATCAGTCATATGCCTGCAGGTGACTGTGAGTCTTGGTTTTGAGTATTTTAACCTGGATGAGGGATATTGTTGTCAGATTAGTAGAAAATAAATATGGTTTCATAAGCTATATTTTTTTTCCTGTCATGTATGCTCCAGTGAGCTAAATTACTTCAACTTAATTCCAGTGGAAAGATCAGATTCAGCATTCACTACATGAATAGCTATAGGGAGTTTATTGTCTATCATAGTTTCTTTCTTTGCACCAAAACTGCAACTTGATGTGACTGTTGAATGTATGGCCGAGATACCCAAGAAGAGATAGCCCAGGGCAACAGTGTGTGAACTCAACGGGAGTCAGGTAGAAGGGGTGACAGGAACATTGGCTGTACTGATTCCTTGCTTACTGCTCTTCCAGGTGGTGTTGGTCCATGAGGGTAAAACCTTTCTTTTTAAAAATTTATTTATTTTAATTGGAGGCTAATTACTTTACAATATTGTGGTGGTTTTTGCCATACATCAACACAAATCAGCCACGGGTAAAGCCCCCTCCCACGTTCCTCCCCACCCCATTCCTCTGGGTTGTCCCAGAGCACCATCTTTGAGAGCCCTGCTTCATTGCTCAAACTTACACTGGTCGTCTGTTTTACATATGGTAATATACATGTTTCAGTGCTATTCTCTCAAATCACCCCACCCTCACCTTCTCCCGCAGAGTCCAAAACTCTGTTCTTTACATCTGTGTCTCTTTTGCTGTCTTGCATGTAGTGTTATCATTACTGTCTTTCTAAATTCTACATATATGTGTTAACATACTGTATTGGTGTTTTTCTTTCTGACTGACTTCACTCTGAATAATAGGCTCCAGTTTCATTCACCTCAGGAGAACTGATTCAAATATGTCCTCTTTTTATAGCTGAGTAATACTCCATTGTGTGTATGTACCACAGCTTTCTTATCCATTCATCTGCTGATGGACATCTAGGTTGCTTCCATGTCTTGGCTATTATAAACAGTGCTGCAATGTGGGGTACATGTGTTTCTTTCATTTCTGGTTTCCTCTGTGTGTATGTCCCTCAGTGGGATTGCTGGGTTTTACTGCAGTTCTATTTCCAGTTTTTAAAGGAACCTCTGCACTGTTCTCCATAATGGTTGTACTAGTTTGCATTCCCACCAACAGTGTAAGAGGGTTACAACAGCAGTTCTTGGGTGCAGTTTCAAAAATGACAGAATGATCTCTGTTCATTTCCAAGGCAAACCATTCAAGATCACAGTAATCCAAGTCTATGCCCCAAACAATAATGCTGAAGAAGCTGAAGTTGAATGGTTCTATGAAGACTTACAAGACCTTCTAGAACTAACACCAAAAAAAGATGTTGTTTTCATCAGAGGGGACGGAAATGAAAAACTAGGAAGTCAAGAGATACATGGAGAAACAGGCAAATTTGACCTTGGAGTACAAAATGAGGCAGGGCAAAGGCTAACAGAGTTTTGTCAAGAGAAGACACTGGTCATAACAAACACCCTCTTTCAACAACACAAGAGAAGACTCTACACATGGACATCACCAGATGGTCGATACTGAAATCAGATTGATTATATTCCTTGCAACCTAAGATGGAGAAGCTCTATACAGTCAGCAGAAACCAGACTGGGAGTTGACTGTGGCTCAGATCATGTGCTCCTTACTGCCAAATTCAGACTTAAATTGAATAAAGTATAGAAGACCACTAGACCATTCAAGGATGATCTAAATCAAACCCCTTAGAGTAATATAGTGGAAGTGACAAACAGATTCAAGAGATTAGATCTGATACACAGTGCCTGAAGAGCTATGGGCAGAGGTTCATGACATTGTACAGGAGGCAGTGACCAAGACCATCCCCAAGAAAAAGAAATGCAAAAAGGCAAAATGGCTGTCTGAGGAGGCCTTACAAATAGCTGAGAAAGAGAAGCTTTAAAAAGCAATGGAGAAAAGGAAAGACATACCCACTTGAATGCAGAGTTCCAAAGAATAGCAAGGAGGCATAAGAAAGCCTTCTTCAGTGATCAATGAAAGAAATAGAGGAAAACAATAGAATGGGAAAGACTAGAGATCTCTTCAAGAAAGTTAGAGATACCATGGGAACATTTCATGCAAAAATGGGCTCAATAAAGGACACAAATGGTATGGACCTAACAGAAGCAGAAGATATTAAGAAGAGGTGGCAAGAATACAGAGAAGAACTGTACAAAAATGATCTTCATGACCCAAATAATCACAATGGTCTGATCACTCACCTAGAGCCAGATATCCTAGAATGTGAAGTCAAGTGGGCCTTAGGAAACATCACTATGAACAAAGCTAGTGGAGGTGATGGAATTCCAGTTGAGCTATTTCAAATCCTAAAAGATGATGCTGTGAAAGTGCTGCACTCAATATGCCAGCAAAATTGGAAAACTCAGCAGTGGCCAGACGACTGGAAAAGGTCAGCTTTCATTCCAATCCCAAAGAAAGGCAGTGTGAAAGAATGCTCAAACTACTTCACAATTGCACTCATCTCACATGCTAGTAAAATAATGCTCAAAATTCTCCAAGCCAGGCTCCACCAATACATGGACCATGAACTTACAGATGTTCAAGCTGATTTTAGAAAAGGCAGAGGAACCAGAGATCAAATTGCCAACATCCGCTGGATCATGGAAAAAGCAAGAGAGTTCTAGAAAAACATCTATTTCTGCTTTATTGACTATGCTAAAGCCTTTGACTGTGTGAATCACAATAAATTGGGAAATTCTGAAAGAGATGGGAATAACAGACCACCTGGCCTGCCTCTTGAGAAACCTATATGCAGGTCAGGAAGCAACAGTTGGAACTGGACATGGAACAACAGACTGGTTCCAAATAGGAAAAAAGAGTACGTCAAGGCTGTATATTGTCTCCCTGCTTATTTAACTGCTATGCAGTGTTCATCATGAGAAATACTGGACTGGAAGAAGCACAAGCTGGAATCAAGATTGCTGGGAGAAATATCAATAACCTCAGATATGCAGATGATACCACCCTTATGGCAGAAAGTGAAGAGGAACTAAAAAGTCTCTTGATGAAAGTGAAAGAGGAGAGTGAAAAAACTGGCTTAAAGCTCAACATTTAGACAACTAAGATCATGGCATCTGGTCCCATCACTTCATGGTAAATAGATGGGGAAACAGTGGAAACAGTGGCTGACTTTATTTTACGGGGCTCCAAAATCACTGCAGATGGTGAATGCAGCCATGAAATTAAAAGGGACACTTAATGCTTGGAAGGAAAGTTATGACCAGCCTAGATAGCATATTAAAAAACAAAGACATTGCTTTGATAACAAAGGTCTGTCTAGTCAAGGCTATGGTTTTTCCAGTAGCCATGTATGGATGTGAGAGTTGGATTGTAAAGAAAGCTGAGTGCCGAAGAATTGATGCTTTTGAACTGTGGTGCTGGAGAAGACTCTTGAGAGTCCGTTGGACTGCAAGGAGATCCAACCAGTGAATCCTAAAGGAAACCAGTCCTGAATATTCATTGGGAAAATTGGTGCTGAAGCTGAAACTCCAATACTTCGGCCACCTGATGCAAAGAACTCACTCATTGAAAAAGACCCTGATGCTGGGAAAGATTGAAGGTGGGAGGAAAAGGGGGTGGCAGAGGATGAGATGATTGAATGGTGTCACGAACTTGATGGACATGAGTTTGAGTCAGCTCCGGGAGTTGGTGATGGACAGGGAGGCCTGGCGTGCTGCAGTCCATGGTGTCACAAAGAATTTGAGACAACTGAGTGACTAAACCACAGCAAGGACACTGATACATTCTGATACAGAGAATACAAAAGGCTATACCCTCCTGGGTCAGACCTCAGAATACTGCGGAACACAGAGTACCTCTGAGTGGAAGCCTTTTCTACACGTTTTCTTGATGCAGGGTCCCCTCTCCACTCTCCTTCCTCTCTCAGGAACTTGCTTTATTTCCTGCCTCAGGAAGAAGGACCCAGGAGGTACCTTTAGAATCTAAATAAAGTTCCAGCTTTTCTTTCATGAGGCAGAGTAGCAGTTTAGAATTGGCTGTGACTGCAGCAGTTGCTCTCCAAATGTTTCAGTAATTCAGATCCTCAGGACTTCCAGGGCCTGGGACTAAAGCCAACGGTCACAGGTTCAACACTCCAGGAAGCAGGTTTGGCATCATTGTCAGCCCTTGGGATCCACAAGCTGGTCCCCTTAGCTTTCCCCCTTGGTGGCTTCTGGAGGCCCTGAAAGTAAAGACTTCATGCCAGATGGCCTCACCTAAGCTCTGTGAAGGCAGCACACAGAACTTCTGAGCCTTTAAAGAACTGCCCATTTTTGATGTGAGCTTACCACTTGAATGCAAGAAGTTTAACAGCGGTATCTTTAGATACAAGATGATTCTTAACCTACCATGTTTTTCGGATCCTGCCAGTATACCCCAAGGTTCCTTGAGGCAATTAAAACCATGCCCTTGGCAACATGCATGCTGTTTTGTCAGAGTTAGCGTTTCTCCTAGTGCAAACTTTCCTCACATTTGGAACAGGTTTGACTGGGTGCACAGAGAAGAAGCTTCCTGTGGTGGGAAGGGGGTTCCCCCTTTTTTTTTGGCTACGGCTGTGTGCAGGATCTTTGCTGTGGCATGTGGGATCTACAGTTGTGGTATGTGGCATCTAGTTTCCTGGCCAGGGATCAAACCCAGGCCCCCTGTGTTGGAAGCCTGGAGTCTTAGACGCTGGACCCCAGGGAGTCCCGGGGTACTTCAGAATTCTTGGTTAGCTACTGTCTCTGGCACAGCAGAAGCTATGTTGGTGGTGATGTGGCAGGGCCCCAGGTGCTCCCCAGCACCTTCATTTCCTTTCAACCCGGTGAGTTTCGGTTTACTGGGCAAATCCAGCAACTGGAAGAAAGTACATAAACTGAGGGAGCCATGTGACTAAAAGGCATATCACGTTGATTTGCATGCAGAAATTTAGGCACGGGGAGACTTCAAGGCCATTTAAAAATTTCCACAAATTCTTTCAGAGTCTTCATCACTTAAACCAAACATACTACGGTGCACCCACATATCAATTAAATGTAAAATTTTCTGTAAAAGTACTGAAAGTATTTTTGTAATTTTGCTTTTAAAATGATTTGCTTATGAATGCCGTGTTGAATTTACAGTTGCTTTTGTCTTCTTATGTGCCTACTCAAGAATTCTTATAAAAGAATCTAATTCATAAATTATTCTTATATGTAATGAAACTTTTATGAATAACAAATTGAGTAATTAATGAAGTTGACATAATGTCACATCTTGCAGGCAGTGAACTAAATGTTTATTAATTTCAGTTTGCTTTTGTGTAGCTTGGAGCCAATTATTTTTTTCTCCCATTGACCCCTGGAAAGCTTGTGGGCCTCAGGCACTGGGCTTTTGTGTCTAACGGGTCAAACAGCCCAGCATGATTTGCCTCTGATGTTTGGCCGGAATAAAGATTTAAAGGTTATAGGATTACTGTTTCAAACAATAAAAGGCTATCATGTCAAAGAAGAATAAGACCAATTCTGTGGTATGCCACTGTCCTAAAATTATCCAGAATGTCATATCAAAGAGGCTGTCCTGGGAGATATATGACCTGGAAGCATCCAGTGGGGGCTGGAGGGATGTTTCATGAGGCTGGGAGATTGGAGAGAGTTCAGAGTCAGAAAATCAGAGTTCAAGTCCTGGTGTCAATTGTTACTTATGAGACTGGGAGCTAGTCACTTAATCTTTATATTTATGTTTCCTCATCTATAAAATGGAGACATGTCCCTGCTTCCCGTATCACACAGGATTACTGAAGACCAGAGTGAGATCATTTCAAACTCAAGATGATAGGTTCTATACAAGTGTTAATCCCCATTCACCTGTTAGAGTCATCCTATTCTAGGATATTAGTGGAATGCCTAGTAGATATACATAGAGTCAAGGCTCTAAAAGACAACGTAAGATGGACTTGGAGGTTTAGAAATAAAGGCTTAGAAGAACAGACTTAGAGCTGAAAGAGATCAGACCTTGAGTCCTAAGCTCTTACTTTATACATAGAGAATTGATGTGCAGTGTAATTGACTGACAAAATGATTTCTATTTATTTATACCCTGTCTTGTTTCATGAAGGATTTCAAGTGGATTGTAAGGATAGGTACAACGGAATAGGGAAATCTCAAATAAAAGTCAGGGTATGATGGGGAATGAGTTAAAGTATAATGGCCAAGTAAAGGGGGAGTGGAGTCACAGTGACAATATATAACTTATATAGGGTCAATTAAACATGGACGATAACTTTGGTTCTGAGCTTCCTGACTACCCAAAGCAAAAGTGGAAACCGGATTAGTGATAGAACCAGTGTCAGAACCTAGTCTTAGGTCAGTTTGCTTTTTGTTTCATTTTAAAATTTCTTTTTATTGAAATTTAAGTTTCTTGGTCTTAAAATTTATTTTTAATTGAAGGATAATTTCTTCAATGTTGTATTGGTTTCTGCTATACAACAACACGAATCACTATGAGTATACGTATATCCCCTCCCTCTTGAGCTTCCCTCCGCTGCCCCATCCCATCCCAGCCCTCTAGTCGGCACAGAGCACCGAGCCGAGCTCCCTGTGCTGTATAGCAGTTTCCTGCTAGCTAGTTATTTGACACACGCTAGTGCCATAGGTCAATGCCACCATCTCAGTTCCTTCCACACTGTCCTTCCCCTGCCATGCCCACAAGTCTGTTCTTAATGTCTGTGTCTCTAGTTCAGTTCAGTCGCTCAGTTGTGTCCGACTCTTTGTGACCCCATGAATTGCAGCACGCCAGGCCTCCCTGTTCATCACCATCTCCCGGAGTTTGCTCAGACCCACGCCCATCGAGTTCGTGATGCCATCCAGCCATCTCATCCTCTGTCGTCCCCTTCTCCTCCTGCCCCCAATCCCTCCCAGCATCAGAGTCTTTTCCAGTGAGTCAACTCTTCGCATGAGGTGGCCAAAGTGTCTCTAGCACTGCCCTGCAAATAGGTCCATCAGTACCATTCTTCTAGACTGCTTTTGTTCTTAGGGTTCTTTTCTCTCTCTTCATTGGTTCAGTCTGTGGGGCTCGCCTTTGTGAGGAGAGTGAGAGCTGCTGCACGGGCCCAGCTGGCTGGGGCAGGTCTGCTTAGATGCCTGGCTGACGACTGCTTTTCCAATCAGCTTGGTCTCTACTGCCTCCTCCACCTGGACCCTTCTGGGAAAATTGAATCAACATCTCGTGCTGTCTCATGCTGAGCTTTTTGTTCCTTATGTTTACTATGCTGTGTCAAGATTTGACATCTTTCTTGAATTCTCTGTTGTCAAAAGTCCTTGAAATGATATCCATCTCTATTACTTTACAAATAAGGAAACTGAGGTCCAGAGCTCTTAAGTTACTTGCCCAAGGCCACACAGCAGCAAATGACCTTTACTGAGCACCTACATATGTCTTTATTGTTTTTACTACAAATCTTGATTAGTAAATATCATTATCCCTTTTACAGTTAAGGAAAATGAGGCCTCAAAAGGTGAAGTGCTTTCCCCAGGGTCACAAGAAGAGTTAAGTGAGCGAAGTGGGGCTTGAATCCAGTCTGTCTAGGTCCAAAGTCTCTTTCTTTCCACAACCTTCCACCCAGTGGTGCCTCTTCAGATGGTGACAGAGCTCTGATTGAATCTAGTTCTCTGGGCTCTGAGTCTAGCGCTCTTCCCACTACACTTTAAAGACAGTCTTGGGGCCCAGCTCCCTTGGGCAGGGGAGATGTGCAAGACTCATCCCAGAGTTTGGAAAGGTCCACACTGAGCTTGACCATCACTGTCTGGCCCTGCTTTGGGGGATTTTTTTTTTTTTTTTTAGGCCAGTGGAGTTAGTCTCTATAGATATTTGTGATTTTCAAATGGATCCTTTTGTTGTCAAACAAATAGTTTATATCTGTGGTTCTCAGCCATGCTATTAAGATGTACTGTGTGGGAAAATGAGTTTTCATGTGCCAGGGTTTTATAGTAAAGTAACCTGCGGCTGGTGCACCTTGGAATTTCAGCTGGGCCCTCTCTCAGAACTCACTGACAGGAATAGGGTGAACAGCGCATTCTGCATGGAGGCCATTGGAGCTAACTGGTCTCAATCCTATCTTTGCATCAAGCAGTAAACTTTTTGTTGTATTTACACAGTATTTATTTACTTCCAAAGTTATACACCACCATGTTCCACAAATAACATGAAATAACTCAACTTCTATGATATTTATTATAGAATGTCTTTCCATTGCATAGAGCCAATCAGATAGTTCTATGAACTATATGCTATTTATATAGTTCTTTTACATTTAATGTATTTTAGCAGGTTCTATTTAGTTCTAACAATATGTCTCTGAGACCAGCATTAACAGCCCATTTTTATAGTTAAGCAGTAAACTTTAATAAGCATATCCTGCCACACTATGTAAAGAACTCTGCACTTTTTATTCTTATTTAACAAAAGACAGAGTTGTGATGTCAACCAGCTTAATGTCTAACAGAGAGAGGAGAGCTAACTGTGTTAAAAGAACAACACACACGCACACACACACACACACACACACACACACACAGAAGCATATCAATGATTGACAGCTAATCTGGTGGCTTGGATCTTTATTGACACTTGATACCATGCAAGTTGAGGGGATAATCACCTTGTGGTCCAGTCCACCAAGGAGTCCCATTCAATGAATAACAGATGAGCAAATAACAATTATATACAAATTAAAGCATTCTTGCTATCTCTCCTGAAAATGGCATAGCAGAGCATCTTAAAGATTCTATCTTTTTCTATCCCCAAGTAACTCCCTAATACAGTAAGTGCTCCAAAGTCTTTCTTTTCTCCCATAAAAGCTGCTTCCCAAATCTTTACTCAACTGAACTCACATGTATTCAGTTATCGCTTCACTCTCTTTTCTTTGCTCAGCTCATTATGTAGGTCACTCAATGAACTCAAAGAGTTGGTGATGGACAGGAAGGTCTGGCATGCTGTGATTCATGGGGTTGCCAAGAGTCGGACGCAACTGAGCGACTGAACTGAACTGATAGCCTTTTGGTGATTTTAATTTTCCTTCTCCCCTATTATCTTGGTTCCACACAATACAGAAGGATCTAGGAGCTGATCTGGAAGTTAACTCCTCTTTAAGTAGGAATGGGAATCGTCTGGGGAAGACCTTGGCTACTCATGCATATTTTGGTCCCCTGTCAAATCAACGTTAAGTGCATCCATTGTGGTAAATTTAAAATCTCAAATTTTTACCAATATATGGGTTCCTCTCCTCCTGTCACTTGGTGTGTATCTAGAAAAATTGAAAAAGTACATCTAAATATTATTCTAGAAACTATATTAATAAAGGCTTAGCTATAATGGAAACCCACTCCAGTACTCTTGCCTGGAAAATCCCATGGATGGAGGAGCCTGGTAGGCTGTAGTCCATGGGGTCGCTAAGAGTCGGACATGACTGAGCAACTTCACTTTCACTTTTCACTTTCATGCATTTGAGAAGGAAATGGCAACCCACTCTAGTACTCTTGCCTGGAGAATCCCAGGGATGGGGGCCTGGTGGGCTGCCATCTATGGGGTCGCACAGAGTCGGACATGACTGAAATGACTTAGCAGCATACCCCAAATATATATAGTATATTCTGAAGTAAAAAGTCAGTGTTTGGCATTTTCTATTGTCTTGGATTGTTGATGTTAATGTTTTCCTCCCTGGGGTAGATAATACAGCTCATTGACTGTGGTTTGGGGGAAAAGCGTGCGTGGGGTGTGTGTGTGTGTGTGTAAAAGAGAAATAGTTCATTGGAATCTTTAGTAAGAGAATGGAAAGAAGTTCACAAGATTTCTAAAGAATGATTCCAGAGAAGCAGGGACAGGGTGGAGAGGAAAAGTACCAATAGCTTTTGGAGGGCTAGAAAACTAAGTATATTTTTATTTTGAAGGTGAAATGTGCAGTGTATCAAAATTCAGGATTTTGACAATTCTAAAGTCATGTGACATTTAAAATTTGTATTGAATTCTCAAATCTTTGGCTTTTCATTTATGTCTTTCTTGTTTCTATTTTTAAAATTTTTTATTAGAGTATCAGTTCAGTTCATTTCAGTCGCTCAGTCATGTCTGACTCTGTGACCCCATGAATCGCAGCACACCAGGCCTCCCTGTCCATCACCATCTCCCAGAGTTCACTCAGATTCACGTCCATTGAGTTGGTGATGCCATCCAGCCATCTCATCCTCTGTCGTCCCCTTCTCCTCCTGCCCTCAATCCCTCCCACCATCAGGGTCTTTTCCAATGAGTCAACTTTTCGCATGAGGTGGCCAAAGTACTGGAGTTTCAGCTTCAGCATCATTCCTTCAAGTATAGTTGATTTAAAATGTTAAGTTAGGGAACCTTTCTCAATATCCTATAATGACCTATATGTCTTTTTAATTGAAATCCTTATTAAACCCATTGCAGTTGACTTTGCTAATGAACATCATCATCTTTTAAAAAAATTTTTCCTTTTTTAAGATTATGAAAGTATGATAACATATTTACAGGAGACTTGGAAAATAAAGAACAAATTACATACAGCTCTACTATTTATTATAATTATTTTTATCTAGATAAATTAAGATTTTTTAAGTTTGAGTTTCAGTATCAAACACTCAAAAATTAATAGGATGAATATACAGAGAAGTAAAAGATAAATAGACCTGAAAAGCACCATGAACCAATTTAACATAATTAAGATGTATACAATTGTCACAACAGTGACCCAGTGATACAAATCCTGTTCAGGTTCCTACAGACTATAAACTAGGAGACACTGGAACATGTCCAAGGACATAAAACAAGAATGAGCCCTGTCATCTTATTGGTAGTCTCACTGTTGCTAGTGATGAATAGCTAAGTACTGATTTTGTGCTGAAGGCTACTGTTTTGATTAATTTTTACTATAAAATATTTAAACCCTATTTCTGTTTTTTGTTTTCTTTCCTTTCTTCCTTTTTTTCTTTAGTGGTTTCAGTATCAGATACAAAAGGTGCCTGAGGATGAAAGCTGGATAGTAGATTTCACTCATACCAAAAAGGTTTGTAAATGACCAGAATCAGAATTTTTTTTCCCAAGCCCTTCACAACCCATATTTCCTAACATGGTCAAAATCATTTGAAACGAATCAGGATCTGACAGCCTAGGTTCATGCTATTTGCTCCTGACAGTCTGGTGCTTGTGGTATTAGGCCACACTCACATGAGGCTTCTGGAGAGTACAACAAAGATATAGAGAAAGAGAAGAGTATATTTAATGCACCTGCTGAGAAATGCTGACTGGTGATAAAGATGAGTGAAAGAGAGTTCTTATGTCACACTTCTGACTTTCGCAAGGACGAGGCTGAAGGTTATAGATATTGTTCTCTCTCAGTGTCTCTTTTTAAAATAGTAACACTCTAAAAAAATGGGAGAAATGGACAAAAGATAAAATCTCCCTTTGGAGGCTGATGAAAATTGTCAGATTAGATGGGCTTTTTGGGAATCATTACTTCTTATAATGCTCTGCATATACCCAGAGAACACAGAAAATCACTTGTCAAGGTCACTCTGCTCAGGAGAAAATCTCCTTAATGCCACATAATAATGAGTGAAATGAATGCAAATAAAGCTTTTCCCACCAGCCCACCTCATTAGGACCGTGTGCATTCCAGCTCAACTTTTCCTACTGTTTCTTCTAATATGGAGCCTGAGTTCAAAGGCCCCAGTGCTTTTGACAGTGATGGTGATGGTTGATACTTTTCTGCTGAAATTCTGTCCACTTAAGCATACAAGTATCCTGCGGCCTCCCAGGTTAAAGCCCATCTTGCCCTCCTCTGGGCTCCAGAAGGCAGACTACCTTAGCCCTTGGGAATCCCAGAAACCTGCTGTACTTAGAAAATGAACAGTGATGGCTCTGCTTTTTCAGTCAGATATCTTGCCTTGGGACGTCCCTGGTGGTCCGGTGGTCTGCTGTCTAATGCAACGGACGTAGGTTTGATCCCTGGTTGGGGAACTAAGATTCCACATGCTGTGGAGTAGCTAAGCCCGAGTGCTGCAACTACTGAGCCCGTGCGCCACTATTAGAGAGGAGCCCGTGTGCCGTTACTAGAGAGGAGCCCGTGTGCCATAATGAGAGTCCACGGCGAACATCCCATGTGCTACAACTAAGACCTCATGCAGCCAAATAAATGAATACATGCTTCAAAAAACAAATTCCATCTTGATGTTCAGAATGATCGTGTCCCCTAGTTATGGTCTGGAAAGATAATCAGGCTTGCAGCCAAGTTTGAAGAAAATACTGGCCCCAATTCACTGCAAATCAGTGAGTGATTGGAGGGGCTCTAGGAAATAAACCAGACAAAGTCTTACCAAATAAAGCCATTCAGCTCTTCCAGGTTATTTTACTTGCTACTCTTGTGGGAAAGGAAGGGAACGTACACTCCTTAGGTGGTTACTTTGTGCCAAGTGCTGTGCAAGATGCTTCCTGTACGTGTTTTAACCCAGAGCACAGCCCGGTCAGATGGGGATTGTGGGTTATCATTATCCCCTTGTAGAATGAAGAAACCGAGAGTCAGAGAAGCTGTCATGTGGTCAGGAACTTACAAGCAGTGGAGTTAAAATTCTAACCACATCATGGTGTTCTTTTTGAAAAATAAATAAATAAATAAATAAAAATTGCCGTATATACCATTGGTCACTTCTACACTGCTCGGTGTAGATGAGTGCTGTCTGATGAGTTAGCTGGGAATGAACTCTTCAGGTATTTACAATGTGTAGAAGAGACTTATGCCACTGAAAAGGCAGTATGTGCCAGTAGTGGTTTATGTACCACCAAGAAATTTTAAAACACTGTAATGGTTGTGGTTTTAATATGTATTAGGAAAAAAATTAACCAGGATATCAGCTTGTGATTTCACAGACGTTACGTTTAGACAAGTGAAATAAATAAATAAGCCCTTTTACGGGAACACATGAAATAGATAATAGCGGTTCACAGATATTCCAAAACCGTGACAGTAGGGTATGACTGATGGTGTTTGAGGAGTCATCATGCTTAGGAATGGACAGATAATATGAATGTGCCTCTCAACTCTGAGAGGCATTGAGTTTAAGCAGCCTATGGGCACTTCTTAGTGACCCAGAGACTGTGTTCAACAGATTAGAATCCCTAACTATTCTCTCTCTGAAAGCAAGCCCATTCGTGGGGCACCAAGTTCCACTTGGATGAAATCAGGAATTCAAAATAATTTGAGTCTCAGCCTACCCAAGATCTAATCATGCAGATCAAGGTAATGCAACAAAAGCAAAAGAAAAGGGTTTTTAGCTGGTCCAACTTTGGAGATTCTGAGGATCACAGTTATAAACATCGATATAAACGGCAACTCTTTGCTAAGAAACTTGACCTCTGTTTACCTTTTTAATCCATGTGAGGTAGTGGCAGCCACTAGGGCAAGTATTTGAATCTGGATTCTAGACTCAGCTCTATGACCAGTCAGGTGTATGACCTTGGGGGCCTAGTTCTGGAAGATGCTTTCCTTCTCTAGTGCTCCAGTGAACAACAAACCACAGGTGACAAGTTCTTCGGCACCTGCAGTGGGGTGGCTGACAAGGAAGACCAGATGGGTTGCGTTTCTCTGGGGAACACCTGCTGGCTTTGAGTCCAGGGGCTCAGCACAGGCGGGGGTCTGCTCATGTTCCTCGGCTCAGTCAAGAAGGTGTAGGTGGCGGCAGGGCCAAGGGAGCCTAGGGATTCGGGTCTGATTTGAGTTGGCAGCTGCAGTGAAGCCAAGATGGCAAACGGCAGAGTCCTGGCCACAGAGAGCCCAGAGTCCACATCAGCAGCAGGCCTGTCCTGCTCGCTTCTCAGGAGACGTCTATGGGAGGGAGTGAATGGTCTTTAGACCCTGCTCTGCTCTGAATGGCTCTCTGACTGCTTACCTACGGCAGGTGGCCTCATTCACTCTTTCTCTGGTTTTGCCTCTTGCTTGAAAGCTCAGAATCTGAGTTACACGGGCTCAGAGTAAATTACTTACTAGTCATGTGACCTTAGGCAAGTGTGGCCTTACCTACTAGCTTCCGTCTCCTTAGCTGTAAAATGAAGATAATAGTAGTACCTCTTTATAGGCTTGCTGTGATGATTAAATGAGATAAAACAGATAAAGCCCAGTGACTGGCTCAATCAGTGTTAATTATTATGATTATTAAATGATAATACTTAGGTGGGATTAAGTCATCCTACTTCCCAATGACATGGACTTATTTAAAGTTTTTTAAGAAAATAAGTCTAGTTTTGGTGGAGCCGGATCTTCATTGCTGTGCCATGGCTTTCTCTAGTTATGAAGACTGGGGGCTTCTTATTGCAGAGCTTCTCACTGCAGTGGCTTCTCTTGTTGCAGAGCATGGGCTCTAGGTTTACAGGCTTTAGTAGCTGTGATACACGGGCTTAGTTGCTTTGTGGCATGTGGAATCTTCCTGGACCAGGGACTGAACCTGTGTCCCCTGCACTGGCAGGCAGACTTCCATCCACTGTACCACCAGGGAGGCCCCATTATTTGAATTTAATCACAAGTTAATTTGAGTCCAAGTCCTTGCTCATAATTCTCAAATATTGAGGTAAATTATTATTATTATACTATGTCAAGGCACTCCCCCACCTTCCCCTCCTCTGCACCTTCTCACTAGCTCAGGAGTGGACAAGGTCTCCAGGGCTCTGGGCCCTGCCTCATCTCTTGGGGGACAAAGGCCAGCCCTGACTGAAAACTGACTCCCCTGCATTCCCATGTACAAATTGGCCTGCAGGCCCCTTCTTGTTGCCCGCCTGACTCTCCAGGGAGCATGGAGGGTTATTCAAGGTGTCAGCTCTGACTGCAGTGCCTGAGGACGTGGATCTATTTTTAGTATCTCCTCCTTAAGGTCTGACCAACAAGGTCGTGCCTATGTTTTGTGCCTAATGTCAATTTCTGAATAAACAGGGTGAAGAACTCATTTCTGTCAATAAGGCCCAAGCGATGTCAGGCTGTGGGATGCCCCTCTCACCTTGGAATGTCATTTTGCTGGTGACCTGTAAGGAAGGTGCCTTGTAAACCCCTAAGCAGTTTCTGGGAGTTCTTATGAAGGAGATGTGGGACTGTGTCCAAGACTGCCCTGGAGAAGAGGGTTAGGTATGTTCAGGTAACATCAGAGGGCTGAACTAGACCTCCACCAGCAAGTACAGGGAGGGTTTTTGCATTCCATGGTTTCTACTCATCTGAGTGAGCAGGGATGGAGAGACGCCCTGACAACGAGCTTCCCTCTTGCATGTGTTTAAACAGAGGGACTGGAGTGCTGTGGGAGTAGGACACTGAATGAAATGGGCTGAGGGTCCCTCCACGGCTAATATCCAGCGATTCTGGAGTGGGTGGTGTGGAGATGATTCTGCAGGCTGGGACTGGGTACTGAGAGTGGACACCAAAAAACTGGGGCAGGACCTTGAAAATAAACCTATCTGTGGCTACATTTTCCAGGGAATGAGTTTGCTTGTCTCCCTGTGTCCTTTTTTTTTTTTTTAAATAGTTATTGGTTTATTAAGATGTATAAAATGTCTTCCTAAGCCAGCTTTGGTAATCTTTTTCTTATCGGCAGTATGCAAGGATTCCCCTTTCTTCATGTCCTCGCCAACCTTGTTATTTCTTGGCTTGTTGATAACAGTTGTCCTAACGAGGGGATACCTCGTGTGGCTTTGACATTTCACCAATGGCTGGTGATGCTGAGTGTCTTTTCAGATACTTGTTGGCCATCTGTATGTCTTCTTTGGAGAAATGTCTTTCTGCCATTTTTTAAAATTTGTTTTGAATTGGAAGATGACTGCTTTAAAATACGTTGTGTTGGTTTCTGCATATAGCAACATGAATCAGCCATAGGTATATGCATCTCGCCTCCCTCTTGAGCCTCCTCCCACCTCCCACCCCCTGGGTTGCCACAGAGCACCTTCTGCCAGTTTTTAATCAGTTTCTCTTGGATATTTAGTTGTAAGAGTTCTTTCTATATTTTGGATATTAACCCTGTCAGATATATGACTTGCAGATATTTTCTCTCATTCTTAGGTTATCACTTCAATTTTGTCTATGGTTTCCTTGGCTGTGCAGTCCCTGTGTGCTCAGTTGCTTCAGTCGTGTCCGACTCTTTGCAACTCATGCACTGTAGCCCCCAGGCTCCTCTGTCCACGGGGATTCTCCAGGCAAGAGTACTGGAGTGGGTTGCCATGCTCTCCTCCAGGGCAACTTCCTGACCCAGGAATTGAACCCCCATCTCCTGCACTGCAGATGCATTCTTTACCCCGGAGCCACCTGGGAAGCCCATGCAATTCCTATGTCTTTCTTAATTAGAGAATTTCATTTGTCTGCTACAATGACTAAATTAAATAAGATTAAAAATATTTTTCATTCCTTCCCAAATTCTATTATTCTAGAATAATAATTATTCTAGATTCATCTTGTTGGACCTTCTCCAGTCAGACGCCTTTTGGCACATGAGAAAGCTGAGGTGTGGTGGTTAAGTGACTTGCCTAAATTGTACAGGAGATGAGTGGCAGAACCTAGACTTAAACCTTCCAGTTCCTGGCCTAGTGTCCTGTCTGGTAAAGGGACACTCCTGCTGTGAACATTGAGAAAGCTCTCTACCAGGGCTATAAGCTGAGCAGGGGTGGTGCAGAAGCCCAGAAGTCCACCTCCTGTAGGTAAAAGTGCTTGCTCTCCTGTAAAGCAAGCTAAGTGCTCATTGGATGTTCCTTGACTTGAACAAAGGTATTGCTTCAGTGCTGGCTCCTAGTTGCTGCTGCTGCTAAGTCGCTTCCAGTCGTGTCCGACTCTGTGTGACCTCATAGACCGCAGCCCACCAGGCTCTCCCATCCCTGGGATTCTCTAGGCAAGAACACTGGAGTGGGCTGATATTTCCTTCTCCAATGCATAAAAGTGAAAAGTGAAAGAGAAGTCTCCTAGTTAGTGCTCTGTATGGTTATTGAATGAAAGCTGTACAGTTTTCAAAGGCTTCAGGGAACTGACTGCAAAGTTCAGGATGTGTGAAAAGACCCATGGCTTGCTCTCCTGATGTCCTCTACTCTCGCATTTGGGTGTAAATTCAGCCCTGGGATGGTTGCATTTATTTCGTACATATCCAGTTGTCTATTTCACACTTGTATATTATTCTATTCCAAATCTATTTGCCAAATCACTTTTTAGGAACACTTTTATATTTAATTTTCTATTATTTTCTAATATCAAAGAGTGAAAATACTCCCCTTTGTTACTATTTTTTGAGTTCCTGAACATTCTCCTGCTTTTATTTCCATTCTGGGCTTGAATGAAGATGAATCCTTCTGAGGCTGCTGCCTCCAAACAAGGTACTGAGCCCGACAGGAGCTGCAGGTCATCTGGGTTGAGTCATTAGGAGGCCACAAGCCGCCCCCTCCTGCCACAGCAGCGTCCCCGGTGTGGGAGCATCCGGTCTCCTTCTGTGATTAACCGACGGCAGCTTAGCTGTGGTCAGCAGAGCTTCTAGTCCGAG
Source organism: Nanger dama (assembly GCA_917880005.1). Taxonomy (NCBI): domain Eukaryota; kingdom Metazoa; phylum Chordata; class Mammalia; order Artiodactyla; family Bovidae; genus Nanger; species Nanger dama. The sequence continues at coordinate 300,363 of CAKJTW010000132.1, read as the reverse complement.
GGGTGGCTAGACTCCAAATCCAGCTCCTTGGAATTCCTAACTGGGCTCCACCTGTCAGGAAGTAATGAAAAGAGAGACTTATTGGTAGTTTTTAAGTGCAACATTGTACTTTTTGATAACTACTTAGTAGTATACTGGAGCTCTTTCACTTTGCAGCCTAGTCTCAGGCAGCTTATGAAAGGTATTTAGAACTTCACTGTGATCTTTTTCCTTATTTATTGCTAAGTGGCCCTCTGGTTTTGTCTATGAATCACTGAGTGTGTGTTCAAGGTGGGGCAGGGGCATGTTCCCATGGTTGTGCTAAGTGTGAGCTGCAGCCACTGGGCTCCCAGGGACACCATTCAACCAGAGACAAGAACCTAGTGTTCTAGGCAGAAACTCTGTAGATGGGAGAATTGCCCATTATCTTTTCTTTTCACTCAGCGTAGCTGATGTTCTCTTACTTTTTCTGGGTGAAACTTTAAACTAGAAATAATAAGGAAATGCAGACTGTTCATGTGATTGATGGTACTCATAACTAATATTTGTTAGGGATACTTTGTGCCAACTATTTTACAAGCCCTTTTGTATGTATTTTTCCTAATTCTTGAATCCTACAAGCCCTGTTTTATTCTCTCGCTATTATCTACAAGGAAACTGAGGCACAAGGGTGTTAAACAAACTTGCCCAGGGCTTTCAATAGCATGAAGTCAGTATTAGAACTCAAGCCTTTTGGATTCTAAGCACATTCATTTTAAGCCAGGCCTTTTTCAGTGCTGATTAAAAGTAGTGCAAAGTAAACTTGATAAATGTCTGGGTCACATGTTGGTAGAGTACTCAGTAGAGCGCCTAGCATGGTTCCTTCCAACTTCCCATTAAAATAACAATTAATGGTTTCATGGCATCTGTTGTATCTTTATACAACTTCAAGAAAATGGCTAGACAAAGAAAAGGATAAATAGTCAAAACTCAGGTAGACAGTTTTTAGTATGATTTGAATCTGCTAGGGGAGTATTGTGTGTGGTTGATAGTCTATCAATTACTGGGAAAGAAGTCTATTCAACTAAAAATATTCTCTTACCCCAACACAAGGCCATCAAGTTTTTATATGGAAAACATTCACCTGAAAGGTACTTCTGCGAAGTTTTTCTTCAGATTTCTAAGTAATTCTGATGGTTTGCTTCAAGCATCATAGGCATTGTAATTAATAGTGTGATTTCTTGGAAAGCCCAGCCCTTATCTTAATCATCCAGTCCATTCTAACAGGTCTAGTATGGGTTTAGCTAGAACAGGCTTTGCCAAACGCTGCTTGACATGAAGCAGCTTCTGAAAGTATGGATTTCGAAAAATTGTAGGGACAGGGAAGTTGGGTTGACAAAAACCACTTGTGGACTGCCTTTGCTTCAACTCCTATAAAAGCGCAGGGCTGCTTGCCTAAGAATGAGAAGGGACAAGGGGAGAAGACCTTTGCTGTTTCCCTACCTCAGAAGCCTCAGGACCATGCTAACAAAATGATTCTCAATTTCACTGGAAAAATCGACAAATGAGAACACTCATGAGCTTAAAAAAAATAGTAACAAAGGGAGTATTTTCACTCTTTGATATTGGAAAATAATAGAAAATTAAATATAAAAGAGTATTGCTAAAAAAAAGATTTGGCAAATAGGTTTGGAATAGAATAGGTAGTTTGAAACGGACAAAAGGATATATATGAAATAAATGCATGAGAGGAGAATACTGGTAAAGCAAGTATAGGGGAGCAAAGCCTGCCACCCCAGAATATCGCTTGGGCATGAGGGTTGTTTTTAGGTGAAAACACTCAAGGTCTAAAAGACGCAGAAAGAACCTTTAACTTTCCCCCAAACTGCCTGAAAGAAAGTAGAGGACCTGTTTAGGAAGGGCGCTGTCACCGCTGGTGACTCTGTAGCTATTGGGGGTGTGGACATGGGAGAACCTAGCAAAATCTGTTGAAATTCTTTTCTGTGTCCCATTGTCTCCACATGGCCCAGAAAGTATTCATTTTCCAAAGATTTGCTCTTCTATCTCTGTGTAAAGTGCTTTCCTTCTCTTTGAAGGCCCAAACCACATCCTCAACATCCTTCGTCTTTAGCAGAAGACAATATTTAAGGTGAGGGTTTGGGCCATTTTGACGAGTTACTCAGTTCTCCTTGGTCTCTCCCATGTACACACATTATTAAAGTTTTGTTAGATTTTTTTCCTGTTAATCTACCTCATGTCAATTTAATTCTTAGACCAGCCAAAAGGATTTAGAAGTATAGAGGAAAATTTCTTCCTCCCCAACAGAAGGAAAGATTATTTAATAAATAGTGCCAGAACAATAGATTAGGTGTATGGAAAAAAATCAGATTTTATCGTTAACTCATTCTATTTCCTAATGGTTTAAATAATTCATTTTAAAAATGAAAGTGAAATAAATTTTTAGAAAGGAGTTTAGAAGCCTTGGATAAATGAAAAAAGCAGTGGATAAACTTGAAAATATTGATAGATTTGTCTGCATTAAAAGATGAAAATATATCTTACTCATTTGACTTCTAGGAATATCCAGTTAGATTAATAAGTATTTAAAATGCTTTGCTTTGCAAAGTGGGATAATTTAAAAATACTCGGAGTCACTGGTTTTTGTTGTTCAGTTGCTAAGTGGCATCGGATTCTTTTGCAACCCCATGGACTATAGCCCGTTAAGCTCCTCCATCCATGGGTTTTCCCAGGGAAGAATACTGGAGTGGGCTGCCATTTCCTTCTGCAGGGGATCTTCCCGATCCAGGAATCGAACTCTTGCATTGGCAGGCAGATTCTTTACCACTGGGCTGCCAATCTAGTATTTAAAGTATTTCCTACTTGAGAAACACAGAAATGCTTTGGCATAGATTCTCAGGACTTGGAACAGTAATAAAACTAATGGGTCTCCAGGTTGGTCGGTTTGTTTTTCCTTTGATCACACAGCAGGTATGATCTTAGATTCCGGATGAGGGATCAAACAACATGCTGATTGCACTGGAAGTGCAGAATCTTAACCACTGGACCACTTGGGAAGTCCCTGTCTCTGGGTCTTTGGAGAAGTTTTAAGGTTATGGATGGAGTCATTCAAAGTGGAGACAGAGAAGAGTCATAGCAAATGACAGAGAAGAGTCCAGGCAAATCTGGACTGAATCTCGACTTCTCAGTCGCGAATGAACATCTCTGAGAAAGTTACTTCTGTTCTGTTCAAAGAAAATATTAACAGTGCCTAGCCTGGTTGGGTTGTTATTAGGATTTTCTATTACCCACAAGGAAGTGGATAAAGTGTCCTGTGATAGTTCCCTTCTCTTTTCCTGCCTTTCTTTCTTGGACTATTTTTTAGCCATTCAGTCCTAACTCCCTAGCTTAACTTTCTTATTCAACAACCTTATACTGAAAGCTTTCTCTGCACTGTACTTGACTTCTGGAAGGTACAGGGATTACAAACAAGAAAAAGTCAAGATAGTTCATTTTCTCACAGTATCTGGAGACCTGGATATAAGAACTATGTACCAAAATAAGGCGTTATTATTGTTGTTTAGTTGCTATGTCAGATTCTTTTGTGACCCCATGGACTATAGCCCTGCCAGGCTCCTCTATCCATGGAATTCCCCAGGTAAGAATACTGGAGTGGGTTGCCATTTCCTTTTCCAGGGGATCTTCCCAACCCAGGGATCGAGCATTGGCAGGTGGATTCTTTACCACTGAGCTGCCAGGGAAGCCCAAATAAGACATTAAGAGAGGCTTATACAATTCTTTGGGAGCTCTGAGAAGGCAGTGCTTGAAGAAGCTGGGAAAACAATTTAGGAAATGTTATCAGAATTTTGTACTAAAGTGGTAATCCTCACCTCTACCTCCGCACCTCTTATTCCTCTTAGAGGCTTGAAAGTAACAATGAAAACCCAAAGTAAGGTGTTCAGCGAGAAGGGCTACAGCATGTTAATGTTGTTGGTACTGCTCCAAGTTCCTAACAGCACTCCCCTTGCCCCCATCAAAGAATGTGTCTTCTACATTCTTGAGCAAATTGATGCGCCCATCAAATCTTCCCCAGTGTCTTGGGAGGACACTACTTGAGCTTTACCCGTGGATGAGGAAGGAACATGGTTCTGACCTCACACAAATAAGAGTCTAAGTGGCATTTCTCTCTTTCTTTTCTTTTTTCTTTTTGGTGGAGGTGCCAGGGCCTCATTAGGTGGCATTTTTAATACAGTGATGGTAGGGCTGTGGCCATAGGAAGATCAAGAAGAAGAAATTCATTCTTTCCAAAGTGATCCATAGGAAAGTGGAGTAAGGAAGGTAAGCAGAAATGTGGGGCTGGTTCAAAAGCAGAGACATTACTTTGCCGACTAAGGTCCGCCTAGTCAAGGCTATGGTTTTTCCAGTGGTCATGTATGGATGTGAGAGTTGGACTGTGAAGAAGGCTGAGCACCGAAGAATTGATGCTTTTGAACTGTGGTGTTGGAGAAGACTCTTGAGAGTCCCTGGACTGCAAGGAGATCCAACCAGTCCATTCTGAAGGAGAACAGCCCTGGAATTTCTTTGGAAGGAATGATGCTAAAGCTGAAACTCCAGTACTTTGGCCACCTCATGCGAAGAGTTCTCATTGGAAAAGACTGTGATGCTGGGAAGGATTGGGGGCAGGAGGAGAAGGGGATGACAGAGGATGAGATGGCTGGATGGCAGCACGCACTCGATGGACGTGAGTCTGAGTGAACTCCGGGAGATGGTGATGGACAGGGAGGCCTGGCGTGCTGCGATTCATGGGGTCGCGAAGAGTCGGACGTGACTGAGCGACTGAACTGAACTGAACCTGGAGGAATGACCCCTGTTGGGAAGCCAGAGCTGCACAATGCTTGTCTGCTATTAACAGGTGACCCTTCATGCTCTGGAATGGATTGGGAGCCTTAATCTTGGAGAATAAACCATTGCTTTTGAATCTCTGCTTCTTAAGTTATCATTTCTCCACTGCTGTGGTTTTCAGGGCTGGAGTTTTGCAGAGCTGCAGATTTTCTGTGGAGGTATCTCTTGTATTGTCAGACAACTCTAGGTCTGAAAATCTTCCTTATCCTGAGAGCCAATGGATCTTCCACCCACTGGTCCTTAGGCTGAATCTAATCTGTCCTCAGCAGCCATGGGTAGGCATTATTCCCAGATTTTGCAGAGGAAGAAACGGGATTCAGAGAGGTTTATCAACTTGCTCGAGGTCCCAGAGCCAGTAAGTGGCCCAGTCAGAATTTATGCTCTTCTTTGATTGACTCAACAGTCTATACTTTTATATTATGCTATTAAAAAAATCAGTCTTTTTCTTTATTGTGGTAAAATATACAGAGCATAAAATTTACTATTTTAACCACCCCCCTTTTTTTTTGGCTGTGCCACATGCAGGATCCCAACTTCTTGGACAGGGATCAAACTTGTGTGCCTGCAGTGGAAGTGCAGTGTCTCAACCAGTGGACCACCAGGAAACTCCCCATTTTAACCTTTCTGAAGTGTGCAATTCAGTGGCACTAACTACATTCAAATTGTTGTGCAATTATCAGCTATCTAGTTTTTAAAGGCAGGAGGGCTATCCAAGTCTATCGGTAGTGGGCCACAAGATCCTTAATTAAGATCATTAATCTACGTTTGTGTGGGCCAGTGAATTCCTACTTGGTGACAATGGCTTGCTGAACAATTATTCAGTGGTGACTCAAATACTTATCTGAATTTGGAAACTTTATTTATATTTATTTTCTTCTGTCAGGAACATCACAGTCTTCCAACCTGAGGAAATTAAACAAGAACATCTCATTCTTATGTTGTTAATGATATTCAGCTTTAATTATAATTGCTAATTGATTCCAGCCCACTAGCTGAACATCTGGGTGTGGCAGGCATGCTGTGACAGGCAGGCACATACCCTGGAGAGCTCATATGGGTCACCTAATTAGGTAAGTTAGTGGTGCTAAAGGCCCCGGGTGGTCCACTTTGGGTCAGCAGCATGCTAGTTTTCTGGGAAGGATGGGTATCAGGGTTTCCTTAAGTTTTCTCTCACCAGGCTGAACATTCTATTTAAAATTTTTTAATTTTATTTTTAATCTTTGATTAAATAATTTATAATTAATTAAAACAATTTTGGCTGAACTAGGTCTTCACTGTTGCTTGGGCTTTTCTCTAGTTGCAGTGAGCAGGGGCTACTCTCTGGCTGTTCTGTGCAATCTGCTCACTGCCGTGGCTTCTCTAGGTGAGCACGGGCTCCAGGGCCCCCCGAGCTTCATGAGCTGTGGCACATGGGCTCGGGGGCTGTGGCTTCCAGGCTCTAAAGCACAGACTCAACAGCTCTGGCACACAGGCTTCGGTGCTCAGTGACACGTGGGATCTTCACAGACCAGGGATCAAACCTGTGTCGCCTGCAGTGGCAGGCGGACGTGTTGCCACGGAGCCATCAGTGGAGCTCCAGGAGGAACATTCTTGTTTTCCTGCATAAAGCACAAGTTCTAGAGCCTTTTGTTGAGTGCAGTTCAGTTCAGTCGCTCAGTTGTATCCGACTCTTTGTGACCCCATGGACTGCAGCACGCCAGGCCTCCCTGTCCACCACCAACTCCTGGAGTTCACTCAAACTCATGTCCATCAAGTCGGTGATGCCATCCAACCATCTCATCCTCTGTTGTCCCCTTCGTCTCCCCGTCTTCAATCTTTCCCAGCATCAGGGTCTTTTCAAACGAGTCAGTTTTTCAAATCAGGTGGCCAAAAGTATTGGAGTTTCAGCTTCAGCATCAGTAACTCCATTGAATATTCGGGACTGATTTCCTTTAGGATGGACTGGCTGGATCTCCTTGCAGTCCAAGGGACTCTCAAGAGTCTTCTCCAACACCACAGTTCAAAAACATCAATTCTTCAATTCTCAGCTTTCTTTATAGTCCAACTCTCACATCTATAAATGACTACTGGAAAAACCATAGGTTTGACTAGATGGACATTTGTTGACAAATACTGTCCTTTTTAATATGCTGTCTAGGTTGGTCATAGCTTTTCTTCCAAGGAGCAAGCGTCTTTCAATTTCATGACTGCAGTCACTATCTGCAGTGATTTTGGAGCCCCCAAAATCAAGTCTGTCAACTGTTTTCATTGTTTCCCCATCTATTTGCCATGAAGTGATGGGACTGGATGCCATGATCTTCATTTTTGAATGCTGAGTTTTAAACCAACTTATTCACTCTTCTCTTTCACTTTCATCAAGAGGCTCTTTAGTTCTTCACTTTCTGCCATAAGGGTAGTGTCATCTGTATATCTGAGGTTATTGATATTTCTCCCAGCAATCTTGATTCCAGCTGCTGCTTCATCAGCCTGGCATTTTGCATGATGCTCTCTGCATAGAAGTTAAATAAGCAGGATGACAATATACAGCCTTGACATACTCCTTTCCCGATTTGGAACCAGTCTGTTGTTCCATGTCTGGTTCTAACTGTTGCTTCTTGACCTACATACACATTTCTCAGGAGGCAGTAAAGTGGTCTGGTATTCCCATCTCTTGAAGAACTTTCCACAGTTTATTGTGATCCACACAGTCAAAGGCTTTGGTGTAATCAATAAAGCAGAAGTAGATGCTTTTCTGTAATTTTGATAATCCAATGGACTTTGGAAATTTGATATCTGGTTCTTCTGGCTTTTCTAAATCTAGTTTGAACATCTGGAAGTTCACGGTTCATGTACTGTTGAAGTGTGGCTTGGAGACTTTTGAGCATTACTTTGCTAGCATGTTAGATGAATGCAATTGTGCGGTAGTTTGAGTATTCTTTGGCATTGCCTTTCTTTGGGATTGGAATGAAAACTGACCTTTTCCAGTCCTGTGGCCACTGCTGAGTTTTCCAAATTTGCTGGCATATTGAGTGCAGCACTTTCACAGCATCATCTTTCAGGATCTGAAACAGCTCCACTGGAATGCCATCACCTCCACTAGCTTTGTTTGTAGAGGTCCTTCCTAAGGCCCACTGGACTTCGCTTTCCAGGATGTCTGGCTCTAGGTGAGTGATCACACCATCGTTGCTATCTGGGAGTACACTGATATTCAACCTGTTGACTAACATTCCTGGCATCTGGAGTGAGACCCACCACTGCCACCATGGTCTTTCAAGAACAGAGCAGAACACAGCTCCCTAACTTTGGGCAGCATGCCTTCACCCACGCTACCGTAGATAGCATCAGCCTCTTGTCACTGCTTTCACGTTGCTAGCTCATATTAAGCTCGTAGTAAGTTCAAACTCCATACCTTCATAATATATATTATTGTGGCATTAGAGCTCCCTACCTATGTCCTTACAAACTGGCCTTTTGGACTCAAGGGTGAGATTCAGTCTAAATTAAAGATGGGAAATGTGTGCAAGACCCATGCCCGTACACCTTGCTCACATGCAAGGAACTTCTTATTAGAACCTTTTCCACAGGGCCTAGATAGGCCTCAGAATCCTTCCCAACACTGTGCTTCAGTTAGTCATTATCAATCATCTCTTGAGTTGGCACATGAATACAATCCTAATGACCCTTCTTGCTTTTCATTGACTCATATTATATTTTATTTTACATTCAACCATCATAGCAAAGGCTAACTCAGGGTACATTAAGGGCTAGAAGACTAGGGTGATGACCAGTATAATAGAGCTGGATAGAATTAATATCACAAATGTTTAGAGAACTTCAATGTTTTTGGAGCAAAGGCACAATAGTTTTTATGATAAAAAAGACTTCATTAAAAAAACACATTTAAGGCCTTCTTTTAGATTATGCTAGAAACCTAACATTTGCAGAAATCATAGTTGCATTTCTCATCGGTGATTCAGCTGCTTGCTACTTCCCACCACTCCTCCCTGCCCCTCATGGTTGACTTGAGACTCAGGAGAGAAAGGGAGTGGGGAATATGCACGCTGCATTCCCCCTCTTTCCTTACTTCCGAAACTGAGGGAGGCTATATGTCAGCATTCATTTGCTTCTTCAAATTAAAAAAGTAGGGAATGAAGGGGGAGCCACTGGGCTGGCAGCAGTTTATATTTGTCAGCAGATACTGGATTGGGTTAAAGTTTGCAGTTATGCAAAACAATCCTGATACTGAAACTAATCTTTCAGGTACAAAGTAGCCTGCAATACCTGGCAGCCACTTGCTGCTCAACTTCCAGTTCTTCACCTTTGCAAAGGGCCCTGTGGCTTGCCAGGGTCAGCAAACCAAAGCATCATTGACTTGACATTTATAGAAAAATCATATCATGGGATATGAAATAGGGAAGAAATGATGGTTCTTTTAACATGCCATACCTCAGGTGTTCGAAATGTCTCATCTTGCTGTCAGGAGGGTTTTCCTTATGTGCCCTTGACTTGCTGCCATTCTAATGTTGATAGAGAGTATTTTCAGAATCTGGTTTCCAAGAACTGTTAGTTGCTAGATGTTCAGGGTGCTCTTCACCTCTCTTTCTCTTTTGGATTCTGACCATGGGGAAACTCACTTAAAGGATAACAGTCAGTTAGGAAAGTATCATTTTTCATGAATAGACAAGCTCCCGATACTCAGAGTGAACTTTGGTAAAAGCTGAATCAAAGAACCTGAGTCTGGCATGAAGTTGACGTGCATTCTTCCACCATCCAGCCCAAGTCTAACGTATTGGATTCACATGCTCAGCCCATGACAGAGTGAGCAAGTGGGGGAACTGGGCCTGCAGAGTCACTTCCCTAACCATCCACAGGCCTGCCATACCCACCTACTCATTGATCGAACAAGAAGAATGGCAGGTCTGCCCCACTTAGGAAAGAGAGCCCAGGGGTGCCTACCATGTGGAGCAGAAAAAGAAGGGGCAGTCTTTAATACAGTAATGATGTCCACCATTAATTGTAGCACAGGGAGCATGAACTCTTACCCATCCTATGGTCCACCTTTTCAGTGCAAGGTGGATCACAGGTAGGAGAGACCAGAGCATTTGCCCAGCCCTCCTATCAGCAGGGAGAGGGGGCAGAAGGTCCTTCATCAGCAAGTATCAACATTCCGCCCCCTCACCAGAGTCAGTTTTGAAGAGTAGTGCTCTGTGGGATTCCTCAGAGGATGTCTTGCTTGTGATCTAATCTGAGGATTGATGACTGGGGAAACAAGCTTGAGGCTGAATGGTGGAATTTTGATTGGAGACAAATGTTATACCTAGAAACTCCCCACGGATCATCTGCAAGTCAATCTTTGGTTTATGTAAAACAGCACCTGTGCCTCTGTGCTGATGGCGCAGATGCAGTAATTAGCCATGCAGAAAAGCCAGCTGCACGCGTGGGATCAGGGGAGAACCCTCTCCCTCTCCAGCAGTGGGAGAACTCCAACTTCAAGAGAAACGGCCATCTGAGAGGGTGGTGTGGAAAGACTCTCCAAAATCTGTGACTCCTTGGCTTGTGAAAATTGCTTTTTTGTTTCCAAAGCAACATTTTTGAGAAAAAAGGAAACTTTTCTCAGTGTGAGATCTTTTCTTTTGTATTTGGATTTTACATTGGAATACAATGTGGCAATGTTAAAACCCATGAATGAATTTTGGAATTAGGCTACATCAAGCTTAGGATCTGGCTCTGTTACCTATGGGGACCTTGACCAAGTTAATTTGCCTTTCTGAGCCTCACTTTTCCCATTCAGAGGGAAGAAATTCATGGCTACCAGGCAGGGATTTTGTGCAGATTAGAGATATTGGGATACCTCACCTCAGACTTGTTGGGAGAGGAGTCTGGGGGAGGATGGATATGTGTATGTGTATGGCTGAGTCCCTTTTCCATACCGAAACTATCACAACATTGTTAATCAGCTATACCTTAATATAAAATAAGTTTAAAAAGAGTAGACATTGGGGAAAGTTATATCTAGATGTATTGTGAGGAGAAGGGTGTACAAAAAAGAAATAAAGTGCTTGACCCAGAATAAATTGTGATGATCATGTACGTTTTTTAAAATACTTTATTCTGCGTCACAATGGGTGGATTTGTAAGCTTTATCTGTGCCCAACAGTAAGTCCAGGAGGACATTTGTTCCTTTATGAGTCAGAAAAGCTAGGTCAAATTTAAAAGCGGGAATTAGGAGATCATGTTCCAGAAAGATCCTTTCTGGTCTGTATTATTGATTTTCCCAGAGAATTAGATCACTAGAGACAAACATTTGTAGGTTTCACTGGAGTCCGTGTTGAAGTGACAGATGTGGTTATTGTGAAGAATACTGCCCCAGGGGTGGCTCGATGGATGTCCTGCTCAGTGGTGACATTCGTCTCAACTGGGGTGTCCAGTAAGAGCCAGGCATTTGAGCGGCGGGAGACACAGTTAGTGAAATCCCACAACCAAGCCCTCTTTCCATCATTGTTCCTGAAGATCATTTGAATGCAGTAGCTGGGAAGAAGATTCGTGTTATATCTCGGGGTATGAATGGGAATGATGGTCTAGACAAGAATGCCTAGAGGGAACAGGATTTTGAACCAGGCTTACCCTCTGGTGCCCAGGGGAGACCTGACTGGAGATGCTGACAGAAAATCCTGTTTAGTATCTAAAGAATAGAACCACAGACAAGTAGTAGGTACTTGCTGGCTCTAATAAATTTATATAACAAACACTGTGCTGAACAGGGAAGGTCACAAAAATAAGAAATATTCCCTGCCTTCAAGAACGTCTTGGCTTGGTGAGAAAGACAAATAAGCAGATTTACAGAGGCGCTGACGGAAGTCTTAGGGGAGTGTCAGCTGCTTGGGGGAAGCATCTAGGTAGGCTGGGCTTAGGGAATGGCCTTGGGAGGTTCCCCAGGGAAGGTGAGCTGAGGCAGAGTGGACATCTGCCAGGAGAAGGGAAAAAGAGTGGTCATTCCAAATAGAGGGGACAATGTGAGGAGATACAGAGAAGGTGGTCCAGTCTGGGATGGTAAATCAATTAAATATGACCGGTGTTTAGAGCTGAGGGTGGAGAGGGAGGCAGGAATGGTGAGAAATAGAAAAGCAAGCAGATAGTTCTGAAATGGGCCAAAGTGGATGTGATAATTTAATATTTGATAAAAATGGAATTTCAAGTAAGTGAGGAAAGGAGAGATTTGTGAATGAAGGATTCAGGATAACTGATAATTTGGCAAAAATAACATGAGACTCCTACTCCACACCTTTAACCAAAATTAATTTGGGGACAGCTTTACATTTTCAATATGAAAAATGAAATTTTTAGAAGCTCCAAAAGGAAACACTCAGATATGATTATATAACTCCTCAGTGAAAATGTAACCGGAATGTGAGCATCTGGGAAAAGTATTTCTAACATGATCTCTTAACAAGTATAACTAACAACAGAGTTCAGGTTGATATTCATAGACTAACAAGCATCAGCAGTGTAGGTAGCATAATGCATAATGCTGGTCTGCAATTACAGATAAGGTTGTGAGCATCTAAATTTACTGTTATGAAATAAAAATATAGATAAGTCAGATTTACTTGGACAAAAATATTCTTTTTTTTTTTCCTGGATAATTATGAGCTCACAGCATTCACAATTGTGGCTATAGCTACACTTACCTGAAGCAATGCCTCCACTTGCCCCACAAAGAGTGGCTCAACATTTCACAGAGGAAGACTGTCTGTGTGGATCTTTAATTTGCTCTGGATGAAAGATTTCACATCAGAATAACCTGAGCATCTTTAGGCAGCTTTGCCATCATTTTGTTGGAGACTGTCATATGAAGAGACCTAGCCTTGATAAGAGGATACTGGACATATTTTCAAGTCAACCATCAGAGAGTCTCATGTCTCCATTGCTAAGCAATGAACAGTGTATCCTGCCCTAGTGGAGAATGGTGTCCTGTCTGATTTGATCACATATCCTTGGGAGAGAATTATATATATATATATAATCTATTTCTCTGTTTCTCTATTTATCTGTATTTGAATAGAATATACTTTTGGTTTGAAAAAGCACTGAAAAAATCCCATATTGTAAAGGCTTCCAGGGTATTTGAATGAGTACCCCATCCAAACATAGACATATTGACTTAAAGGAGAGCAGTACTAAAAATACTCTCCCTGCATCTGGAATGCTGAGATCCTTCGGGATTTGTTTTGTTTGACCACATTCCAGTCATGAAGAGGCCGAGTGTGGATTTTGTTCCCCAGGATATGGATCCTTAAATAAATTCTTCTTACCCTTAGGTTTTGTTTACTTATTTTAGGCAATTTCCTCCAGGTTTATAAATTCCAACGGATCACAAAAATTATACAGTTTTAGCAGAGACAAAAACTGTCTTAAAGACACTGTCTGTAAGAGAAATAGGAGGCTGGTGAGGGTGGGGCATGGTTCTTCAAAATAATTTTTCTTTATTTTAAATGTAATACCCTTGGGAGCTGTGTGTACTGGCTAACAGTTCTGTGTGCTCCTGAATGCCATTTAACAGGTAAATCAAGAGATGTTACAAGTACTAATTTTGGTACTTTTAAATAAACACAAAGAGGAATAGAAGGAGAGATGATAGTATATGATGAGAAAATCCACCTAGACATTCAGAGCAAAGGAATCATGAAATATTGATGGTAGTAGTGAATTTATTTTATACAGATAACTATACTATTATTATTTGGGTTCATACACTATTTCTATTTCTCCTGATTATCTAGTTATTGCCCAATTAACTTTAATATATAATTAAGCAAATTAATTTTCAGCAACAACCACACGGTTTAGTCCCATAGGGACTAAAATGAAACAAAACAACAAACTCACACTCTCTGTGGGGACTGGCTTATATTAGTTACCATTTGTTGTTTATCTGAAAATAGACTTTCTCAGACAAGTGCAGATGAGCAAGGTCATTTCTGTAGTGAGCAGTAACCATATATGGAACTTGTCAATTGCAGACTAGGCTGACACCACTGTCCTCTGTAGGAGTGGGGTGAGTGTGTGTGGTGGGGAGACAGAGGGTGGGGGTTGTGGGGGACAGTGGGGAGAAAAGGGCCTGAGCAGCAGTGTCAGAGCACTGGAATGCCTGGGTGTCTACGAGGGGCCGATGGGTGGAGATCCTTAAATGCCAGATTGAGAAGGTCACGCTTGATCAGAAAGGAGCACTGATGGTACTTGAATGGTGGAAATGGGTTCGTGGAAAGGAGAGAGAGACAGGTATTGGTGGCAGAATTGAATTTCCTCTCCTTCGTGGTTAAGTACTTAGTAAGGGCTGTAGAGTGGACCTCATAAAGGCATGCCTAATGCACAGTATAATTCCAAATGCTAACAGATAAATTGATGTACCTGCTAACTTGACCCCTTTTTACCTGTCAGAGGGAGGCTGAAGGGTTGAATCAGTCATCTTGGCTTGTCCCTTTGGGGGCATCCCAAACTAGAGCCATTAGGTAAAAGTTACCTTATAGAATATTTGTACCATTTTGTTTTCAGATGTGACAGCTGAGACCTAGAGAGATTGAGAGAGCAGTTCAAGGCTCCAGCTCACTCCCTTACTCCCATTCAGTTCTTTGGTGGGAGGACCCCAGTTCAGCCCTGGGCTCCCTCTTTCTCTCTCGCTCTGGTTCTACTTCTTTTATAATTCTGTGTGACCTCAACATCCATGAAGAAGACGTGTCCAATACCTGTCAGTTTCTGACCTCTGTCTTCTCCTGTGATCATGTCCTCCACCTGCCTCAACTACCTGCTTCTATATCACACCTGAGATATCTTTATCACCCCATGCTGTATCCGCTCCACAGTGTCCATGTCAGTCTCTCTCTCTTTGATGTCCACCTCCGATTTTTCCAGCAACTTCCCTTTAGTTTCCTGACTCCACCAATATATCAGGCTGGGACGTCCAATCCATTGACCTGACTGCAATTTACTCCCCCTTAAATTCCCCTTTTCCTCCATACTTGCCTTAGATTCCACGATCCATCATTGATATAGATCCTTTTCCTAAATTGTCTTCTGTCGTCTTATCACAAACTGGCAGATTTTGGGGGTTTGGTGGATTGCTGTCTCCCACCTCTGGACTATAAGCTCCTTGCAGGCAGGACCTTTGTCTGCTCTGCCCTCCTCTCTGCCCTGTGTTATGAGTACCCTAAGATATGGTTTGCACATAGTAGGTGCTCAGTAAATATTATTTGAGTAAGTATTATTTGAATAAGTAAATTAGTGAAAACAAGGGTAACTTTGAATTATATTTTGCTCTAGAGTGTTTGGCACATGATTCTGGTTTTTGAAATAAAAGATATTTTTGGCTGTGCTACATCTTCATTGCTGCTCGTGGGCTTCCTCTAGTTGCGGTGGGGGGTGGGTGGCACGCTACTCTTTGTTGCAGTACAGGTGCTTAATTGCCCCGAGGCATGTGGGAATCTTCCTGGACCAGGGATTGAACGCATGTGCCCTGCATGGCAGGTGGATTCTTAACCAGGGGACTGCCAGGGAAGGCCCCGTGCTTCTGTTTTGATGATTTCTAATACCAAATTGTTTTTCACTTTTCTGATCTTCTTTTCTCCCCTCCCACAGAAAGAAGCCTCATTCTGTGGGGCATGCCTTGTGTCTCCCTTCTGAGGAAGGAGAAGCCTAAGAATCTCTGTCCTTGCCCCTCAGAGTATGCAGAGGGGAGCGGGGGTGAGGAGGAAAAGGGAACTTGGCCCTGGCGCCATCACATTGGCTAAGCACGAGCTCATGTTGTGTCTTGCAAAGAGATAGGCTGTTGCCTCAAGTGACAACTTCTTGGTATTTTTCTGGCTTTTCCAAACTTACCCTCCAGGTAGAGATGACCCAGTAGGCAACCGGAATATATATCAGGAACTTGAAACAGGCTTACAGGGAAATAGGAATTTGGGGACCATCACTATCTATGCTGTAATGTAGCCATAGATGGGGATGAAGCCTCCTTGGGAGAAGACATGGAGAGAGGAGAGAGAGGGCAGAATTCAAGCTGGGAGCCCAGCATTCCTGCAGAATTCTGGGGCCATAAAACATGACCAAGTGACATATATGATGATGAAGAGAAAGCAAGCATGTTCACGTGCAGCACACATAGGTACAGTGGTCACTTTGGGATTTACACATGCATATGGGCTTATGATAATTTGTATAATTGATAAGAATTAATTTGCCAATTAATTTACCATGAAATCAGAATTGTGACTTTGAAAGTATTGAGTGCAGTTCACAGGACAGTGGTGGAGCAGAATGGACCAGCCAGTGGTATTACAGAGTTCACTGATCTAGCCCCAATCATGGCGTTAATTGCCCTCTTGACCTTAAACCCCCAGGTCTCTGGCATCTGAGGATCTCTGGGTTTTAGGTAACCCCTTTTTGGCCACCACTTGTGAGATTTTAGTTCCCTAAATCCATAAGCCAGAGATTGAACCCAGGCCCTCAGCAGCGAGAGTGTGGAGTCCTAACCACTGGACCACCAGGGAATTCCTTTAGTTTTCCTTTAAGATAAAAAGGATACCTCAGTACATCAGTGAGTCCAAGGGGGTAAACATAGGCTGTGCATCAGAACTGGGAAGGACCCCTAAAAGAGTACGTATCTTGTGTGATGTTATCAAATTTCATATTTGTAAGATGAACAAAAATCATGCATATTGATATAGCAGTTGTACCTACTGAATGCAAAGCTCAACCAAATCTTCCTGGCTGGTGGGGCTAAAGTTCAGTTCTGCAATTCTTTCTAGAATATCCATAAATCACTAAATGATGGTTACGCTTCATCACTACAGTTGATGAGGAATTGCAGGAAATACAACCATCCTGAAGATCCACTTTGAACAAATAAAGAAGCTTTTATGCAAGATAAATCCTGACAAAGTTTTCCAGTGAATTTGATGATGTTTCTGTTAAGCCTGGATGACTTCCCAGCCCTCACTAAGTGCACTATTCAGCTATGGATTTACCCAGAATTCAGAGCAAGTCCCTGTCTTCTAGGAGCTTTCAAAGAGTCAGAGCTTAATATGCAGGGAGCAAAGTGTTCCCGTGAAACAGTTTCTCTTTGTGATGGATGTTTAGATGGAGAAGCAAAGGAAACACCTGGAAGTCCTTGTGACAGAAAGGACCCAGTTCCTAATGTCTGAAAACCAAAAGAACTGACCTTCTGCTCTACAGTAAGCAATGCCCTATTGAAGTGCAATGTCAGTAATAGAAGTCAATTTAGTTAGTTCATGCATTTCTGTTTGCCTTGTTTTTCTGGAATGCTCTTATCTGAGAGCTAATTGCGGTAGCTATGGAAATAACAATTTTACATTTTTGTTTTAAAATCCCATGTTCTGATTGTATGAATTCTAAAAGGTCATTTCTCATTGGCAGTAGAATTTGATAATGCTTGAGTCCCTTCAAAAAGGAGTTAATGTTGTGCAAGTTTGAAGGTAGAAGACTAATCTTTACCTGTGATGCCAGGAAAAGGACTTAATGTAAGCACTGGATTCAGGGGCAGCTGGGCATAAGTCTCCTAGAGAAGAGCCCAGCCTGGGTGCGGGGCGGGGGGTAGCTGAGACAGCAGCCTGCCAAAGAAGCTGCACGCAGAGGTGCTCAGGTGGAAGACCCCAATCCCGACAGTGAGGTGTGGTGCAGACTTGATGTAGGCATGACTTAGAGCTTGGGTTGTGGTGTGATCCAGGGCTGGGTTAAGGGCCCAGCTTGGCCTTTCTGTAGCTTTATGATCCTTGGGCAAGTCACCTGATGAACCTCCACTTCTTTATCTCATAAAAGAAAGATTGCAAGCTGTGCCTGCTTGATAGGGTGTTGTATTAAATGAGTTAATGCATGTGATGCTCTAAGCAAGTGCCTGATACAGTGAGGCACTCAATAGGTATGGTGGTGATGATGGTGGTGGTGGTGATAGACCAGGATCTCTGAAGGATCTGCTAAACCAGAGAAGCAAGTAGACAGTGGGCACCTAGCAGAGAGGGTGACCATCATATCTCCAGGCCTAGGTGCCTAGGCAAGGTCCCCCAGCATCCCAACAGACTGTTCCCATTATCTCAAGGACCAAAGTGTTCTGTCCTTTGGTCTGGTGGGTTGCCCATATGTGCCAGGCATGGAGGTTCCCCATGTGGTTATTGTAGAAGGCCTGGTTTCCCTGACAAAGTACTTCTCAATCCTGGTTGCATGTTATGATCCTCTGGGACTTTCATAATAGATTCATACCTGGGTCCCACCTTTCAGACAAAGTATTATAATTTTCAAGAAGAAAATTCAGGCATTAATATTTTAAAAGCTCACTGGTGCTATTATGCAGAGCAAAGTAAGTCTGAAAGAGAAAGACAAATATAATATATTAATACATATATGTGGAATTGAGAAAGATAGTACTGACGATCCTCCCTGCAGGGCAGCAAAGGAGATACAGACATAAGAACAGACTTTTGGACACAGTGGGGGAAGGAGAGGGTGGGATGATTTGAGAGAGTAGCACTGAGACGTGTACATTACCACGTGTAAAATACATGGCCAGTGGAAATTTGATGCATGACACAGGGAACCCAAAGCCAGTGCTCTGTGACAATAGAGAGGGGGTGGGATGGAGTGCAAGGTGGTGGTGGGGGAGTTTCAAGAGGGAGAGGGCATATGTATCACTTCAGTTCAGTCGCTCAGTAGTGTCCGACTCTTTGCGACCCCATGAATTTCAGCACGCCAGGCCTCCCTGTCCATCACCAACTCCCGGAGTTCACTCAGACTCACGTCCAATATACCTACGGCCAGTTCACATTGATATATGGCAAAAGCACAATACTGTAAAGTAATTATCCTCTAAAAAACATTCTTAAAAAAAATTTAGATCAGCGGTGAAAAAAAGTCTCACTGTAGATATTAACCTGCATCCCTGCTTGGAAAGCTACTAACTAGTAGTTCAGCAAGTAAACTAGGCATTGTTCTAATGCAATGGAATCAGTAAACGTTTAGTAGCAAGGTAGTTGCCAAACCCATAATTCTTTAATAACCAGTTAGAAGCATTGGTCCTTCTATTTACCCGTGTTCCAGCATCAACACCTCTGACTTCCCTTCTTGTTGAAGCTCTCTCCTCTCTGGATTCCCTACTCTCTCTCCTCTTCACCTCCTGCTGCCCTGCAGACTTCCTCACAGATCCTTTCCGCAGCTCTGCATCCGTCATGCACACCTTGGGTCTATCCTGGGATCTATCCTGCGTGTTTTACTTGTTCAAACTCTCTGATTTAGCTCCTGCTCTCAGCTTCCACCACTACCTATGTGCTAGTGATTTTCAAAGCTGGAGGTTTTTATAAAATTAATTTTTTATTGAAGGATAATTGCTCTACAGAATTTTGCTGATTCTCCATCTGTCTTGAGATCCACCAGTTCCATTGATCTGGATGTTCTGGGCCGCATAGAATACAGCTGTGAGGCAGTCTTATTAGGACTTCCCTGGTGGCTCAGACGGCAAAATGTCTGTGTGCAATGCGGGAGACCTGGGTTTGATCCCTGGGTCAGGAAGATTCCCTCGAGAAGGAAATGGCAACCCACTCCAGGACTCTTGCCTGGAAAATCCCATGGAGGGAGGAGGCAATTTATCCCTAATTGCCCTATGGTAACTCCTAGCCTTTACTGCTTTCCTGACATTCCTTCTTTTCAGTTTATTAACCTATAGCTGTGCTGGGTCCTCACTGCTGCTCACGGGCTTTCTCTAGCTGTGGTGAGCAGGGCTATTCTCTAGGTGCGGTGGGGGCTTCTCGTTGCGGTGACTTCTTTTTGTGGAGCACAGGCTCTAGGGGGTGCAGGCTTTGGTACTTGTGGCACCTGGGCTTAGTTGCTCCACGGCATGCGGAGTCTTTCTGGACCGGGATCAAACCTGTGTGTCCTGCATCAGCAGGCGATTCTTAGCCACTGGACCACCAGGGAAGTCCCCCCTTACATTCCTTCTTCATCTCATCTGTCTTCATTGTCAGTGGATCACGTTGCTCCACCATCTCATCTTCCTAATTATAGGCTGAAATTGGCGCACGTTCCCCACTTCCAACTATCACCAAACATACCAAATAAAGGCCTGTCTTTACCTCTCTTCTTCTTTCCTCTGTGGAAGGCTTGTGCCTTCTGCTTTCCGAGGCCAACCTCTCCACTTGGGTTTCGGATGCCGTCTTGCTGCCTCCTGTAGTCACTGAACCGGCGCTTACTAACTGTTTACCATGTGCTGTCATTGTCCCGGGCAGGCAGTACCCCAGTACACAAGACAAACTGATTCTCTGGTCACCTGGGGCCCAGAATCTAGCGAAGAAAGACAGAAAATGTACAGACTAGTGGAGAGCTGTACAACGTATCAGTAGTGATGAGGACTAGGAGAAAAGGAGAGCCACGGAGGGACTGGGGGAGGACCGGGCTGCTGTTGTCTATGGCGTGGCAGAATCCAGAATGAAGCGAGGGACCCGGGGCGGAGCGGGCAGGAGCTACAGAGGCAGGGGCGTGCCTGGAGCTGGAGGGACAGCAAGGGGGTCGGTGGAGGCGGGACAGTGGGGCAAAGAAGTAGCAGACAAGTAAATGCTAAAGAGGCAGCAGCTTAGGCCTGCTCTCCCTGGCTCCGTCAGACGGAGGGAGGGGACAAGTCCGCAGAAGAGATAGAGAAGGAGCTGCTAGAACCAAGATGAGGTGCTGTTTCAGGAGCCGAGGAGGCAACAGTGTCTCCTGGAGAAGGGAATGAGCAACTGTGTTCAGAGCTGCTGCAGTTTATTATTATCATTTATTTTGCCTGTGATAGGTCTTCATTGTAAAGCTCGGGCTCTTTGTTGGGGCACGTGGGGCTTCTCTTGTCGCGGAGCACACGCTCTGAAGCCCTGGCTCAGTAGCTGTGGCCTGCGGGCTTACCCCACAGGATGTGGGGTCTTAGTTCCCCTGACCAGAGATTGAACCCGTGTCCCCTCTGGATGCTTAACAACTGGACCACCTGGGAATTCCCTGTTGCTTCTGCAGCTAAGTTCAGGTTGGGGCTTCCCTGGTGGCTCAGGGATAAAGAGTCTGTCTGCCAAGGCAGGAAACACAGGTTCCATCCCTGGGTTGGTTGCCACAGAGTAACTAAGCCTGCATCACAATTATTGAGCCTGTGCTCTGGAGCCTCCCAGCCGCAACTACTGAGCTCATGCGCGCTAGAGCCTATGCCCCGAGAGAAACCACTACAAGGAGAGGCCACCGCTCCCCACAACTAGAGATTAGCCCCTGCTCTCAGACTAGAGAAAGGCCTGAGCAGCAGTGAAGGCCCAGCACAGCCAAAGAGAGATAAATAAAACGATTAAATAAAAGATGAGATTGATTCTTACATCAAGCACTGAATTTGGCAATGTGGAGATTCCAAATAACAAGAGCAGTTTTGGGGGAGTTTGGAGGAAACTCTCCAAAGAAGCAAAGCCTCCTTTTAGGGGACAATATGGGGTCGCACAGAGTTGGACACGACTAAAGCAGCTTAGCAGCAGCAGGGTAAGAGGAAGTAGAGATAAAAGGACTCGAGAAACGAGGCTGTATCTAAAGCAGTCAATGAGTTTTCTTTTTAAACTAAACTTAGGAGATGCCGTTAAAGGAAGGACCCAGTAGAGAGGGGAAAAGACTGATGGACCTTGGCTCCATGGCAGTCTCCTCTCTCCACCGTACACTGAACCTCCAGGCTCTCCTTGGGTTTTGCTCCTTCGCCTCAGTTGACTAATACGTACAGTTTTTCTTTTCTTCACGTAAATGAAATCCCGAGAGCTTTGGAACCATGCCATCCTGAGTTCAGATTTGGTTTCTTCCACTTTCTTGGTTGTGTGACTCAATCTCTTTGAACCTTGAAACAATCCTAACAAGGTCAGTGTGAAAATAAAGGGAGATGACGCAGATGAGGGGCTCAGGGCCCGTCTCTTCATAGCAGCACTGCGAATGCTAGTTCCCTACAGAAGGGCGAGGTGTGGGTGTGGGTGGGAGGTGGAAGGTAGGGGCTAGGGGTTTAGAGCGGTTTAAATCGAGCCTCCTCATCCAGAAGTAAATTTGATTTCTGTCCTGTGAGCTAGAGAACTTGTTAAAAGGCGATATGCTCAGTGCCTTCTCTAGCTGGTATGCGTTCCTCAACCCATTGCCTTTGGTTCTCACTGTCCTCACTCCATAAGAAACGCCCTCCCCAAGGCCGTGACCTATACCAGAGGTTATTTGACAGTCCTCGCCCTAGTTGATGTCTCTGAACAATTCGAGAAGATGATCGCTCTTTCCTTTTTGTCCCTTAGCTTCTAGGGCACTATGCACTTTCGTTTCTCTTCCCATCTTCTCCGACTCAAGGAAAGCCCAAGACATATGGGTTCAAACCAAGGCATACGGGTATTCTGGAAAGACCAAAATTTGTCCTTTCAAAACTATTTCATTTGAGTGTTGTCTGTATCACAATGGAGCTAAGAAAGAAGGTTCTAGATTTACACTCCCTGAATTTAAATCTCAGCTCTTCCATTCTTCATCTCTTCCCCATCTGTAAAATGGGGCTCTTAATACTTGAGTCATAGAGTGTGAGGATTCAGTGAGTTAGTCCATGTAAAGGGTTATTTTCCGGAGCAAAATAAGCGTTAGTGATGATGTTGGTAATGATAATAATGAGATAATCATGATGGCAGTGACATGATGAAGAGGAGGGTCTAAGCTCTAACTATGCAGGTCTGAAGGCTTCCAAGTTCCCACATCCCATGCCCCAGGCAGTTCAGCTCTGGCCCCCAAACTGCAAACGGTACTCAGTAAAACCAAAACTGCTGTGGTTCATCTGGTCTGCCTTCCTTAGCAAGCTGGTGGGGGACTATCTTTTATTTTACAGCATGTTCTTCAGGGCTATCACTGTCCTTCCAAGTGGATTATCTAATTACCCCTTTCAATCATATATGGTAAGCCCCTCTAGAGGAATTTAATGAATGTAGTTTTCTCTATCTCATTGCATCTGTGTTGGTATTTTATTGACCAGAGATGACTGATGCTGCCCTGGATGACCACCCCCACCACCACAATCCACCCCAATTCTGAGGATACCGCTGTTTCCTTAGGTTCTTCTCTGGTCTATTTCTCTTTAATGCTTTTCACCCCTAAATATTGATGTTTACCCAGATATTATTGCTGGCTCTTGTTTGCTCATCTAAACTTGGTGCGCTAGACAGTCTTGGTCTGGGCTGCAGGTAGTCCATGAATCCCTGAAGTTCCATGCAAGATGGACACATTTCCTAGGAGAAGGCCCCTGTTTTTATCTATATTCTCAAAGGGGGGCTCAAAAATGGAGAAGCAAGCTAATCTGAGTGGTTTATTTATAAGCCTTTGGAGTGTGTGACTGTTCTGACATAGAGGAGTTGGCTTTTCCCTTTCAGTGGGGTGAGTTACTTTTCAAATCCACCTGAAATGATTCCCCTCTGGGCAGAGACATGTCAATACTTCTGTGTAACCCTTTAAACCTTCTCCTAGCCAGAGGAAGCCAGGGCTTTATGTTCAGCTGACACATGTATGTGATTAGTTGTATACATTTCTGTTTATTTAATGACTGTGTCACTAGTGTGTAGGGATTGAATATTATTTATTTTTGTGTCCCCAGTGACTGGGACATGGTCACTGCTCTGTAAACATTGATTGGAAGCCTGACTGCATTTCATATTCCTCAATGAACTACAAATACAAGAAATAGCAATACAGCCAGATTATGAGACATTTATAAGTATTTAGCTTATTACTAGGGTAGATTATGAATATGTATATCAAAAGTGGTCTACTGAGACAGAAATTTCTGGGGAAATGCAAAAATATCCCCCCATTTCTTTCACTGAAAAATACAAAATTTGATTTTCCCGCTATTATTAGACTCCAATAAATATTCATCCTTTATCTCTCCAGGGGTGTCCCAAGCTTTTTGCAAGTGAAATGAGTGCTAAATGTGCCTGGTAAATCACTCTGATGGTTTTCACCCTCTAGTCAGAATGGAGATCCTAGTTGGTTTGCTTCTTTCTTTCAATGGCCTAAAAATTCAAGTAACATAGATTTTTTTTTAAATTCCCACACTAGATGAAGCAGATACAATTGTTCTTGCACTGCTAAATTCCCTGTGAAGAAAGTGCCAGCTCTTGTGAACAAAATCTTCCGTAACTTCCCCTGCCCAAGTTCAAAGTCCCAGAGCTCTCCAACAATGTTCAACTGCTTGAAACACCTAAATTTCAAATCCTTGCAAGGTAGCAGCTGGGCCTGCTTTACTCACCCTGAGAGGTCCTGGTTCCCATTAATAGCTTCTCCAGTTCAGGGAGGCATCAGTCTCAGTGATCAAAGTGGGGGCTCCCATGGGGGTGCACCTGGCAATGTGGGGGACATGGGTTCCATCCCTGGGCTGAGATGATTCCACAAGCGTCGGGCAACTAACCCTGTGGCTTCACAACCCCAGAGCCCAGGAGCCACAGCTACTGAGCCCACGTTCGAGAACCCGTGCTCTACAACAAGAGGAGTCACTGCAATAATCCCGTGCACCTCAACGAAGAGTAGCCTCCACTCGCCACAACTAGAGGAAGCTTGCATCTATCAATGAAGACCCAACGCAGTCAAAAATAAATGAATAAAATCTTTAAAAAAGATCTAAGTGCTCCACCAGTAAAGCCCAGTGCAAATGGGATTACAAGCAGAGCTTCCACTCCTCCAATTAAAACTTGTTTCTCTACCCCTAACAGCACCCATGACCCTACTCAGCATGGTGCTGGGAGAGCTCAGGTTAGGTAATGTCTTAGGCTTGTTACAAATCCACCAGGGCCAGGCAAACAACACAACCTCTTACTATGGTGTGCAGAGGGCTGAACAATTGAGAATGCCAATGGTGACACGTGACGCTATAGACGTGAGGACTGGACCTGTGTGTCCTTTCCCTTGAGGATAATTGACTGTTCTGATTCATACCTGAAAATAGGCAGGTTGCTGAAACAAGTTGCTGATGACTAACAGAAGGCTGACCTTGCTAAGCACAGTTACCTGAGTGCATCCATCTTTTTCAGGTAAATTAACATAGTTGGAGTTTGGAATTCAGCTCAGAAGTCAGAGAGAGGAAGCAATCAACATTTTCATACAATTTATGCTGCCTTTATTAGCTGGAGAGTAAATACCATTGGCAAAAGAAGAAAATGCAGGTGTTTGAGCGATGTGGCAACAAGTTTACCACTTACGCACATTGTTAGTAAGGTACGTTGGCGGGATTTGGTTAAGTCCCTTTACTCGGGATTTGGTTAAGTCCCTTTACTCCCACCACTGTTTCTCTTTAACTTAAATCAATTTCTTAGAGCTGAAAGGTATTCAGTTTAGCAAAAACAGTAGGAAATTGCTTTAGAAAGTATGCTTCTTAGAGCGTGTGTTTTGAAGGAGTAAATAGGCCAGATTGTTCATGCCTTTCACAGCAAAGGGTACAATGGCCACAGGGGTGGTGAGGGAGAACCAATATTGCCTTGCCAGGGGCAAGTTTTGAAAATTCAGACAAAACCTATAAATCGAAGTTGTAAGCTGTGAGGCTGAAACATTCTAAATGATTTGTGATTTGCACAGGGACAGTTTGCACTCCAGTCTGGGGGTGAAGGAACTTTCCTTACCTTACTGATGAGAAAGTGAGCCCGGGGTCTAAAGATGCACTGGGTCCTGCCCTGGCACTGATGAAGCCTCTCTCCAAGGGTGGTGGGGAGGTGGATGAGTATAAACTCAAAGTGATTTATCTGATAAAATGAAAACCCCACTAACAGCCAAATAAAAGACCTGGAATGTAGGTAGGAATCAGGATAACCGGTAAGCAAATTAACCTCGACCTGGGACTGCTCTAAATGAGCTTTGCACAGCCGTCTCAATCTGTGTAAATCTTTTGTTATGTAAACCCAGTGACTTGATTGGCAGAAACAGAACAAGGCCAGATGTTAGGGGATGAAGTTCTCATCAAACAAGCTGCCTAGCTTTGAATATGCCGATACAGTCCAAGGCAAAGCTAAGCAAAACATAAACAAAAACAAAACCCCAAACCTCAAACACCAAACTAAGCAGAAAAACTAACCAAGCATATGAGACAACTAAGAATATTTTCTAAAGCAATTAACTGGCCCATGAGTCCTAGCATCCCTGGCTTAGAATTCTGAGAACCTCAAAAAATTGTGCTGAACAAGGAGGTGCTGCTGCTTAATCAGGTCTTACCAATTATTTTGCCTGATTTAACTTTTCTTCTACCTCACTGCCCCTTTCCAGTGACACTGTGGGCTTCACTCAGCTCTGCAGACCCAGAATGCCAAGTCAGGGAGAGGACTGCCTGAACAAGATGTACAGTGCCCCTGATGAAATTATAGATCAGTATTTTGTCCACAGCCAACTGGAGATGCACATGAGTGGTTATGGATGAATGGGCCCTTCCTTAATGTGGAAGGATACCGAATTTCATCGGGAACAAAGCTAGGAATTAACAGAAGCAAATAATTTACATAAAATTTCTAACTCTCCTAAGTCATAAGGTCTCAGGAAGCAAATCTTCTTAGTAATCTACATTGTGTGCATGGCTTTTCTCATAGAGGGCACCCAGAAAATGTCTATTGATTTGATCTGAGAAGCGTCTTTGTTCTATAATAAGGGAAAGAAACTGGTTTACGCTTTTTTGTGTGATTAGATTCTCAGGCACTTAACTCAGTGAGCTCTAACTGCCCATTTATTCACATTGGTATTTTCCCTTTCTCCATGGCCAGTGAGGGAAGGATGTGAATTTTGAAATATGAGGTGGCAAACATGGAAGAATAATTAGATAAGATATCAATAGTCACTAAATTTTCTAATTCTAATTGTATACATTGAGAAGGCATCAGTGAAATGCTTCACTGGACACCAGGCAAACTGAAAGTAGATTTACAAAATATTAAAGTTCATCTATTCAAGGCATAGTTATTAAGAATCTAATTATGTGCCAGCACTGTGTCATCATAGAGCTCTGGAGGTCATAGGCTGAACATGACAGACAGGATCTCTGCTTGCAGGGAACTTAGAGTCTGGTGATAAACAGAAAGACAGACCAGTAACCACGTTAGGGAGGGAAGGATGCTTCTGCATTTCACCTTTGTTACCTGACCTCCCGCTCATGCGGCCACTGTGTGCCTCCCTGCACCTCTGTCTTTGCTTTTCTTTTCATTCTTTGCTGAGAAATACTGCATTATGAGGTTAGTGTTGATGGGACTCTTTTGTTTACACAGTCCTTGCATTCCCTGTCATTACTGGAAACCACTGCATTAGGAAATTAAAGTTGCTATCACACACGATCATGTAATTAACCACCTTTGCTTTGCATTTCACTTTTTAATCTCTGGGCGGGCTTTTCATCTTTGCCTCAAACATGAGAACCAGTGAACAGGTGTTTAGACCCAGCTATGCTGAGTTTTCACTGAACTCAGTTAATGGGTGAATATAGGGCACTAGATACATAGTAAGCAGGGGTGCTTATTTTCAACAATCCTCAGATTTAAAGGATTTTCTTTCATTCACCAAAAGTAAGCTCATTATACAGAAATGTGGATGAAGTCATAATACTATCTCTTTTGGCCACGATGGTAAAGAGAAGAGAATAAAATTGAAATAATTCTTAGGCTAAATTTGAAATAAATTTTGCTTGGAGTTGACAAAAAAATGGATTAAGTATTAAGGCATCTAGGACTTGATTGTAACCAAGGTTCTGCTTTGTTACACTTTAGGGAAGTGCTGATTCATTTGCGTTTCGGTATGTTTGAGGAGAAGCTGAATCTTTATAATATCATCGGTTTTATTGTTGTTGCACAGTTTGGTTACGTGTCAGTGTGGACTGGTAGGCTTATCATATGTATTAACACAGCACCAGACAACAATACCTGTCACACAGTAGAATACAGAATGTACATATGCACAGGCATGTCTAAAACATGTTAGTTTCCCCTATATTTTTATGAATACAGATTGATAAATAAATTGTTCATCTTAGAGTTGGGCTAAAGAAATTATTTGAAACGGAGGTTCTACATTATCTCATAGCATGTGAGAGCTGTAATACTTACAATGAAACTGTCGCGTATTGAATTCTTAGCCATATGTCAGGCAGTGTGCCAGGGGCTTCACATGGATTATTTCAAAATAATAAATTATCCTCATAGCATCTCTTTGACCTAGCTGTTATAATCTCCATTTCCAAGATGAGAATGCCGAGACTCAGTTACTCGCCGAAGGCCACAGGGTAAATGCAGAGTGGGATCCACCCAAACGTGTCTGTTTTAAGAGTCATGCTGCTGACTGCCCACTGTGCGATGTCTCACAGTTGGTAGAGAATTTAGGGATTACGCTAACCAAGGAAGCAGAGGCCCAGAGACTTAGGGTTCCCTTGTTAGTGCAGACTGGACCTGGGTTCACATCCTTCCTGCTGCTGATGGTAAAACAGAAGAACTGGGCCCTGGGGGCATCCACACCATTCCCTTATCAATGTGCTAAACCTTGGAGTCCCCCTTGACTCTTCCTGACTCTCTCCTCGCATATCCAATCGGCCAGCAATTGCCATCGACCTTCCTATCACAGTGTCTTAAGGTGGGAGAACTCATGCAATAGAACAGTTATGAGTCAGGCTCTGCCGGCAGATTCCAGCTGCGTCAAATCTCAGCTTTGCCCGCTGAGTGATTTGGGACAAATTAATTGATCTGTTTGTGTTTAAATTTTTTTTTTTTTTTGGTCTGTAAAATGGTGATAATGACACGACCGACCTTATACGGCTGTTTTGAGGATTAAAAACATAGGAAGGGAGCCAGGCCCTGCCTCAGGTAGCAGGAGAATCTTAGCTCGAGTCCCTAAATACTTCCCAACAAGACAAAGATTTGTGTGTTGAACAAAGGACTTTCAAGTTATTGATTGGTATTGTTTTGTTCTGAAGTATAGGGTATTCTTTCAGCTGGTAAGCCTCCTTTTCATGTCCTTCTAATTCCCAATGTTTGGGTGTTTTTCAAGTTATGTGTGTATGTTTTATTTTAGAGTGTGACCAAATAAAAATAAAGCAATGACCACGATCATTAAAAAGAAATGCAAAAAGAGGAAGCACATATACGCCAAGTGTATGGAGCATATGCTGATGACTGGTGCAGCACGTGCCCTCATAATCGTTACTATTCACACAACCTTTCCCTTTCTCAGCCTGAGCCCTGGTCCAGATCTTCATCTTCCCACATCTGGACAAAAACATCCCCCTAACTCGTCTCTTGGCCTCTGTCTTTTGCACGATTATGAGGTGAAACTGTACTTTGCAGAGCTAGTTCTTTTGCTCAAGAACTTAATTGACCACAACATCATGTTCAGACTCTCCAGGCCTGCAGATGGTGCCCCATGTAACTGCTTCTGCAGACTCTGCTGTGAGTTTTGCCCACTGTACGCTTTGATAGAACAGTCCCCACAAGACCGCCCTCACTTCAGACACAGGCTTAGCAGTCCTAGGGTTATCCTCACTTCAGGCCAGCTGGCTACAAACCCAAGGGTCTCCACAACTGTTCTTGGGTTTGGTCATTCACTAGAAGGACTTATAGAACTCAGGAGTCCTATCTTTAGTACAGTTTTATTATAGCAAAAGGATACACATTAAAATCAGCCAGGGGAAGAGACAGCTAGAGCCGAGTCCAGGAGGGGTCCTCTCATTCTCTCCCTGTGGAGTCACAGAAGCTCCGCCCTTCCCAGTCACCATGTATGACCATGCTCACTAAGTACTGCCATCTGAAGAAGCTCACTTGAGCCTTTGGTATCCAGAGTTATTACTGGGGCTCCATCACACACTGCTCCCATGGCTGACCTTTTAGTCTCTAGCTACTTCAGGTCAGGCTGGTACCTCCAGTCATCAGTTCCTGGAGGTCATAACTGACATTTAACTGACATAACCACATGGCCCTGAGGCCTGTTTCATAAATCACACTGTTAGATGGCTGGTGGCCAAAGCCCCCAACCACAAAGACCTTCCTATAGGGCAGGACATTCCAGAGGCCTAGAGGTCAAAGGCAAAGGCCAGACTTCTTTTCTAGTAAGGTTAATTCTTCACTGGACAGCCTTGTTTCCCATTGCTTTTCCACAGGGTTCAGTTCAGTTTATTTGCTCAGTCATGTCTGACTCTTTGCGACCCCATGGACTGCAGCACGCCAGGCTTCCCTGTCCATCACCAACTCCCAGAACTTGCTCAAACTCATGCCCATCAAGTTGGTGATGCCATTCAACCATCTCATCCTCTGTCATCCCCTTCTCCTTCTGCCTTCAATCTTTCACTTTTCAAATGAGTCAGTTCTTCCCATTCGGAGAAGGCAATGGCACCCCCACTCCAGTACTCTTGCCTGGAAAATCCCATGGACGGAGGAGCCTGGTAGGCTGCAGTCCATGGGGTTGCTAAGAGTTGAAAATGACTGAGCGACTTCCCTTTCACTTTTCACTTTCATGCATTGGAGAAGGAAATGGCAACCCACTCCAGTGTTCTTGCCTGGAGAATCCCAGGGACGGGGGAGTCTGGTGGGCTGCCATCTATGGGGTCACACAGAGTCGGACACGACTGAGGTGATGCAGCAGCAGCAGCAGTTCTTTGCATCAGGTGGCCAAAGTATTGGAGTTTCAGCTTCAGCATCAGTCCTTCCAATGAATATTCAGGATTGATTTCCTTTAGGATTGACTGGTTTGATCTCCTTGCAGTCTAAGGGACCCTCAAAAGTCTTCTCCAACACCATAGTTCAAAAGCATCAATTCTTTGGCACTCAGCTTTCTTTATAGTCCAACTCTCACATCCATACATGACTACTGGAAAAACCATGGCCTTGACTAGACGGATCTTTGTAGGCAAAGTAATGTCTTTGCTTTTTAATGTGCTATCTAGGTTGGTCATAGCTTTTCTTCCAAGGAGCAAGCATCTTTTAATTTCATGGCTGCATTCATCATCTGCAGTGATTTTGGAACCTCTTAAAATAAAGTCTCTCACCATTTCCATTGTTTTCCCATCTATTTGCCATGAAGTGATGGGACTAGATGCCGTGATCTTAGTTTTCTGAATGTTGAGTTTTAATAGGGTATCACCCACCAAGCAAGACAACATCCAAACCATCCCATGCTTTCATGCAGTTTTTCTTAACCTGTAGTATTTCTTCCTTTCCTTCTAGGATCCTTAAAGGTCACACTTTATATGAGATTCAGCTCAAGTCTCACTTGCCCTCTAAAACTTCGGGCCAAGCTTTTCTAACTAGTTGAATATTTGCCTGTGTGGCCCTGTGATGTGGTTATATTTATAGCCTTCCCTAAGCTTTACATCTCTGTAGCGTGGGTGTCCACCACAAAGTAATTACTCAGAAAATCCTTATTAATAATGATGGTAATTTTCCTAGTCTCTAAGGAATTCAGTAAATCTCTGTGGAAATGATCTGAGCTAGGTTTTCCTTTGGTTGTAAACTAGGCATCTTTGTTAGCTGTATCTCACTCTTTCTGATTACATGGGCTGTAATTTAGATAAGCTGCTACCTAAATGAGCCATCAGACCCTAAGACAATCAAATTCAAACTGAGATTCTGAATGTTTGAAGAAAAAAGAGGTAGTGGATTGATATTTGTGCACCTTCATGTTTCCCACAAAACAAAATGACCCAAAATATTTCCCAGAAACCAGAACTCAGTGCTAGACTCTTTTGGCAGTTATTATTATTATTTTTTTTATTGTGGTTTATTTTCTGTGAGCCCTGGTGGGTTAGAGTCTAGAAAACATGGGCAAACCCCATCCAGAGAACTCTTTTGAAAAATAACTGATGCCTTAAATACCAGTGCTTTGATTTTAGTATCCTGAGACCCCAGGATACAGCACTTGGGGCAGGGGTGGGGGTGGGTGGGTGGGAAACCATTGTCTGTAGTGTAGACAGATGGATTTTTATTGCTTCTGGGTAGACAAACAAATAATGTCTTTAGTGAAAGGTTTGAATTACTGGCTTCAATCAGATGCGACCTTGATATGTATTTTACTTAGACCATGCCTCAATCATCATGACAATAATATTCCTGTGTGTGTGTGTGTGTATGTATGTATGCATGCCTATGGGATAGTGTCTAGAAGCAGCTCCTTCAGTATTCAGGCAGAAAGGAGTGATGGTGCAAAGCTGAGAGTGTTTCCCTACCCATTAAACAATGATGTCAGAAAAGATTGAAACCGTCACTCAGCATCACCTCTTCAATTAAAACAACCAGCTGGTGTCTCCAGCAGAGGGAGCAGGAGTGTGTTCAAGGTCAGGGTCCACATCCTCACTGTGTTCTGTATCAGTGCCCATCGCCATTCTACCACGTTCTGACCCTGCGGATCCCGCTATGTCAGCCTTCTCCCCTCCAACTTCTCCAGCCTCATCTCTCGCAGGAACTTCTAACATCCTGGATCCCCACTCTGGAGAACCTCTTACACATTGCACGGTTTCAGACGTCTGAGATTTTTGTCACATTTCTCTAAGGAAGTTCAGGTTTTTAAAGACAGGTCATTCACCTCTGAGCCAGGAAATCCCTTTTGCTTACACTGAGCTGAGGACTTGGCCTCTATGAGTTTTCCGTATATTTGAAAGCCCTATTGACTGTTACAAGTTACTGGGCTACTAACTACTTTGTTACATGTCCCTCTCTCCACATAAATGGTCTTGTGGAAGTCCAAGAATTAACATTTGATACATCATTCCATTATTTCTTGTGACCTTCAGTGACTTAGGCCAAGAGTCCTTATTTTTGGTGTGAAATGCAGATATAAGAAAATGACTCAAACATAGCTGTTTGCCTCAAAGTGTTTCTCTTATCTGTCTTGAAACTGAGTATGAGAGAACAAGGCTATTTCAGAAAGACAAGGAAAGCAATACTATTTAAACAAGAGGCATTGACCAACAGCTGCCAAGAGGTAATCTGTTCACATTGTGGACCAGAAAGATTTGTTGGATCAGGGACTTTCCTATTGGTTTGGTGATTAAGACTCCATGTTTCCACTACAAGGAGCATGGGTTCAGTCCCCAGTGGAGGAAGTTCCTCATGCAGTGTGGTGGGGAAAAAAAAAAAAAAAGAATTGTTGGATGGGTTCATGTCCAAACCACCCAAGCTTGTTGACTTTTTGCTCTCAAAGACTTATTCTGGAAGTCTTTCTGGACTCAATGCCCTACATGAACTTTCTAAACTGCAAGGGAAGGTATAGGTAAAGGTTTGGGATAGCAAGGTGCTGCTAGCAGCCTTAGAAAATCATAGTGTGCCTCACTGAGTTCATTCAACTGTGCGATCGTTTTTAGACATGATGGTATCTGGGATGCATAAGGTCGATGGGATCTTCCACTCTGGGAAACTAGCAATGCACAGCCCTGGACCTGGTTACTACATGTAAGACCTTTGCAATTCCATGTAAGCTCAATGTCCAGCTGAAAAATCTATGCTGGGATCCATTCAGGTGAGACAAAACAGGATGGGCCAAGAGCTGTGCTTCTCCCCACACCCCATGATGCATCAGTTTTCAGGGAAGACTATGTGACACCATCTATGCAGACAAAAAAGAACAAATATTCGAACTTCATGACTGTAACGTTAACATTTTGGCAAACATTTCCCTTGGAAACGAAAGAAAGGAGAAGCATCACTTATTATGTGCCAGGGCTTCCCTGGTGGCTTAGCAGTAAAGAACCTGCCTGCAACGCAGGAGACGTGGGTTCCATCACTGGGTTGGGAAGATCTGCTGGAGAAGGAGATGGCAACCCACTCCTGTATTTTTGCCTGGGAAATCCCATGGACAGAGGAGCCTGGTGAGCTATGGTCCATGGGGTCACAAGAGTTGGACATGACTGAGCGACTAAACGCACTACCACCGTGATGCCAGATAGTCGTACATATGATCTTATTTGACCCAAGATTAAAGATTATTACTAATATTTGCTTTATACTTTTTTTTTATGGAGGTGAGCATATGGATAGTAAAGTGTACTAATGTCCCTTCCACAGCCTGATGAATTTTTACCCACATGTACATTCCTGGAACCAGTACTCAGATGATGATAGAGTTCCAGTGCCCTAAGACCCGACTACACCCTTCCCCAGGCCTAGTTCCTATCAATACCACTGACCCCTGCTAGAGGTAACCACTCATCTGACTTTTTCTCCATAGATTGCTGCTGCTGCTGCTAGGTCACTTCATACATTAGTTTTACCTGTATTTGAATTTATGTATTTTTCTTTATTTTTTCTTTATGTATTTTTCTTTATGTATTTTTCTTTATGTATTTTTTCTTTCCAAATGCATATTCCCCATCCCCTATGTGGTTTTAGAAAAGGCAGAGGAACCAGAGATCAAATTGCCAACATCTTCTGGATCATCGAAAAAGCAAGAAAGTTCCAGAAAAACATCTATTTCTGTTTTATTGACTATGCCAAAGCCTCTGACTGTGTGGATCACAATAAACTGGAAAATTCTTCAAGAGATGGGAATACCAGATACCTGACCTGCCTCTTGAGAAACCTGTATGCAGGTCAGGAAGCA
Organism: Nanger dama; assembly: GCA_917880005.1. Classification (NCBI taxonomy): domain Eukaryota; kingdom Metazoa; phylum Chordata; class Mammalia; order Artiodactyla; family Bovidae; genus Nanger; species Nanger dama. Next base: position 265,944 of record CAKJTW010000132.1, on the reverse strand, counting down.
AGAGTTAGAACTGGACATGGAACAACAGACTGGTTCCAAATAGGAAAAGGAGTACATCAAGGCTGTATATTGTCACCTTGCTTATTTAACTTATATGCAGAGTACATCATGAGAAACACTAGGCTGGAGAAAGCACTAGCTGGAATCAAGATTGCCAGGAGAAATATAAATAACCTCAGATATGCAGATGACACCACCCTTATGGCAGAAAGTGAAGAGGAAACTAAAAAGCCTCTTGACGAAAGTGAAAGAGGAAAGTGAAAAAGTTGGCTTAAAGCTCAACATTCAGAAAATGAAGATCATGGCATCTGGTCCCATCACTTCATGGGAAATAGAAGGGGAAACAGTAGAAACAGTGTCAGACTTTATTTTGGGGGGCTCCAAAATCACTGCAGATGGTGACTGCAGCCATGAAATTAAAAGACGCTTACTCCTTAGAAGAAAAGTTACCACCAACCTAGATAGCATATTCAAAAGCAGAGACAAGGCTTTGCCAACAAAGGTCTGTCTAGTCAGGGCTATGGTTTTTCCAGTGGTCATGTACGGATGTGAGAGTTGGACTGTGAAGAAAGCTGAGCACTGAAGAATTGATGCTTTTGAACTGTGGTGTTGGAGAAGACTCTTGAGAGTCCCTTGGATTGCAAGGAGATCCAACCAGTCTATTCTAAAGGAGATCAGTCTTGGAAGTTCATTGGAAGGACTGATGCTAAAGCTGAAACGTCAATACTTTGGCCACCTCATGTGAAGAGTTGACTCATTGGAAAAGACCCTGATGCTGGGAGGGATTGGGGGCAGAAGGAGAAGCGGATGATAGATGATGAGATGGCTGGATGGCATCACCAACTTGATGGACATGAGTTTGGGTAAACTCTGGGAGATGGTGATGGACAGGGAGGCCTGGTGTGCTGCGATTCATGGGGTCACAAAGATTCGGACATGACTGAGTGACTGCACTGAACTGAAATGAATGTGCTGTTGTTGGAGAAGGAGATGCAACCCACTCCAGGATTCTTGCCTGGAGAATATCCATGGACAGAGGTGTCTGATGGGCTACAGTCCATGAGGTCACAAAGAGTTGGACACAGCTGAGCAACTAAGCACATGTGTTGTTGTATGTAGCAAAGTTTTTTTTTTTTTTCTTAAGAGAAAATCAAACGTCTTTGAGGCCACAGGGAAGCATTTGATATCATCATAATGATTTTAAAATGTTAAAAAATAATTTGTGTATGTGTTTTGGGTGTGCTGGGTCTTTGTTGCTGCAGGTGGGCTTTTTCTAGTTACAGCCGGTGGGGGCTATTCTCTAGTTGTGGTGCACAGGCTTCTCCTTGTGGCGGCCGCTCTTCTGGAGCACAGGCTATAGGCACAGACGCAGCATGTGGACGCAATAGCTGTGGGGCATGGCCTTAGTTGCCCTGTGGCATGTGAAATCGTCCCAGATTAGGGATAGAACTGTGTCCCCTGCCATTGCAGGTGGATTCTTAACCACTGGAACGACCAGGGAAGTCCCATCATAGTGATTTGATGAATTTTGTCTATTGAGGAAATCAACCAGATACACTGCTTAGAGGAAGCCAAGTAGTGCTTGAGTATTTACGTACATTGTACATAAAAAGACACCGAGTATTGCATGCAAAGAGCAGTTATATAAATCTTGGCCAAACTGTAATTATGTTCATTTATTCCAGGTTCTAGTTATTCAGAGAGGTGTCTTTGCACACCCTAATTTAAAAATGGGAGTACATACTTTTGGAACAAAATTTAAAGGATAGAATACAAAGACTTGTATACACATATCGGGAACAGCATTATTTCTAGTAGCCCCAAACTGGAATCAACCCAATGTTCATTGCCTGGTGAATGGATAAACCACTTGTCCTCCATCCGTACTATGAATTATTACTCAGCATTAAAAAAGAATGAAATAGCAGCACTTGCAGTAATGTGGGTAAATTTTTAAAATATGCTGAGCATCAAGGTTAAATGCTCCCCATTTTATTTGTATGACATTCTAGAAAACACGGAACAGTTATGACAGAGAGCAGATGAGTGGTTGACTGGGGCCCTGATGGTGGAGGGTATTGACTGGAAGGAAGAAAAGGGAATTTTTAGGGTGCTAGAACTGTTGTATATCTTGATTGAGTGGTTATACAGTTACATTACTATATACATGGCCTCAGTTTATTAACCTGTGTGCTTAAAAGCAGGTGAATTTTATTGTATGTAAATTATATCTCAGTAAAGTTGAAAAAAATCCCAAGCATGGAAAAGCGTATAAAGGGTAAAAAAGTAATTCTCCCCCCTCATGCCTGTCTTTTTGCCCCTTTGTCCCCTGTCCACGTGCTCTGCACCCCTCGACCCTATTCAGATTTTGTAGAGTTTCTTTAGATTTACATAATGGGCACTTCGAGAGTTTGAAAATTTGGCTAAGAATACTAGAATTCAGTTGTCAAATTTTGATAATGGATATCATAAAAAGATTCCCCAAATTATTTGACCATATGCTGTTTTTTGGCAGCCTTTGCCGAATGCTTGCTACGGACCAACTCCTTTGCAAGGCTCCTCATCCTATTCTCCCCACAGTCCTCTGGAATGTATGTTAGTAGTCTTGCTTGACCAATGAGCAAAGTGAAGATTAGAAATGTTAAGTGACAAGGTTAACAGCTAGTCAGTGCACCAGTCACTGAGCTAATTGGTAGCAGAGGTGGGGTTCAGTTTTAGTATATGTGCTGCTGAAGCGAGCACCAGAGCAGGGGTTCAAATCCGGTTGTGTGCCAGATGAGCGCAGGGTGCACCCTGATCCATGCACCCCGAGCCGTGGTGCGCTGAGCTATGCTGTTGTCTTGATTGGGAAGAGAGGCTCAGATGGAGGACCACTAGGCCCACAGAGCAGCCAGTGTGAGCTCCTTTTCTAAATCCTGTAATTGTTTTAGCCCCAAACTTAGACCAGCCTGTGTCCTTTACCTTGACCCCACACCCCTTCAGAGTCTTTGGTTAGTATGAGTTCTCAAAACAGGAGGATTCTTTTCCAGATGGAAAAAAAAACAAGAATATTCTTATTGTATGAAATATTTGGGGACCTCCTCTGTTTTCATTTTTGTTTTTTATTCAGTGAAAAACGAATTCTCCTGCAAAAGATAAAGGTTTTCCTTATATGTGAAATGTTTTTTTTTTCAGTTCACATGAAAGCTTTATCAAATTTAATTTCCCCATTGCTCCACAGCAGGAGTAAGGGATGATAGCTCAGTAGTGATAGACACAAGTGAGCGAATTCACTTTCTCTTTTCACTTTCATGCATTGGAGAAGGAAATGGCAACCCACTCTAGTGTTCTTGCCTGGAGAATCCCACGGACGGGGGAGCCTGATGGGCTGCCGTCTATGGGGTCGCACAGAGTTGGACACGACTGAAGCGACTCAGCAGCAGCAGCAGCAGCAGTGATAAAGCCTTTCTGTCCCAAGGAGCACCTTCTCCTTAAAATAGTCCCCTCAAGGGACACAGGCAGCCACACATGTTTACCTTGGCCAAATGACCAGCTGCAGGAATTTTAGCAAAACAAATAAATCTTTTGAGCCCTACGAGTCATACATGCTCTGTAGTTTTATTCTCTCTTCAGTTGTCTTCTGGCAAGGGCGAGGCCAGGTATTGACACAGTGTCAGAAATGACTTCAACTTGGAAAGAAAAAGGAAGGAATACAAGAAGATTGCTACTAACGAAAATGTTCCAGCGCTCTTTGAAATTCTCTCATATTGTACTAAGCCAGACTCCCCACACCCCACACCTCATTCAGACAGTGGTCTGGCCTGACTCCTCAAGCAAGGCATCACAATACAATGTCAAGCTGAAAGAAATCCGTGTCAAAATTTCTATAGCTGGTTGAACATCCATCCTGAATGGGCTTTTGTTCATCAGTGGGTGTGTGGGATGAGCAGACAGCTGAAAGCTTTTCTAAATGTAAAGTGAAATCTGTGCTGTCAAAGGGCGCCAGAAGCCCTGTGTTACTGAGATTAGGGTTCCACTGGCCGCTTGTCACCTAAGCCCAGTGCCCAGCACGCCGGGCTCCTCGTGCTTCCCGCGGTGCCAGTGCAAAAGGACCCACCTGTCAGTGCAGGAGACATAAGGGACTTGGGTTTGATCCCTGGGTTGGGAAGATCCCCTGGAAGAGGGCAGGGCAACCCACTCCAATATTCTTGCCTGGAGAATCCCATGGGCATGGGAGCCTGGCGGGATAGAGTCCATGGGGTCACAGAGTCGGACACAACTGAAGCGGCTTAGCATGCATGCACACAGCCTCTCTAACTTCCATGCTCCACGAGCCTGGACGGTGCCATGCTCACAGTTGTATCCCCAGTGCCTTTTAGCCCTCTGCCCAGCACACAGAAGGTGTCTAATGATAAAGCAGGGCTGGAACAGCCGACAGAATCAGCTCACCCAACCTGGTGCCCATGTGGGAGAGTCCTCCTCAAGAGGCCAGGCAGGAAAGGAAAGAGGCTGGGTGAGGCTAGGGCAGCCTAGATGGCATTTACCTCTTTTCTGTGAGTTCAGCAACCACTCGGCTCACCTGATGGATGCCATGTGGTCCCAGAGTTTCCAGATTTCAAGTTTGCAAGAGAATTCAGAAGTTCAGATTTTTGGGATTTCCCTGGTGGTCCAGTGGCTGAGATTCCGAGCTCCCAATGCAGGAGGCTGGGTTCAGTCTCTGAACAGGGAATTAGATCCCACATGCTACAACTAAAAATCCCTCATGCTGCAAGGAAGATCGGAGATCCTGAATGCTGCTGCTAAGATGCAGCACAGCCAAATAAATAAATATTAAAATACTTAAAAAAAAAGTAGTTTAGATTTTCATGTGGAATTTCCTGAATTGTATAATACTATTTAGGCAAAATATTTGTCTGCCTGGCAGATTGGACCTACAGGCTGCTAGTTTGGACCCCTTTTCTAAGCTTTAAAGGATGTAAAGATTTATTTTGGTAAAGATATTCATGGAAAGTTATTCATAGAATAGCTGAAAAAGTAAGTTTTAGTCACATTTTCCCCAAATGGCAGTGCTTTGACTAAAATTGAGGCTTGGTACTAGTGTGATCCAAGTTGTCTAACTTATGCATTTTCCCCGGTGTCCCTTCTTCTCCTCAGTGGGACAGTGAACTCTGGGGGTGCTCTGAGACCCTTAGGCGCTAATTCCATCCTGGAGAGGTGATATGAGACCCAGGATGCATCTCAGGCCCAGCTTGGCCCACGTTACATCTTTTTTTCCGCCTCCATCAGCCTTCTTCTCTACTGGCTTCTCTCCATCAGCACTTAAACATGCTCCTGGGCTTCCCAGGTGGTGCTAGTGGTAAAGAACCCGCTTGCAAATGCAGGAGACATAAAAGATTTGGGTTCAATCCCTGGGGCTGGAAGATCTCTTGGAGTGGGAAATGGCAACCCCCTCCAGTATTCTTCCGTGGAGAACCCCATGGACACAGGAGCCTGGCGGGCTACAGTCCACAGGGCCACAAAGAGTTGGACACAACTGAAGTTGGACACATGTCTCTCTGAACTTAAGACCAAGTAGCGAACCCCTGCATCAGCCCGCACCCATCTACTGTCCAGTCTCTTCACACTCCCTTCACGCCCATCTTCTTGAAGGACTGCCTGTACCTACTGCCTCCACATCCTTCCTCGGCTGGCCCCTGCCATTTGGCATCCGTCCGCGTCACATCTCTGAAATGAGTCTTGCCAGAGTCAGCAGGGACCTCCAATAATATTTCCCCGTCCTCCTTGTCTTGACCTTTCAGGAGCATGTAACTTTGCTGACTGATCCCTCCTTCTAGAAACAGTTTTCTCTTGAGTCTCATGGCTTCACTTACCTGGCTTTGACTCCTCCTGGTGCTCCTCCTCAGGCTCCTCCAGGGGCTTTTTCCTTCCAGGGGCTTCATGCTGACTCTGAGAGTTCTACCTTCAGCCCCCTCCTCTTCTAACTCTACACACCTCCACAGATAGTCTCAGGTATCCCCGTGGCTTATGCCATGACTAATGTGCCCGAGACCTTGAAGGCTTTATCACCAGCTCAGAATTATCTCCTGAGCCCCAAGGGGACTGTCCCCCTCTGTCAGGTGCCTCCGCCTCGATACTGAAGCCCATAGTCTTTCTCCTCCAGTATGCCTCTTCCTCCTCCGGTTTTCAGTATTCCAGAGAAAGGCCCCTTCACCCACCTGGTGGCCAAGTCAGACACCCTTATCCTTCACACCCCGCTCCTATCAGTCACCAGGTCCTGTAACTCTGTCTCCTAACCATCTTTCAGATCTGCCGCTTCTTTTCCATCTTGACAAGACTCGGGGACAGGTCACTGCCACCTCCTGCCCAGGTTACAGTAACAGCCTCCAAGCAGATTCCCTAGCTGTGGTCTGGCCCGCCCCTCCCCTTCTTTGTCCATGCTGTAGCTAGTTAGCGCATGCTCAGCTGCTAAGTCTTATCTGACTCTCTGCAGTTCTATGGACTGCAGCCCAGCAGTCCACGGGATTCTTAAGGCATGAATACTGGAATGGGTTGCCATTTCCTATTCCAGGAGATCTGCCCCACCCAGGGATCAGACCCACATCTCTTGTGTCTCTTGTATTGGCAGGTGGATTCTTTACCACTCATCCACCTGGGATATTCTTCATTTAAAAATTTATCCAGACGAAGTAGACTAACAGCCCAAAGCACAGAAGAGGACACTGAGAATGGGATTCATCTCTTCAGCAGGCAGGTGGAAATGGAGTTTGAGGCACCCAGGTCTGACTAGCGAGTCAGTGCGCTTGACTCTCCCCTCTGCTGCCTCTCACAGCCAGATGCATTGGGCTTCAGTTCTACTTCTCACCCTCACTTCTCACAAAGCAGTCACTGGATTGTCAGCTAATTCTCACAGCCAACCCTCCAGGTGACTGGAAAAACAAATATATAAGCTGACAACCCAGGGGTAATCATCTTATAGTAAGCCAGCTGAGATCCTGCCCGGCATTTCCTCCAAGATTGAGAAATAACCAGAGATTGTAAGAACTGTGTGTTAGCCACAGTGTGACATTTTCAGTTGAGACAGTGATTTTAGTTTCTCCATGGCATAATGGTTTCTTGTTCTTAAATAGACCTTTCCCACTTGCTGAGATAATTTAGGTTCGTGGTTGTTTGTATTCAGGGTTTAAGTGCTACAAGGAAGATGCCAGGCAACCATTAAGCCTGTGATCTGAAGCCATCTCCCCAGCATCCCTTCACTCTGATACTTGGTGGTTGTATCAGAGTGTTAAAAGTAAAAAGCACATATAGCACTTTTAACTTTAATTTGGACTCTAAATAATGTCCATAAACAAAAGCCCAGCTGCTTGCCAGGCTCCCTGCAGAAGGCAGTGGGTGAACAGGATGTTGCCAGTTCCACTCCTCTGGTGATGGCCCAGACCTTGGCTTTGCTCGAAACAGCTCTTGTTAAGAATCCCCACCCAGCGTCCACATGCTTACATCCCTCTTCTTCCCCATCACTACGTCTGTTTGTTCTTCAGCTGCCTCAAAGCTCCTAGGTGGCAACCGTTCCGGGCTAACCCATGTTCCTGGCTTGCTTTCTGACATGGTCTGGAATACACCATCAATCTCGATTATGGTTTTTTTATTGTGAATTCTCCACTCCCAGGTTTTTCCTCTGCTCCTGTTCTCTGGTTCACACCTCTCAGCTAGTCTAGCTGTCTCCACACTCTTCTTCGGCTCGGTAGAGGTGATTACCCAACCTTGCTGGCAACAGTGACTCCAGCAGAAGAGCTGGCTCCTGGCGTCTTCTGAGGCTACCCTGTAGGTCTTTCATTTTTCCAGATGTCTTTCTTGGTCCCCTTTGTTGGCTGTTTCTGATGCCCCATCTCTCCTTCAAGCCCCATCCCCATGCCCTTCATTCACTGCAGGTGAGACTGTACCTTTCCTTTCTCCTTTTCTTTTTTTTTTTTTGGAGGGCTATGCTGCATGGCTTGTGGGATCATAGTTCCCCACCAGGGATTGAACCTGGGCCCTCGGCATGAGAGCACAGAGTCCTAATGACTGGGTCACTGGGGAATTCCATCTTTCTTAGAGGCAGTAGAGGACCTTATGTATGAACTCTCCTTTCACATTTCACTTTGTCTGTAGAAGTATTTCATTCTTTCTTTCCTGTTTTAAAAAAGAGCTGCACTTTCACCCCCATAAAACTGATTTACTCCCTGTTTAGTTTGCTTGATTGCTTCAAAGCGTAAATGTGATGCTATTGTTTCTCTGGTTTCCCTCATGGCTCAGTTGGTAAAGAATCCGCCTGTACTACAGAAGACCCTGGTTCGATTCTTGGGTTGGGAAGATCCCCTGGAGAAGGGATAGGCTATCCATTCCAGTATTCTTGGGCTTCCCTTGTGGCTCAGCTGGTAAAGAATCCACCTGCAATGCGGGAGACCAGGGTTCGATCCCTAGGTTGGGAAGATCATTTCTCTACTTGAAATGCTCCAGATGCTTTCTGTTGTACCCTGGCTAAAAAGCAAACCCTTCACTGTGGTTTTCTAGAAATGTCTGTACAAAAACAGTATTTCTCACCCTAGGCTGCACTGCAGAGCTTAAAAACTAACCTGCCTAGGCACCTCCATCAGACATTCTGACTTCCTGGTCAACAGTATTTCTATTTATTTATTTATCTAACTTTTGACCGCACCACACAGCATGCGGATCTTAATTCCCTGACAGGGTTGAACCCATGGCCCCTGCAGGAGAAGTGTGGAGTCCTAACCACTGGACCACTAGGGAAATCCCAATGGTATTTTTAAAAATCCACCTGGTGACTTGCTTGCCTCTCTTGTGGCCGCTCATGCCACTCTCCCCCTCACTCACCTCCTTGACTCCTTCCCTCCAGCCTTCACAAAGCTGCCTCTTTCCCAAACTGCAGGTTTGCTTAAACGACACCGTCTGTGGGAGACTGCTTTCCCTCCCAGCACCGCATTCGGCTTCCTTCGTCACCCATACCATGGTTTATGTTGTTGGTCTGTTTCCTCATCTCTCACATGTCTCCTCACTGCTAGGCTGGAAGCTTCCTGGGGTCAGGGCCCTGTCTCTGTAGTTCACCACTGAATCCCTGATCCCAAGCAGAGTCTGGCATGCAGCATTCACTAAGGGCTGGAGGAATTACTAATACTAATAGATAAGGAATTGTTTCTGCTCCCACCTTCTTCCTCTGGGGACTTGTTCCTTTGGTTTTCTTTTCTTTTTAGGGTCTTTATATTTTCTCCATTGATCCCTTTTCTCAGTCTAGACCCACAATAATAACCTTCTCATCCAAAATCAGACATGGATAGAAAAATCTCTCTAGGTATCCCTCTTTCAGTCCTGTCTTCCTTATTTTACAAAGAGAGGAAATTTAACTTGAGGATTAGAAAGTTGGGGTCTGAAACCAGGTTGCCTGAGTCCAGATCTTGATGTTGCTACCTACTAGAGATGAGATTGTCAACTTTTCTCCAGAATATGCAAGGTTTTCCCAGGTCAGCCGCCCTTGCCACCTAAATATGCTGGGAAAAGCTAATCAGCTATAGGATGTTATGTGAAGCATGTCGGGATGTTTGCTTGTGATGTACCCTGAGGTACCTCTTCATGGGACAAGATTCTTGGCGTTGAATTTCCTTGGTCGTACTTCAGAGCTGCTTGGTCTTTCAGGACAAGGCAAAAGCAGGGGGTATTGACTGAGTTCATGTAACTGTGTTCCTTCCTCTTTTGTACCTTAGCTCTGAAAATCCAGTGTAGTTCAGGTACACACCAACTCCTGGAACAATCTGAAGACTACACACTGGTGTGCTGTGGGAACCTACAAGTCAAGGTAGCCACTGGCCACCTGTATCTGTGAAGCGTGCATGTGAGAGAAGGGATCTTGCCACTGAAGACCTGTGGGTTGCTGCTCTTGGCAAATTCACTGGTAGAATTTGCAGCACGTGCTGTCCCTGCCACAGAGGAAAAGTCCCAGACAAACTCAGAAATCCTTTGACTTTTGATCAAGATATTAGCCTGTGCAGGTATTTGAATTATACATCTGTTTGAGACCTACACGTTTCTTTTGGTTTATGCAATAGATGTTTTTTCCATTCCTGAATCATGATGAACAAATCAGACTTTTCTTGGAAAACTCCTTCTTTGAGGTTAAGTTGGGAAGGGCCAACAATCCCTGGCAAAGTTGTAAAACAGACAAACTACGTCTCCCTTGCCCCCTGCCCCTCCCTTTTTAGATCCTGTCCCTCTGTTTCAGCTTCCTTATCTTTCCTAGCCACTGGACCCCGTCCTCTCCTATCACCTGGGATTCCTTCTAAAGAAGTCTGTTCATGAACTCATTCCAGGGAGGTACTCCCCAGGACACTCAGCTTCTAAGCAGAGTTTTATTTTAAAAGGGGATCAATCCCATGAACAAGGCAATGGAATTAATTGTATTAAAGTAATTGAAAATAGTTCAGACATGGTTGCATCTGGGACACAAGGTAGGACTCATATAAGGTGAGAGAGGCTTTCAGTCCCCCAGTGCTTGTCTCCATCCCCAGGGGAGGTGAGCCTGGGAAAGGGGGCACCACGGTCTCTCCTTCCACCAGAGCCTGATTCTTCCTCTGCTCAGAGTAGCTCGGGGGTGACCTGAGACACTCACTCTGCCCCAGCTCCTCCAGATGGAAGGTTGCAGGAATAATGATTGTGTGATTTCATAAAACAGTGACTAAACAAGTTTGCTTGAAGTCAATTTAACCAGCAGTGAAACAGTGTGAGAGAATGTACACTAGTTGTGGGCGAGTCTCTCCAGACACTGTCCAAATAGTGTCTGCTGGATTTTTGTGTATTGAAAATATGAAATCTGCTCAGAGGGAGTACCATGGGAACCCACACAGAAAGCCCAAGGAAAAGCAACTATTCCCATGGCTTATCTGTGAAATTCACTTTGTACAAAGCTCTGCCTGCAAGAGTGTTTCTCTATTGATAGGAATCACGATGAATTAAATGGGACTGGATCAGCCAATACAGGCGGATGATGTCTCTTTTGCACAGTGTATCAAAGTCAATCTGGAGTTAAAGCTTCTGAAGACTAGTTTCCATATGAGTGAGAGGCCGGGGCTCTGACCCCTGGGCTGGTGGTGGGGAATGGGGGGTGTTATTGATTCACAGCTGATGGAAGGGCACATGGATTTTTCACGTGGGGATACTGCCTGCTTCGGCACCGTCCTAAAAGATGTCGGTCCTCACCCTTACTGGGTCATCATCCTCTTTAGCTCTGGCGGAAGGGCCGAGTAGCTGCAGAGTGCGGGTCTCTCTCCTCCCGGGTTGGCAGCACACGTGGGATTCGTTAGCTGTGGTAGCATCAGCGAGTGTGCGCGGGTGACCATGACTCATTAGTCAGCCAGTGTGTCGCGGTGCCCCTGAAGCAGTCATCTCTGCCCTGAGTGCCCAGCCAGCTCTCAGCAATGTGGGGGAGCCAATTAAAGAGCAGTCTCTTGGGGATACCCCCTCACCCCAGGGACCCCAGGCTTTCCTGAGCAGGCTGAGGATGTGCTCTGTCATGTCCAATGAGTGGGCCAGTCTATCACTGCATGACTCCCTTTCTGGCTGAGCTAGCTATTTCTTCCCTAATTAAGTGCTTGTGGTTTTCTTCCCCAGGGAAAGGGGGCAATGGTCACCTATTGCCGGGGGGGCGGGGAGTTGGGGAAGAAGTCTGCTGCCTTCCCAAAGAGATCTGTGGGATTCACTGCTGTTCCCATTTAAGGATGCGAGAGAAACTCTTCCTTTAATTCCTGGAGTTGTTAGCAACAAGCCTCTTTATAACTCAACTTAAAGTAATGTCTTTTTCCTACATTGGATCTTTATTCTCTCTTGCCATGTAGCCTGACATAGTCTTCCTGTGAAACACAGAGGAGTTTGGAGGTCTATGATTTTGGTAGCATCTTGGGCCAGTGGGAAGGCTGACATCTAGCCCTTCAGACCATCTGAAATCCCAGAGGATTAAAATTATACATGATCTCTCATTCGTTGTTGGTCTCTTGCTCTTTCTTGATGTCACACTTTCTTACTGTCTCTCTTTCTCTCCCTTTTTCATTTTCCTGGGAGCCAATGAGGGAGTAGAGGCCCCTGGCAGGGGTGTACATGCGCCCAGAGGGACAGAGCACTGACTCCAATGCCAGGGATCGTCCAGGGTGTATAGTTTGGGTGGCAGATGTAGGCTTCCTCTAGGCGTCTTAGGGGAGGTTTCCAACAAGATTTTGAGGTTGGCAAATAGATTCCCCTAACCCTTTTGCTCCCCTATCGACATTTGCTTCCTTCCTAAATGTGGGCTGTGCTCCGTCCCTCCCCACTGTGTGTTTTCCTTTGTACCCCCACCCCACTCGGGGCCCCTCTGTTATCCAGAGTTCTAGATCAGGTCCTCCTCCAGGCTCCCAGACAAACTCAGCTATCCTGTGGGGCTCATAGTGACTAGGTTATTGTTCACTGAATAAGTTATCTTGCTGAGGTATTACATTTGGGTGAGAAAGGTGACCTTTTGCATTTTAATAGGGATTGAAATTGTTTCATCTCCTGGAAGTAAGTTACAGTGAGGACGCAGTCTGGGGACAGGCTCATGGAAGGGGATTTTGCGTGTGTGTGACTTGGTAGAGGTTATTTTTGTATTGGAGTATAGTTGACTTACAATGCTGTGTTATTTTCAGATGTGCAGCAAAGTGATTCAGTTGTACATACACAAATATCCTTTCTTTTTCAGATTCTTTTGTTGTATAAGTTAATACAGAGTACTGAGTAGAGTTCCCAGTGGTATACAGTAGGTCCTTGTTGATTATCTATTTTATATGTAGTTGTGTGTATATGTTAATCCCAGAGTCCTAATTTATCCCTCCCTCTTTCCTTTTTGGTAAACATAAATTTGTTTTCTGTGTATCTGTTCCCATTTTGTAAATAAGTTCATCTATATCATTTAAAAATTAGATTCCACACGAGTGTTATCATATGGTATTTGTCTTCCTCTGACTTACTTCACGTAGTATGATAATCTCTAGGTCCATCCATGTTGCTGAAGAAAATGGCATTATTTCATGATTTTCTCCATATCCTCTCTAGCAGTTATTGTTTATAGATCTTTTGATGATGGCCACTCTGACCAGTATGAGGTGATACCTTATTGTAGCTTTGATTTGCATTTCTCGAAGAATTGATGCTTTTGAACTGTGGTGTTGGAGAAGACTCTTGAGAGTCCCTTGGACTGCAAGGAGATCCAACCAGTCCATTCTGAAGGAGATCAGCCCTGGGACTTCTTTGGAGGGAATGATGCTAAAGCTGAAACTCCAGTGCTTTGGCCACTTCATGCGAAGAGTTGATTCACTGGAAAAACTCTGATGCTGGGAGGGATTGGGGGCAGGAGAAGAAGGGGACGACAGAGGATGAGATGGCTGGATGGCATCATTGACTCGATGGACGTGAGTCTGAGTGAACTCCGGGAGTTGGTGATGGACAGAGAGGCCTGACGTGCTGCGATTCATGGGGTCACAAAGAGTCGGACATGACTGAGCGACTGAACTGAACTGAACTGAATAATTAGTGATGTTAAGTCTGTTTGCTTTTTGGCCATCCGTATGTCTTCTTTGGATAAATGTCTGTTTAGATCTTCTGCACATTTTTTGATTGAGTTGTTTGTCTTTTTGATATGCGTGAGCTATTTTATATTTTGGAGATTAATCTCTTGTCAATCACATCATTTGCAACTATTTCTTCCCATTCTGTGGGTTGTCTTTTCATTTTGTTTATGTTTTCTTTGCTCTGCAGAAGCCTTTAGCAAGCCTCAACACCTTCTGCAGGGTAAAGAAGTAAAGAACTCTGTGTCCTTTTAAACAAGACTCTTAATTTCCTTTCAGCCTTAGTTCAGGCCACGGAAGGAACACTGGAAGCTTTTAGAGTCCGTTTGCCTTTTGCTATATCAGGAGTTGCTTTCTGTCATTGGGTTCTGACTGGTAGAAGCTCCTTGCCACACGAATTAAGTCCTTTTCCATTTCCTCTACATTTTAATCAGGTGAGTTGAATGAGGAGGCAGCTTCCGAGAGAAGACAGCAATCCATGTTCAGGGTCATCGGAACCACTCACGTTAACCTCAGGGAGAGAGCTCAGTCCCTCTTTCACAGCCTGGTGCCCACTACTTGCTCTGGGTCCACTCCCCATCCCCTTCCTCACCCCCACTTCCATCTCGTTTCATCCCTTACAGCTGCCCAGACTTATCCTCTTGACCTCCAGTTCTCATCTTATTGCCTCCCAGCTCAGAAAAGCTTCCCTGGCTCTCTGTCTAAGCTGAGTGCAGACACCTCACTCTGGCCTCTCAGACCCTCCCACAGTCATAGCATCGGCCCCTGTCACTCACGGCACATTCGCTATGTGCCACACACTGTGGTTTCAGGTGGCTCAGGGGTAACGCCACCTGCCAATTCAGGAGGCATGGGTTCAGTCCCTGGGTTGGGAAGATCCCCTGGAGGAGGAAATGGCAACCCACTCCCTGGGAAAGTCCCAGGGACAGAGGAGCCTGGAGGGCTGTAGGCCATGGGGTCACAAAGAGTCGGGCACGACCAAGTGGGCACCACTCATGCATTGTTCTAAGCACTTTGCACAGAGTAATCAGTTTCATTCTCCCAGTCCTATGTAGCAGGTGTGATTATTGTCCCCACTTTACAGCTGAAGGAGCTGAGCTACAAAGAAGGTCACAAATCTCTCAAGAGGAGTCATGGGGATTTGATCCCATGCAGTGTGATGCTGGGCGTTCACGCCCCTTCATTGCCTCAGTTCCCGCTTCTCTAGGGCGGGCCCCGCATTCCTTGCCACCTTCTTTTTCCAGGGCTCGCTCCTGTGCCTCCCAGGGAACTGGTTTCCAGAACACCTCCCCTGCTTCCTGGGGTTTGTGCCTTTGCTGTTGCGCTTCCTTTCACTCACCAAACTTCCTCCAGCTCTCCTGGCTGAGTTCCCAAACACTAGCTCCTCCATGAAACCTGAGGAAACTGCTCCCCACTTTGAACCCGTCATGGTTGCATCTTAGGAGACACTCCCTTTCAGTCACAGCCACCTCATAATCATTTGTGTGCTTCTGCAGTTGTTCTTTATTTAGATTGAAGCGAAATGAAGTCACTTAGTCGTGTCTGACTCTTTGCGACCCTAGCCTACCAGGCTTCTCCGTCCCTGGAGTGGGTTATCATTTCCTTCTCCAGGGGATCTTCCCGACCCAGGGATCGAACCCAGGTCTCCCACACTGGAGGCAGACGCTTTAACCTCTGAGCCACCAGGGAAGCCCTGTGGAAAGTAAGGATTGGGTCTTCATCATCTTGATGAATCTGGTGCCTTGCACGCTTTCAGAAGATGATTTTTGTACTGAATACATGTTTCCTGGAGACAATTTTGAACTGTGTGATTTGTGATAGGCAAGTCATCCAGGGTGATTAGTTTGTCTGTATAGTATGTTTCTTATGTGTATGATGTGCTACTCGTATTTCCACATGGAAGTGCATGTTAGCTCACCTTATTTCTTGGGACTGGACAACTTGTTAGTGAAAAACAGTCTACTGACTTGGCTTTCACTTAAACAGACAAGTAGAAGCAAATGTCCTGAACTCCTGCTTTCATGTCCCCACTGGATCACATGTTTGGCTTTTGACTTAAGGCCTGGTAGCTTCCCTGGTGGCTCAGATAGTAAAGAACCTGTCTGCAATGCAGAAGACTGAGATTCGATCCCTTGGTTGGGAAGATCCCCTGGAGAAGGGAATAGCGACCCACTCCAGTATTCTTGCCTGGAGAATCCCATAGACAGAGGAGCCAGGTGGGCTACAGTCCACAGGATCACAAAGAATCAGACACGAGCTGAGCAGCTTTCACTGGCAGCAGGGGCAGGTGGCTGGGGTGCTGCAGCTGGGGGTGCTGACGTCATAGGGAAAGTGGTCTGCTGCTGCTAGTAGTGCCAACTGGTATCACCAGATACCAAAGGGCGGGCTGTGGAGGAGTCAGGTCAGGTAGGCCCAATGTCTGACCAGGTGAGACAGGGATGGTTGTGTGGGTTACACAGCTGAGTAGAGAAGATTCAGCAAATAAAATGGCTGGAAGTGACCAAGTAGGACTTCATCATGAAAATGGGCTTCCATTGAAGAATCTGTGAATTTTTTTTTTCTGAAAAAATGTTTTCTTTATAAAACTATGCTTATTAAAGGTGTTTGCTGTTGCTGCTGCTGCTGCTAAGTTGCTTCAGTCGTGTCCGACTCTGCGACTCCGTAGACGGCAGCCCATGAGGCTCCCCTGTCCCTGAGATTCTCCAGGCAAGAACACTGGAGCGGGTTGCCATTTCCTTCTCCAATGCATGAAAGTGAAAAGTGAAAGTGAAGTCGCTCAGTTGTGTCCGACTCTTAGCGACCCCATGGACTGCAGCCCACCAGGCTTCTCCGTCCATGGGATTTTCCAGGCAAGAGTGCTGGAGTGGGGTGCCATTGCCTTCTCTGATGTGTTTAATTTCACCCTAATCTTTTATTAATCAAAAGTCACATGTAGCTGCCAACTGGATAGCAGGACCAAACCCCATTCCCTCATGGAGTTGGGATAACCTCAGTCAATGGCATAGACATTTTAATTAGCTAATGTGGATTTATTGAGAGGAAAGTACTATTTTTGTCAAGTTTTTTTTTTTTTTTTAATTTATTTATTTGGCTGCACTGGGTTTTAGTTGCAGCATGTGGGTCTTTGTTGTGGCATGCAGGATTTAGTTCCTCGGCCAGGGATTGAACATGGGCCTCCCTGCACTAGGAGTGGGCCACCAAGTAGTCTCACCATTTTTGTCAAGTTTTGAGATATTAAGAACTATCTCTAACCACTTACTGAATGACCACTGTTAAAATTTATACATGCGTAGTCAGTTGTTATATTGTGTCCAACTCTTTGAGAACCTATAGACTGTAGCCCACCAGGCTCGTCTGTCCATGAGATTCTCCAGGCAAAAAATACTGGAGTGGGTTGCCATGCCCTTCTCCAGGAGATCTTCCCCTACCCAGGGACAAAACCCAAGTCTCCCGTGTCTCCTGCATTGGCAGGCAGATTCTTTATCACTCAGCCACCTGGGAAGCCAGAAGTTTGTACAGGGCTTGCAAAGTTTGGGGAGGCCCTTCCCAAGTCAAAATCAAATGGACTTCTTGGCTATGAACTTCCTTCACCCATGTTTATGCCAAGTCTGTCTGAACGTGTCAGTGAGTCTATTTCTGTTTCTGTTTTGTAGATAGGTTCACTTGTGTCATATTTTAGATTCCCACATATATGTGATATTGTATTTGGTATTTTTCTTTCAGTACAATAGCCAATAAAAATGTGAGATATTCAATATTTTGTTATAAAGTAGGCTTTGTGTTAGCTGATTTTGTCCAACTGTAGGCTATTGGAGAAGGAAATGGCAACCCACTCCAGTGTTCTTGCCTGGAGAATCCCAGGGATGGGGGAGCCTGGTGGGCTGCCGTCTCTGGGGTTGCACAGAGTCGGACATGACTGGAGTGACTCAGCAGCAGCAGCAGCATGCTAATGCAAGTGTTCTGAACATGTTTAATGTAGGCTACGCGACATCCCCTCACATTTGTTAGAGTGGGACAGGTTACCATGCTGTACATTAGATTCCCAAAACTTATTCATCTTATAACTGGAAATTGGTACCCTGTGACCACTTTCACCCTCTGGTTTGCCTCTGGCAAACCTCCAATCTACTCTCTACTTCTATGAGTTTGTTTTTTGAGATTTCATATGTTAAGTGATAGTATACAGTGTTTGTCATTCTGTGTCTAATTTCACTAATCATATTGCCCTCCCGGCTCATCCATGTTGTCAAAAATAGCAGAATTTTTTTTTTATGGAAGGATATTATTCCATTATGTATGTATATGTGTTTTCTTTATCCACTCATTCATCTGTAGATGAACACTGGTTATTTTCCTGTTGTGAATCATGTGGCAAGTAACAGGCGGGCACAGGTGTCTCTTTGAGTGTTTTTGTTTTCTTTGGGTAGATACTCAGAAATGAGATTGTTGGGTAATATAGTAGTTCTATTTTCAATTTTCTGATGAACTATTTTTCATAATTACTGCACAAATTTATGTTCTTACTAACAATGTTTCAGGGTACCCTTTACATCCTTGCCAATACTTGTTATTTCTTGCCTTTTTGTTAATTACCACTCTAACAAATGCGAGGTGATATTGCATTGTGATTTTGATTCTCATTTCCCTGATAATTCAATTCAGTTCAGTTCAGTCACTCAGTCGTATCCGACTCTTTGCAACCCCATGAATTGCAGCACGCCAGGCCTCCCTGTTCATTACCATCTCTCGGAGTTCACTCAGACTCACGTCCATCAAGTCCGTGATGCCATCCAGCCATCTCATCCTCTGTCGTCCCCTTCTCCTGCCCCCAATCCCTCCCAGCATCAGAGTCTTTTCCAATGAGTCAACTCTTCGCATGAGGTGGCCAAAGTACTGGAGTTTCAACTTTAGCATCATTCCTTCCAAAGAAATCCCAGGGTTGATCTCCTTCAGAATGGACTGGTTGGATCTCCTTGTAAACCAAGGGACTCTCAAGAGTCTTCTCCAACACCACAGTTCAAAAGCATCAATTCTTCAGTGCTCAGCCTTCTTCACAGTCCAACTCTCACATCCATACATGACCACATGAGCATCTTTTCATGTACCTGTTGTTTGACCCATTTTTAAAGTCAGATTGTGTTCTTATTGCTGAGTTTTAAGGATTCTTTGTGTACTTTGAATAATAGTTTATTAAATGCGGGATACCTGAGTTTGATTTCTGGGTTGGAAAGATCCCCTGGAGAGGGGAACAGCTACCTACTCCAGTATTCTGGCCTGGAGAATTCCATGGACTATATGGTGGCTCAGACAGTAAAGTGTCTGCCTGCAATGCAAGAGACCCAGGTTTGATCCCTGGGTCGGGAAGATCCCCCGGAGAAGGAAATGGCAACTCATTCCAGTACTCTTGCCTGGAAAATCCCATGACAGAGGAGCCTGGTGGGCTACAGTCCATGGGGTCTCAAAGAGTCAGATACGACTGAGTGACTTCACCGCACCTCGTACAGTCCATAGGGTCGCAAAAAGCTGGACATGACTGAGCAACTTTCACTTTTACTTTTCGCTTATTAGATGTGTCTTTGCAAATGTTTTCTCCTAATGTATGGCTTGTTTTCGCATCCTCTGGACATTGTTTTTAGTAGAGCAAGATTTTTAAATTTTAATGCATCTAGCTTATCAGTGGTTTATTTCAAGGGTTGTGCTTTGGTGTTATACTCAAAAAGTCATCATCATATCCAAAGCCAGATATTTAGAATTTCTTCTGTGTTATCTTCTGAAAGTCTTATAGTTTTCCATTTTACATTTAGGTCTACTATCCATTCTGAGTTGCTCTTTTTTGTGAAAGGAATAAAGTCTGTGTCTAATTTCATATTTTTTGGTATGTGGCTATCTAGTTGGTCTAGCACTGTTTGTTGAAAAGACTATCTTTTATCCCTTGTATTGTTATTGTTCCTTCATCAAAGATCAGTTGACTGTATTTGCAGGGGTATATTTCTGGGCTCTCTGTTTTGTTCCATCGATCTATCTGTCTGTTCACCAATCCTACTACACTCTCTTGATTATTGTAGAATTGTAGTAAGTCTTGAAGTTAGGTAGTGTCAGTCTTTCAATTTTGTTCTTTAGTGTTGAGCTGGCTATTCTGGGTCTTTTGCTTCTCCAGATAAACTTTAGAGCTAGTTTGTCCATAGCCACAAAACAACCTACTGGTATTTTGATTTGGCTTGCATTGAATCTCTAGATTAATTTGGAAAGAAGTAACATTTTGACAGCATTGAGTCTTCTTATCCTTGTACAGGGACTGTCTCTCCATTTAGTCAGTCGTTAGATTTTCTTCAAAGTCTTATAATTTTCTTCATATGGATCTTCTACATATTTTGCTGGACTTATGCCTTAGAATTCTATTTCTTTGGATGGTAGTGCAAATGGTATTGCATTTTTATTTCAAATTCCACTTATTTGTTGTTGGTGTATAGGAAAGTGATTGACTTTCACAGATTAACTTTGTATCATGCAATCTTGCTATAATTGCTTATTAGTTCCAAGAGTTGTTTTTAATCAATTTTTTGATTTTCTACATAGACAGTCATGTCATTTGTGAACAAAGACAGCTTTATTTCTTTCTTCCCAATCAGTTTGCCTTATGTTTCCTTTCTTTGTCTTACTGCATTAGCTAGGTCATCCAGTAAAATGTTGAAAAGAGTAATGAGAGGATATCCTTGCCTTGTTCCTGATCTTAGAAGGAAAGACTCTAGTTTCTCACCATTAGTGATAGCGATATATTAACTGTGTGATGTTAGCTGTAAGCTTTTTGTAAATGTCCTTTGCAAGCTAAGGAAATCCCCTCCCCCACATTCCTTGTTGCTCAGAGTGCTTATCATGAATGAGTGTAGGATTTGTCAAATGCAATTTCTGCACATGTTGATATGATCATCTAATTTCTCTTCTTTAGGTTGTTGATGTGATGGATCGTGAAAGTGAAAAGTGAAAGTAAAAGTCACTCAGTCATGTCTGACTCTTTGTGACCCCATGGACTATAGAGCCCATGGAATTCTCCAAGTCAGAGTACTGGAGTGGGTAGCCTTCCCCTTCTCCAGGAG
This sequence comes from Nanger dama, assembly GCA_917880005.1. Lineage (NCBI taxonomy): Eukaryota > Metazoa > Chordata > Mammalia > Artiodactyla > Bovidae > Nanger > Nanger dama. The sequence continues at coordinate 245,258 of CAKJTW010000132.1, read as the reverse complement.
ATCTTCCCAATCCAAGGATTGAACCCAGGTCTCCTGCATTGTGGGCAGATTCTTTACCAGCTGAGCCACAAGTGAAACCCAAAAATACTTGAGTGGGTAGCCTATCCCTTCTCCAGTGCATCTTCCTTACAGGAATCGAACTGGGGTCTCCTGCATTACAGGTGGATTCTTTACCAACTGAGCTATGAAGGAAACCCCCATGATGGATTGTATTAATTGATTTTTGAACATTGAACCAGCTATGTGTACCCAGGTGAATCCCACTTGGTGGTGATATGTAATTATTTTTATACATTGTTGGATAAAATCTGCTAATATTTTGTTGAATATTTTTGCATCTATGTTCATGAGAAAATTGGTCTTGGTTTTTCTTTGAAGTCTTTGTCTGATTTTGGTATTAGGGTAATTTTGACTAATAGAATGATTTAAGCTATATTTCTTCTGCTTCTATCTACTGAAAGAGATTGTAGAAAATTGGTATAATTCTTCCTTTAATATTTAGAATAATTTATCATGAATTCATCTGGGCCTGGGGCTTTCTATTTTGGAAAGTTGTTGTTTATTAATTCAATTTCTTCAAAAGATATAGGCCTATTCATATTGTCTGTTTCATCTTGTGTGAGTTTTGGCAAATTGTCAAGGAATTGGTCCATTGTGAGTATATAATTGTTCATAGCATTCCATTATAATCCTTTTGATGTCTGTGGTATCTGTAGTGATATCCCTCCTTTCTTTTATGTTATTCATAATTTGTATTTGCTCTCTTTTTGTCCTTAGTTAGTCTGGCTAAAGATTGATCAATTATATTGATTTTTCAAAGAATCAGCTTTTGGTTTCATTAATATTCTCTATTGATTTTTTTAAATTTTTTAATTTTTTAAATTACAATACTGTATTTGTTTTGCCATACATTGACACGAATCAGCCATAGGTGAACACAATCTCCCAATGCCGAAGCCCCTTCCCACCTCCCGCCCCACATCCTCTACTTGAATCATCCTGTGTATCAGCCCCATGCATCCTGCATCCTACATTGAACATAGATTGGTGCCTCGTTTCTTACAGGAAAATATACATATTTCATTGCCATTCTCCCAAACCATCCCACCCTTTCCCTCTCCCTCAGAGTCCAAAAGTCCACTCTATACCTCTGTGTCTCTTTGTTGTCTCACATATAGGGTCATCATTACTGTCTTCTAAATTCCATATATATGTGCCAGTATACTGTATTGGTGTTTTTCTTTCTGGCTTACTTCACTCTGTATAATCGGCTCCAGTTTCATCCATCTCATTAGAACTGAGTCAAATCTATTCTTTTTAAGGGCTGAGTAGTACTCCACTGTGTATATGTACCACAGCTTTCTTATCCATTCATCTGCTGATGGACATCTAGGTTGTTTCCATGTCCTGGCTATTATAAACAGCGCTGCAATGAACACTGGGGTACATGTGTCTCTTTCAATTCTGGTTTCCTCAGTGTGTATGCCCAGCAGTGGGATCGCTGGGTCATAAGGCAGTTCTATTTGCAATTTTTTAAGGAATCTCCACACTGTTTTCCATAATGGCTGTACTAGTTTGCATTCCTACCAGCAGTGTAAGAAGGTTCCCTTTTCTCCACATCCTCTCCAGCATTTATTGCTTGTAGACTTTTGGATCGCAGCCATTCTGACTGGTGTGAAATGGTACCTCATTGTGGTTTCTTGTTTTTCAAGTTCATTGACTTCTGCTTATTTTGGATTTAATTTGCTGCTCCATTTCTAGTTTCTAAAGATATAAGTTTAGATTATTGATTTTAGATCTTTCTTCTTTTCTAGCATATGCGTTCAATTCTATACATTTCCCTCAAAGTACTGCTTTCACTGTATCTCACAAATTTTGAGAAGGTGTGCTTTTATTTTCACATAGTTCCATATATTTTAAAATTTCTCTTGAAATTTCTTATTTGGCCCATGTGTTATTTAGAAATGCATTGTTTACTCTCTATATATTTTGGGATTTTCCAGCTTTCTAGTTATTGATTTCTAGTTTAATTTCATTGTGGTTTGAGAGCATACATTATGTGATTTCTATTCTTTTAAATTTTTAAAGGTGTGTTTTATGGTCCGGAATCTGGTGTATCTTGGTTTGTGCTCCGTGTGAGCTTAAGACAAATGTGAATTTTGCTACTGCTGGATGAAGTAGTCTATAGATGTTAATTATGTCCAGTTGATTGATGATGTTGTTGAGTTCAGGTGTGTCCCGACTGGCTTTCTGCCTGCTGGATGTATTTCTGATAGAGGGGTTTTGAAGTGTCCGGCTCTAGCAGTGAGTCTAATCTGTCTCTCCTTGCAGTTCTGTCCATTTTTAACTCATCATTTTGACACTGTGTTGTTAGGTACATCCACGTCCAGAACTGTTAATCTCTGGGAGAACTGACCTCTTTATCACTATGTAATTCCCCTCTATCCTACTTAGCAGGGGCTGCCATAACAGAGTATCATAGACTAGTGACTTAACCAGCAAATATTCATTTTCTCACAGTTCTGAAGGCTGAAAATCTGAGGTCTGGGTGCCAACACGATCAGTTTCTCGGGAGTCCCCCTTGTCTGCTTTCTAAGTGGCTGCCACATCACTGCGTGCTCACACGCCCTCTTCTTTGAGCACACTGGAGAAATGAAAAGACAGGGCTCCGCGATGTCTCTTCTTACAGGGACACTAATCCTGTCATATCAGGTTTCCACCTTAGGTCGCCACTTAACCTCATTATCTCCTTATGTGTCCTATTTCCAAATATGGTTATATTGAGGCTTTAGGGCTTAGGACATACGGATTTTGATGGAAACACCATTCAATCGACAACACCCTATTTATCCCTGATAGTTTTCTTTGCTTCAAAGTCTGCTCTGTTTGAAATTAATATAACTGCTCCAGTTTTTTCCTTTTATTTGTTTAGCATGGTATATCTCCCTCCAGCCCTTTACTTTTAATCTGCTTTGTATTTGAGGAGAATTTCTTATAGACACCATAAAGTTGGGTCTTGTTTTTAGGTCCACTTTGATGATTTTTATCTTTTAATTGGTATATTTAGACCATTGTTTGAGGTGGTAATTGGTACAGTTAGATTAATATCTACCATATTTATTACTGTTTTCTATTTGTTGCCCTTGTTCTTTTTTTCCCCTCTAATTTTGTCTTCAACTCTTTTCCTGCCATTTATGGTTTTAATTGAACATTTTATATGATTCCATTTGTTCTCCTGTCTCTCGATAGCATGTTGGTAATGCTTTTTTTTTTTTTTACCTTTCTACATGGCTGCCCTGGAGTTTATGACATACAGTCACAACGGACCCAAGTGTAGACTTCCAAATAACACACTACTTCACCAGCAGTGCAAGCACCTTATCGCAAACGGCTCCTAATTCCTCTCTCCTCTTGGGCTTCCCTGGTGGCTCAGTCAGTAAAGAATCTGCCTGCAATGTGGGAGACCTGGGTTCCATCCCTGGGTTGAGAAGATCCCCTGGAGGAGGGCACGGCAACCCACTCTGGTATTCTTGCCTAGGGAATCCCCATGCACAGAGGGGCCTGGTGGGCTACAGTCTACGGGGTCACAAAGAACTGGACACAACTGAGTGACTTTCACACACATCCTCTGTGTAATTATTGTAATTTATTTCATTATCAGTTCAGTTCAGTCTATTATACATAAGCTTTAATTAATGAATGCATAGTTGCTATTATTTTTGAACAAAGCGTTATTTGTTAGATCAATTAGGAATAAGAAGGTTTCATTTTATCTTCACTTATTCCTATGCAGGAGACCTGGGTTTGATCCCTGGGTTGGGAAGATCCTCTGGAGAAGGCAATGGCACCCCACTCCAGTACTCTTGCCTGGAAAATCCCATGGACAGAGGAGCCTGGTAGGCTACAGTCCATGGGGTCGCAAAGAGTTGGACACAACTGAGTGACTTCACTCACTTGATTCCTTCTTTCATGTTCTTCCTTTCTTTATATATTGATAAATCCAAGTGCTTTATGCAGATCTAAGTTCTATACCGGGATCATCTGATCATTTTCCTTCTCTCTGAAGAACTTCTTTTAACATTTCTTACAAGGCAAGATGCTCTGTAGGATCATGCCCCAAATAAAGTAGTTGTATTCAAATCTTTGGCTTGGTGTCTGCTTCTAGCAGAACTCAGTTGAAGACAGTTAACTGAAAAAAGATCCTGTTGAATAGATAGGCTTAGAAATTGCCTTTAATCATCTCTAGAATGGAGTGGAGTATAGGTGAGTACAAATAACAACTCTTTATCCAAGAGTTTGTATAACTCATCATTTTGAAATAATTTCAAACACACAGAAAAGTTGCAAGAGAAGCACAAAAAATGCCCATATACTTTTCAGCCAGTCTTCTGTGTACTCTTCAAATGGATCACCGCTTTGCCATATCATTCTTCTGAATCTTGAGAGAGTAAGGTGCAGATCTGATGTGCCTTTCATCCTCAGGACTTCAATGTCTAAATTCCTAAGAATAAAGACATTCTTTTATATAACCATAGTACAATTTTCAAAATCAGAGAAGTGACATTAATATAATTCTGTTATCTAAACTTCAGACTTTATTAAAATTTTCCAATTGTTCCAAGAATATTTAATAGCATTTTCTTTCTCCTTTGGTTCAGTTTCCTGTCCAGGACCATGCATTGCATTTGGTTCATCTCTAGTCTCCTTTAATTAAGATAAAATTAGCCTTTTATCACCTTGACATTTTTTAATATAAATTTATTTATTTGTGAAAGTAGCTCTTGTGTCTGACTCTGCAACCTCATAGACTACACAGTCCATGGAATTCTCTAGACCAGAATACTGGAATGGGTACCCTTTCCTTTCTCTAGGGGATCTTCCCAACCCAGGGATCAAACCCCAGTCTCCTGCATTGCAGGCGGATTCTTTACCAACTGAGCTATCAGGGTGGTAGCTGGTGGCTGGTGGCTCAGCTGGTAAAGAATCCTCCTGCAATGTGGGAGACCTGGGTTCAATCCTGGGTTGGAAAGATCCCCTGGAGAAGGGAACAGCTACCCACTCCAGTATTCTGGCCTGGAGAATTCCACGGACTGTATAATCCATGGGTCACAAAGAGTTGGACACAACTGAGTGGCTTTGAAGAGTATAGGCTAGTTATTTTGTAGAATTTCCCACAGTTCATATTTTTCTGATCTGAGCCTCATGATTAGATTTCAGTTATTCACTTCTTGGCAGAAAAACCATCAGTGATGTGTCCTTCTCACTGTAGTATAACAAGATGCACCCTTACTGGCAATATTGGCTTTGGTCTCTTGGCTAGGGTTTGTCTCCAGTTTAATCCAATATAAAGCTACTATTTTCCTTTTGTAATTACTAAGAATCTTATGGAAACATCTTGTGTCAGAGAGTAATGTTTAAAGCAAAACAGAGACATATCAAAGGGACACTGGAACAAATTTGAAGAGGCTCCCCTGACCCAACCTGGAGCAATATGATCATTAAAAAATTATAGTAACAGACTGTAACCCATTGCATAAAATAATAATCCATGAGTCCATACTCATTTATAAGTAAATAAGTGAATGAACAAATGGAGAAGAAGAGTTCTTTCTTAAGGCAGAATTCTGATAAGAGTAGAATGAGAGAAGAAAAATGAATATTTAGTAACCACTAAAGAAATAATTGATTCAGGCAAGTATCACTGATGGATGCTAAAAATTTCATCACCAGGTTAAAATCACATTAATCAATAGGTAAACTCTTGTCAAGCAAAGGGCTTTGCTATGACTCTGTTTGGAATCTCAAACAGAAGACCATGTCTTTCTCAGATTTTAAGTAACCTGAGATCTAATGGTCAAGATTTGTGTTCACAAGTCATTAAAATACAGTGAAGAAATTTATGATGCAGCATATGAAATGAAGAGGATCAAGGAAACCATCCAGGAAAGAATACTAGATGGAAAGCACATTGTGTCTAACCCAGTGTGGTAATAATTTTATGTTGTCCCCCACACGGATGCCATTCCCCAACATCAGATGTTTTCAACAAGAAAACAGATTACCGGTCCTTGGGACTGATGAGTGAGGAGGAGAGAGATGTTTCTGCAGGCAGTTGCTCCTTTGGTTTCCAAGGGAAACAGTGATAGAAGCTGCAACAGAGAACTGGGAAGGCTGTGCTTAGCACAGGCAGTTATTCTTCTAGCCGGTGTCTGTGCAGGCAATTAGCCGCACTTCCTCAATAAGCGGGGTTGTGGAGAATACTGAGGTGTGGCAGTGTTGATAAACAATGCACTTTAATTTCTCTTTCTGGATGACTTAGAAAAATGTTTATTCTTGGAGTTTACTTCTCCCGCACATGCTGCATGCTAACTCGCTTAGTCATGTCTGTTTGTGACCCCATGGGCTGTAGCCCGCTAGGCTCCTCTGTCCATGGGATTCTCCAGGCAAGATTACTGGAGTGGGTTGCCATGCCCTCCTTCAGGAGATCTTCCAGACCCAGAGACTGAACCCAAGTCTCTCATGTCCCTGCATTAGCAGGCAGGTTCTTTACCACGAGTGCCACCCAGGATGCTCTCCCCATCATCCATCAGAGCCTGAATATACTGCACTCCCAGGGCCATGGTACAATTTTCTCTACCACACAGTTCACAAGCACAGCTCCCAGAGAGGGAAGAATGAAATTAGCCATCAGGGTCTAATGAAAATAGTACAAAAGAAAATGATACAGTTAACCATTCCTGGTTCTGGCTGATTGAGAAAGTCTCTGGGACTCTCTGGTCTAAGTCTCTATTTCAAAGTCGGATTGGAACCTGGTTCAGTTTCCCACCCTGTGACCCTAACCTTGACTGTGAAGCTCCAGCCAGGGTCCTTCTGGGGGCTCTGGAGTGCTCCGACAGGGACAGCAATCAGCCAGGGACGGTGGGAACACACTGGGCCATGCTGAAGTTGGCTTTCACCAGGCAGCACAGGGTCTAAACCCTAGGGCCCAAAAAGGGCCTGTCCCACTTGGGTGCCCTCATACCTCCTGTTGCTAATCAAAAGGCCAGGCTTTTGGGCACATGGCCTCTGCAAGATCTGGAGACAGGCAGGGAGGGGGTCATGAGCCCAGCAGAGCCAGTTCGGGTCAAGGACTTGCCTCCAGTTACATCAGGGAAGGAAGGGTACACTTCCCCAAAGTAGAACCCCAGCCTTAGGAATTAATGTTCACTAACTCTATCCAATTAATCAATCAGAACCTATCATGTGCCACACATTATATCCAAATGGTACTGCATGGGCCTAGCTGAACCTGGTCTACATCAGGCTTGTGGCTCTAAAACAAATCAACATGTACACGCTGCTATATTTAAAAGAGTAGAACCAACAAAGACCTACTGTATAGCACAAGGAACTCTGCTCAATATTCTGTAGTAACCTAAATGGGAAAAAAAATCTGAAAAAGAAGAGATACATAGGTATGTATACCTGAATCACTTTGCAATACACCTGAAATTAACACAACATTGTTAATCAAAATACCCCAATGTGAAATAAAAGTTAAAAAGAAAAATAAATGGTGTACTGCTAAGTGGAAAAAAAATCAAGGCACATGTAGCAGTGAGGAAGCAACCAGGGACTAGCATCACTGGCATCCCCTGAGAATTGCTCAGAACTGCAAATTCCACTGAATAGGAAACTCTGGGTTAGGCTCCAGCGATCTGCATTTTAACAAGCCCTGCAGGTGTTTCTGATGTGTGCTAGACTTGAGAACCGCAAACCTTCCTTGATGGTGTTTGCTCACGTCTTGGTTGAAGCTGAGAATCCTGGTTCAGGTTCTTCTAGGGTGGGAATAGGGAAGGCTGGGATTACAGTTTCCCATGGATTGCTGGCTCCATAACACATTACTTGAGCAACATAAAGCTTCCTAGAACTCTTTATAAAACTCCTCACCGATTTCTGGTATCTAGGAACGATTCAATTTTGGAATTGAAGGCAAGACCTAACAACCTTTGTTGGGCAAACCTTCAGGAGCTAGGAAATTAACATCTGGAGGTAAAGTGTGTCTGGCAGATACATCTTTGCCTTAATTACATAAATTCTCCCTGTGGAGAGAAGAGTGCTTTACTGGGGAGACTGCTCGTGGATAAAGAGCAAGAGCCAAAAATATGAGGGTAATTCTGGGGCATATGGGACTTTTCCGTCTTTCCTTTGGTCCTTCATTCTTTCTGATTTCTGAAAATTTGGCTTCTTAGCCAGTGTTGGTGCTTCTAGACTTAGGGATGAGGGTAGGTTTCACCAAGTAAATTTCACTGAATGCTAGTCCAGAGGGAAGCCCCATGGGACAGCCGCACACTCCATCCCCATCTTGGATGTCACTGAACACATGTGTAAATGGTTCTTTTGAATCCTACAGTCAATCATTCAATCAGTGTTGATCAAGTGCCCACTCTGGACTAGGTCCTATCTACTCTCAGTGTTGGGGATACAACAGTAAAATTAAAAATATCTTGGTTTAATACAGAAATTTCCAAACTGTGAAAACCCTTTATTCTTTAACATATACCTCTCCGATGTTGAAGCTGAAACTCCAATACTTTGGCCACCTGATGTGAAGAGCTGACTCATTTGAAAAGACCCTGATGCTGGGAAAGATTGAGGGCAGGAGGAGAAGGGGACAACAGAGGATGAGATGGCTGGATGGCATCACCGACTCGATGGACATGGGTTTGGGTGGACTCCGGGAGTTGGTAACAGACAGGGAGACCTGGCGTGCTGTGATTCATGGGGTCGCAAAGAGTCACACACGACTGAGCGACTGAGCTGACTGACTGACTGACAGGGAACTAACATTTGATGGGACACGTATTGAGAACACGTATTGAGAATGATGTATCTGTGCTGGGAGGTACAAGGGACCTGAAGTAAGGGGAAAGTTAGGGACATTTTAAGGCACAGTAAATGTAAATCTGGTTTGCATCAAGATTATTGTTGACTTGTCCACAATGGAGAAAATTTTCCCCATGTATCAGTCTGTCTATAATAATAATATCACAGAGATGATGATTTTATAAAGCTGGGTTTATATAAGATATTTTTGTTTGAGCACTCCAAGTTATTTTAGTCCATGCAACAGCAGAACAACAGTTTTCAAAGAGGGACTGCTTAGTCTGATTTGTTGTCTCCAAGTGGAAAGGAGCCTCACCTCTGAATCACAAATAAATGAAACAGTTGCTTATTGAAATTCTTACAGTAGAATTCAGTTCAACCTATAAGCTCTAGTCAAGGGGAGTCTAACCTTCCTTTCTTGTGTTGTGCTGAATACAAGCAGGCTGGTCAGGGATTCTTTTTTTTTTTTTTAACATTTATTTATCTGTCTGCCCTGGGAATAGCTGTGGCATGTGGGATCTTTGACCTTTAGTTGTGCACGCGGGATCTAGTTCCCTGACCATCTAGTTCCCTACCCTGGGCCCCCTGCATTGGGAGCTTGGAGTCTCAGGCACTGGACCACCAGGGAAGCCCCTGGCTGAGATTCTTACTCTGTGAAACAGGAGGCCGATGGATTATCTTTAAGCTTTCTCATCTCTGACAGTCCAGCATGGGATCTCTGGGGTCAGCAAAGCCTTAATGTAGGGGAGGAGAGATTTCATCGTGACCTGTCCTTCCCCACCTGGCCCCCCTCTCCAGCTATATGATGGTCTTTGCATTTCTCCAAACAACTCTGTGTGTCATTCTCTTTGTTCCCTCTTGGTCTTCATATGTACTATTTTCTTGGCTCAGAACACTCTTTCCCTCTTTTCTCTAATGTGTTACTTCTTACTCATTCTTCAGGTCCATTTTCCCTCTGTGATGTGTGATACAGTGATTTCTGCCACAGAGCTTTAAAAACTCTTGAAATTTCCTAAGTGAGCACCATAAAGATGTCTTCCATTATGTTAATAAGGGAACCTCTGGAAAGCTCCTAGGTCACCTAAGGATGGGGGCTGGTTGCCAGGAAGTCAATCATTTGATTAGAAGGTTGGAAATTTCCATCCCACCTCCCTGACCTCTGGGGAGGGCATGGAGGAGAGGAGCTGTAAGTTGAGTTCACTCACCAATGCCCAGTAATTTAATTAGTCATGCTTATGTGATGAAACCTCCATAAAACCCCAAAAGGATAGGATTTGGAGAGCTTTCAAGTTGGTGAACACGTGGAGGTTTGGCAAGACTGGAGTGCCTGGAGAGAGCACAGAAGCTCCATGCCCTTTCTCTGTGTGTGTGTCTCCCATCTGGCTGTTCCTGAGTTACATCCTCTTATAATAAACCAGTGATCTACTAGCTAAAGTGTTTCTCTGACTTCTGTGAGACTTTCTAGCCAACTGAACCCAAGATAGGGTCCCTTGGAACTGCTAATCTGTAACAGGTCAGTTCAGAAGGACAAGTGACAACCTGGGCTGGTTCCTGGCATCTGAAGTCGAGGCGGAGGTCAATCTCATAGGATTCCTGTGGAATCTGATGCTGTCTCTGGGTAGGTAGTGTCAGAATTGAGTCGAGTTTTAGGACACCTAGCTGGTTTTAGAGAATTGCTTGTGGGGACTCCTTCACACACACGCACATATATACACATTGGAATTGAATGTGAGATCCTTTTAGACGTCTTTCTTGTTCACTACCTTCTCCCAACAAGGTGAGGGTTAGGTGTGCCTGCCAAGTGCTGCTGTAACAACCTTATCTCAGGGACCTCCCTGGAGGTTTAGTGGTTAAGACTGCATTCCCAATGTGGAGAGCTCGAGTTCAGTTCCTGTCGGGAACTGAACACAGTCCCACATGCTGTGAGGCCAAAAAGTAAAAAATAAATAAAATTAAAAAATAAAAGGACAGATTGCATACGTGTGCATAGTTATGCATGCATTAGAAAAAGCATAAAGTAATCTTTTAAAAAATTTATCTGAGCCTTTGACACCATCATTTACTCACCAGACTCCCCTGCTAGGCTGTGAGTGCCATGAAGACAGGAACTTGGGCTGATCTGTTCGGCTCCTGTGTCCCAGGTCCAGCAGAGAGCTGGACTCATACCCACCCCTTAGCCAGGACTTGTTGAATGAAGCAGTGGACGCTGGGCTGGCCTCTGGAAGGGGGAAATGGGGGGACAGAGACCAGGCCAGGCTGACAAGAACTTAGTCAGTAACCCTTCCCTTGTGATAGGACCTCCATGGGGCCACGCTGCTCATCGCCCCTAAATGTGTTTGCTGTTGGCTTCTGTTCTAATGCTTGGAAAGTGAGAGGTGAGCTCTGGGGAGACCCTCAGGCTTGTGGGGGAGTGGCAGTTCTGGGCTTTATATTTTTGCCGCCTAAAGGGTCTGCTTTGGGGAAATCCTGTCTGGGAGGAGGAGTGAGCCCAGCCTGTCTTTGCATCGTCTGAGCACGTGTAGTTGGGCTCTTAGTCCTGGTCTTGGTATAGCTGCTTGCATCTGAAACCCCATTCTTCTTTCAGTGGGACATGTTGGCTGAATTTACAAATTTAAATTTATTGATTTTACTATCTGTCCATTTCTAATACTTTGGCTAATACTATTTACTTGACGCTCCTTTAACATCCTAGTTTTTATTGCACTTGTTAGTCTATTATCGGGTAGGGGAGGATCAGGAGAGTTCACACACAAGAATACTAGCTGAAGTGGGGAGTCCTTAGTCATCATTTGGGGCCATTTGGTGGAGACCTCAGAGAGGTCAGATCGTAGTGGATGCTCAGTTGTGTCTGACTCTCTGTGACCCCATGGACTATAGCCCACCAGGATCCTCTGTCCATGGGATTTCCCAGGCAAGAATACTGGAATGGGTTGCCATTTCCTACTCCAGGGGATCTTCCTGACCCAGGGGTTGAGTCTGCATCTCCTAATGGATTCTTTACAACTGAGCCACCCTTGAAGATTAGGTTAAAAATTATTGGATAACTTTTAACTAATTTGATCTTATTTATTGGATGTTATTTTATATTCCTTTTAACTCAACCCATCAGGATATTTTTAGCTAAATTTTGCCCTTATTGAAATTCACTTAAGTGTACATATTTCTTTTCTTAGCCATTTAGAAAATGTATCAAAATTCTCTCTTATTTCCTTTCGCTCTTTATATTTTAAGACATTTCTTCTTGGTGTATCCTCTAGTCCAGTGTCTAGCACTCACAGCTGTGAAAGGTGAGAATCGGTGATGTCAGGGACGGAGTGGGTGGATACACAGCCGTGATGGGCTTAATCAAGGGTTGGCTGGCCCTTCTCCCTGAGCTGACAATCTGTGGACATACTCTTCCTTTGCTGCCCTCTTCCCTACTCATATTCAAAGGAGGTCCTTGCTGTTGTTAAAGAAGACCTGATATCTACATGATGAAGAAAAAGAGTATCTGAAATTAAATCCCACTTTTAGCCAATCAGATAATTTGGGAAATTCGCAGGACAAATGATATGGGTCAGAAGTTATTAAGACTGCCCTCAAATCCTGCTCAGGGGAGTTGTTGAATTACGTCCCTTGCTCTAGAATAAACCAGGACTTCCCTAAACCACCAACCCATCTCTGAGCATCTTTCAGCCTTTACAGAGAATGGATGCTTCAGAAGACTTTGGGGGTGACGGTCTGCAACTCAGCATCCTAAGACTGCCTAAGAAAATACCCAGGGTGCCTTGAAGGTCCTGTTAAGAATAGGATGGAAGCATAATAGAGGGACAGTAGCCAAACCTGGAATTATTTTTTGTTGACTTATAGGATTAACCCAAGTACATTGATTCACCTTCTTTCTGGTCAGGAATTCAAAAGCTCAGTTGTCAAATGCTCTTAGAAGGACCAGTTCTTGTCACATGTGCAGCATGGCCACTGACTCATGGAGGCAGGCAGGCAGTGGGAGTCAGGTCAGTCATGGAAGGAGAAGAAACTGTTCTGTAAAGGTTTATCTCTTTCTTCTCCTTGTTATGTAAGATGTGGTTTCCCTAGAGAAGCAATATGCTAAGTAAAAAGTTCGGGCCCCAACCCACAGAAGCTTATTTTAATCCACATTTTTGCTGACTATATTCAATTTGACTTAATTCAAATTAACAAGGTAGAGTTTTTTTTTTTTTTTCCTACCAGAAAAGGGAAGTAGGCTTTGAGAGTGACCCAAATGGTACAACTGAGAGTTTTCACTGAGCAAGGCAGAGTGAATATGTGTGCTGGGCGGAGAGTGGAGTAGAAAGATAAATAAAATGTGGCTCCTGCTCACGGAAAGCTCACACTGTGGTTGGAGAGGCAGACACATACTCAACTAATACACACGATGATAATGGTGGAGGCATAACCAGACCAGAGAATAATGGAAGTGTTAGTTCTGAGTGGGAAAATCTACAGGATTGTGGAAGAGGTGGGAGCTGCCCCTTGACGCCTGTTCGGGGGTTAAGCAGTAGAGGGACCAAGACAGGGTGGGCATCTAAGGGAGAGAAAATCATCGGGGCGAAGACTTGGGCTGGTCAGCAGCCGGCAGAGTCAGGGAGCAGCCAAGGAGCTGCTGTAGAGGATGGAAGGTGGGATGGAGGAGCACAGGGACAGGCAGGTCTTCATGAGGTCGTCTGGTGGGCCAAGCACTTACATAGAAGGTAATTGTCCATACTTTTCATGTTGAATTACAGGCAGGTAATTTTCAAAAAGCTGAATTCTTCTAAACAGACGTGCTCTTGTCTCAAACTAGTGTTGTCTCACGTTCAATAGTTCATTACCATGAAAAATGAGAAGGTGATTAATTGTAAAATATTTGTTACATTTAACTTTCTAGGGATAGATTTGTTAAAGAGCAGCAAGCACAGAAGAGATGTGTTAATAGCTTTCGTTCTTCTGGAGCTCTGTGCCTTATTTTGGATAAAACATGCTAAGCCTCATTCTGTCATTGAGGATACCAAGTCTACAGGCTCTAACATGGGTGCAGGAGGAGGAATAAAGGGGGAAAATGAAGAGAGGATCTCTAATAAGTGTCAGGCCCAAGAATAACTGGCCAAAGGTCATGGAGATCTAGTATCGGTGCCCAGCTATTTGTGTGTGTATCTGGATGGCATCACAAGTTGGGAAGTGTCCATGCAGTGAGAGACCCTATAGCCAGGAAGAAATTGAAGACATGAGCTCCAGCTCAATGGTGTTTACATGATTTTTTATGTTATCTGTACAAGAGACTAAATGGAATTCAATTCTTTATTGAGATATTTGGATGAACCAAGCATTTATCCACATTTCTATCTCCAGTTTAATTTTTCCAGTGAGGAACTGAAACATAGAAAACTCATTGACAGAGTCTATTGAATTCCTGGAATTCCAGTTCATTTGAAAGTCACTAATAGGTAAGAATATACATACGTATTAAATATATATAAAATATATGGTGAGATACCTTAAGAAATTGCTTTTGACATAGTACAAAGTAATCATTATTGTCTACGTCTGCTCTTCATTTTGCTTGTTCAACAGTATGCTTTTGAAGATTGAGACCACTGTCATCTGCTTTTGAGTTACATGATAGCAGTATCTTAACTGGGGAGATGTCTTATCTTACTCATAGAAATACTGGCTCTGTCTCATCTCACTCTTAAAAATACTGCCTTTGGTCCTAACGGGGGACCTTTTGAAGAAGCATCATTTTGTTTCTTACCCTATTCTTTGCATCTATCTGAGTGAAGAAAAAAAATCAAACAATTTGAGTGTTTGATCCATTTACACATTTCTGCCTCCTCACTCTCACCGATTAGGAAATAGTTTGTCAATTGTAAATTTTCACTTCTATGGCAAATGATAAATAATGTGGTTATGTTACCAACAATATGGAAAAAAAAACCACCAACAAAGTAATCCATAATCTTTGATATTTGGCTAGCAGTAAGGAACGGCATGATAAATTATGTTACTTCACTAAAATGTCATATTACACAGTCGTTAAGTGACAATTAGGAACACTACATAGAAACATGAAAACATATTTGAGATATAACTAAAAGAGAAAAGAAAACGAAGCACAATTAAAATGTGTAATGTGCATATGTAGGTAGAGGAGGCCTGGAAGGATAATATACTGAAATGGAAGCGTGTGTAGTTCTGTTAGGATAGTGGGTCCGTGGATTTTCAAAAGCATTTTATTTAATGTTATAAAATAATAATAAAGCAGCAAATTCAGCAAATAAATGATGCTGTAGAAGTATATTCATAAATATAATATGATGAATTATATTATAAATTAAATATATATTCATAAATATAAGAAGTTGGATATAACAAAAGGAAAAATATTTGAAAGAACGCATCTCCTTTCTCTACATTACCAGTTTATGGGTATTAAGATCCATACTATTGAAAACATTCTCAAAGGGGCTGGTTAGCAGGGTTTGGAAGAGAGCCTGAACTTAACTGTATCTGGATTTGTTTGCCATGATTGCAGTGGAAACTAAATCTCGAAACAGTTGTTTAAGTATGCTCCAGCTTGGCTATCTTGGCTGGATTCACACTTTGGATTCAAGAAACAGTTTGGAAAAAGAACCAGTATATAATATAAATAGGAATATAGAGCAAGAAAAATTCAGTAGAGGAGATTTCAAAAATATAATGTCTATTTAAAATCAAGTTGAAATGACTATTTGGATTAACAGAAAAGTAAAAGTAACCAATGCTGAGTTAAATTTATATCTATCTGAAAGCTCTTAGAGGATACCAGGAATAATTCTCATGTTGGTCATGTTCATGTTAATCAGTTGCTAGCACTGTTGACGGGAATGAACTGCTCTGTGTTCCTGTAAAGGGCTCAGACCCTTTTCTCTTCTTGTCCACTCTGTTCAAAAGAATGACAGTTTTACCCTGAATATAGCACTTAACAAGTGTTGACATGGGGCACTAGGCTACCTTGCTTCACGTTAGGCAGGGGTGGATTAACATAAACTGTTAAGCAACATTCACACACACAATTATACATTTTATTTTTTCTGGTCAAAGTTAAGCCTCCCAGCTCAACACTTGCACACCATTATTTTAGCATTGCAGAAAATTCCCGCAAATGCCTTCTTAGATAATTTAAGGATCTTAAGTAGGCAGATGGAAGAAGAAACTTAAAAGTAAGTTTCTTCTGAAATAGAACTTGAAAATGTGATAAAATACCTTATCTCTCTAGACTAGTAGCCGACTTTGGATATGGAAATTGGAGAGAGAGAGAGAGAGAGAGAGAGAGAGAGAGAGAGAGTGTGTGTGTGTGTGATATGAAGGAGTTTGAGTTGAAGAAATCAGAAAGTAACTTTTGCAAATCCCAAACCTGACCTTACAACCATCTCTTCTCAGACCCTGTGTAGGATTTGCTGAGTCTGTGTGAATACCTCTCTCTGATGTCTTGCTCTCTCCTCACCTCTAAAGATGTCCACAAAGACAAACAAATTAGAGCAACTTTTTATTCCTAAGAGTTATCCAATAATTTTTACCTTCCTAGAAACATGCTTTTCATCTTTCAAAATGCTTTAGACTTATTAAGAGGCACTGCAATTTTACGAATGATTTTTCCTCCATTCCAAATCCAAAGTAAATTACATTTAGTGCAAAGATATGTATTTGATTATTTGGGGTTATACCAATATTGAAAATTTTCTCCTTAAAAATATTTTACCCTATCATCTTCATTTTATCCCCAGAAGTGCATTTTTGAATAAATAATATTTAGTAGCAAAACAAATCTGCTTTTATACATCTACAAAATTCTTTTGAATAGCAACAAGAACTAAATCCATGTAGCATAATTGTTATTATGAATTGCATAACTTTGGCATGCATTTGTTGTAAATCATTTCCTGGCAAAATATAAAGTGCTTTTGACATAATGCCGTAGAATATCCAAACTGGGAATGAATGCTAGAACTCATCTAGTGTAAGTAAGTCCCACTTCCTTCATTTCAGGGACTGAGGTGGTAAAATGTGCTCAGGATCACAGATTTCATTTTCCAACATTTAAGTAATACTAAAATAAATTAAATATTTCTGATGTTGAATTTGGTTAGAAAATTGTGATTTTAGGGGAGCAGTTCTCAAGACAAAATAACTGCTACACTTAAAGAATTGCAGAGTTGGACTTGAAATACACAAAAGAGGTATGCCCCAAATTTTTGTCCTCAGTTCCCCCTTTGGGAGAAAGTGGCTGAAACTATACAGTCATTAAAAGCAACTCATTCTCTGAAGGATGCAAAGTTATCCTGATCTTCAAAATGAAATATACCACCATTTCTACATATAATTTAATTTTTTTCTTCAACAGGGATTAAATGGTATTTTGGTTGATTGCCAGTTGAGCAAATGAAAAAGCAAATACATTTTTAGGATCCCACTGTGATTTTTTTTTCCTCAGCAGCAAAAAATTAAATGAAACAGACCTTTGTCATGTAATGTTCACTGATCAGGAGAACTCAATGAAAATTGGGCTTTAGTTAAATCTAGTGGATTAACTTGTTTCACTGGCATTGACAGTCTTTGGGAGTGTCGAACAAATGTACAAATAAAGACATTTTCAGAAATTTAACCATCACATTTCACATAATTTCTGCATAAAGTTCAAGACTAATGGTATTGACGTCACAATCTTCACAATTTAAAAGGCATTTAAGAATCATAATTACATCTTCCAGAAATGTTAAAGACACTTGTATACATATGTAAAGTCCATTTTGACTTGATGAAAACAAATTCTAATCTATGAAAATATGATATCAAGCCATATTGCACCTGATGAGGAAATTGTACATGATTAACAGTAAATACTAAAAACACTTCAGATAAAGACCCAGTAAGTCAATATAAATGAAGAGTTTCAGAAGTAACATAGTCATCTAAAAATGTTAGTTTTTCACACAACTGGTCACACTTATTTTACTTTACTAAAAATCCCTGATCTTGTCTGAAGGTAATAACCATAAAAGTCAATTACATAATTCAACTGTCTTTAACTCCCCTTTCTCCAGTAACCAGCACATCTTAGGAGGGATGTAGCTATTCTATCTTAATTTCGTTTTTCTTTCAGCAAATACTAAGTGTGAAAAGCTTTCACTGGACAAAAAATCATTTCATAGCATGAAGTATTGAATTGTTTTTTCACTCAACTTCTTTAGACCAAAAGCAGCTCAATTTCCCTATGAGTAGTCCACATATCGTTTCATGTCTGTTATCTGCAACCCACTCTAGATTAATCTTGCTTTCAGGAGGTGCTGGGTTACACTTTCTGCCATATTTTACAAAGCATCCAACATGGCTTAAATTGCTTAAAAGCAACTGAAACTGCTTCTTTTCCTACCCACTGCCTCTTTCAGTGTCCTTAACCCTCATCATCCTTTCCTGAAACGTGTCCCAAACATGCCTATTTACATGACTCTGACACACCGGAGGCTTGCACGCCCATGACGTACCAGGTCAGTTTCTAACCGTGTGAAGGCTGTTGGAGCAGGGCAGTTTCTTTCTGTTGGGAGCTGAGTGTAGTCATGTTTCTATCAACACAGCGACCCTTGTATGCAAAACTTAGACTATCGTCTCGTGGTCCCACCTGCCTTGGCTCTGATTGATGTAACAACAGTATCTGTCATAGGGGCTGTTCTGCTTGTAGGAGCAAACGATGATACTGTCCTGGGGCACGAAGAAGATGCTATCCTCGGGCTCAGGGTGCTCGGACCTGTCCCAGGCTGAGCACTTGGCATCCAAGGCACTATAGGTGAGGGAGCTGCCCGAGGGACAATAGCCATCCAAGTATCTGGACGTCTCCTCCCGCCGCCCGCTCTGGCCGGGGGCTCTGGCATTCTCCTTCCTCCATGGGTGTGGGGGTGGTGATGGAGCTGGCCATAGGCAACTCGCCCTGCCCTTGGAGGGAAGGCTTCCCCTGAGGCCCGCCTTCTTAGCCAGCTCATCTGAACTCCCTTGCCTGACTCCAGGTCTGAAGGGGTCCTCAGCAGTTCCACCACCTCCTTGTCCTTGGGTTTCCGGAAGCAAGGCAACTTTCGGACCCACAGCAGCTCATTCTCGGGCCACTTGGTGCAGCCCTCGGTTTTCCTCGCCAGGGCAATGGCCGCGATGCCTGGCAGGCAGATGGCGGGCCCTATGGCCAGCAGGGGGATGTTTCCCAGGGTCTCTCCTTTCATCCCAGAGACGGTGAACATGAAACCAAAGACCAGGAAGACACTGACCAGGGCCACAACCAGCCCAGTCCTCGGGTTGATGTCATCGGGCCGCATCTTTCACTCCATCCAGGTTGGGGACTGCCCGCTGACCAAGGAGCAGTGTTCCTCCCTACTGTCAGAGGCAAAACCGCACTGGGTTAAAAGCAAAACAAAACAAAAATATTCTAGTCCATCTCCCACCCACCAGCCCTCTCTCTTACGCTGCCTCTGACTCTACTGTCTGTCAGGCTTCGTCTCCGTCTCGATTTCCCTGTTTCTGTTGCTCTCTCTCTCTGTCTCACTATTGCAACCCCTGTCTCTCTCTCAGATAGACATCCACCGGTTGGGGTGGCCAAGGTACCTGAGGTTTCCTGCCGTCTCCCGGGAACGGAGGAAAAAGCCAGTCTCCTTAGAAACCTCCACAGCAGCTGTTTCCTCGGCTCTCTCCCTTGTTTCTGGAAGGAAAGCCTGGCTTTCCCCTTGACTCCACATCCAGGTGGTGCGACGTCGGTCTCCAGGGCTTTGGGAGCGGAGCGGAGCGGCGGCGCAGCTCAGCGCCCAGCTCTGCGCGAAGAGCGCCGGGTGCTGGAGGGAGGACGGACTTAGTCTGGAAAAGAGGGAAAGCGGCGCGCGAGCCTGGCCTGGTTACATCACTTTCAGAGCGAGCTCAGAAACAAAGAAGGACGCGCGGGGGCGCGAGGGGGCTGGACCCCAGGGAGAGGCCACCGGGGCAGAAGGGGCTGCCCACGGTCTACTTGGGGAGCTTGGAGCAGCCGGAGTTCGTCCCGCCGCTGCCTGGGAGGGCTGAGCGGGGCGGCTGGACCCGCTTCTGTGTCCTGGGAGAGTCCCCGGTGCGCGGTTGACGCGGGGCTGGAGACGAACTGGGGCCGGTTTGCCCACGGGGCAGCCGGGGCTCCAAGTCCGCGGTCCGAGGATCAGAAGTGCCAGCTGGAGATGTCCCCGGGGACCTGGATCCTTCTCTAGTTGCAGATGTGGGTGACCCCATCCGCCCTGGAGCAGCTCCTAGGAGGTTCCCCTACCGCCTGTCTCTGAACGTCGAGGCTCTGGGGCTCTGAGGGCTGCGCTTCTCGGGGTCCTGCGGCCCGCGACTGCTCTCTCTTCGGCGCTGCGCGGCAGCGGCGCACAACAGCGCTCGAGTAGCAGCGAAGCGCACCGGACCCGCGCCCAGGCTGTCAGGGGTCAGCAGGGTCTTGCTCACCCCTGGGGGCGTCACCAGAGTCCTTCCTCCGCCCCCAACCTGGGTCTTACAACCCTGGGACCTGCAGGGGGTGGCCTTGGAGCCTGGATCCCACTCTGACACGGCCGTGGTGCCAGCCACGCCGGCTGGGTCAAAAGAGATGGGCTTTCCAGCTCCGGCTCTCCATCCCCTGTACTTGGCACCCAACACCCAGCTATCGAGGAAAAGGAGGGGCCTTGACTCGGGGATCAGCCGGGCCAGCAGCTCCAGCTTTGGGCGATTCTCTCCTCCTTCGCCCACGCTGGTGTGGGACAACCGGCCTCCCCCCCCCAGCGCACGGGCTGGATTCTCTGGCCCCGGGGGCAAGACTGGCTTTGGCTGGGGTTCTTCAACAAGGCTGCTCATTTAGGGTAGATGGGGAATAGTGAGAAGCCGGACGCGGAAGGGCGGGGGAGGAAGGGGGAGGGGATGGGGTAGTATTTTTCATCAAGGCCGTGCTTTGGTGGAAAGAATTTTGACCTCCAAGCCTTCTCCCCACTTAAATTAACCATGTATTCTTGGGCAAGTGACTTAACTGCTTTGAGAATCAGTTGACCCATCTGTAAAATGAAAACATTACTATCAAATATGTGAACAAACCCTCTGAGGACTAAATAAATGTAAAGTTCCTAGTGCGATGCTTGGTACATGGTTCTAGTTCACAAAGTGGGTGGAATATATACTTGCTTGTGTGTGTGTGTGTGTGTGTGCATGCTCTTAGTTGCGGCAGACTCTCTCCATGGGGATTCTCCAAGCCAGAATGCTGGAGTGGGTTGCATGCCCTCTTCCAGGGCATCTTCCCGACCCAGGGATCAAACCCAGGTCTCCCTCCTTACAGGCAGATACTTTTCTGTCTGAGCCACCAGGGAGCCCCAAGAACACTGGAGTGGGTAGTTTATCCTTTCTCCAGGGGGTCTTCCTGACCCGATCTTCCTGACAGGAATCCATCTGGGGTCTCCTGCCTTGCAGGTGGATTGTTTACCAGCTTAGCTACCAAGGAAGCTTGGACTTGTTTGGACTGTGCTGTGCTTAGCGGTTTCGTCGTGTCCGATTCTTCGTGACCCCGTGGACTGTAGCCCACCAGGCTTCTCTGTCCATGGGGATTCTCCAGGAAAGAATACTGGAGTGGGTTGCCATGCCTTCCTCCAAGGGATCTTCCCAACCCACGGATCAAACTCAGGTTCTCCAGCATTGCCGGGGGATTCTTTACTGTCTGAGCCACCAGGGAAGCCCATGTTGCTTAGCACGTGATAATCAGTAAAAGGCAGAAGCCAAGTCATTAAGAGCCTGTCTGGGGGCTAAGGACCTTTGACTCTAAGCAGTGAAGAGTGGTGGCAGTGTTTTAAGCAGGGATCAACAGAGACTATTCCATGTTTGACAGACAGTGACAGTAGGTTAGAGGACTGGTTGGAAGGGGTTG
This sequence comes from Nanger dama, assembly GCA_917880005.1. NCBI lineage: Eukaryota > Metazoa > Chordata > Mammalia > Artiodactyla > Bovidae > Nanger > Nanger dama. The sequence goes on along the minus strand of CAKJTW010000132.1, from coordinate 223,477 downwards.
AGGGGTGAATGAGGAGACCTGGAGGAGGACAGTTGAATAAGCCAGGCAAGACATGGCAGGGATCTGAACAATGCAGGGCTAGTAGGGGTGGTTAGAAGAAAGTGAATTTGAAAGATATTTAAAGCTGTAATCAAGGATCAAAGAAAGTAAGATGGTATTGGAGTCCAAGGTTGATCCCAAGTTTCCCACTCTTTCCACTGAGTGGATCAGGAATCAGACTTAGTTTTCCACTTCAGTATCTACTCCTCCTCACTAGACAGCTGCTGTACCTCTGGCATAGAATCATTATTTTGGACAGAAAGAAGGAAGAAAGGGAGAAAGGCAAAGAGCAAAAGTGAGATGCCAGCTGTCTGACCATTTCCATCAGGAAAATAATTGTTTTCCTGGCAGCTGCACCAAATAGATAGACATTATATGAAGAACTCTATCATAGCTCTGTCGTAGCTCACTGGTCAGACATCATAGCTTACTGGCCAGAAGGCTGTCATAGTGCTCACCTGTGTGCAAAGGAGCCTGGGAAATCAAGATTTTGTTTGCAGGGAGAGGTATTGACCAGATTTATTGCCACTTTGAAAAAAATTACAGATTTATTATCGAGGAAGAAGAGTAGAATGGAAGTTGGAGAAGCAACCAGCAGCGTGTACCATAACTGCTGACCATGCTTCCCTTCTTGAAGCCCTCTCTCCCTTTCCTTTACTAATACCCTTCTATTCTGGTCTCTTTCCCATCTCCTGGGCCACTCATTTGTAGACTACATTGTAAAACTTCTTTTTATTTTATTAATTATTAACAAACCCCTTTGATGCTGACGGCTATGCTCATGGCTGGCTATGCTGATGATCCCTATATTTATTTCTTTAGCCTCGTCCTTTTCCCTCAATTTCAGATTTATAATGTCTAATTGTCTGATAATATCTACTTGTCTGCTTGATATCTGTCTGTATGGCACACAGACACCTCAATCTCAACACCACCTAAGCTATGCTCATCAAATTTCCTTCAGATCTGCCCTTTCTCCTTTGACCCCCTTATTCTTTTTATTTGCCCAACTGAGAAACTGTGGGATTGTCCTCTGTTCCTTTGTCTAACAATGTACATCAAGTAAATCAAGCAAATCCTCATTGTCCTACCTCCTAAGTTCTCGGATCTAGCTGCTCTTCTACCTGTGACCTGAGGCAAATCATGTTACCTCACCGGGTTTCAATTTCCTGTGAAACAAGGGCTTTGCATGGGGAGCTAGCCAAGGACCATTTCGGCTCTACTCCTCCGTGATTCTCTGACAGTCACTTCTACAGGGTTGAACAGTCATTAGTGTTGTGCAGGTGCTCTGACAAGAACGCTGGAAACCTAGTGGAAGCCTAAAGAGGCAACATTGCTGAACAGAGACCTCCTCTAACTTAGACAAGCATCTAATTCCATTTGACTCAAGTCATGCCGTTCACCTACTTAGGCATTAGATAAGACCCATGCACAAAGCTGCAGGAGACTTCAGTTACTGTCTGATTATAAGCCTCATTCTCTCAAAGCAGTTCCTTCTTAGAGGTAATTTCAGATGGTCTTTGAACAGCAGGTATACTTGCCCAAGTCAGCAGCAAAAGTGGGTGGAGGTGGGAGACATCACTCAGGGTTACAATATTCAGGGACAAAAAAGGCATTCTCAGTATTTAATTTCTTGCCTTACAGGCTGATCGCACTAGGATTTTAAAACCCTAAGCAGTTCTTGCAATGCGGTAAGCATACACAGCTATGTACAAAAGCTTTTCATCAGAAGAAAAAGCAAATTCAGGCTTTAATGAGGTTTTAACATGTGGGTGTTTGAGGAGGAAATGCAGAACCTTTTATTTCTGAGATTATTGAAATCACAGGACAGGAGGCTAGAATTTGAAGATATCTTATAGAATACCTACTCTCAATTACTTTCGTAAATATTTTTGTTTCATGTCATGGATGTATTTATATATTAATAAGTAGCAGACTGCCACAGAATCAGTTAAAATTTTTAGGTTTTAAATACTATTTGGGTGAAACCAGTCATATAATATATGCAGTTATTTTTATTGTCATAGAAAATGTTATTTTTTTGTTGCTACATATCTTCATAAAGTACCCTTATTTCTGGAAGTGAAAAAAAGAATATTTAACACATGTAATCATACAGACAAAATGCAGAAGAGTTGCAATCATTCAATTCCGTTGTTGTTGCTCAGTTGCCAAGCCATGTCCGACTCTTTGTGACCCCATGAACTGCAGCACACCAGGTTTCCCTGTCCCTCACCATCTCCCAGAGTTTGCCCAAGTTCATGTCCATTGAATTGGTGTTGCCATCCAACCATTTTATCTTCTGTCACCCTCTTCTCCTTCTGCCTTCAGTCTTTCTCAGCATCAGGGTCTTTTCCAATGAGTTGGCTATTTGCATCAAGTGAACAAAATATTGGAGCTTCAGCTACAGCACCAGTCCTTCCAATGAATATTCAGGGTTGATTCCCTTTAGAATTGACTGGTTTGATCTTGCAGTCCAAGGGACTCTCAAGAATCTTCTCCAACCCCACAGTTCAAAAGCATCAACTCTTCAGTAGTACTTGAGTATTTATGATGTGTGTGGCACTGCGCTAGGTGTTGGGAGATACAAGTTGGTGAGATGTGGTCACTCACATTCACAGAGCAAGATGTGTGTATAGATTATGCTGTGGCAACAAGACTTTCAGATTTCAGAGGCTGTGCGCTCATCCTGCTTGTCTATCATGGATCAGCTGCAGCCTTGCTCCTTTTATTCTCGCATGGGGCCTCTTATATGTTAGAGACAGACCAGGTTGGAGGTTCTGGAAAGGAGGGAAAAGTCCCAACTCACAGTTTAAAGGCTCTATCTAGCTGTTGTATAGAAAATAAACAAGGTGGGTTGAGGGCAGAAGCAGAGAGGCCCCTTAGGAAACCATTGTAATTATCCAGGTAAGAGATGATATTGATTTATGGATGTGGATAGAAGTGGTTAGATTCTGATGTATTCTAATGAAAAGCTGACAGTATTTGCTGATATATTTGGGATGCGAGGGAAATTATAGTATCAAGGATAATTCTAAGATTTGAAAAGTGAGGTGGCAAAACAGGAACCTGGTTTTGGACATGTTTATTTGCTATATCAAAGTGAAGTTGGTGATAGAGTTGATGTACAAGTCTGGAGTTTGGGGTGAAATCTGGGCTGGAGATACAATTTTGAGAGCTGTTGGAATATGATTGCCATTTTAATTCCTAGGACTAATGAGATCTTAGGCAGAGATCTAATGAGAACTTAGGGAGCAGAGATCAGTAGGCTAGAGAAGTTTCAGTACTAAGTACAAAGGAACATCAATATTTTGAGGCTGGGGAGATGAAGAGGAACCAGCAAAAGAAACTGTGAAGGCGTGGCCAGCGAGGTGGGACAATGAGCAAAGGTCCAAGGAACTAAAAGAAGAAAGCAGTTCAAGGAGGGCATAGTGATTGCATCAATTCTGTTGACAAATATGAAAAGGACTAAAAAGTGAACACTGGGCTTAGCAACATGGAGGTCATCGGTCACCTTTACAGGAATAGTTCTGGTAGAGTGGTGGGGGGTGAAATATTGATTGAAATGAGTCAAAGAGGGAAAAGAGGAAGAGGAACTGGGGGCAGAGAGCAGAAAAAACTCGAAGGATTTTGTTGTTAAGAACAGAGAAATGAAATGATAGCCAGAGGTGGGGTGCAAGGTCAAGAGAGAAAACTTTTAAGGGTGCTCTCTTTAGCACTTTACTTGTAGAGATAAAATATTTCTAAATTTAAATGACAATGCTATGTAATTTTTTAAACCCATTCAAGTTGTAAATATGAAAAATAATACCAATACTGGGGCAGGGTGGTACTCACATATGTTAGTGGTGGGAATGTATTAATACTGACTCATGGATGAAGTCTGCTCAGGTATCTAAAGAACTTCAAAGAAGTGCATCCCTTTGCATGACTATTCTACTGAAACATGTCAGAAGTAAGTGTATACTGGTGGAAAGACCAGGCTCAGGCACCATATGAGTAAATTAATCATCATTTACTCATCTCAAGATGTAGATGGAAGTCCCCACAGTTTCACCAACCGGCGCACAGTCAGGGATAACAATGTCTGAGTAAGGGAAGGTCACATCTAACCCTTTTAGAAACAAAGTGTTTCTCTCTAGGTTCACCATGTATTCATAAGGCTTATTTTCATGAGGCAGATCCAAGCCTACTCATAGCCTGGCCTCCTGTCTGCTGAGCACACCTGATATGACAACAGGCCCAGTTCATGAGGCATAAACAAAGTCCTCATTATCATTTTCAGACTCTCCAGACCCACACAGTAATTCCTGAATTCAGTGCTATGGCAACAGAACGAGAGCCATTCTGTGGAAATCTCCAAGAGCCAAACAAATTAAGACCTTGTACTGACCAACACCATAGCCGTTAACACAAGAGGCTATTTACATTTAAATTAATTAAAATGCAATAAAATAAAAAGTCAGTTTTGCAGGTGTACTACCCACATTTCAAGTGCTGAGCAGTCAAATGTGGTGATGGGCCACCATACTGGACAGTGCAGATATAAATGTTTCACCATTACCAAATTCTATTGGATGATGGTGAGCTATTGGGTTTATCATAATCCAGTTGACTCAGGCAGTATGATTCTAGAAAACTTTCCCATAAAAATAAACAGTAGCACAAAAATATTTATGTGCAAAAAATAATTTACAGTGCCCTAGTAGTAAAACACTGGAAAACACTGAAATAGCCAATAACAGAGGAAAGGTTATATACAATATGGTACATTCATTGGAGGGAACATGCACAGTCAGTTGAGGGAGTATTATGTATGAACAAAATTATATTTTTATATTTTTAATGACCCATGACAATGGGATCAATATACTAATTAAAAAAATTAAGAATAAAACAACTCCATTAAAGTAACTTGAAAAAAATTTATATTTAGTAGGCCCCTAATTACTAAAAAAAAAAAAAAAAAGCTAGAATAGGAAAAAAAAGACCAAAAGGAAATACTCTCAAAATACTCTCAAAATATTAGCAGTGATTATTTCTAGGTGCTGGAGTGGAGCATGCAAAATCATGTCTGACTTTTGAGACCCCCAGGGACTGTAACCCACCAGGCTCCTCTGTCCATGGGGATTTCCAGGCAAGAATACTGGAATGGGTTGCTATTTCCTTCTCCAGGGGCTCTTCCCAACCCAGAGATCAAACCCACGTCTCCTGCGTCTTCTGCATTGGCAAGTGGATTCTTTACCACTGAGCTGGAGCATTACATAATTGCTACTATTTTCTTTATATTTTTATGAATTGTCAAAATTTCTGCTATTATTTTATAATAAGAAAAAGGTTTTGTTTTAATGAGAGAATGGTCGCTTCCATGTATTAAGCACTCAATAAATGGTAGTTGAACGAATGATACACAAAGATTTGAAAGACTGTTTGTCCTGCCCCCTTCCTCATTCTGGCACTTCCTTACAGGAGAGAAAATGATATGGATGAATTGAGAAGAGAGGAAAATTGAAAGACAGCAAGTGGATTTTCATGTTGGATTGGAGTGAAATCTTATGGTTCCTCCCAAATTTATGTTAATCACTTTTGAGATGTCTTACAACCCTGTTTTCAACCTAAGAAATAATAAATGTACTATTATCCCCCTTTTTGATTTAAAAATGGTTGTTTTGATGCACCTAGTTAGAGATTTGATATTTTTTTCCTTCTTGGCTGTAATTCTGACTCATTTATTTAACAAATGTTATATTGAGAACCTCCTACATATCTGGTGGTGTTCATGCCTCCTCTATACCTCCTCCAATCTTCTCTAGCTCTTAGCAGGTAACTCTGATCTTTACTAAAGCCTACCTTTACAACTCTAACTTCTCTTATTTCACTCAGGGCCTCCAGAGATGTAAAGTATCTTCAATTGTTTTCCAGTGCTGAATTAACAGAGTTCTAAAAATGCTTGCAGCTCATTAGGGTTCATTCGGTTGTGCAGAACAAAGTACAAAGGAGCCTAGAATTTTCACAAATCATTTTGTAAGTTAAAAAATAAAGCTGGTGCAAGTGACAGTGTTAGATTAATGGTTCCAAAGATGAAAATGTTTTAGGTATCTGAGTGGTTCCAGCCAAACATCCATTTGCTCTCCAGGGCTGAGCTTATTCACTAGCTTAGATCTTTCTCCGTGTTATCTTTCCTTTGATTCTGTAGAGGATCCTGGTTAAGGGAATAAATGATGAGAAAAATGGACTGTTGAGAATCAGAGTTGGGAGTAGAGAATTCTTACGTGGTTTGATCCCTAAACTGAAGATTCATCTGATTTCTCATTTTCTTGTAGTACATTGACATGTCCAACCTTAAACAATTTTTTATAGAAGTAATAGTTTACAATATTATATTGGTTTACAATACTATATTGATTTCAGGTGTACAATATAGTGGTTCAATGTTTTTATAGATTATACTCCATTTGAAGTTATAAAATACTGGCTATATTCCCTGTTCTGTACAATATATCTTTGTAACTTATTTATTTTATATATAATAGTTTGTACCTCTTAATCCCTTACCCCTATCTTACCACTCCTCCAGTTCCTCTTCCCAAAAGCAACTACTAATTCGTTCTCTATATCCATGGATTCATTTCTATTTTGTTATATTTATTCATTTGTTTTATTTTTCAGATTCCACATATAAGTGAAAACATACAGTGTTTGTTCTTCTTTTGTCTGTCTTATTTCACTAAGCATAATACCCTCCAGGTCCATCCATGTTGCTGCAAATGGCAGAATTTCATTCTTTTTATGGCCAAGTAATATTCCATTATATTGTATATATGTACCACATCTTCTTTATGTATTCATCTGTTGATGTCACTTAGGTTGCTTCCATATCTTGGCTGTTGTAAGTAGTGCTGCCATGAACATAAGGGTGCATATGTCATTTTGAATTAGTGCTTTTTTTTCTTTCAATATATGGCAAGACATAGAACTGCTGTATAACATGGTAGTTCTATTATTATTTTTAGTTTCCGGAGGAAGTCCCATATTGTTTTCCATAATGGCTGCACCAGTTTACATTCCTACCAACAGTGTAGTAGGGTTCTCCTTCCTCCACATCCTAATCAACATTTATTATTTGTGGTCTTTTTGATGCTAGCTATTCCAACAGGTGTGGGGGATACCTCATTGTGGTTTTGATTTTCATTTTTCCAGTGAAGAAAGCTGAGCACTGAAGAATTGATGCTTTTGAACTGTGGTGTTGGAGAAGACTCTTGAGAGTCTCTTGGACTGCAAGGAGATCCAACCAGTCCATCCTAAAGGAGATCAGTCCTGGGTGTTCATTGGAAGGACTGATGATGAAGCTGAAACTCCAATACTTTGCCTACCTGATGCATAGAGCTGACTCATTGGAAAAGACCCAGATACTGGGAAAGATGGAGGGCAGTAGGAGAAGGGACAACAGAGGATGAGATGGCTGGATGACATCACCGACTCAATGGACATGAGTCTGAGTGAACTCCGGGGAGTTGGTGATGGACAGAGAGGCCTGGCGTGCTGCGATTCATGGGGTCACAGAGTTGGACACGACTGAGCGACTGAACTGAAACGAACTGAATAATTAGTAATGAATATCTTTTTGTGTGCCAGTTGGCTTTCTGTGTGTCTTCTTCTTCTGCCCATTTCTAAATCAGATTTTTGGTCTTATTTTTTTTTTTAATATTGAGTTGTTTGAGCCGCTTGTATATTTTGGATGTTAGCTTCTTATCAGATATATTATTTGCAAAAAATTTTTTTCCATTCCGTAAGTTGTCTTTTTGTTTTGTCGATGTTTTCCTTTGCTGTGGAAAAGCTTTTGTTTAATTAGGTCCCATTTGTTTATTTTGTCTGAGGAGACTGATCCAAAAAATATTGCCATGAATTATATCAAAGAGTGTTCTGCTTGTTTCCTTCTAGGAGTTTTATGGTTTCCAGACTTACATTTAGGTGTTTAATCCATTTCAAGTTTACTTTTATATACAATGTGAGAAAATGTTCTAATTTTATTCTTTTGCATACAACTGTCCAGTGTTCCCAGCACCATTTATTGAAGAGACTGTTTCCCCCATTGTATATTCTTGCCTCCTTTGTCATAGATTAATTGATCATATGTGCGTGGGTTTATTTGTGGGCTCTCTATTTTGTTCCTTTGGTCTGTGTGCCTCTTTTTGTGCCGGTATCATGTTGTGCCGGGGTTCAGCCCCGGAAGATCCAGGGTGATTCGAAGGTGGGGACAGAGTCGGTGTCCTTGGAAAAACTTAATTAATTACAGATATATAGATTAGAAACGGATAGTGTAGTAGGAAATATTAGTGAAGAAAAAGGCTGAATAACTTGGTTTATGTGGAATACCAATCACCACCTATGTAGGCCACACGCGTCTTTCCATTCTCCTGAAGGAGAGGAGGCACTGAGGACTCCCCGGTCCGATCTTAGAAGCCCAGGCATAATTAGCAGGCTTGATGAGTACCCACATTAATTCAGCCAGAAAAACGGGGAGCAAGAAAGAAACGACATGGGAGAATCAGTCTTTCCAGAAACTGATCCCATTTCTTTATTTTTTAGGTTTGCTTATGTACCTTTTGTTACACATAGAGATGAATACAGAGTCACTCGGGGGTCAGCAGTCCTGACCTTTATCAAAATCAGGTGCTTTACATAAAAAAGGTCTTAGGGGTTTTACATCATCTTCTGGCCATGAGGCCTGCTGACATTTTATGATCCTTTCTTTCTGATAACCAAAAACTTATTTTTTCCAAGGGTGTTTTTTTCTTAAACCAGGCACCACCCTCCAAATAAGGTTGCATTCCTATAGGGTGAGGGTGTAGTGAGTTACAATCAAGAAAGGAATTTATTTAACCCAAGGTTAACATGATCAATCTTAAAGGTTAATATTTATTTCTCCTGTATGCTAGTTATATTTATTATAAAGGCAGGGAATATGGAGATTTAGCAGCAAACATCAGCCCAACAAATGAAAATCCTTTCACCAATGTTCCCCTTAAGATCTATTTAGTCTTAAGATAGTGATAAAGTTACATTTTTACATAGCAAGGACACAGTGATTTATAACAAAGTACAGTGATCTATAACAAAAGAGAAAATTCATTAACTCAAAAAGTCTACTATTGCTAACATCAAAACCCACTATATTTCCTTTTCTATATTTTAAATACATTGATTAATATATTCCCAGGTGCCTAAGGATATGGAGGCCTGGCGGCAATCATTGACTCAACAATGAGAAAAGCCCTATGCTAATTAAGACTCTCAAAATACTCCAGAACTCTCTGTGCTATTTATGGTTGAGAGGTAGTAAACAATCATGTGCATAGTGGCAGGAGTATGGACAATCCTGTCACACAAGCTAGTTTGCCAGCAGAGAGGTTTGACCTGAGACACCCTTGTCCCACCCAGGACAGGGAATTAGCAGCCATTATTGGCACAACAAATGAAAAACCTTTCACCAATATAATTCCTAACCAACCCACTATACCAATAATTTCTAACTTCCCCGAAAGAATTTGCCTTTAGTAAGTCTAAAACATCTCTTGCCTCTCAAGGTCGGGAGGCTGTAAACAATCACATGTGGCTGGAAGAACCTATACAGGCGGGCTAGATAACCTTCAGAGGAGTTCGTAAATCAAAACACTCTTGTCACGCCCAGGAATTTTCATTAACTTGGAGCTGCAAGTTAACTCCTTCTCTGAGAGAAATGGTTATGGGGGAGAGCCCCTGTAAAGTCAGAGGTGTAGGTGAGAGCATAAAACAGACTCTGGTTTTGGGGGTAGATGCTTGGGAACAGGGGTTTCCTGAGGCTTGATCACGCCTTTGTGTATGCCAAGCCTCTTTCCTCATGACCTTTGCCATGGGCGGAGTTCCTCACGCTGGCTCCTGGCAATATTGTTTTAATGACTATAACTTTATAATATAATCTGAAGTCAAGGAACCTGATTCTTTCAGCTTTGTTCTTTTGTCTCATTATTGCCTTGAATATTCAGGTCTTCAAACTTTTGATAATATATATTTATGAAAATCCAGAGACCACCAACTCATTTTACTTTTGTTCAACAGACATTAAAAAGTTTTCTTTATAAAGAGAATCACACACAAACATTTTTATATATAAGGGTGTTGATCACACATTACTTTTAGTATAGAAAAATATGAAATGGTTATTGTTGCATCGAAGCACTGGGATATTATATAGTCATAATAAATGAAGTTGCAGATTGGAGTAAACTGGCAGATCAAACAGATCAAACACATATACCTTTCCTCCTCAACTCTCAAAATCTAGAAATGGAATTAGAATATTTGTATGAGTCTGAATTTTGAGATTAATTCCATTGCAGTCCTGGGAAACAGGAAGAAAGCCATCAACAGAGCAGAAATCACTGAAAGAAATTTAATGAAATTGAATTGATAAAGAAATGCATATAATCTAACTAGAGTTGCCAAAAATCCCTGATAATTCTGTACCTTAATATGCTATCAGGGCTACATGGACCTGAGAGTGATGGTTTTGCTAAGACTTTGGAAATAAGATTATCATTTGAGTATTTAAAAATTCATACATAATGAAAAAGAGTATCCAGACAAGGGATGGAACTAGGGGTTTATTCAGATAATTGTGACTTAAAAGTTTTGGAAACACAGAAGATCATAATTAGGGCAGTTTGGATATATTTTTAATATTTATTTATTTTTGGCTGCACTGGGTCTCTGTTGCTGTGTGTGGGCTTTGTCTAGCTGCTACAGGCGGGAGGGGAGGACTGCTCTCTAGTTGCTGTGTGTTGGCTTCTCATTCCAGTGGGTTTCTTGTTGCAGAGCACAGGCTCTAAGGTACAGAGACTTCAGTAACCATGGCAACTGAGCATGTGGAGTCTTCCCAGACTAGGGATCGAACCTGTGTCCCCTGCATTGGAAGGTGGATTCTTAACCACTGGACCACCAGGGAAGTCCAGTTTGGATATATTTTTAGAGAAAAATACTAATTCTGTCATATTTTATCCTATAGACTCAGAGTGTGTAACTAGAAAGGGATATTCACCACCAACCAAATAAAAAGAACCAATGGGTCAGACATTTGCTGTGTTTATCTAGCATTGTTCAGAGGAAAGATTGTTCAGAATCACTGCAGAGGATGAGAGGTTTATTAGGTTTCAGAATATCATGCACCTAAAATCTTTAAAGATCTTCTCCTCTCTCATCAAGTATTCGAGTGATAATTTTGGCTTCTCTCGAATTCAGATACTGTGAAGGTTATGGTCATCATTGCCAACAAAAACCTTCCTTCCTTCCTTTCTCCCTTTCTCCCTCCCTCCCTCTCTTTCTTCTTTCCTTCCTTCCTTTTCCTCTCCCCAACACTTCCTTCCCTTTTAAAAAATAGTTTTATTGAGATGTAATTCACATTCCATGCAATTCCCCATTTAAAGTAAATAATTCAGACTTCCAGTGTGTTTATAGAGTTGTACAGCCTTCACCACAATCTGATTCTAGGACATTTCTATCACTCTAAATAGAAACCCAGAGCCCATTTACAGTTACTCCTTATTCTCACCCCTGATCCTAGGCAACCACTAACTACTTACTGTTTCTGTAGATAGGCCTTTTCTGACTATTGTTTATGAATGGAATCATGCTGTATGTGTTCTTTTGCATCTGGTTTCTTTCAGTGAGTATGATGTTTTTCAGATTCATCCATGTTTTAGTATTTTGTTCTTTTTTATTGCCAAGTAATATTCCATTGTGTGGTTTTATATACCACATTTTGTTTAGTCATTTATCAGTTGATAGACATTTGATCATTATGAATAGGGTTGCTATGGACAATTAGATACATGATTTTGTGTGCACATATTCTTTGTTTCTCTTGGGTAGGTACTTAGAATTTTGAGGTCATATGATAATGCTAATTTTTTAAGAAGCTGTCAAGCTATTTTCCAGTAGTTGCTTCCCTTCACTTTTATACTTTATTTTTCATCCTTAATTATCTTAAAGTAAATTATAAACCTCAAGACATGCCACAGCCCAAAAGAGCATTGTTCCACCTAAAAACTGTCAATTTATTATTATCACTAATTCAAATTTCCTCTGTAAACTTTCCATGCACACGTACTCAGTTGCTTTAGTCATGTCCAACTCTTTGGGACCCTAAGGACTGTAGCCCACCAGGCTCCTCTGTCCATGGGATTCTCTGGGCAGGAATACTGGAGTGGGTTGCTATGCTCTCTTTCTGACCCAGGGACTGCATTGCCTAGCCACTAGGGAAGCCTCAAACTTTCCATATGCATGAATGTTTGAAGCACTGGATTAAAATCTCCCTCTGTAAATCAGTGAAGTTTTGGTCTCTCCAATTTCAAATGTTGAAATCTTAAATGCCAATGTGGTGGTTAGTAGGAAGTGTTAAGAGGGTCCTTTGGGAGGTGATTGGGTCATGAGAGTAAAACTCTTATGGATAGGATTAGTGCCCTGATTTGATAAAAAGGTGGGGGTGGGGCAAAGAGCTCCCCCACCCTCTCCACCATATGTAATTACAATGAACAATAGCTATCTATGAACTGGGAACTGGGTCCTTATCAGACAGTGAATCTGCCAGCACCTTGATCTGGGACTTCCAGGCCTCCAGAATTGTAAATTTCTGTTGTTTATAAGCTTCACAATCTATGTTCAGCTGTTTTAGCAGCCTGATGAGCTAAGACAGTTGGGTAAGTGCTCTGAATTCTGAGGTTGGAATTAGCAAGCATGCGTAGTTAATGGACTAAAAGCCACAGACTCCAGCCTGGTCTCTCTCAGAAATAAAGGCTGCCATTTTGGCCTCCACAGACCACTCCTTTGCTTTGTTTCTCAGTTTCTTCAGCACCATGTTGCAAAGAGGGGTGCCATTTATTAAGTGCCCTCAAAGATGCCAATGTCTAGGTTCTCATGAAGGACAGCAGTACTTCCTGCCACTCAGATGGGTGAGATTTCCCAGGATGCTTTCAGTAACACCCCCTTGTTCGGAATTAGTTTGAGTGGCTATTCCCTCCTTGAAACCCAAGGAGTCTTGGGTAGGATAGGCATTTCTCTGAAAATGATGCCCCAAAGATAAACTGGCAATTGATTTAAATGTTTATTACCCACTTGCAAGAGATGATGGAGGTGGATAATGGGAGCACTAGTCTAATTTTTACATTAGTGCTTTTTTTTTTACCTTCTTTTTAAAAATTTATTTTTAATTGGAGGATAACTGCTTTATAATGTTGTGTTAGTTTCTGCTGTACAACGCTGTGAATCAGCTATATGTATGCATATATCTCCTCCCTCTTGCACCTCCCTCCCACCTCCTACCCCGTTCTAGTCACAGAGCACCAGGCTGAGCTCCCTGTGTTACACAGCAGCTTCCCGCTGGCTATCTGTTTCACAGATGGTAGTGTATATATGTCAGTGTTACTCTCTCAAGCTGTCCCACCCTCTCCTCTTGCTGTGTCCACAAGTCCATTCTCAATCTTTGCCTCTCTATTTCGTTCCTGCAAATATGTTTATCAGTACCATTTTCCTAGATTCCATTTAAAGGCAATAATAAATATTTGTTTTTCTCTTTCTAACTTACTTAACTCTGTATAATAGGATCTAGGTTTATGTTAGAGAAATGAGCACAAATCGTGAATGTGCATCTGAACGAACTTTCATAGAGAGAACCTGCACATTTAGCCAGCACCCACTTTAGAAAGCGGGTTTCCTGGCAGCTCAGTGGCAAAGAATCTACCTGCAATACAGGAGCTGCAGGAGACTCAGGTTCCATCTCTGGGTCAGAGAAGATCCCTTGAAGGTAAACATGGATACCAACTTTAGTACTTTTGCCTGGAGAATCCTATGGACAGAGAAGCCTGGTCCTCTGGGGTCCAGGGGGTCACAGAGTTGGACACGACTTAGTGACTGAATAACAACATAAATTCTTTAGTTCTTGCATGGGGGCTCAGTAGTTGCAGCACGCAGACTCTAGAGTACATGGCCTTAGTTGCCCCGTGGCATGTGAGATCTTCCCTGAACAGAGATGGAACCCATGTCTCTGGCATTGAAAGGCAGATTCTTAACCCCTGGACCACCAGAGAAGTCTGAGGTCCTAGATATTATCTCCTAGAGGTGCTAGGGTTTATCTCCTGGAGACTGTTAGGCGGGATGGGTCCTGGCTTAGGAATCAACCAATGTGGATTCTTGTCCTGTCGTTCAACACAGTGCTCTGTTGTTCACACGCTAGATGACCTTGGTCTAGTCACTTGGTATTGTATTTTGCCCTATTTCATCTCTGTGCCTTATTTGATTTTCTGGCTCTGATGATGAAGAGGGACATTTGTGCCCTAGGGCCTATCTTATGCACTTTATAATACTTTATTCCCAAAAGTCAATTTGTATTGCAAACTCTTTCTATACCAGGTGCAAGCACTTAGAGTTCTGGCATAGCGTTTACCGCCATGTATGAGACCCTGTCTCTACACACTACACACTGCGAGTTTCTTAGGTGCATGGAGCTTCACTCACTTGCGAGTTGCAGCACCTGGCACACGGTGGGGCCCAGAGGAAGCAAGCACTGCACACATGTTTGTTGAAAGAGTGAATGAGTTTCTGTGGTATCTGTGGATCCTAGCAGACACTGCTGGTGGTCTGGCCAACCCCTCAGGCATTTACTTCCCCAGTTTGGCTGCTTCCTGAAGACTCTTGTGATTCTGAGGTCTCCTCCTGGCTTCAGGGGAACACTGGCTGCAAGGGCAGAGACAGCTGGAACTGCTGGAGAGCGAATGTCCCCAAAGCAGACCTCCATACAGGAGGCCTGGGGAGCTAGTGGATAAACCCCAGCCTCTTCAGCCCCCAGTAGAATAACCAAGGTCCCTGTACTGTCTCTCTGAGTCTCCCTGGGGACTGAGTTCCACTTCCCACCGTGACAGCAGCTTGATTCTGCACCCTCTGTTGGCTTCCTCCCCATCCTGTCTCACTTCCTCACTCTCTGTGGTTTCGAGGATCACCATCTAAGAACGTACAAGCACTTCGCTCCCTGCTTTCAGGGTCTGCTTCCTGGGGAATCTTGCCTACCTTGAAGGATTGTTGTGATAAATGAAAAACACACTTCAAAGGCTTTTGGTCTCAAAGTGTAAGTAGTGTTATTTTCGAAATGAGTTGTTCTCAAGAGGAGCATGGTAGGTTGAATAGTGGCCCCCAAATATATCCATGTCCTAATCTCATGAATATTTCCTTATAGTGCAAAAAAGACTTTGTGGATGTGATTAAATTAAGGATCAGAGATGGGAGATTATCCTGGATTTTCCTGGTAGGCTCTCAGTATAATCACAAGATTCATTAAAGAGGGAGGCAGGGATTTCCCTGGTGGTCCTGTGGTTAAGACTCCATGCTCTCCTTGCAGGAAGCCTGAGTTAGATCCCTGGTCAGGGAGATAAGATCTCACATGCTGCATGGCACAGCCAATAAAAAAGTAAACACATTTTTAAAAGAAATAAAGAGGGAGGCAGAGGGAGATGTAACCCAGAATTAGAAGGCAGTGTGAGCACTGCAGCCAGATGCTACACTGCTGGCTTCCAAGATGAAGGGAAGGTCCATGAGCCCAGACAACCTGAGGGATCCTTGTTCCCTGGCCGGGGATCTAACCTGGGTTCATGGCAGTGGAAGCACGGAGCGCTAACCACTGGACCACCAGGGAATTCCCTGGAATGCAGTTTGATAAGCATGAAAGGCAAAAAAATAGATCGTTCCGTAAGAGGACTGCCGTGCCAACACCTCGAATTTGGCCCAGTGAAATTGCTTTTGGGCTTCCTACCTCCATAATTGCAAGAGAATTAATGTGTACTGTTTTCAGCCACTAAGCAACTATAGAAAACTAAAATGAGGAGGGCCCTGCCTATTGCCCCTAACCCACTCCAGCAGGGGTAAAGGAAGTGCAGGGGAGCAGTAGTTCCCAGTGACTGCTCCCCTGCGGCCCCCGCCAAAGAATCCTATTCACTCATTAACTTGCTGGCTTCAGATACACTAAGACCAGTTTGAGCTGTCTGCACTTCTTTCAGGACAGACTTGTGAAGAATTTCCACTGTGTTTCAAGGTCAACAAATAGGAAGAGTCAGGGCTTTTGTGGTTTTCTTTAGAATAAGACAACAAACAGTAAAACAAAATTATAAATATGCTTGAGAAAGCTGAGTAGAGAAAGTCCGAAGGCTAGCCAAGTTCCCTGCTGTTATTAAAATTAGCCATCAGTTGTGTTCCTTTACATCAGTTCAGTTCAGTTGCTCAGTCATGTCTGACTCTTTGTGATCTCATGGACTGCAGCATGCCAGGCCTCCTTGTCCATCACCAACTCCTGGAGTTTACCCAAACTCATGTCCATTGAGCTGGTGATGCCACCCAACTATCTCATCTTCTGTCATCCCCTTCTCCTCCTGCCTTCACTCTTTCCCAGTATCAGGGTCTTTGCCAAGGAGTTAGTTCTTCACATCAGGTGGCCAAATTATTGGAGTTTCAGCTTCAGCATCAGTCCTTCCAAGAATATTCAAGACTGATTTCCTTTAGGACTGGTTGGATCTTCTTGCAGTCCAAGGGACTCTCAAGAGTCTTCTCCAACACCACAGTTCAAAAGCATCAACTCTTTGGTGCTCAGCTTTCTTTACAGTCCAACTCTCACATCCATGCATGACCACTGGAGAAACCATAGCTTTGACTAGATGGACCTTTGCCTGCAAAGTAATGTCTCTGCTTTTTAATATGCTAGGTTGGTCATAACTTTTATTCCAAGGGGCAAGTGTCTTTTAATTTCATGGCTGCAGTCACCATCTACAGTGATTTTGGAACCCCCAAAATAAAGCCTGTCTCTGTTTCCATTGTTACCCTGTCTATTTGCCATGAAGTGATGGGACCAGATGCCATTATCTTCATTTTTGAATGCTGAGTTTTAAAACCAGCTTTTTCACTCTTCTCTGTCACTTTCATCAAGAGACTCTAGTTCTTTGCTTTCTGCCATAAGGATGGTGTCATCTGCATATCTGAGGTTATTGATATTTCTCCCGGCAATCTTGATTTTAGCTTGTGCTTCTTCCAGCCCAGCGTTTCTCATGATGTACTCTGTGTATAAGTTAAATAAGCAGGGTGACAATATACAGCCTTGACATACTCTTTTTCCAATTTGGAGCCAGTCTGTGTTCCATGTCCGCTTCTAACTGTTGCTTCTTGATCTGCATATAGGTTTCTCAGGAGGCAGGTCAGGTGGTCTGGTATTCCTATCTCTTGAAGAATTTCCCAGTTTGTTGTAATCTACACAGTCAAACGCTTTGGCATAGTCAATAAAGCAGAAGTAGATGTTTTTCTGGAACTCTCTTGCTTTTTCAATTGTCCACCGGATATTGGCAATTTGATCTCTGGTTCCTCTGCCTTTTCTAAATCCAGCTTGAACATCTGGAAGTTCACAGTTCATGTACTGTTGAAACCTGGCTTGGAGAATTTGCTAGCGTGTGAGATGAGTGCAATTGTATGGTAGTTTGAACATTCTTTGGCATTCCTTTGCATATCAGGACTCATGACTCTTTGCGACCCCATGGTCTGTAGCCCTCCAGGCTCCTCTGTTCATGGGGTTATCCTGGCAAGAATACAGGAGTGGGTTGCCATTTCCTCCTTCAGAGGTTACTCCCAACCCAGGGATGGAACCCATGTCTTCTGCAGCTCCTGCACTGGCAGGTGGCTTCTTTCCCACCGAGCCACCTGGGCAGCCAGCATGGGGCCACAAGAGTTGGACATGACTGAGCAACTAACACATGGAAAGGTTTTCATAGAGTACTCAGTGAAAACTAGCCCTAGGAAAGGTCTAGAAGGGCTAATGCGTTTATGGATATCATGCCAAAGGTGTAGTGAGCACCCAGCATAGCTGCTAGGGGTTGGGGCTCCTGGGAGAAGAGCCCTGAAGACACACAGTCCCTCAGTCTCCTGGATCCTGAGAAGAAACGTGCTGGGGTCACGGAGCACTTGGGGAATGTGCTGTAGCAGAGGCACCTTGTGCCTGATGCTCTCATTTTTAATGGAACAAAGGGAGTGAGTGGCCTTGTCCTTGGCTGACAAATATTTTGCATTCAGGTGCCAAGTAGACTGTGCTGAGGTGCCACTGGTAGGGCACTCTATGAAGCACCTGCAGTCTTTAGGCCCCCTGGTGTTGGGGAAAGTTGGTTTGGGCACAGCCCTCCAGCTGCAGGGAGCATTTGTCAAAAGTCCCAGTTAGCTCATCACCAGGAGCCAGAAAGATTCTCAGGATCAGAAGGTCTACCTTCTGTGCTAGTCAGCTTCCCTGGCGGCTCAGATGATAAAGAATCTGCCTGTAATCCAGGAGACCCAGGTTCGATTCCTGGGTTGGAAAGATCCTCTAGAGAAGGGAATGGCAAGCCACTCTGGTATCCTTACCTGGAGAATTCCACAGACAGAGGAGCCTGGCGGGCTACAGTCCATGGGGTTGCAGAGAGTCAGACACAACTGAAAGGGCCAGATTTTTAGTTTTAAATGAAAGGTTGTGCCAGGTGATCTCTAAGGATCTTCTGAGCTCTAACTCTATTATGATTCCAATATTTTAATTACATTAGTGGCATTTCTTTCGTTACAAATGATTTGTAAATTCCCTGGAGTTTCATTGGCTGGTGTAGTGAGGTTTACCTCCTCTAATATTACTAGACCCTGGGGGAGGTTTGTCTCAGTATCAGGAAAAACTTTACCATCATTCTCCCTCCTCTTTTTTTTTTTTTCCCTGCCTTCTCTCTTCCTCTCGGGAGGTTTATGTGGCTTAATTAATTCAGATCCGTCAAGTACTTTTCAGCCTCGGAGTGTAGTCAAAGTCTTCCTATGAATAATAGCCCACTGGGAACTCGAACCCCTCGGAGCATTATTAGCAGAAGGTGTTAGTCTTGCTGCTTGTGTAACTTGAAGCCTATTCATTCCAGTGTGCAAAATCTGCTCCTTGGAGGAAAAAGCACCCAGGAAAACCTGAATTCTCTAAGTCTTTTGCATAAAAACCCAGATTTGACAATGTGCTTCAGGCTGAGAAAGGGAATTCTGGGAAATGACATTCCTTAGAGGTGTAAAGTGAAGTATTTTGGAGGATTTCATACTCTGGTTGGGGGACCTTTTTTTAAGGCAGAGTTTCTGTGAACACTGGGGGAAATGGTCTTTTCCAATTTCTCTTCTCCAGGGATGTTTGAGGGCAAGTGATGAAATAAGTCACTTGGCTCCTCTGGATGAGGCAGTTTAATCATCACTGGCTCCAACCATACCAGGAGCCCTCCCACCAAGAGGAATGATGTGAGCAACCTTGAAATCAGACGTTTGGGGAAGATGTGCTCTACTGGCTGGGACCTCACATCTTCCATTTCTATTTCCATCTGTACAATGGGAATGATAATATCTAATTCCCAGGTATCGTGAAGCTTATATGTGATAGTTGATAGTCAATGTATATGAGCTCTTGGAGAGCTCGCCCATTTTATACCATGTAATTAGCATCTGATTTGACATGTGTGAGTGCCTCATGCAGACTGGCAGTGAGAAGAGCTGTCCACTGAGGCTTTTGATGAGTCGAGCTCTGTGCCAAGCACTTTACATATATTATCTCATTTAATCCTCACAGCAACCCTGTGGGATAGCATTATTATGGCCCCATTTTAGAGATAGGGAAACTAAGGCACAAGGAGGTTAAGTAACGTGTACAAAGGCATGCAGTGAATAAGCTGGATATCAGGAGTTCCAAGCTTTTAATTTATTAGGTTATTGCTGCCTTCCCCTCCTCCGCTGTAACTTCCCATAGGTCTTCAAGTTAACTTCCTCCAATTATAAGTCAGAGGAGAAGGAACATTTGTAGATGACCTGCAGAAAAAGCCCACGCTGCCGAATTCTTGGTATCTCATGATTCAAAATAGAGAGGCTGCAAGACACCTTAATTCATCACTCTCTGTCCCTTCTGCCCCTTTCCCTCTCTGACTGACAGTTTCCATTGGAGACCCAAAATCGAGGACTTGGCAGTACTATTCATGACTGAGAACTAATTCAAGTGCTTCTGATTTCATTTTTATCAGAGTCTATTCTGAAGAGCCCGGGATACCTCATGCACCAGAAATTAACTGCTGGTAGCCTGCAACTACCAAGGGAAGGGCAGGGGTTACTGGTATCCCTCACTTCGTGGGAGCAGTAATTCTTATTTTTACCTCCATAAAGTTTTAAGGATTCTGAAAGCCATGAGTTTAATATTGGAAAGCATAGACAATATAGACATATAGAAATATAGAAGAAGAAAATTTGGAAAATGTAGAAAAATACGAAAAGAAAGCTTAAATCAACCAGTGGCATGAAAGCTTATTCTTTCCAACATTTCTGGTACATGGTTGGGATCTTTACAATATACATACATATCTCTCTGTTTTTCACTTAATGAAATATTTCAACATTCCATTATAGATTATTTGCAAGTATAAAAATGTAAATTTTAATGCCTGCATAATGCTGTGCCATGTGGAACTGATGAAGAAGAATAAAGTAACTCTGTGTTAACTACACATCCATTTAGACACAGAACATGGCCAATGTTTTAAACACTCTCTTTATGCTTCTGCCTAATTGGACCCCCCTTTCTTCCTAAAGGTAAGCATTACTTTTGAGAAAATTATTCTTTCACTTTACCAGCTGTGGTGATGCATTATATTGGGGGCCCCCACAATGAACCATGGCTCCCCTAATCAGCCCTTGTGCAGTCCCTTAGCATGCTGACTTCTGGATCTGTCTCCATATGAGTTGCTTTGGCACTGGAAGGAATGATGCTGAAACTGAAGCTCTAATACTTTGAGCCCTGACTCATTGGAAAAGACCCTGATGCTGGGAAGGACTGAAGGCAGGAAGAGAAGGGGATGTCAGAGGATGAGATGGCTTGATGGCATCACCTACTCAATGGACCTGTGTTTGAGCAAGCTCTGGGAGTTGATGGATAGGGAGGCCTGGTGAGTTGCAGTCCATGGGGTCACACAGAATCAGACGCAACTGAGTGAGTGGAGTGAACTGAACTGAAACAAAGATTTGACAAGTGCTTGAATATTAGGAAGAACTATACAAAAAGGTCATCATGACCCAGATAGTCATGATAGTATGATCACTCACCTAGAGCCAGATATCCTGGAATGTGAAGTCAAGTGGGCCTTAGGAAGCATTGCTATGAACAAAGCTCGTGGAGGTGATGGAATTCCAGTTGAGCTATTTCAAATCCTAAAAGATGATGCTGTGAAAGTGCTGTGCTCAATATGCCAACAAATTTGGAAAACTCAGCAATGCCCACAGGACTGGAAAAGGTCAGTTTTCATTCCAATCCCAAAGAAAGGCAACGCCAAAGAGTGCTCAAACTACCGCACAATTGCACTCATCTCACACGCTAGTGAAGTAATGCTCATAATTCTCCAAGCCAGGCTTCAGCAGTATGTGAACCATGAACTTCCAGATGTTCAAGCTGGATTTAGAAAAGGCAGAGGA
Source organism: Nanger dama (assembly GCA_917880005.1). Lineage (NCBI taxonomy): Eukaryota > Metazoa > Chordata > Mammalia > Artiodactyla > Bovidae > Nanger > Nanger dama. The sequence goes on along the minus strand of CAKJTW010000132.1, from coordinate 201,892 downwards.
ACCAGAGATCAAATTGCCAACATCTTCTGGATCATCGAAAAAGCAAGAGAGTTCCAGAAAAGCATCTATTTCTGCTTTATCGACTACACCAAAGCTTTTGACTGTGTGGATCACAACGGACTGTGGAAACTTCTTAAAGAGACAGGAATACCAAACCAGCTGACCTGCCTCCTGAGAAATCTGTATGCAGGTCAAGAAGCAACAGTTAGAACTAGACATGGAACAACGGACTGGTTCCAAATAGGAAAAGGAGTACGTCAAGGCTGTATATTGTCCTGCTTATTTAACTTATATGCAGAATACATCATGAGAAATGCTGGGCTGGAAGAAGCACAAGCTGGAATCAAGACTGCCAGGAAAAATATCAATAACCTCAGATATGCAGATGACACCACCATTATGGCAGAAAGTGAAGAAGAATCAGAGAGCCTCTTGATGAAAGTGAAAGAGGAGAGTGAAAAAGTTGGCTTAAAGCTCAACATTCAGAAAACGAAGAGCATGGCATTTGGTGTCATCACTTCACGGCAAATAGATGGGGAAATAATGGAAACAGTGACAGACTGTTTTTTGGGGCTCTAAAATCACTGCAGATGGTGACTGCAGCCTTGAAATTAAAAGACTTATTTTATTCCTTGGAAGGAAAGTTATGACCAACCTAGACAGCATATTAAAAAGGAGAGACATTGCTTTGCCAACAAAGGTCTGTCTAGTCAAGGCTATTTTTCCAGTAGTCATGTATGGATGTGAGAGTTGGACTTTAAAGAAAGCAGAATGTGGAAGAATTGATGCTTTTGAACCGTGCTGTTGGAGAAGAGTCTCAATAGTCCCTTGACTATAAAGAGATCAAACCAGTTCATCCTAAAGGAAATCGGTCGTGAATATTCGTTGGAAGGACTGATGCTGAAGCTGAAACTGCAGTACTTTGGCCACCTGAGGCAAAGAATTGACTCATTTGAAAAGATTCTGATGCTGGGAAAACTTGAAGATGGGAGGAGAATTGGACAATAGAGGATGAGATGGTTGGATGGCATCACCGTCTCAATGGACATGAGTTTGAGTAAACTCTGGGAGTTGATGATGGACAGGGAGGCCTGGCGTGCTGCAGTCCATGGGGTCACAAAGAGTCGGACATGACTGAGCAACTAAAATGAACTGAATTGATCATTGGGATGAGTTTTTCTGGAATATTTCCTCTTGAAACTCTGAGACCACCATGTTGTCAGGAAGCCCAAGGTAGCCAAAGCTCCACGCTTATGTGCCCAGATCCCTCCTCCACTGCCAATTAAGCGGTCTCAGTCTGCCCCCAGATGTCTGAGTCACCCCACTTGAGGTTCTAGACAGCGTAGAGAAGATATGAGCCATTCCTGGTGTGCTCTGTGCAAATCCCTGACACACAGGATTGTGAGCACATAGAATCTCTGATGTCTTAATCTACCAAGTTTTTGCATGGTTTGCTTTGACAGCAATAACTGAAACACAGTCTATGCCTGTATGCTTAAACAATATATTTTTCATGTTGTCCAGTTTTGAACTCTGTGCAAAATAGACATATAGTAGACATTTTCTTAGGTGTCTGGCTTCTTTTGTTAAATATCCTGTTTGAGAAACATCTCCATTGTTATTCTGTGTGGCTGTGGTTCATTGGTTTTCTTTGATGAGCAGTGTTCCGCAGCTGTCTATTCATTCTATTGCTCATGAACATTTAGGCTGATTTGAGTCTGGGGCTATTAAAAACAGAGTTACTGTGGACATTCTTGTACATGTCTCCCTAGGTCCATATGCAAGTTTCCCTAAGGTGTAGTCCCTGGGGTAGAGTTGGGGTTGAAGGATATGTGCGCAGTCAACTTTATTAGGCATTATTAAACTGCTTCTCAAAGTGATCTCCTTTTATGCCTCCCACTAGGGACGGGGGAGCCTGGTGGCCTGCCGTCTATGGGGTTGCACAGAGTCGGACACAACTGAAGCCACTTAGCAGCAGCAGCAGCAGCAGCAGCAGCGGTGTGTGTGTGAGTTCTTACTCATCTTTGCCAGTACTTGGTAATATCAGACTTATAAATATTTGTCCGTCTGATAGATGTGTAATGGCATCTCACCATGGTTTTAATGAATTTCCCTATTGCCCAATAAGCTTCTTTTTATAGTCATTGGCAGTTTGGATATCTTTTTTTCTAAACTGCAAGCTCAAATATTTTGTTCACGATTCTATTCAATTGTTTGTCTTTTTCTAATTGGAGAGCGTTTATAGATTCTAGAGGTAAGTCATTTGCTGATTATATGTGTTCCAAATATCTCCTAATTTGTAGGAGATGGCTCTAAGTGATTCTTTTTAAATGACTTGACATTTAGAGTTAATATACATGGAGTTATTATTTGTATATAGTAAGAGGTGAAAGTGAAGTCGCTCAGTCATGTACAACTCTTTGCAACCCCATGGACTGTAGCCTTCAAGGCTCCTCTGTCCATGAGATTTTCCAGGCAAGACTACTGGAGTGGGTTGCCGTTCCCTTCTCCTGGGGATCTTCCTGACCCGGAGATCAAACCCGGGTCTCCTGCACTGAAGGCAGACTCTTTACCATCTGAGCCACAGAGAAGCCATAGTAAGAGGGAGGGATTCCATCTCACATTTTTCCCCCATGGATACCAAATTATTCCAGCATCAACTTACTGCAAAGCTTATCCCTTCTCCAACACAGTGCTGGTTTTATATATATCAAATGTCCACGTGTAATTGGGTCTGCCCTGGGCTCCCTGTTAATTCCACTAGTGACTTCTCTATTCCAGTCTGGTATTTTGATATACAGTGGGGAAAATTCTTTCAGCTTAATCGTCTGCAAGAGTGTCTTGGCTATTCTTTGCATTTCCATATACATTGTAACATCAGCTTATCACATCCTACAAAATACATATAGAGTTTTTAATCAGAGTTGCATTAAATCTATCAAGCAATTTGAGGAACTTATACAGCAACGAAATTCAGTCTTTCAGTCTATGAACATTCTATAACTCTTCATCTATTTAGATATTCTTGATGTATTTTTATTTATTTTTTCAGTTCTCTCTCCATTATGTTTTTAAAATATTTATTTTTTTAATTGATTGATGATTGGTTTACATTAATGTATTTTAAATTAAGTTTTTACAATTTTCCTTATTAAAGTCTCATGCATTTTTGTCAGATACTTTAAAAATTACATTGTAAATGATATTAACTTTCTGTTTCTTTGGTTATATCAAAACATAGCTGGTTTCTAGAAACTGATTTTGTATTTAAAATTTTGCTAACACCTTTATTAGTTAAGATAATTTGTCTGTAAGATTGTTTGAATCTCTATGACACAATTTTATTATCTGTAAATAATGACAATTTTGTTTCTCTCTGCTTGATACTTGTAATTTTTATTTCTTTTCCTTGCTTTTCTTCACTGGCTAGAATCTTCAGTACAATATTGAATAGATGCAATTTCAGGCATCCTTGTCCCTTTGTTCCCATCTCAAAAGGAAAGCATTTAACATTTCACATGTAGAATGATATTTGCTATAGTTTTTTTTTTTTCCACAAATGACCTTTTCAGAGCAATAAAGTATTTTTCTATCTTTATTTTGCAAAGAGTGTTTTATGATAAAATGATGTTGAATTTTGACAAATGCTTTTTGGGTGCATCTATTGAAATGATCATGTGAATTTTTTTCAATTTATTAAAGTGAGTTATTTTAATTGATTTTCTATGATGAATCAATCTCACATTTGTGAATTAAATCTAACCTGCTAGATTTGGTTTGCTAATATTTTATTTAAAGAGTTTGTATATATGTTCATAAGTGATATTAACTTGAAAACCTTTTTTTTTCTCATATTGTTCTTCTCTGGTTTCAGATCCATAGTTATACAGGCCTTACATTCTCAGAAACTTTGGGTATGATGGTGTTATTGGCTTTGCCAGAGTTCTGTAGATCTTGCCAGTAAAGCTATAAGATCTGGGATTTGAGAGTGAAGGATTTTAGACCTGATTTAATTTCGTACAGATTATTGAACATGTTCTAGGTGTTTTGGGGTTAGTTTGGTACATCATATTTTTCAAGGAGTTGTCCATTTCACATGGTTTCACATTTATTGGCATGATATAGTCAAATACATTCCTTGTATCTTTTAAGATCCACAGCATCATAATTATGTCTCTCTTTTCATTACTGTTATTGCTTGTCTTTGCCTTCTCTTTTTTTCATCTTACTGAAGGCTTACTTAACTTCTCTTAATCTCTTACTGAAGGCTTACCAATGTTTGGATCAATGTTTGAATCTTTTCAAAGAACCAGTGTTTTGGATGGCTGATTTCTAATGGATTTTTTCCCATCTCATTAACTTTTGCTGTCCTTCTCTTTTTCTTTCTACTACTTTTTTGATTTAGATGGAAATCTAGTTTCAACTACTTACATTCTATAAGCATCGTGAGTTCTTCCCTCTGATTCTACCTCTGGTATGGGCCTGATTTGTCCCTTTTATTAAAAAGACATTAAGAGCGACTTTCCTTCTTGTCCAGTGGCTAAGATTCCATACTCCCAATGCAGGGGACATTGGTTCGATCCCTGGTCAGGGAACTAGATCCCACATGCCATGACTGAGACCCAGCACAGCCAAATAAATAAAAATAAATACTAAAACAAAGGACATAGGGTCTGTGCCTCTGCAACTTGTTGGGAGAAGAGCTTGCAGATGTAGTCTCCTATATTCTCTGGCCACTGGCCAATAGTCTGATACTACATGTAATGGTCCATCCCTCTATCTTAAATACACACATCACCTTCTTACTTTTGGCTTCTGCTTTACATTTCAGCAATTGATCAGAGTATACTTTGGTCAGAGTGTGGCTAATTTATCTGCTGTAACAATGACTCTATTGCTGGACTAGATAGGAAGGCTTGTGTGGACCTACAAAAGAAGGGTTTGAGCAGCTCTGTCTTCCATCCCCCCGACCCTCCAGCCACTCCAGCACAGGACCTAGTCCAACTCTGGGGCTTCATTCTGGGCAACATTCATTTACAAAGACTGTGTGAACCACCTACACTAAACATTTTCCCTCCATCTTCTCACAGAACCACAGAATGCTTACGGAGTCTTTCTCGCCCTCATACAGCACTTCTTGCCACGTACAATGCTTTGTCTTGGGGTTGGAAAGCATTTTGAAATATGACTCGAGAATACGTGGCTGGGACCTGGGTTTCCTTGATAGTACTTCTCTCAGCTTAGAAACCAGGGACAAGTCATTGTACTTGAAATTTGCATCTCATTTGCAAACTCTCCCAACCTGATGCTAAGGAAAAGGGCTTAGGAAAAGAAAGCCAGTCGGTCAGTGTGATTGGACCTGCAGGGGACAGACTTCTCTACAGAGAAACTTCTCCCAGCCTCACAGAGGTTCTTCCAAAAACACTGTGTCTTGTGGTCACAGTTTTTGGAGCAGAATTGTCTTGTTCCAGAATCTGAGAGATCTTGGCACAAAGCCTTTCCTCACAGGTACTGTCCCCAGCCCCTCCAATGTCCTATGACTCTAGAAACAAGAAAAGGATATTTTAAAAGGAAGCACTTTGAAGTAAGAAAAAGAAGTTGCCCTTCAGGAACTTTCAGAAGATTCAGTTGGTTCCATCAGCATGGAGTTAATCACTTGTGTTACAATCCTAAGCTGCAGTCAAGAGGTTGGTTTGATATATTCCTTCCTTGGCTTCAGCTTCACAAATACATGAATAGTGTGGTTTTTCTCCATTCATCTCATGTGGAGTTCTGGGAAGGGAGATGTGTTCCAGGACCCATGGGTCCCAGGAACACCCAGCAGCATCAGCAGATGCCACCTATGCTGGCCATATGGTGCTTGTTTTTCAAAACCATTGCCTTGAATTGAAACTCAGCAAATACTTCTTAGGCATCTACATGGTATATGGTTTGTAACCTCAGAAGTGAACAGGAAGTGAACATGGTTTCCTTAGGGAAGCTGCAGTATAGTGGGGAGTTAGAAATGTCAATTGAAAATGGGAAGTGCTAGAAAGAGGTTAAGTACAGAGTGCTGTGGGAGTTCAGAGAAGAGTGACTGGGTGGGGACCTCTTCTGGGTGCTCCTCCAGGTCTGCACTTTATTCCTCTTCATGCTGCTCTCTGCCTTAGGAGACTGACCTGCATGAACTTCATCAGTGGCCTCCTTTGTCTTCCAGCCTCTGGCTACACTGATACATGGTTGTTGTTCAGTCACTAAGTCATGTCCAACTCTGTGACCCCGTGGACTGCAACACGCCAGGCTTCCCTGTCCTACACTATCTCACAGAGCTTGCTCAAACTCATGTCCATTGCGTCAATATGCCATCCAGTGATCTCATCCTCTGTCACCCCCTTCTCCTCTTGCCTTCAGTCTTTCCCAGTATCAATGTCTTTTCCAATGAGTTGGCCCTTTCCAGCAGGTGGCCAAAGTATTGGAGCTTCAGCTTCAGCATCAGTCCTTCCAACAAACATAGAGGGTTGATTTTCTTTAGGATTGACTGGTTTGATCTCCTTCCTGTCCAAGGAACTCTCAAGAGTCTTCTCCAGCACCACAATTCAAAACATCAATTCTTTGGCACTCAGCCTTCTTTATGATTCCACTCTCACATCCGTACATGACTACTGGAAAACCACTGCTTTGACTATACAGATCTTTGTCAGCAAAGTGATGTCTTTGCTTTTCAAAATGCTATCTAAGATTTGTCTCAGTTTTCTTTCCAAGAAGCAAGCATCTTTTAATTTCATGGCTGTAGTCTGTCCACAGTGGTTTTGGAGCCCCCAAAATAAAATCTGTCACTATTTCCACTTTTTCCCCATCTAAACAGATGAGGCCGTATGCCATGATCTTACCTTTTTGAATGCAGAGTTTTAAGTGAGTAGGGAGTTTATTCTCCTGGCCTCTTCCCAGCAGTGTGGCCTTGAGCTGGCTGTACCCCTCTAACAAGTATCCTCCACACGACCTTCTGTGACCAGCCACCTCCAACAACCACTTCTCCCATTGTCTGTCAAGAAAACAGTCTGGTAACAGCCCTGCTCTAGCATCCCAGGTACTGTGCTAGGCCTTGTTTTTCCCTGTGAATGGCTCATCCTCAGTAAATAGTCCTTTATTAAGTCTTTGTCAAATGATCTTTATTTGAGTTTGTTGCTTTTCCTGCCAGGTCCCTGGCTGATGTTGTGTCGAATCCTGTTGGGGTGGGACAGTATGGTGAACCAGCAAGGGGGCTTCACAAAGGAAGGTGACCCTGGGATGCAGGTTTAAAAGCTAAATAGAGTTTTGTCTAAAATTAAGTTAGCCTTAATTTCTCACAATCCAAAGGCAATAATAGTTCAGTTGATACATCCTCAGGCACAATCTCTCCATACTGTAAGTTTTTACTTAGTCAGTGGTTCTTCCTTTGGTAAATATTTTGAACAAACAAACAAAGATGACTCAAGAACACAGGTAGTTTCTCTTTTGGTATTTGTTGATTAAAAAAATTTTATAATGAGGAAAACTTACTTTTAAACTGAACTGGTGGGACTTCTCTGGTGGTCCAGTGGTTAAGAATCCGCCTTCCAATGCAGGGACTCAGGTTTTCATCCCTGGTTGAGGGACTAAGATCTCACAGGCTGCAGGGAGAGCAGGCTCAGTGCCGCAATTAGAGAAGCCCGAGGGTGGCAACAAAGAGCACTCTCAGTGAAAGATCTCTCGAATCACAAGGAAGACCTGATGCAGCCAAATCAATAAGTTAAACAAAATAAAGTAGCACTTAATGAAACCCAGTAGTGGGCTTTCCTGGTGGCTCAGATGGTAAAGAATCTGCCTGTAATGTAGGAGACCCTGTCATTCAATCCCTGGGTTGGGAAGACGCCCTGGAGAAGGCAATGGCAACCCACTCCAGTATTCTTGCCTGGAGAATCCCAAGGACAGAGGAGCCTGGTGGGCTACAGTCCAGGGGGTTGCAAAGAGTCGGACACGACTGTGCGACTAAACACTTTCACTTTCAATAGCACCTCTATAAATTTAAAAACAGTACATATGTATGTGTGACATGATTCTTATTCAGTCTTCAGATGATGTTTGGCTCATGTATGGATTTGAGAACCCCTTGAATGCATTCTGCTGCAGAGGTGGGTGTGACAAGCTCAGGAACCTCATGTCTAGGCTGATTCTTTATATCGCTCCTCTCCACTTCCCCCACTGCTTCCTGGGCACAGGTGTCCACATCATCAAATGTTAGAGCTGGAAGGAGGATACACCAATTACTGGATCCAATCACTCTGCTTTAAGATGAGGAAATGGAGGAGAAGTTACTGTCTCAGAAGTCACATTGCTAATTAATAGCTGAATTAACAATAAAACTTGGGTCCCTTGTTTCTCCGTCTGGAGCTTTTTCTAGTGCTAAAAATTAAAAATTGTCTTTCTCCTCTGGTAATGTTTTGTGCCAAAAATTTGATCTCTCAGTGTCCTCCAGATTGAGCAGATGGTAAACTTTTCCTTTTTCCCCTTACCCTCCCACTCCTTGTTCATTCTAAAGCAGCAAGTCCTGGGCTGGCAGGGCATCCGTTCCTAGCCACACTGTAAAGGGTGGGCATGGGTAGGCTTAGCCCACTTCAGATTAGGACTGAGAATGCTCCCCTACCCCAGTCCCAAGGACCAGAGGGAAGCAAGTCCGCCTTAGGCAGAATGGACAGAGCTGGGACCTAAAAGTAGGGGGGAACTCCTGGGCCCGGAGGCCAACTCTGAGCCTGAAAAGCTCTAGAAGAGATCTCAGTAGGTCTGCATTAACAGCCACCTTAGGTCTGCATAGCATTTCACAGATGTACGTGCTCATCCCCATGTCCATGATCCTATCCGTGCCCTGAAAGTCCACATACTGGATCCCTGAGCGGCAAGAGTGTTGAGGTCCTTTATTGGACCAGAACCTGGTAGTCCAGAGTCAACTGATAAGAAAGTAAAGGAGAGAGAAAGGGCTGATATTCCTTGGTTTACGCAGAAAGCCAATAAAGCCCCTGCACGGGGCTTGCTCTGTTCACGAAGGCCTCAGGCGCCCTCTCGATAGGGTGAAGGTACAGGGTGCCTTCTCGAGAAGGTCTTAGAAGCCCGGACAGGAAAGTGAACTCAAAGAGCCTCTGCGCTCCAGGGGATCAGCCTGAAAGAGAGACAGAGAGAGAGAGAGAGAGAGAGAGAGAGAGAAAGAAAGACACAGGGACCAAAGCTCTGATGGAGCAAAGGTGTTTTAATCAACATGGTGTGGGCATATACCCTGTCTTACAAGGTAGTTATTCTCAGCAAAGATAAAGATTAAAATTCCAGACTTACAAAATATAGGCAGTCCATATTAAAGAGAGAGAGAGTTATAAACAGTCACTTTTACCGTCTGGTTCACAAGAAGGAAGAGGGTACTTAGCACCGTATAGAAAAACTAATGAGGGAAATGCCTGCATTCCTCAGCCCCAGGAGAGGCTTGCCTCTCCTCATAATTCCTGAGTATTCAGGAATTAATAAGGAACAGAGAATTCCTGACAGATCTAAACCAGCACACAGGAAGCCTCCTGTTAAATGCTTCCTGACACAAGAGAAGTGGCCTGACCGGTAGCATCTGGCCAGAACTTGGATCTGAGGTCGCCTTGTCGTTCACAGGCCACCACTGTGCCAGAGCCCCCAGGCAACCTAGGAGCTTAAAAGTGGGCCTTTGTTTGTCAGATATCAGCACACTTGCTTCTTACGTTTCATTCCTAAGGCCAGAAAACAGAGGTGGGGCCCCGTCAGTGGTTGGCGCCCAACCTCAGGGGGCTTGAGCCAGACAGTGAGCAAAGCCATGCTTTTCTCTTCAATCAGAGGCATCTAGATACATAGTGAATGTTATAGCCCATTGAAAAATAAATACCGCCCCCCCCAGCTAATGCCCCCATCTAGAATGTTTAAGTGTGGAAGGAACTTGGTCTTATGGAAGAGGTAGTGGATGTTGATTGTTTTATCTGTTAAAACACAGCAGATTTCTGGCAGTGTTCACATTAGTGGCTTTATATACAAATATGCTGTGATGGAACTATATGCTCTAATGCATTGTGAAGACCTTGGTAATGTATGTGTGTTTTAGTTACTAAGTCATGTCCAACTCTCGTGACCCTACAGACTGTAGCCTGCCAGGCTCCTCTGTCCATGGGATTCTCCAGGCAAGTATACTGGAGTGGACTGCCATTTCCTTCTCCATGATAAAGTATACATAAGCTTTTGTTTCCTTTGTTACTGCATTCAGTTTATGATAAATTTTTCACTGTCTGGTATTTATTGCTCTAAATCAGTATACAAATCTGATATTAAATATACCTTGTGTGTGTTAGTCGCTCAGTCGTGTCCGACTCTTTGTGACCCCATGGGCTATAGCCCACCAGGCTCCTCAGTCCATGGAATTCTCCAGGCAAGGATACTGGAATGGTTTGCCATTTCCTCCTCCAAGGAATCTTCCTGACCCAGGAAAATATACATTATTACATGATTATTCAATCATGCTATTTATGGCACTGAGATTTTCGATCTTAAGATATATATGAAAAGGAATCCATTTATTGAATTATAATTAATACAGATATGACATTAAAAATTTTTTTTTAAAGAGTTAACTTAGACATACAATTTGAATGAGATCTACTGTGTTCTAGAGTTCTCAGTGCTCTGGTCACTGGTGAGTGGCCAGAGATAGACCTCTGATCCAAGTTCAGCCAATGATATCACCTAGCCCATCACTATAGTTGATTTTTTCTGAGAATGGGAGCTTGACCTAAAGTGAGTCAACCACAGTCCTTTAAGGAATTGGTTTTTCTTGGGTCGTGTGGAATGATAGAGCTGGAGTGAGATGCACCTGGGTGCTGTTAGAAGTTATGTTTCCAGTGACATGGAAAAGCCTAAAAGAAGAAAGCTGTCACAGACAGAGGCTGAGATGATAATTTAAGAGCTGCAGCATGCCATTATAATAATGGTGTTATTTAATGGTAGAAAAACAAATATTATAGTAGAAAAATATTCAGTGGCTTGGAATTGAGTATTTATACCTAGAGAGCCATTTTCTAGGACAAGACCTTGTCGGTGTTGAAGTAAATTAGGTATTTAATACATTCAATATCTAATATAGATAATTAATAAGTTTATTGAATGCAGATTAAGTATCTGTAGATATGCCACAGCAGCGGTTCTTAACTTCTGGGGTTCTGGGTCCTTTTGAAGACATTTACACACATTCACACACTTTACATACAATTTGAAGACTTCCTGGGTCTGTTGAACTCCATCTGCAGTCCTCTAGGTCAAGAACCTTTGCTCTACAGAATCCTGCAATGTAAAGCACTTGTGAAATGTAATGTCAAAGACTTAGCAATTCTGCTTCTGGTAATGGTAAGCTGCTGCTGCTGCTGCTAAGTCGCTTCAATTGTGTCCAACTCTGTGCAACCCCATAGATGGCAGCCCACCAGGCTCCCTCATCCCTGGGATTCTCCAGGCAAGAACATTGGAGTGGGTTGCCATTTCTTCTCCAATGCATGAAAGTGAAAAGTGAAAGTGAAGTTGCTCAGTCATGTCCGACTCTTAGCGACCTCATGGACTGCAGCCTACCAGGCTCCCCCATCCCTGGGATTCTCCAGGCAAGAACATTGGAGGGGTTGCCATTGCCTTCTCCAATGGTAAGCTATTGTATTGCTAATCAGATCTCTCACTGGAAAAGAACCAGAGAAGATGAATTTAAAAAGAAATATTTGAAGACTTTGGAGAGATATGAAGTTAACAAGGGCTGGAGAAAATTCTGAATAGGAAGCAAACTCACTGAGGTGAGCCTGATGTTTTAAACTTCTTTTCCCTTCACAACTTTTCTTCTTGATTCTTAACCAGCAAGGACAAAGAATTTGAGAGACCAGACAAAGAGTGACTTTTAAGAGGCAGAGAATTTGACTAGAGCTTTCATTCTTTTCTCATGGCTAGGGAAACAAAAAATGGGGTTTAGGGCTATAGAGATAGCAAAAACTCAAGAGCCCAAAATCCTGCAGAGAAGTGAGACAGTCTGAACCATTATCCCAAAAGCATTCACCAACCAGAAAGAGTTGGCTGCTAACCAAAGCTTTTTTGTGGTGCTGGGGAAATAAAATTTGGATTTCAGTTTCTGCTAAGGAGAGGAGACCCTGATAAAGGCTCCAAGGTGCTTGCTAGTTAGGATCTTCAAGAACTGTATCCACAGAGTAAAAGCAAACCAGAAATAGGTCAGGCCTCACGAAAGTGAAACAAACTCAGGCCCTAGTTAAAGAGATCTGCCTCTAGCCTCTCTGCTAGCCTCTCCAGAGCCTCTATAGCTTTTTAAAAATAGAAAATACCCAAATTAAATCACAAAGTACCAGACACACCCAGAGATAAGACTAAGAGAAAACAGATAATGAAAACATGCCCATGGGTGATCAAGATAGTGGAATTAGTAGACATCCATGACCATCCATGAACCAAGTGACAAAAGTCTTCACAATTACAGACTGTCACTGCCATATACTAAACTGGCCCATTCAGAGAAACGCAAGGCTAACTAAATTAAAATTTGTTAACAGAGTAGAACTTAAGTGTTCTTATTTTTTTAGAAAAATAAGATGAAGGGTGCACTAACTGACTTATGGTGGAAGTCATCTCACAATGTGTATATATACCAAATCATCATGTTGCACATTTGAAATATATAACAGGGATGTCCCTGATGGTCCATAGTTAGGTCTCTGCGCTTCCACTGTAGGGGGCATGGGTTTGATCCCTGGTCTGGGAATTAAGATCCCACATGCAGTGTGGCACAGCCAAAAAAAAAATTAAATATATATATATAACAATTTTATTTGCCAATTATACTTCAGTAAAGCGGAAGAAAAGACTATACTAAATATCTTCAGTGTTTGGTATATACCATCTCCCAGTTGAATGTACCTAAACAAACTTGAAGGATAACTGGAGTTGGCTAGATTCTTTATTCCCAATATTTCAACTGTCTTGCTTCAGATTGGCCATAGGATTTGGGTCCCATCACTTTTGGTGACTTTAAGAACTACTGATATATATAAACTATATTTCAATTAAAAATAAATAAAATAAAATAACTATAATAGAAATAATTATCTTTAAGACCAGTCAATTAAAGATCAGTCCTGGGTGTTCATTGGTAAGACTGATGTTGAAGCTGAAACTCCAGTACTTTGGCCACCTGATATGAAGAGCTGACTCATTTGAAAAGACCTTGATGCTGGGTAAGGTTGAGGGCAGGAGAAGGGGACGACAGAGGATGAGATGGTTCTGTGAGGTAGGTAGAACCGGGAAAAGGAGTCCAAAATGGCGGTGGCTACAGACAAGGAAGGGAAAAGCCTGTGAAAATGAAACAAAAGAAGGTCCGAGGACCAGAGTGAGGACCACAGGTAAACAACACTCCTGGCTGGCCCAATTTACATAGGACAGGCCCAGGGAGAGATATACATATAAATAGAGGAGCCAGAGCCAGCTCTCTCTCTCTCTCTCTCTCCCCACCACGTGCTGGGGTGCTCTTCTTGTGTCTTTAGATCAACATGCCCTCACGCCTCGAAGATGGATTTTCCTGCTATCTTCTAAATAAAATAGAGCTGTAACATGGAGCTGTAATACTGATTTAAGAGCTATAACACTGTCTATCCAAGGCCTGAGAGCTGTGACTCGCCAGGGCCTTTAATGTCCGTCACTCCAAATCTTTGTTGTGACGAGACAAAGAATCGAGGAACATACACTTGCGTGACAGTTCGATGGCATCACCGACTCTGTGGACAATGGTCTGGGTGGGCTCTGGGAGTTGGTGATGGACAGGGAGGCCTCCGTGCTGCAGTTCATGGGGGCGCAAGGAGGTGAACACGACTGAGCGACTGAACTGAACTGAACTGAACTGAATTATCACAGAGCTTAATAGTTAATATGTCTGAATCCATACTGGATGCCTATTGGAGTTCATCTTAAACCCTGGGTGTGTATCACATGTGGTCATGGGCAGGCTACCTCCTGACATTAGAGTCAGCCTGCCTGCAATGTTTACGTCTTACAATTTAACTAACCAGTTTAATGTGTATCACGTAGAGGTAGAAACAAACCTTGTTAGGAAACAGTCTTTTAGGTAGCTGTCTGCTTAGCTTTACCCATTTTGACTGAGCACCAACAACTTAACTGTAAGATTTCTTACAGTTAAGGTAGGGTTTCCTAAGGTTAGGAGCCTCCCCACCTGATGGTACCTGAAGGGGTTCTTTAATTTGTCATTTTATGAAGACCTGAACCTGTGTATCCAGAATGACTCTTTAATTAGAACTTCATAAAGTGCTGATGTATTACAAAGTATACACAGTGGATTCAGGTACCGATTTTCAGTAGCATCTCCTTAGGAAACTAGTGACAGCCCAGTAATGAAGGTCTGCATTATTTTTCTTCAAGTTTGGGGAATTCTTTTGGGTCCTGCAATAATGTGCCCTATATCATTTTTATGCTGACCATTTGCTGGTTTCTTCACTGTCCTTGATATTTAATCCTTAACCCCTTACCTACAATTTGCTGAAAGTACCATTTTTAGGTGCTCCATGAAGTTGCTCCTCCCACTGCCGTCTCCAAGCTGTATTCTTGGTAACAGGCTGCAGACTTCTACTGCCACTAATGGGAATGAAAAGGAGCAGCCTCCTGTTTCATTCCCTCCAGGGAGAGGGTTCTGTGTGTCCCCTTGGACAGCTGCTTTCTCTCTGCAGAGTCAATGCCCTTCTCTCTTCACCATGTCAGTGGAAGGCGCATTCCAAACCTCTCCAGGGGGAAAGAGTCATATTTTGTTAGGAAATGAAGAGAACACTGATCTTTCATTGCACATTTGCTGTGTGGTATAATCACACATCCCCCTGGGAGTAGGCGGTGAGGATTAACTTGAAGGCTCACTGCTTAATCGCTTTATGCCTCCACTGAACCAAGAAGCTGGAGTTTCTAACCTGCCTCCTGCTGTTTGTCCTGATTACCTCTAGGGTCCTCTAAACAGTTTGCCTCTTTAGAGACTGGCCTTGTAACTAAAGCCTAAAGTAAGCAATTCTATAATTTGTACCATTTGAAACTTAATTCCACTGAAATGACATCATGAAACTGGGGCTTTCTGAAGGATTCCTGACAAAAGAAAAGAGATTTGACGGGAGCTTCTATGGTCTTTGACTCATGGTTGACTCACATCTCCAAGCTCACATCCTCTCAACTCAGCATTATTATGAATTTCAGATCATGGGGAGACTACTTAAAAACTAAACATCCTAACCCTGAGCTATTTTCTGTAAGCTCTGGGACCACGGCATCCTGCACTGCCTCATTCTCTGTCTTTGTCATTTATCTTATCAGATGCACCAGTTAGTTTAGGATGACTTGGTTAGGGACACAGATACTATACACGCCCATTCTTCTGTAAGAAAACCAAGTGGGTGGCTCAAGTCATCCCACACAGCGTCTCCTTCCTAGAGATTTTATTTCTAATGAGATGGTCAAGAAATACAGAAATCTTCCTTCTGCTGACTTGCAAATGGCATATCCCTCAGCAAAACTGGCCACGGGTCCCTGACAAGGTATCCTCACACCTTGCAGTTGGCAGGAGCCCAGATGATGAAGTGTTAAGTCATTTCAGTCGTGTCTGACTCTGTAGCCCCATGGCCTGTAACCCTCCAGGCTCCTCTGTCCATGGGATTCTTCAGGCAAGAATAATGAAGTTGCTACCCAAACCCCAAGACTCACACTCTAGAAGCTTCGGGAAAATGTCTGTAAAAGTGTCATTTCTTTTGCAGCCTCTGAAGGCAAGAGGGAAACTGCCAATCTAATGGCTTCTGGTTGGCTAAGTTCCTAGTTCTAGAAAGACATAGCCAATCACTTGAGACCAGGGAGATTTCCATACCCAGGGCATCACTGTAGTTTTCCAGGTAGATTATGATGCTAGAACTTTCTGTTCCTCTTTTCATGGAAAGACAGTATTCATAAGTGGTATATGTGTGGGTATTTAGAAGAACATTTGCAGCATTTGCCCAAATGAAGCGTGCACACGCACGCACACACACACACACACACACACACACACACACACACACACACCCCCTCTCTGGGGATTTGGTCCTCTCTGTCTGGAGAAGTAGCTGGATATGACAGGACAAGCACAGACTCTGCAGCCAGACACAGCAACATGGTGGCTCATTTAACCTCTCAACTTGTGCTGTGCGTGTTCAGTTGCATCTGACTTTTGTGACCCCATGGACTGTACCCCACCAGGCTCCTCTGTCCATAGGGTTTTCCAGGCAAGAATACTGGAGCGGGTTGCCATTTCCTTCTCCAGGGGTCTTCCTGACCCAGGCATTAAACCCATCTCTCTTGCATCTTCTGCATTGGCAGGCAGATCCTTTGCCAGGAATCTCTCAACTTAGCAAGTGACTTAACCCTCTCTGAGCCTCTATCCTTCATCTGTCAAATGGGAATAATTAGACCCACCTCACAGGACTGTTGCAAGATTGAAATGTATGAAAGTAGATGGAACAGCTCCTGGCCACAGTAGGAGTTCACTAAATATAGCTGTTATTATGACTTGTCTCCCCACACTTTTGTCTTAGCCCACAGAGTAGGCAGTTTTTGCCAACAGAAACCCTGAGAGACAAAGCTCCTGCCTGTCTCTTCCTCCTCTTGGCAGGAAGGACTTACCTGATCAGGGAAACTCACCGTGGAAATGTGTTTCTGTGTCTTGGCCCGATCTCTGAGTTCCGCCCACATGGACCCACACACAGTCTCTTTGTCTGGCTTCAGCTCTCCTTTCGGTAAACACAAATGGGTTAAAGCCTAGCCCCACTGTATCTCAGTCGTGCCTGCTTGTCGAAATTATCTGGGAACTTCAAAGTAAGAATTTGTGCCTGGGCCAGCCTCTAGGATCCTGAGATAATCCTTGCATAGTGAGGCTCAGGCATGAAGGGTTTTAAAGGCACCTAGTGATTCTAAACGGCAGCCTGGTCCAGCATCACTAATCTCAACAAGGCAGCCTGTCTTCTCCTCTCTCCTCTATCTCCGAGTCCTTCCTGCAGTCTGAGGGAGCTGGATGCTCTGTGGTGTTCCACACTATGGGTGAGGGGAGTACCTACACTCAGCCCCAGCTGTCCCACCTCAGACCCCCACACGCAGACCTGGAAGTGTGTGGTCAGAAGCCGTTCTTTGACGCAGGGGTCAGCATCAGTCTAAAATCTGGCTTGACCAGTACTAGAGCTGAAACGATAGTTCGTGGAGTTTGCTTACTTCTCCATCTTCTGGTGGCTGAGCACACACATACCCCACCTTCTCAACAGTTTCTACCAAAGCCTCTGGCATTCTTACCTGGTTCTTCAGACTTCAAGATGTATCACTCAAAGGAAGAATTCCCTGGCTTACCAGACTGGTTATGATACCAGATAACAGAGATTCTAAGTTATTTTTGTCTGCAAGTCACTTGCCAGTTGAGCAGACTCAGAGTCTCTGATAATATGATCAAGTATCTTTAACAAGCCAAGCAGATTATGATGCGACATTTTGAG
Source organism: Nanger dama (assembly GCA_917880005.1). NCBI lineage: Eukaryota > Metazoa > Chordata > Mammalia > Artiodactyla > Bovidae > Nanger > Nanger dama. The sequence continues at coordinate 184,310 of CAKJTW010000132.1, read as the reverse complement.
CGTAGCCTTGATGTCCTATCGAAATAGAATGCTAGGGCTTTTATTCAGTCCTGGACACCTGGATCTCTGCTCCATTAGAAACCACTCAGGTATCAGCTTGGCATCTTGTCCTTATTTTATCAGAGAGAAGGACAGACTGAAGGCCAGATCCAGAACTTCCAAAGGACTCACCATGGGGGCATTTAAATACCATTCTGTGGATTCCATTCTTGAGTCCTGAGTCAGACCTAAGTATTGACCCTTGCTTGGCTGGCCTCTCTGGACGATTATCTTTTCAGCAAGGATTTTGCCTACAAACAGCCTGTCTTTCACAGTAATAATTTTGCCTTCTCGTCCCCAGCTCTCTCCTTGGGCCCCTGTGCTTGCAAGATGAGCAGTGAACCAGAACAGCACCCTGCTCCTGAGGAGACAGCTGCTGGGGAGGGGGTTAGGGTGAAGAGCGGTGCCTGGGAGGTGATGGGGTGCTGGTGGGCGCTGCTGGCAGGGAGCAGGGAAAGACTGTGATGTGGCCTTTGGGCTCTGCCAGTGGGAAACACTGTTCTGTGGCTGGGCAAGAACTTCTTGGCTTTCTGGGTCCCCAAAGAAGAGAAGAACCCCACTCTGAGAAGGCTGTCATTGCTGTTAGGATGGAGTCACGGCCCTATACTCTCCTTATCCGGATCTGTTGAGTTCCTGACCAGATTCTGCTGAGCTGTGAAGGCATAACCTGGATTTATAAAACAATGCTATATGACTGTGAGTCTGGCATGGAGAAAGGTGCTTTGCCTCCGAGTACCATGGACTGGCTTTCCTTACTCATGGCTTAATAAGCTAATTCAAAACAGTGTGTTCCTTGGACCAGCAGCATCAGTATCACCTAGGAATTTGTTAGACATTATCAGGTGTACCCTGACCTACTGAATTAGAAATTCTGGGGGTGGCACCCAGCGATTGGTGGTTTAACAAGCCCTCCAGGTGATTCTTGGGCTTCCCTAGTGGCTCAGCTGATAAAGAATCTGCCAGCAGTGCAGGAGACCCCAGTTCGATTCCTAGGCCAGAAAGTTTCCATGAAGGAGGTATGGGCTACCCACTCTGGAATTCTTGGGCTTCCCTGGTGGCCCAGACAGAAGTGAATCTGCCTGCAATGAGGGAGACCTGGGCTTGATCCCTGGGTTGGGAAGATGCCCTGGAGGAGGGCATGGCGACCTACTCCACTATTCTGGCCTGGAGAACCCCCATGGACAGAGGTGCCTGGTGGGCTACAGTCCATGGGGTTGCAAAGAGTCGGGAACATCCGAATGACTAAGCACCAGGTGATTCTGATATACTCTATAGTGTGAGAACCACTGACCTACTGAAACAGGTGAAACATGACTACATGATTCACTGCCCATGTAAGTAATGATTGGTTAATAGCATTGTACAAAAATCCTGTCCTTTAGAACCTCAGAAGAAGGCCCTGGAGAACAGAGGTCCCGCTGTGTACTTGGACCTTTCCTTAAGAAGGTTACTTCTTAAGGAGGTTATTGCCCCAGATCCCTCGAGGATCGATTCTAAGGAGACTGTACCAATCCCTTTCCTCAGGTGGAAATATCAGGACCTTGTTGAAGACTGCCTACCCTGGAACGTGTAATTTTCTTACCTATGCCTTCCTGTGAAAATTGATTCTCTCCTGCCTAGTGAAATCACACAGGGGTCAACTCAGACTATCCTGAAGAGTGATCCTGGAGAAGTAGTTTCATCCGGTTTTCCCGGTCTGTTTTGTGTAGCAGGAAGAGCACGAGGTTTGGAGCCAGAACATCTGGATTTATATCTGGGATCTGCCTCTACTAGCTGTAGGAACTTGTATTTGATCTATCTGAATCTCGGCTTTCTTATCTTTCAAGTGATGATAATAGTACCCACTTCCTAAGGTTTTTGTGAGAATTGAGTAAGAAAATAGTAGTAAAAGGGCTGTTTATGAAATGCCTTGCACTGATTTAGGATGCTCAGTAAATGTTAGGTTGCTGGCTTGGGAACTGTCCCTCTGGTTTTCCAGGACTTCACTATGGAGGGAACCTGGGCAGCCCTGTGAGAAAGACTCACCAGCAAGACTCAGAAGCCCTCCACCTCTCTATACTCTTTCTTCTGCTTGATTCTTTTTTAAAAATTTATTTTATTGAAGGATAGTTGATTTACAGTGCTGTGTTCATCTCTGTTGTACACAGCAAAGTGATTCAGGTATACATATATATTCTTTTTCATATTCTTCTCCATTATGATTTATCATAGGATATCGAATACTGTACAGTTCCCTGTACTGTATGGTAGGACCTTGTTGTTTATCTGTTCTATATGTAACAGTTTGCATCTGCTAATCCCAAACTCCCACTCCATCCCTCCCCCAGCCCTTTCCTCCTTAGCAACCGCAAGCCTATTCTCCACGTCTGTGAGTCTGTTTCTGTTTTGTAGGTAAGTTCATTTGTGTTATATTTTAGATTCCACATGCAAGCAATATTACGATATTTTTCTTTCTGACTTGCTTCACTTAGTATGATATCTCTAGGTCCATCTGTGCTCAGTCACTAAGTCATGTTTGACTCTTTGTGACCTCATGGACTGTCGCCCGCCAGGCTCCTCTGTCCATGGCATTTTCCAGGCAAAAATACTGGAGTGGGTTGCTATTTCCTTCTCCAGGGGATCTTCCCAACCCAGGATCGAACTCACATCTCCTTTGTGGCAGGCAGATTCTTTGCCACTGAGCCACAGGGAAGCACATATCTTCTACCTGATTATTGGCATGACATGTGATTTCCCAACCAATCAGAGCCTATCAGGAGATCTACACAGATTTCTCTATCTTGTTCCTAGAGCAGAGCCTAGACTCCGCTTTTGTCTAAGGCTGCTGTGACTGTAGACATCAATAATCAAATTAATCCTTTGCATAAGAATTTATCTCCCAATAAATGTTTTAGAATTGGAAGTGGGGATCATTTAGAATTACCTTCGTTCAGTGTTACTCTTTCTGTCTCATTCTTAAGTCTTGATGGCTCGAATAGCTTCATTCTGTTGTTATCTAAAGCAGTGGTTCTCTGTTGGGGGCGATGTCTGCAGATGCTTCTGACTGTCAGCACTGAGGAGGGGGCTCTGCTAGCACCAGATGGGCAGGGGTCAGAGTTGCTAATGAACATTCACAGGCACATGCCTGTCTAAATGCCCGGGTACACTCTTGCCCCACTTAGATGGGAATGAAACCCCAAAGGATGCAGTGATGGACTAAACAGTAACCCTACAGACTTCCAAGAATGACCCCACTGCTCTCTGTGAGGCTGGCTCATTGTTGTGGGTTAAATTGTGCCCCTCAGAAAAGATGTCCTAACTCTCTGTCTTTCAGAATGTGACCTTATTTGCAAATAGGGTCTTTATCGAGATAATAAAGTTAAAAGGAGGTCATTAGGGTGGGCCCTCATTCAATATGACTAGTGTCTTCATAAAAGGGGAAATTTTCATCACAGAGATAGATGAGAAGATGAAGGCAGAGATCAGGATGATGTGTCTACAAGCCAAAACCCCAAAGATTGCCAGGAAACCACCAGGAGCTGGGAGACAGGAATGAAACAGATTTTCCTTCAGAGTCTCAGAAGGAGCAAACACCCTGCTGATATCTTGATCCTGGACTTTTAGCCTCCAGAACTAGGAAGAAATAAACTCCTGTTGTTTAAGCTACCAGTTCTTGGTGCTTTGTTATGGCAGCCCCAGGAAACAGATACACTCGCAAACTGAATTTTGGGGCTGCTGACCGTCACCACCACACCTGCATTCCTGAGCTGTCCTCCCCGTGGACCACGCAGAGAGGACTCACGTCAGCGGTCCTCATCACTGCTCCTGCAGCAGTCCTGCATCTCCGTGCTGCAGCCGGGGTCCTCTGCAGATGTGTCTGTGCTGAGCCGTCTCGGCAGCACTGCCTTAGTTGTCAAACAGACTGCTGCACAACAGCTTCAGAAATACTGGCTGGTGCCTTAGCGATGGCCAATCTGTCCTCCTACACCTTGCGGCTGCCAGTGCCTCCCCCTTCAGCTGTTCTCATGCCTCGATTGGGAGGCTGCTGTCAAGGGCTATCCCTGGCTCAGCAGCCCCTTCTCATCGTGCCAGGCTCTCTGAGGAGCCCCACTACCACCTGAAGACCCGCAGATTCAGAGTTCACAGGACTCCATTCCCCCACCCCCTGCTGCCACCAGAGCCTTCTGTACTTGAGTGGGTCCCAGCCCTCTGTGTCACAGAGGCTGGGCCTTCCACGGCTGCAGCTCTATCTGTGAAATGGCCTAAGCTGTGGTGTTATTCTTGCAGTCAGGGAGAACACTTTGTGCTGCCAGTTACAGCTACACAGAAATGTTAACAGGCTCAACTTGTTGGGCACTGACTGTGTGCTAAGCACTGAATGTATGTGAGAGTTTCATCTTTACCAAAAACCCAGAAGAAGAGAATGATCACTCTCATGTTTGATGAAGAAACAGGAGATCAGAGAACTTCAGAGAACTCATTTAGGGGAACAGGATGAATCTGCACAGTGAGCTCCAGGCCCCGTACCCTGCCAGCTGCCTGAAGGAAGCTGACTTCATATCTTGTCAACTGCAAGTAAAAGAGAGAGCACCCTAGAAAGAGTGGGGCTGGAGTGGGGCAGAGTGAGAGAGGCCAGCTGGAGAGCTAAAACCAGGGAACAGAGAGGCACCTGGTTGCTTACTGAATGTGGACCAGCAGCACAGACACCCACCAGGCACGAGCTCAGAGCAGGTCTGACACAGGCAAAGACAATGAGAGGGTAAGGCCAGCGCCACTGCCCCACCCTCTGGGGAATGCGGACCGTGGAAGTCAGGGTCTTTGCATCTCATCCCAGGTGTGTGGAGGCACCGGTGTAAGGGTAGAGAAAGCTGGCAGTGTTTGCTCCACATGGCTTCCTCTCAGGATGATCCGTATGAGAACGCGAGAATGGAATTCCCATCAGTACGAAGTGTGGTTCACCCTGCTGGAAACTTTTTGAAGCAGGTTGAGGAGAGGCTCAAGAGGAGAACAGTGGTGAGCACCTAGCCTCAGGGTGGGGGATCTGCGATGAAGTGCTTCTCAAGCCCTCGGCCAGCTGTGTTTTTCCACGCTTGGAGCTCTCTAAGGTCCCACAAGTCCCTGCTGGTGGGTGAGGCCCTCCCATCATAATCTGCCTTCTCATTCTAGTGCTTTTGCAGTCTAGATCAACCAACTTCAGGCTAATGTTATTTGCAGATTGTTTTCTCAAGCAATTAGGACATAGAAATGAGAAGTGAACATCAAAGAAGAAATTCTGTAGCTGATATGGACATATTGGATATGTGTCACAATTGTCAGGGAGGTCTTCAGGACCCTTGCAACGTCAAAGGCAGGTACCGAATAGCAGAGGATGCGAGTTGCCCACAAGAAGAACGACCGATGTGTCTCCTGCCCACTGGCAGTAAAGCTTGTGTTGTGGCTTTCATTCTCCTTTCTTCCTGTGTCCCGTACTGGCTGAGGAATGGTTGAGGATTATTATGGTTACACTAGGGGGTTAGACTGCATTACAGGGTTTGTTTTGTTTTGTTCTTAATGAGAGGAGGTTGTGCTATAACATGATGGTGTCATGTTGAAGGAGGATTAACCTGTATCCTTGTCACTTTCGTTTATTTGAACTGAGTCTGTGTTACTTGCTCCCATGGTGCTGGCAGGCTCTCTTGTTATTTCCTATGATTTTCTAAGCCAGGCAAGTCTCTGCAGTTCTGCGTTTCCCCTTAGTTCTCTTTATCACCCTCCGGTGGAGCTTAATACATTAAGAAACTATCGTGAACCCACAGGTCTTTTCAGAATCTGAAATGGATGGTTGTTTTGAGCCCTATCAGAAATGGGCAATGGTTCAGATACAGATGGAAGAAGGCCACCTGGTATGCCCTTGATTCCCTGAAAAGAGATTTTGTAAAAAATGTCAAGCACCATTAAACGATCTTTCCAGTCCCTTCTAGCTCTAATATCCTGCCGCACTTCACTGAGGGCTGTGAGGAGAATAATCAGATTTTATGAGACAAAAGATAAAAGATAAAAGGCAAAACTCACCCCTATATATCAGAATTAGTATAAACAATAGTTACAATTTAAGAAAACGCAATCAGAAGAACAATATAAAAATAAAACTGCAGTTCTGAAATGTAATACGTGCCGCGTAGAAAAATCAGTCTCTGCACATTTTTCACACTTCCATCCCTTTGCCACCTTTTGTTCTAGGAACCCAACTGCTGCATTTAGACAGAAAGGCTCAAATACTCTGCTAAATGAAGCCACAGCTGCTCTGTCAGAAACATCACATTAAAATGTGTTCTGAAACCATTTGGCAGTGTTCTGAGGACAACTTTTATTTCCTGAGTTACAAAGCCAGCTCGAGGCATCCTGAAGACTTCGAGCGGCCGCTGCGGTTCTTGGAGGGAGCCCAGGAAGCCAGAGGGGAGGGCAGTGGCAGAGGCCAGCCAGAGCTGAGCCAAGCACAGCAGCCAGAAAAGAATGAGAATCTGTTCTTTAGACCCAATTTTACTTCTTTATGTTTTTCACACACGTCCACGTTATTCACGTTTGAAATTCTATAGGTATGAACAGAAATACAGTGACGTCTCCCTTCCTTCCCAGGCTCTTAACCACTCAGCTTCCCCATAAGCAATAGGGTTAGACCTCTCCTGAGTGAAACTGCAGATATATTTCAGGAATGTCTATGCCAGCCCTTGTTATGTCCTCCCACTTCCCTTTTTCTCTACACAGAGCAGTCTACTACATATCCTATGTGTGATAGCTCAGTATAAATTGTATCTCTCTTATTATGAATGAGGTTGGTTATGTTTTCTGATGTTTTAAGAGACATATATGTGTCCTTTACTGTGGTGTGATCATATATCTGTTATGCCCGAAGTCCGAGTTCCCAAAACTGAGAGAAATAAGATGTCCACGGCAATGCAAAAGCATAAAGGGGTTTGTTGCTAGCTCGACCTAGGGCTCCCACCGGCACCGACGCAGCAGCTATAGGGAGGAGCCCCGAGTCTTGGGCTGCACGGCTTTTATAGGGAATTTAGTCAAGTAAAAGGGTACAAGAGGGGGTGTTCAAGCAGGAGGACAACTGATTGGCCACCTTAGCAGGTGTTTAAGTTGACAGATAACTGGTTGGTTACTTCCATCCATAGGATTTGTGTGTAGATTCTTGATTGGCTTTTACTTCCAAGGTAAATCACAAGCTCCTGAACGTAAAGTCAGAAGGTTTAGCCTAGGGACTGACTGGCTTGTGTACAGTGGGGCTAGGTTAGGTAATCTGAGGGTTGATTGGCTATGGGTAGTGGGCTTAGGTTGGGTAACGTCCAAAGTTCGTTTGCCTGGAATCTTGCAGGATGGAATTCTTTTACAAGATGAAGTAGCTCAGGCCCTTCATGCTAGGGTGAGTGGGACCCTGCTAGGGGTAGTCTCCTGGAATCATGACCCAGGTTTACAAGAATTCAAAACCTAGGCCTCGTGCAATCTGTCGAGCCTGCCATGACTCTGGTCTGGTTCCCCAACAATATCCTTTATTCTCTGTTTTCTATTGCATTTTCAGTCTTTTTTCCCCTTTACTGACCAGTAGGAGCTCTTTTATACTAGGCGTTTGACTCTTCCTCTGTGATAAGAGTTGCAAACCTTTTTTCTTGTTTGTCAACTTTGTTCATGTTGGGGTTTGTCATGCAGAAATCTTAAATTTGGAGGGAGGATCAAATTTATCATTTTTTTCTTTTATGGTTTCTGAAATTTTCTTATAGTTGGTTCTTTCCTACTTCAACACTGTGAAACAGTTCCTCCACAATTTCTTCCAGTGCTTTTATGATTTCAGTTATTGCACTTAAATCTTTTGTCTGTTAAGAACACTTGGAATATGTTCTGGCATGAGGTGTTAAGAATGGATCCGACCTTGTTTTTTTGTCTCCGTGGCTGGCCAGTGTCCCAGTTCTCTATATTGCATGACTCAACTTTTCCCCACTGATCTCAGGTGCCTGTAAATATTGAGTCCATTTCTGGACTTTGTATTCTATCCTATGGATCTGTTGATGTGGTCATGTGCTAGGATTATATAGTTTTAATTACCATAACTTTATAATAAATTTTGGCATCTGATGAGGATCATCCTAGCCTTTCTTTGTATCATCATTATTTTTGCTTTTTCATCTAAACATTAGAATTATCTTGACTAGTTAAAAAAAAAAAACATCAGTGTTTTTATTTGTATTTCATTAAATAACAAGGAAAACCAACGTATTTTTTGAAGTCTTGGGTCTATATTTTTAGGAAGGAAGGGCCATGGTAGAGCAGGGGAAGAAAATAGATTCTCCTTAGTGCTGAATATATCTATGCATGATCAGTCGCTTCAGTCATGTCTGATTCTTTTGCGACCCCGTGGACTGTAGCCCACCAGGCTCCTCCAGCCATGGGATTCTTCAGGCAAGAATATTGGAGTGGTTTGCCATTCCCTTCTCTGAATATATCCATAGGAGACATAAAAAGAAACTCAGTGGAACTTTGTTCCAGGACAGCCTTTCCAAATGTTTATGAAAGACCCTTCCAAAGGAAATAGAAGAAATTTTTTTAAAAAGAGGATTATATGTTCAGAATATTTGATCAACACTATCCAGTGTGTTGCCCCTTGGATATTTGCAGTGAGCAACAGTTGATGAAGACTGTGAAAGTCCTATAGTGGGGAAGCCTGAGAGGCTGGAGAAATCATGGAGTGAAGATGCCTGTGCACTTTTATCTACCATGGTACCTCCCAAACTCATTTCAATGTGGACTCACGTCTGCAAACAAGACTTATTTATTTAGTTATGTGGTTGTGCCAGGTCCTAGTTGTGACACAGGATCTTTAGTTGCAGTATGCACGCTCTTGGTTGCAGCATGTGAGAGCTAGTTTCTCTGACCAGGGATCGTATCCAGGGCCCCTGCATTGGGAGCGCAGAGTCTTCACCACTGGACCAAGGGAAGTCCCCACACAACACTTAATATTCTACCATGTTCTCTTAATACTCTACAATGGTCTCTGAAAAACTCAGTTTGGAGAACTTCAGGGCCAACTGGAGATATTTAAAGAGAATTTCTGCATGTAAAAATCTTTTCCAGTTCTTCAATTCTGAGTATCAATAAGGTGAGGATTAGGATATTTCTTTAGGAAATTAATAATTTCTTTAGAAAAGTAGTTTTTCTAATTTTAGAATCTTAATTAGAATTAGGATTCCTATGTAAAAATCACTTGAGTTATAATGGACATACAGTCTTATGTTAATTGCCAGTAGACGACATAGTGATTCAATATTTTTATACATTATGAAATGATCACCATGGTAAGTCTAGTTATCATCTGTCACCACAAAGTTATCATAATATTATTGATTGTATTCCCCATGCTGTATCTTATACCCCATGATACTACTCTTCATTTATTTTTTATGTTTAGCCCAGACTGTCTGTTTATCTCTAGATTTTTATATCCAGCTATTTTTAAAATTTATTATTTTTAATTGGAGGATAATGGCTTTCAATATTGTGTTGGTTTTTGCCATACATCAACATTAGTCAGCCATAGGTGTATATATGCCCCCTCCCTTTTGAACCTCCCTCCCACCTCCCCACCCCATCCCACCCCTCTAGGTTACCCCAGAGCACTGGATTAGACAAGTTGAGAGAGGATCATTGAAACATACACATTACCATATGTAAAATTAGATAGCAGTGGAAATTTACTGTATTAATGGCATATTTTATGCCACCCATGTGGTCTTTCATTCATTCAATTGGCAAATTAAGTACCTACTATGTGCTGGGTCCAGTCCCCTTCATAGTGAGGAGGGGCTTCTATGCCAGGAAGAGGAGATCTTACAGCTGAGCCTTCAGGCCTCACTCTTGCCTCATCATTATCTCCTCGGGTTCACTATGAGGTGTATATTTCTAAAAGCAATTGCACTGAAAATTATCTTGTTTTATACAGGAAAACCATGATGCTGGGCCTCTGGCAGCAGCATCTGCTTTCCTGAAAACGACTGTTCCATGACAGTCTGACACCAGTCAGGAAGAAGCAGCCGGCAAAAAGAGAGGAATTCCTGCAACTAGCAGGGACTCAATTGAAAACACAGATGTTTCAGTGATACCATTTGGAAAGAGAAAAAGTACAAAGGTAACTAAAGAAAAGCACAGAAAAAGAGCAGGGGTTCCTATTTAAATACCATTTTAATATCATTTTCTTTGGTGGTAATTTTTGTCTATTATGAACTTTCTCTGAAATAAGCACAGGGAAATGAGCAGAGGCAGCATCACGCAGAGGCAAAGCATCTAACCTGACTGGCTGGTGACTCAGCACCAAGACTGCTCTGGGCCCTGCGATGCTGGAATAACATCCTCCGATAAAGACATCAGTTCCTACAGTGGTCAGTACCGACCAGGATAAGAGATCCATCCCTGGTGTTTCTGTGGCTCCATGTTTCTCATGGAGGTGGTGGTTTAGTCGCTAAGTCATTTCATACTCTTGCAACTCCATGAGCTGTAACCCTCCAGGTTCCTCTGTCCGTGGAATTTTCTAGGCAAGAGGACTGGAGTGGGTTGCCATTTTCTTCTCCAGGGGATCTTCCCGACGCAGGGATTGAACTCCCCGTCTCCTGTATTGCAGGCGGTTTCCTGCACTGCAGGCAGATTTCTAACCATCTGAGGCAGCAAGGAAGCCCTCCATGGTCTTCATATAAATCTACATGAAAAAGTCAGGAGTCATAACAGAGGTGCCAGAGAGCATCAAGGATTACTTTCAGTCCCTAAAGCATGTCTAGCGGTGTGTGTGAGAGCCCACCTCTCCATGCGTAAGTGGACCAGGCTTTGCAAAGGACATGGCAGAAGGCAGCAAGCTAGCCAATCAGATCTGGTGGCCAGTGTCACTGTTTATTCTTCTGCTCACATGGGTATCTGACTACATGCCCTGCTTCCCCCTCCACAATCAACAGTAGTCTGAAGGTCCATGGATGCAGTTCTTCCTACAGAAGACATGTGGCTTTTTCATATAGAATGTATGTGTGATGAACAGCCTGCATATCTAGTAAGCTCAGTCTCAGAGAGTGCAGGATGCCTTAGAACAAATGTCAGATAGGATCAGAAGTGAGCCTTGCCTGTATCCATGGGCATTTTTCTGATACTGCAATTTTAGAGAAACCAAAGCATTTTGTATGCTGTGGCGCTATAGCAACAAAAGCTGAGGAGCTGAAAGAGCTACAGCTTCAGAGGTTCATGTCAGGGGAAGGGACCTGAGAGAACATTCAGTGGTTTTCAAACCATGTTTCACAGAACTTGCAGTTCTGTGTATTTGCCATAATTCTTTCTTTCTACAGTGGCATAAAAACTGTTCAGAGTGTCTGGGAAAATCTTGGATTTATATCAGCATCAGGCATGCCTGGATCCAGATGCTTAAATAGTGTTCTCAATCACCCCCTCCCCGCTTCCCTTAACTTAGTCTCTTTCTTCCTCTTCCCTGTTTTAGAGCTTAATTCTCAGTCAGACTCTCTCCCATAAAGTAGCAAAGATAGCCAGCAGCAGCTCCAGGACAAAGAGCATCCTCCTTCCTCATATTTTCAGGGAAAAAACAAATCTTAGAATTAAATCTCATTGACCCTGAATGAGTCATGTTCTCATCTCCGAGGCAATCGTCGGAGACTCTGCTTCACCAGATCTGGTCACGTTTCCATCTGTGGTGCTGGGGAGTCCCCTGTGAGTCAAACAGACCTGGAGGGAGAGACAGATTGAGAGGGAAAGAAGGAGAGACTGCTACAAAATCCAAGTAATTCCCCCAGAAAAGAGGTAGATTCTGTTTACAGAAGAGATTTTAGAAGATTAAAAATAGCAGATGGCCAGCAGCTCCACAACACTGTCTCAGGATCAGCCAAGGCAGTGACAGGGAGGGGAGGGAAGTGGGTAGATCTCTAGTCCTCTTACACCTGCTTCAAAAGAGCCTCTCTGTTTATTTCCTCCAGCTCTGAGATATAATTGACATATGTGCCTGTGTGCACTAAGTCGCTTCAGTCGTGTCCGACCCTGCGACCCTATGGACTGTAGCCCACCAGGTTTCTCAGTCCAGGGGATTATCCAGGCAAGAATACTGGAGTGGGTTGCCAAGCCCTGCTTCAGAGGATCTTCCCGATCCAGTGATTGAACCTGCATCTCTTACATCTCCTGCATTGGCTGGCACCTTCTTTACCTCTTCTGCCACCTGGGAAGCCCATAATTGACATATAACATTATGTAAATTTAAGGTGATTTGATACACTTATATATTGCAAAGTGATTACCACCATAGTGTTAACCAACACCCCCATCACATTTCTTTTCTGTGAGGAGAACACTAAAGATACAATCTCTTATCAACTTTCCAGTATACAATACAGTATTATGGACTATAATCAGCATGTTGTACATTATATCCCCAGAACTTATCTTCTAACTGCAAGTTTGTATTCTTTGATTGACATCTCTCCCAGTTCCCTCACCTGTAAAGTCCCTGGGAACCATGATTCTATTCTCTGCTTCTAGGAGTTCAGTTTTTTAGATCCCATGTATAAATTACATCATACAGTTTCTTTGTTTGTCTGACTTATTTTACTTAGTATCATGCCTCCTGGGTCCATCCATATTGCTGCCAATGGCAGGATATCCTTCTTTCTCACAGCTGAATAGTGTTCCATTGTAGGTCTTTTCATCCACTGATGGACACTTAGATTGTTTCCATATCTGGGCTTTGTGAAGAATGTGGCAGTGAACACATAAGTGCATAGTATATATGTCTCTTTGTGATCCTGTTTTCATTTCCTTCAGATAGATACCTAGAAGTGGGATTGTTGGATCATATAGAAATTCTATTTTTTATTTTTTGAGTAATATCCATACTGTTTTCTATAGTGGCTTCACAAATTTACGTTCTTACCAACAGTGTGCAAATGTTCTCTTTTCTCTATATCTGTTTTTTTTTAGTTTTGTATAGACTAGTATTCTGTGTTAGATGTAATTTGAAGAAAATGATTTATAATTTGCTGCTAAACCAGAATGTTTAGAAACAACTTTATTTAAACTTTCCCAGTTTGTAAGCTGAGTCTCAGAGATGTTATGTTATTTGTCTCAGAGTTACACAGCTAGCTGGTGGGAAAATTGTGATACCATTATGTCAGAGATAGCATACTAACATATCCAAAAACCTTGTGTGTCGAAGGTCTTGTTCAAGGTAGTGCATAAAATTACAAGGATAAATAGCTCAGAGTTCACAATAATTTAGGGAAGATATGACAAACACACATAAAGAGAATTCACAGGAAGAAAAATGTATGGCAGTCTGTATTTTCCAAAAATGTTGCAGCAGTATGTCTGGTCTCATATTCTCTTCCAGAATATTTTTGCTCCTCAAGGAATGGAGTCTATTTCCCATCCCTTTAAACCCTGGGCAGGCGTGTGTGTGTGTGCGTGTGTGTGTGTGTGTGTGTGTGTGTGTGTGTGTGTGTGTATGTGTGTGCTCAATCACATCCAACTCTTTGCGACCCCATGGACTATTGCCTGTCAGGCTCCTCTGTCTATGGGATTCTCCAGGCAAAAATACTCGTGTGGTTAGCGGTGCCCTGCTCCAGGAGATCTTCCCAATCCAGGGATTGAACCCACGTCTCCTGGGTCTCTGGCACTGCAGGCAGATTCTTTATCACTAGTCCTATCTGGGAAGCCCCAGGCAGGCTTGTGAGGCTCCAACAAGTTGAATGCAGCAGAACCTTTGAAGTTATGTTAAAAAGGCAATATGTGTCCCTCTTGACTGGCTCTGTCAGTATGTTCAGGTGCAGACATCAGCTAGGTTGTGGTGAGAAAGCCCCAACCATCTTGGGCAGAGAGCCCATATGGAGAGGCCAAGACAAGAGAACTGAGCTCCCCTGCTGATGGTCAGAATGAACTGCCAGACGGGAGAGTGAATGAACCCAGCCCCTAATTTACAAACTTTGATCTCAGGCCCCAGACAGTGTGGAGCAGAGCAAAGCCCTCCCCACTGTGTCCCTCCATATGCCTGACCCACAGATCTGAGAGCATGATAAATGGTTGTTCTGTGCCAGAGAAACTGGCACAGCCTGACTTTGTCTGAACGTTCATAAATGGTGTGACGAGTAGTAGGAACTGTTGCTGTGAATTGCCCAAATGTTTTTCTCCCACCCCCTTCCTTTTAGCCAAAATCACTGCAGATGGTGATTGCAGTCATGAAACTAAAAGACACTTACTCCTTGAAAGGAAAGTTGTGACCAACCTAGACAGCATATTAAAAAGCAGAGACATTATTTTGTCAACAAAGGTGCATCTAGTCAAGGCTATGATTTTCCCAGAAGTCATGTATGGATGTGAAAGTTGGACTATAAAGAAAGCTGAGTGCTGAAGAACTGATGCTTTTGAACTGTGGTGTTGGAGAAGGTTCTTGAGAGTCCCTTGAACTGCAGGGAGATCCAACCAGTCCATCTTAAAGGAGATCAGTCCTGGGTGTTCAACGGAAGGACTGGTGTTGAAGCTAAAACTCCAATACTTTGGCCACCTGATGTAAAGAGCTGACTCACTGGAAAAACCCTGAGGCTGGGAAAGATTGAGGGTAGGAGGAGAAGGGGACGATAGAGGATGAGATGCCTGGATGGCATCACCGACTCGATGGACATGAGTTTGAGTGAACTCCGAGAGTTGGTGATGAACAGGGAGGCCTGGCGTGCTGTGATTCATGGGGTCACAAAGAGTTGGACATGACTGAGCAACTGAACTGAACTGAACTTCCTTAGGTTACAAACCAGACTCCTTGGTCTGGTGGATCACCATACTCCATTCCTTTGGACTTTGAGATGAAGGCAAGGACAAGCACCTGGACCAAGAAGGGCCAATCAAGGCCTTTCTGGGTTGATAAATGAACAATGAGAGAGAGAAGCATTTCAGACGGCTGAGGTTTGGGGTTGGGGGAGTGGTGGGGGATGCAAGATAAAATATCGAGGTAGAGAATTTCAGCTGCATTAAGTCCCTTATTAGGCCTTAGTTTCTGGGCAATCAATCCCTTAAAACGTGGGCCACCCCAGGGTTCTTCCCAACCACTCAAACCTCTTTTGTATTGTAATTTTCTTCTTTTGTGTAGTCATATTGGATTTCTATCTCTTTTCTCCAAGAGCTCTGCCTAATTTAAAATGCTCTGCAGAGGATATCGCATTGGAACTGCATCTTAGAAGGTGGTAGGAACTGAAATCCTGAGATGGAGAAGGGGCTTTAGAATGGGGGACAGTGTCCGCAGAGGCCAGAAGCCCAGCAGCTGAAAGTACTGGTCTTTAGTCACCCAGTCCTGGGTCCAAACACCATGCAACGCTGTACACACTTAGAGAACTTAGGCTTGACCTCATTTAGCCGCAGTTTCCTCCTCTGTGGAATAAAGACAGTAGCACCTAGGATGTGGCGTTGTTGTTAGCACTGAGTAACACTCATAACCCACAGTAGCCCAGTGCCTGGTGCATGTTAAGGTCTAGTTGGTGGCAACTGTGACGGGACAGCGTGAACTGTGGGTGAGAAGCAACACATGGCAGGAGTGTGGCTCAGAGGAATTGGAGTGCGCGGCTGGAGCCAGATTGTGGAGGCTGGGCAAGCAGGAGCAATGGCTGTTTTGAATGGTCAGGGATGTGACTATGTGCATCTCTTGTAAATAAACCACACATTGATAAAAGGAATTCCATTTCATTATGGCATTAGCAGTATAACTTCATGCATATACATATCTGGATTTGATTGTGACTTTGGTTCTAAGCACACATGGACTCATACGTCAGGTATGCCCGAGCCCTCTGCATCCACAAGCACAGTCTCTGCTCTTACTCCCTGGGGTCTGGCCTGGGTGCATATATCAGTTCCATGTTTATCGCTGTGAAGAGTTGACTCATGCATAAACATTAGTGAGCAAGCATAGAGTTTATCAAGATTTTTGTGGTGGACAGTTCCACGCTCTGTCAGATCTCCTCAGATTCCCCTTGTACAGTCTTGTGCATTCCCGCTTGCCCCTTCAGCTTCTGACACTCAGCACTTGTTCTTCAGAGAACGTTGCGGGGACTCAGGTAGACTGTCCTTGGGCTTCAGGTGCCACTTTCCCTCCAAAATAGATCCCAGAGCATTTGGGGCTTGATTCCTTGCCCCCTTGTACAAGTGCAGGAGTGTGGAAGCCCAGCTCCCTGCCTCTGGTGGGACAACCCTGAGCTGTACTTTCACTCCTGATGGACCTCACCCAGCTCACACTATAGTTCGACTTTTCCCCTCTCATTTCCCTGCTTCCTTACTGGTTCCTTAACAAAACCCCTGTATAGCAATCTAGTCTCAGGGTCTGCTTCTGGGAAGTAGTTTTCTAGGGTAGTTGGAAGGGATTTACTGTCATCTCCTACAGCAAATAACTTTAAAATCCCCTATAGACATTGTAGCCCTCCTCTGCTAAGAAATGAGTGTTTTCCTCTTTCCTTTCTCGCATACAAAGCCTCATGCTACTAATTTATTCCTCTCTCCCAGAATCCTCCATCCCCAGTTTTAAATTCTCACCTCTATTTTGCAGAACCCGTCTACCTCAGCAACTACCCAAAGTTATTTACCAAACCATCAGGGTGCAACCATATTAAAACCCTGAAATCAGCAAACTCGTCTCTTCTTAGAAGGCGATTTAGGGAACTTTTTTTTTTTTAACCTTAAGAGCCTGCCTCTGGGGACCTCACCTTTACTCCAGTTGACCTATCAGTATATCAAATACTGTGCTCTCTCTGAGAGGAACCAACTTACCGCTGGGCTAGTATTTTTGCCCACTCACTTTCTACATCTATCTGTATTGTACATACGCATGGATGGATCAACATGTATGTATATATGTATGTGTCTGTCTTGGAGCTTCCCTGGTGGCTCAGCGGTAACGAATAAACCCAACAGTGCAAGAGACAAAAGTTTGATCTCTGGGTCAGGAAGATCCCCTGGTGAAGGAAATGGCAACTCACTCCAGTATTCTTGCCTGGGAAATCCCATGGACAGAGAAGCCTGGAGGACCACAGTCCGTGGGGTTGCAAAAGAGTCAGACATGACTGGGCAACTGAACAATAATTGACCCCATGCGCTGAAGCCCTCCAGGCTCCTCTGTCCATGGGATTCTTTACCGCTGAGCCAGCAGGGAAGACCACCTACCTAAATCGAATGGTAAATAAAGACGTAGACATAGAGAACGGACTTGTGGGTGCAGGCAGAGGGAAGGAGAGGCTGGGACAAACTGAGAGAGGATCACTGACATATACATATACTACCATGTGTAAAATAGCTAGTGGGAAGCTCCTGTATAGCACAAGGAGCTCAGTCTGGTGTTCAATGATGACCTAGTCCGGCGGGGACGGGGGGTAGGGGATGGGAGGGATGCTCAGGATGGGAACTATCTATTCTTATAGTTGATTCCTGCTGCTGTACAGCAAAATCCAACAAACAAACACTGTAAAGCAATTATACTCCAATTAAAAAAAAAAAATCACCTTTCCTTACTAGTCTGGGACAAGTATTTCCAAACATTTGATTTCTTCACACTTAAAAAAAAAGCAGTGGGATGATTTAAAAGCCAAAAATCCCTTTCTAGGGGTGCAGGGCAGAGAAGAACTTTAGGAGCAGGAAAGTGAGGACTGGGCAGAAGGGGCTGGTATGGAGTTTAGAAAGTTCCTTTGTCTCCAGGCACCAAAGCTCGGATGCACCTGGATTCCCTCTCCATCTAGGCCTGGTTTGTTTTTACTGCCCTGGAAGTTTGCTGTGAGCAACTTGACCTACACCAATGCCTCACGTTTCTAAGCCCATTCAGGGGAAGCTGCTGGCTGCTGGTGCAAACTAATGAGTATTTTCCGACACAAAGCCTCCAGTTGAGATTATGAAGTAATTTATGAGGTTCCTACTGCAGTGAGCACACACAGTTCCTGCTCAGAACAGACTAATTAAAAACTTCCCCACCATACAATTTCAATTGTGTTAAAGGAAAAAAAACAACGATGCCTCTATGGTAATTTTTCATAGAAAGGAAATGACAATGATTTCTTAAAAAAAAAAAAAACTGTGGAGGCTTTGTGTTGCTTAAATAGACAAAACCAGCATCTGTTTTGGTTTTGTCTGTTTGGTGTGTAACTTGGAGCATGATTTGCTTTATGGAAAATAGATCAAATTTCCCACCTCTTACTCTAGTGTGATGTTTTCCCCTGAGTTCAGTTGAGAAGGAGAGTAAGGATCAGTATTACCAGTTGTAGGGAAGAACTGGATTTAAAACTATTTTTATTTTGGGGGTGGTGTGCCATATATAACCCTGAGGGCCCTAGCTGTTCCAAATTCAGGAGTCTTCCTCCTTTAAAAGCCAAATATCCATTGTATAAGTCCCTAATAGTCTAGCACGTGAACCTCTCCAGGGTGCCCATAGATCCTCTCAAAACACCCACTCATTTCAAATTGTACCCTGGTTGTTGCTTCTCACGTCTGGCCTTGAACTATGGCCACTTTCTATGTTAAAACTCAGACAGTTATAAGCTACCTGTTTACTGTTGTTGTTTAGCTGCTAAGTCATGTCTGACTGTTTGTGACCCATGGACTGTAGCCTGCCAGGCTCCTCTGTCTATGGGATTCTTCAGGCAAGAATACTGGAATGGGTTACCATTTCTTCCTCGAGGGGATCTTCCCAACTCAGGGATCAAACCCACATCTCTTGTGTTTCCTGCACTGGCAAATGGGTTCTTTACCACGGGGACACTTCCCTGGTGGCTCAGATGATTTACTGTTACTCCAAGAAAAATATTGAAGAACAGTATTTCCAAGCCTTGAGCATGCCCATTCAATGCCCATTCAAGTGACACAGAGTGATGCTGAACCCCCGAGAGCCTTGCATAGCCCTCTGGACCTGTTTGAGAACTGCACCTGTGCCTCAAGGGAGACTTTACAATCCACTTTTTTTTTTACCCTTCTCTAGAGCATTTGATCTCCTATATGTTTCTTTTGTTTGTGATTTTTAAAATTTATTATAATTGGAGGATAATTACTTCACAATATTGTGATAGGTTTTGCCATACATCAACATGAATCAGCTGTAGGCATTACATGTGCCCCCCCTCTCCTGAACCCCCTTCCCACTCTCTCTCCACCCCATCACTCCAGGTTGTCACAGAGCACCAGTTTTGGGGGTCTGGCATGGTACATTACAAACCACTTTTGAACCAACCAGAAGTTTGGAAAAGCTTCTCCTTTTTATATTTCATCAGTCTATTTCACTTTCTGCTTTGGGGAGATCCACTGACTTTTCTGGCTTCCCTGGTGGCTCAGTCGGTAAAGAATCCGCCTGCAATGCTGGAGACTTGGGTTCGATCCCTGGGTTGAAAAGATCCCCGGTTGAAAAGATTCCCTGGAGGAGGGCACTGCAACCCACTCCAGTATTCTGGCCTGGAGAATCCACATGGACAGAGGAGCCTGGTGGGCTGCAGTCCATGGGGTCGCAAAGAGTCAGACATGACTGAGCGACTAAGCACAGCATACTTAAGGAACATGAATCTCCTTTGCTTGCTTGGTAACAAATTACTGCCTTCATTTTAGACTATTTTGATGGTCTTTGTGTTGATTGTGTGACAGTGGACACTGGCTGCTCTGTTAATTTCCCCAAATTTCAACTAAGATGGAGCTGTGAAATTTTATAAAGCTTTACTGAAGAGTAGGGTCATGGAAGGGATGACATGGGGAGTCACGGGTTCCTTCAAACTGGATGCCATGTGTCTTTTCTCAGGTCCTTTGGCCATGCTTCTTCATGGGGATCCCCTCCCAGTTGTCCGCCCTCCTTCTCCCCCACCCTGGCCTTGCTGCTGGGCTGGTTTGCATCCCTACACAATGTGCGCTCTCGCCAGGTTCCTGCCTGCCTGCTGCAGACCCCTCTTCCTCTCCACTACTCCCATGCCCCGCTCGGGCTTAGTCCATGCCAGCCTCCCAGCAGTGCAATCATCTCAGGATGCCTCTCCATCGTCAAGAAAGACGACTCTTCATATTTTCATGTGGAGGAGTGTAGC
Organism: Nanger dama; assembly: GCA_917880005.1. Lineage (NCBI taxonomy): Eukaryota > Metazoa > Chordata > Mammalia > Artiodactyla > Bovidae > Nanger > Nanger dama. Next base: position 164,205 of record CAKJTW010000132.1, on the reverse strand, counting down.
TTCTCATCATCTGTAGAAGCTCTCCATCACAACTGAGGATCATAGCTTCACTCCTGCATAAGGGATCATTAAAGTTTTACAGCAACAAAGGAACAGTGTGCCCTCAGAGGTGAAGACAAACCCCCATCTTTAAAGGACAAGACAATTTATTGATGGTTTAAAAAGATCTCTCCCCCCCCTGACTTCCCTGCTGGGAATCCAGTTGAGAGCATCTTCTTTACACTTTCTAAGTCATCTACTTCTATGGCGCAGTACCCAGAGCTGCGGGGATAGAGAAAGAAAGACATAATCCCTCTCCTAAGAAGCTCATGGCTTCCTCGGGGGTCCCCAGTGACAACAATGGGATAATAATAGCGGATGCGGGTGTAAGAGGCAGACAGAAAACAGAGCAAGAGCGTCAGGAAAGACTTCCGGGAAGAGGTGGCACAACCAGTGGGTTTTCAAGCATCAGCAAGGATTTACAAGATGGATGAAATGGAAAATGCTTTCAGGCAGAGGAAGCAAGGGCAGAAATACGGTGGCCAGGACTATGCTGGCCATGTGGGGATTATGAAAGATGCGTGGAGCTGAAGGACAGACTAAGTCCAGGGGAAGTGGGAGAAAATACAGGGATCAGATCCCTCCTGGATTTTACTGCACAGGTGGTGAGGAAAGTTGGAGCATTTCGGGCAGAGGATGGTGGGAGATGGGGTGGGGCCAGGCAGAGGGTCAGACTGGCCTCTTAGGAAGATCGCCGAGGTTTTTGTTTTTTTAATGTTTGTCTGGCTGCGGCACGTGAGGTCTTCGTTGCTGCGTGTGGACCTCTCTTTAGCTCTTGGTGCACCGGCCCCAGTGGACTCAGCGGTTGCGGAAAGGTGGGCTTAGTCGCCCTGTGACATATGGGATCTTAGTTCCCAACAAGCTCGAACCCCAGTCCCCTGCATTGCAAGGTGGATTCTCAACCACTGGACAACCAAGGAATTCCTCCACTGAGGTTTTTAGCTAAAGCGAAAGAGACCAGTCAGAGAAATAGTCCAAGTGAGAGGTACTGAGACTTCAGTTATAGCTGTGGAATGAAAGGGAAAAAGAGCTGTGATGACCGTCTGGGAGGTTTCCTCAGCGGTACTTGCTTGATTTGCTGTGAGGGTGAAGGACAGGTGGTCTAGTGGGACAGCAGTGTTTTTGATGGCTGGATGGCAGCACCTCCAGCTAAGACCTGGAGTCCAAGGAGGGAAACTGGTTTGTTGGCAGGGAAAGGATGCAGGATGCAGTGAAGATGAGGAGGGGCCGGGGGTGGTCAGTGAATTCTGGTTTGGGAACATCATGAATCCGGTTTCTTGCCAGACTTCTGAAGATGACTGGTTAGTTGGACATACAGATGTGAATTTTAGCACTGATATGTGGACAGGTGATATAGACTTTAGACGGTAATTATAACCATGAAAGGACATTTTATACTCCAGGAAGAAGTGGAGTGAGAAGGGGAAGGAAAAAGGGTTGACTAAGGAATCCTGGGATATGTCGCTTCCATTTTTATAATTTTCATGAAGCCTCCACCTGTACATTTATTTGGAACATTTGGTAATACAATAGAAAGGTAATCCATCTGCAAGCAAGAATTTTTCAGATAAGTGAAATCAACCTGAGATACCAAGTAAGCACATATTGATGCACAGTAAGTATTTCTTGAATGCCTGAGGGTGAATATTCATTTTGCTCAGTTTTATAGTAAGCTTGAGAGTAGCACAAATACACGTTGATGATTGTACTGCAGCAGAAGGTTAGAAACAGAAGGGCAGCGTATGCTCTAACCATAGCAACAAGGTTGGGGATAGCATCATCTAGAAGGCTAGAGATCTATTAAGAAGAGTGTTTGCTCCCATGAGTCCTTGCAACTAAGCAGCAATGACACCACTTCATTCTGTTCATGGAAAAGTAAAATGACCTTGCTGACATGAAGCAAGGGATAGTGAGTGCAGCAAGGCATGCGTTTCTTAATTTCTTGATAACAAAAAGAATAAGCCATAGACCCTGGCTATGGTCTCTTGACAAAGACCAAGTCCCATTTTCCACATTTCTGTACATTGATCCCAACAATCTCTAATGTACCTGGTATCCCATGGAAATATGCATTTTTGCATTTTTTTCATTGAAAGGAGAACTTTATTATTTTTAAATTTTATTTTTAATTAGAGGATAATTGGTTTACAATGTTGTGTTGATTTCTGCCATACAATAATGTGAATCAGCCATAAGTATACATATATCCCCTCCCTCTTGAACCTCCCCTCCCACTCCCCATCCTGTCCCACCCCTCTAGGTTGTCACAGAGCAAACTTCCAACTAGCTATCTATTTTACTTATGGTGATGTATTAATATATATCTCAATGTTATTCTCTCAATTTGTGCCACCCTTTCCTTCCCCTGCTGTGTCTACAAGTCCATTCTGTATGTCTGCATCTTTATTCAGTTCTGTCGCTCATTTTTGTCCGACACTTTGTGACCCCATGGACTGCAGCACACCAGCCTTCCCTGTTCATCACCAACTCCTGAAGCTTACTCAAACTCATGTCCATCAACTTGGTGATGCCATCCAACCATCTAGTTCTCTGTCGTCCCCTTCTCCTCCCACCGTCAATCTTTCCCAGCATCAGGGACTTTTCAAATAAGTCTGTTCTTGGAATCAGGTGGCCAAAGAATTGCAGTTTCAGCTTCAGCATCAGTCCTTCCAATGAATATTCAGGACTGATTTCCTTTAGGATGGATGGGTTGGATCTCCTTGTGGTTCAGGGACTCTTGAGTCTTCTCTAACACCACAGTTCAAAATCATCAATTCTTTGGCACCCAGCTTTCTTTATAGTCCAACTCTCACATCCGTACATGACTACTGGAAAAACCATAGCCTTGACTAGATAGACCTTTGTTGGCAAAGTAATGTCTCTGCTTTTCAATTATTCCTGCCCTGCAGATGATTTCATCAGTACCATTTTTCTAGATTCCATATATATGTGTGTTAATATACAATATTTGTTTTTCTTTTTCTGATTTACTTTACTCTGTATAATAGGCTCTAGGTTCATCTACCTCAGTTCAGCTGACTCAAATTCATTCCTTTTTATGGCTGAGTGATTTTCCATTGTATATAGTACCACAGCTTCTTGATCCATTCATCTGTAGCTGGACATCTAGGTTGCTTCTATGTCTTGGCTATTGTAAATTGTGCTGAAATGAGCGTTGGAGTACATGCGTCTTTTTGAATTGTGGTTGGTTTTCTCAAGGTATATGCCCAACAGTGGGGCTGTTGTGTCATATGGTAGTCTGGGGCTTCCCTGGTGGCTCAGATGGTAAAGAATCTGCCTGCAGTGCAGGAGACCTGGGTTTGATCCCTGGGTTGGGAAGATCCCCTGGAGAAGGGAATAGCTACCCTCTCCAGCTGGAGAATTCCATGGACAGAGGAACCTGGTGGGCCACAGTCCATTGAGTCACAAACAGTCAGACACAACTAAATGATGGATACTTTCATTTTTTCACTTCATGGTAGTTTTAGTCCTAGCTTCTTAAAGAATCTCCATACTGTTCTCCATAGCAGCTGTATCAGTCTACATTCCCACTAGCAGGGTAGTGAGTTTCCTTTTTCTCCACATCCTCTCCCGCATTTATTGTTTGTAGATTTTTTTGATGATGATCATTCTGATCAGTGGCATTTTTGCATTTTAACCAAAGCAGAGACCTCGAATTCATGCCAAATCCTAGAGGATGAAATAGAAACAAGTTTTCCACTTGAAGTCACAAAAATATGCAGTGACCACCTAGCTTGGCTCCTGGCTTTGAAGATCAAAGTTTGGAGAGGTCCTGGTGAGGGCATTTCCAGGCAATGTGGGAGTTTTCCAGTCTCTGTAATACCTGACCTATGGTCCCACAATCTCACAGCATTTCTGATTTAAAATGGCTTCATTGCTAGAGGCAAATGTCTTTTCCATCTCAGAGTTCAGCTAACAGAAAGAGATGACCCCTTACACAAAGAGCTGTCTAAACTTGTACTTCTTCAGACAAAGGAGCGACATAGTGAGGTCACAACTGCTTTGTAAAACTTGCCACTACTTCCCCAAGCAGTTCTAGTGTGATGTGTAAAGTCCATTTCGTTTTAACCTTTGGACGTCTATGGGCCTCTGCCTGCCTGTGAGATAGTCAGGAGCACAACAGTGCACGCCATTCTCACCAGACTTCCTGTGGGTAGATTGCGAAACATCCTCCTTGCTAAACTCAAGCCCTTGATGTAGGTTTAGACTCAATCTTGGTTGGACAAATCTTAAAGGGCACCTAGTGCAAACCCTTAGGCCAGCAGTTCTTTACCAAGGTATTACTTTTAAGGTACTTGTTTTCACAACAGTGTTGCATTATCAATAAAGTATGACTGTTTCTTGAAGATTTCCTTTTTCCCCTGTAAATTAGAACAGATTCAAGGCTATCCTACAATAATGTGTCTCACACTCATGTTCTGATAGGCTTTTGGGGGTGGAGGGGGAAGGGGTCCTACCTTGCAGTTATTTTTAAAAATTTATTTATTATTATTTATTTACTTATTTATTTGTCTATGATTGGGATTTTTGATCCTCGATCTTCATTGTGGTATGAGGGATCTTTGGAGAAGGAAATGGCAACCCACTCCAGTGTTCCTGCCTGGAGAATCCCAGGGACAGGGGAGCCTGGTGGACTGCTGTCTATGGGGGGTCACACAGAGTTGGACACGACTGATGCGACTTAGCAGCAGCAGCAACATGAGGGATCTTTAGTTATTGTAGCATGCAAACTTTTAGTTGCTGCATGTAGGATCTAGTTCCCCCACCAGGGATCAAACCTGGTCCCCTGAGTTGGGAGCATGGAGTTTTAGCCACTGGACTGCAGGGAAGTCCCCTTGTGTTATTCTAACAGAAACCGAGCATAGCTTACAACCCTCTATTTCTGTGTATTCTCTCTTAGCCCTGTATGGGGCACTAAAACTTCATCCAGTTTGTGTTGCTTCAGAACATTGCGAGACTAAGCTTCAAACCCATTTCCCGCGCTCAGGAGTCCTTGGATACCTCCAGCAGCAGAGAACTTACTGCTTTTCCAGATGGCTTCCTTGGCGAGCAGGCATCCCTCACTGTTCGAGTGTTCCCTGTGCCTCCCTCAACCTGGTTCTGCCCATCCTAGCTATAGAGAGTAATTCCAAGTCGACTCCTGGATGGCTGTGTCTTCCCTATCTTCAGTTCAGTTCAGTTCAGTTCAGTTCAGTCACTCAGTCGTGTCCAACCCTTTGCGACCCCATGAATCGCAGCATGCCAGGCCTCCCTATCTTAGAAGGCCAGTTTCCTGTCTCATTTTGTGTATTTTCTCGGGAATAGCTTTGTCTGTTCCTTTAGAGGCTCTTTGTGTGATGGGCTATTTTCGAACTCTCCCCATCCCACCGCTCAGTTTGCCCACGTCTCTCTTAGTGAGTTCTCTCCAGAATTGAACACTCTACCTCTCACTCAAGTAAGAGGATAATGCTGTGTTTCCAAAGAAACAGCTTGACCGCTGCCTATAAAATGTGTTAATCCTGCAAATAGTAGAAAATAAATAGTCTATAGTCTAAAATAAATATAAAATAAACACCAAGTAATAAATCATTAGCAAAAAAAGTAAGAAAGTGAGAAATGTGCATTAAAATGATGTATAAACATAACCACATTTATTTAATAATGTATTTCAATAGCAAATGGCAAATTTCAACATATAAAACTGCAATTACTTTTGCACCAACCTTTATATATATATATATATTTATATTTACTTATTTATTTATTTAAATTAGGAAACTCAGACATACTCCCTCCAGCCCTTCACATGCACTTCCAGGAATACATTTCCAGCTATCCTGTTCCTTTTCCTGCTTCCCATCCTTCTCCAGGCCAGAACTACTGGCCTGAAGGGTTGAACTAGATGATCTCTAGGTGTCCAGCCAAGAGTTCAGACTACCTCTGAAGACTAATGTGAGAGCTTATGTTTGGGAACCCTGAGAAGTATGAAACTCCTAATAGTAAAGTTCACACGGTAACATTTTCTTTCAGATGAGGGAGGTACTGCTGTCCAAGTGGACCTTTACTATGTGTGTGAGCAGTTTATCTGCAGGTATCACTGGTTTAAGTCCATGGGATCACAAAAGAGTTGGACACAACTTAGCAACTGAACAACAGCAAGATGTTAGTGTAGTATAAAGAAGCAATGCCCCCCAATATTTGATGCATAAGTGAAATGAAATCAAAATGTTATATATGGGGACCTCCCCAGTGGTCTGGACTTCCCTGGTGGCTCAGACGGTAAAGTGTCAGTCTACAGTGTAAGAGACCCGGGTTCGATCCCTGGTTGGGGAAGATTCCCTGGAGAGGGAAATGGCAACCCACTCCAGTACTCTTGCCTTGAAAATCCCATGGATGGAGGAGCTTGGTGCAGGCTACTATCCATGGAGTCGCAAAGAGTCGGGCACGACTGAGCGACTTCACTTTCCCTTTCCCTGGTGGTCTAGTGATTGAGAATTCACCTTGCAATACAGGAGATGCAGGTTCAATTCCAGATCAGGGAACTAAGATCCCACATGCCGAGGAGCAACTAAACCCCACATGTTGCCTCTACTGAAGTTCACATGCCCCAGCTAGAGGCTCCATGTGCCAAAAGGGAAGATCCTACAACTAAATAAATCACTGATGAAAATAAATAAATAATGGTACGTGTGAAATAGTTTTGCTGACTTTCAAGGGTGTTTCAGATGAACAGCGAGTTATACATAGCAAAATTCTCATGAATGTTTCCTTCTTAACCTTTGTCTAATGAGACGTTCTAGAGCAATAGGGTTAGTATGCAAACAATGGTATTTCTCACTCAGTTTGTTTCCACATTTCTCTCCATTTCAGCTTTGTCCTGAGCAATCTGTTCTCTCTGTTGTGCCCCTAATAGTCTCCCTCGCTAGACCGCGAGTCCGGGCTTCGCGAGTGCACAGATGTTTTGTGCTTCCTGTTTCTGAGGAGTGCGTGTGGGTGGTGCTAAGCTGTCTGGAGTGCCCCTCCCTGTCCTCAGCTCTCTTACTTCATGGGCTTCTGAGGTCTCAGGAAAGGGCACCCCTGTGGCCTAATGGTATCCAGGAGGACTCATGGCCTGGTCTTAGTTTTCATTCACTCAGAAGATGTTTATGTGCTGGGCATGGTCCCTGGGGATTCAGGCTCCTGTGGCTCTCCCAGACAGGTACATAAGCAATTACCATGCGGTCTGGTAAGTGCCAGGATGGAGGAAGTGTGGGGATTATAGGAGTAAACAGGAAGTTCTCAGACAGACAGGAATCAGGGAAACACGCCTGGAAGAAGTGGTGTCAGGAGGGAGCCCTAAAGGGTGAGAAGAAGTTAGCCAAATGGTGAGCCTCCTGGTCAAAGGGCCTGAGGTCAGCAGAGGTGTCCGGGGAGCTGGGCGTGGTGCAGCTGGCTGCAGCGCATGCCTAGGTGTGATGTGACTTCTGGGGCTTGGCTTCTGTTTCCTCTGGGTCAGGGTCCCTTTTCCACAGCTCAACTAGGCCACACTTTTCTTTGCCTTCCTTGGTGTTTTTCTTGGCTATACCTGTTAACTTCAAATGATGCTAGGATACCAGGTGGTTTTGTCCAGTTCAAGTTGGCAGACGTCCTGGCTGGAATTCTTCCTTTTGTCTTCAGAATTCAGTGATTAACTTTGCTGGAGAAATTCAAGCGTCATCAGAGTATATACTGGCCTGCCTAGCTTAGAATTAGGTCCCTGATGCTTGCAACCACCTCAAAGTTGATTCTGGGTGTTTTTATGAAAAAGATACCCAGGACTGAGGGGAAGTAAGAGAGAAGAAGTGGTGCTTGAGAGAGGATGGGCTTGCCTGTGACTCATTCCGTGACGGCATCTTATTCACACACTGGACGGCTTCAGAAACTTCCTGAGGTCAGCAATCCAGTGGGAAGAGTTTTTTCAACACATGGACTTGAATAATTTATATTCTGGCAGAGGTGAACATTCACAATAAACTGTGGAAAATTCTGAAAGAGATGGGAATACCAGACTCACCTGACCTGCCTCTTGAGAAACCTGTATGCAGGCCAGGAGGCAACAGTTAGAACTGGACATGGAACAACAGACTGGTTCCAAATAGGGAAAGGAGTACGTCAAGCTGTATATTGTCACCTTGCTTATTTAACTTATATGCAGAGTACCTCATGAGAAACGCTGGGCTGGAAGAAGCACAAGCTGAAATCAAGATTGCCGGGAGAAATATCACTAACCTCAGATATGAAGATGACACCAGTCTTATGACAGAAAGTGAAGAGGAGCTAAAAGCCTCTTGATGAAAGTGAAAGAGGAGAGTGAAAAAGTTGGCTTAAAGCTCAACATTCAGAAAACGAAGATCATGGCATCTGGTCCCATCACTTCATGGGAAATAGATGGGGAAACAATGGAAACAGTGTCAGACTTTATTTTTTTGGGCTCCAAAATCACTGCAGATGATGACTTCAGCCATGAAATTAAAAGACACTTACTCTTTGGCAGTAAAGTTATGATCAACGTACACAGCATTTTAAAAAGCCAATAAATGTCCATAGAGTCAAGACTGTGGTTTTTCCAGTAGTCATGTATGGATGTGAGAGTTGGACTGTGAAGGCTCAGCGCCAAAGAATTGATGCTTTTGAACTGTGGTGTTGGAAAAGACTCTTGAGAGTCCCTTGGACTGCAAGGAGATCCAACCAGTCCATCCTAAAGGAGTTCAGTCCTGAGTGTTCACTGGAAGGGCTGATGCTGAAGCTGAAACTCCAGTACTTTAGCCACCTCATGTGAAGAGCTGACTCGTTGGAAAAGACCCTGATGCTGGGAAAGATTGAAGGCGGAAGAAGGGGATAACAGGATGAGATGGTTGGATGACATCACCAACTCAATGGACGTGAGTTTGGGTAAACTTTGGGAGCTGGTGATGGACAGGGAGGCCTGGCGTGCTGCAGTCCATGGGATCACAAAGAGTCGGACACGACTGAGCGACTGAACTGAACTCACCTGAGAGGAAAACATTAAAACTGAGACAGCAGAATACAGTCCCTACTCTGCTGTCTGATAGCAAGCCATTCCTCCACCTTTCCACGTGGGGGCGCCATTTCAGAGTGCTTCCGGGCTTATGGCTCTGGTTTTATTTATTTTTTATTACTAATTTTTACTGGAGTATACTTGCTTTACAATGTTGTGCTAGTTTCTGCTATACAACAAAGTGAATCTGTTATACATACAGGTACCTCCACTCTTTTAAGATTTTCTTCCCATTTAGAGTATCACGGATCACTGAGTAGGGATCCCTGTGGTATATAATAGGTTCTCCTTAGTTATTTCTTTTATACATAGTAGTGTATCTATGTCATTCCCAATGGCTCTGCTTTTAGGAATGTGGTGAGGGTCCCAAGAGTCTGGGGGTCAAAGCCCAAATAGCTTGCCACAAGAGTACACCTCTTGAAGATTTTTTTTCTTTAAATTTTCTGCAAATTCAAATTCCTCCTTCTTAATGAATGCATGTTTTCTTTATTTTTGAAAAGATTTTAAAAGTCTGTTGAATTTATTACATTGCTGCTTCTGTTTCATGTTTTGGTTTTTTGGTCCCAAGTCATGTAGGATCTTAGCTCCCCGACTAGGAATCAAACCAATACCTCCTGCTTTGGAAGGCGAAGTCTTAACCACTGAACTGTCAGGGAAGTCCCACATGTTTTCTTTAATATAAACAGTTTTAAATTATTTAGCATTGGATAAAACCAGCACTTCAGAGACTGTGCTGTGTTTCAGCGGCTTCTCGTGACTCTGGGCTGTATACGATGCCCACTTTGAGAAACAGGCTTTTAGGTTATGGATCTGGGTGACTAGACATGTAACCTTGGGCAAGTCACTTTGCCTTCCCAAGCCTCAGTTGTTGTTGTTTTTTTTTCATGTAAAATAAAAGAGCACTGAAACTTACATGTCAGGGTTAGGTGAGGATTCAACAAAATAAAATATATGAAGTCCTGGCCCATAGTAGACACTCAAGTAGTGTTAACAGTCCTTCTGTTAGCAATCTCTGTCAGCTTCGCATTTCCAGAATTCTGTGATTCTGACTCAATGGACCGAGAAGGTGACCTCATGGGACGTTTGCTACCAGAGGGATTTTGGGGAGAAATAGTATATGTCACTGCTGAATGATGCAGTTATTGAAAATAAACTGTATGGGAAGAGGAGATGTGATATGGTTTTACGGCTCATCTTAGTCTCTTTTTCCATTTCTAGTTCTTACTGAAATGGGAAAACTGGCAACTGGGTGACATTCACAGCCCCATCTTCTGCCTGGGCCCACCCTCACAGGCAGCTGCAGGGGAGTCACTGGCCCCTTGAGAAAGTCAGCCTCTGACGGCTCTTCCATCCTCTGGCCTCATGTTCTGGTTTCGCTGCTGGAAAAGATTTAGGCCATGGTCATTGCTTAAACTAATGAATCTACCTCTAAGTACAGAGCTGCAGTCTTAGGAAGCTTGCTCCTAAATTCTGAAATGACAATGGAATGCCTGGATCCCAATTAAGAAAAAAAAATCACTTATGATTCCGATCATTAAGGTAAAAACTTTAATTTTGAGTATCCAACCTACTTTCTGGAAAAAAGCCACCTGGTTGTACAATGGATATTTCTCAGACTCACCGGGCAGTGCCCAGTGGGAGAGGGAGGGCAGATGGACATAAAAGGAGGGTACAATCCAGCGAGGAAGGAGGTAGAGACACGCAGGTGAGGGAGACGTGTTGTCTGGAGGCTTCAGGTAAGCTTAGCAGTAGAGGTGATGTCCAAGCTTGAGATTCAGATTCACAAGACCGGTTAGGGCTTAGGCATCACTTTTTAAATAATGTCTCCAGAGGTTCGGAGGCACTGTCAGGGTGAATCTCCTGGCAGGTGTCTGTACAACAATTTTAGAGTGTTTCACCTCGTGGGTTGTGAGCCCCTTGATGGTAGGGTCCTACTCTCTTGTTTCTGCTTAGCATCAGCACCACAGGCATCCGGAGCCTGGCCCCAAGTCCAGGGCCGAGATTCCTCCAAGGGGCCTCGCATGCCATGATGAGAACCCAACACTTCAGAATTCAAAATGAGTCCGCGCTCCATGCCATGTGTTCTAATGGTTCACCGAATACAGATATATGCTTTACCGCCTCAGTGCCATACCCCTGTCCTTCTTCTGAAACAACGCTGTGACTGCTTTTCATTCCAAATATGTTTCTGAATCTCTCCTCTTCAGATTTACGTTTTATCTTGATTTATTGTTTCCTTGATTTTCAAAAGGTACCCTTGAGTCACCTTTCAAATGCAGCACACAAGCTTCTTTACTTGTGAATACAAAAACCCTCTCTCCCCTGTAGATTCCCTGAACAACTTCTGGAAAGAGGAAAGGGGGTGGATTTGGGGGTGATGCTCAATGTAAAAAGAGAACCCAGGACAGTAGTGAGCTCAGAACTGAAGTGAGATGAAGCAGCCGCTGGGCTTCAGGCTGGGCGGGCTCTACTCACTTCCTCCAGCACGCAGTGTGGTGAGTGAAAAGGTTAGGTGTCCAAAATTTCTGAAACCGTCATCTTGTTTCTACTGTGACTGCTCTGGTTCTAAGCAGGAATCCCACACCACTTGATGAACAGATGACTGCAAGAATCAGCGAAGTGTAACATAACCTGTCTCTGCTCAGATCCCTTTGTCTGAGCCAGGAAAGTCCTGAGCCCGCCTGGGAATGGAAGAACCTGGTGTGGGGAGCTGAGGACATCGTGGTGGGGGCTTCCCAGGGGCTCAGGGGTAAAGAATCTGCCTGTCATACGGGACCTGCAGGAGACACAGGTTCAGTCCTTAGTTCAGGAAGATTCCCCTGGAGGAGGACACAGCAACCCACTCCAGTGTTCTTGCCTGGAGAATCTCATGGACAGAGCAGCCCGGCGGGCTACAGTCCATAGGGTGGCAAAGAGTCAGACACAACTGAAATAAGTTAGCATTCACACACATCAGCTGAGGGCGATTTTCCTTGGCCTCTGAGGAAAGGTGCTGAGGGTGGAGAACAGCCTGGGCATTCTAGGGGGCAAATGTTGCCCAAGATGAGGGCATGCTCTATGCCAGCTGAACTTGGGGTAACAGCAGACAAAATACCCCACGGAGGAGGAGGATCCAACCATTGTTGAGAAGGACTCAGGCTGGAGCAGCTGGCAGAGCTCTTAGGAGGCTGGAGAGCTGGGTGCCTGAGTTCCTCACTTACAAAGCCCAGGAAGGCACCCTCCCTTCTTGGGGGCTGGGAAATGGCTGAAGCAGCTCAGCAGGACCCCAGTTTCTCCATGCCATCTACCGTGCATGTGTGTCTGCAAGCGCTGTGTAGTCTAAAGGCCCCTTTCTGGTGATTGTTTTTAAGCCTGTGCTGCAGTTTCAAAAAAGGAAAGTAGAAGAGTTGGACCTTACTGCAGAAGGATGGCTGGTTACCTCATACCTACCCACAGGGAAGCATGTGCTACCTGGGAGCATCTGTGCTGGTCCAGGGACTGACCTTCCACCAAGGATAGATGCCTCCTCGGTGAGAAACTCATGGCCCAGTGCATGGAGCCGGAAAAAGAGCCTAAACACAGAATGACTAATCCACAGGAACAACTGTACTAGAACCAGACACTCACATAGACAGCAAAGTTGTGTTCTTTTTGCAAGTCCCCATGCCCTGCCCAGAGTTGTGAGATACTCAGTCTGGAATCATAGAATCACTGGGTGGATGCGTTGACTCCCAAGACTTATAAAGTATATTGACTAGAAATCATTGTGTTTTCACTGCAGTGCTATTTTTAATAGCCAGGACATGGAAGCCACCTAACAACAAAGAAATGGATAAAGAAGATGTGGTACGTACATACAATGGGATATTACTCAGCCATGAAAAGAAACAAAATGGGGTCATTTGAAGAAATGTGTATGGACCTAGAGACTCTCATACAGAGTGAAGTCAGAAAGAGAAAAATGTCATATGTTAATGCATACATATGGAATCTAGAAAAATGGTACAGATGATCTTATTTGCAAAGCAGAAATAGAGACACACACAGAGAGAGAACAAACATATGGATACTAACCAGGGAAGGGGCTGGGATGAATGGGGAGGTTGGAATTGACATATATATATTACTAAGTCCAAGATGACTTAAAGACTGAAAAACAACAAGAAACCAATGTAACAGTGTAAAGCAGCAACTGCTGCTGCTGCTAAGTCGCTTCAGTCGTGTCCGACTCTGTGCAACCCCATAGATGGCAGCTCACCAGGCTCCACTGTCCCTGGGATTCTCCAGGCAAGAACACTGGAGTGGGTTGCCATTTCCTTCTCCAATGCATGAAAGTGAAAAGTGAAAGTGAAGTCACTCAGTTGTGTCTGACTCTTTGTGACCCCCATAGACTGCAGCCCACCAGGCTCCTCCGTCCATGGGATTTTCCAGGCAAGAGTACTGGAGAGGGGTGCCGTTGCCTTCTCCAGTAAAGCAGCTAGACTCCAATAACAATTAAGCAAAAAATAAAGAACTCAAGATGCATGATCTGTGAAGGCAGAGGTGCTCTGGTGCCATCATGAGACAAATATGCCAACACAGAGCCACACGGAGCTCCCTGCGGAAGGAGGCTCCACACGAAGATGAACGACTGCTCCCCAGCTTCTCTGCGTGGAGGCTTGGGCTGCCTCAGTCACTGAGTGATTCCTATCAGAGGAAATGTGGAACAGGCTAAAGGAGGTTAGCCTATGGAGATGAATCCAAGTTTAAGTGGGAGGTCTGCCATGCTGGTCATGTGTCCCCCACTGTAATCTGGGTGTAATTTATTTCGGAAATATACAGCAGCTCCCAGCTAGTGTCTTTATCTTGGCTTTCATGAATACCTCCTTCTCACTTCCTCAAGCAAATTCACTGGAAGGACAGATGCTGAAGTTGAAGCTCCAATACTTTGGCCACCTGATGTGCAGAACTGACCTCCCTGGATGATGTCAAGGATGAAACCGTGACCGTGCTCCTGGATGAAAGCAGGGGTCCTAGCTGGTGACTAGGGAATGACCTAGCTATAGGTCACACCTTCTTCAAGCAGGAGTCCTCAGGCCACCCAGGCTGGGGGAGCCAGCGCCAAGCCAGCTCCAGCCCCAGGGCAGGGCAGGGGAGTCAAGGCCCAGGTGTTTCCACAGCCAGCAGCCTCGTGTGCAGAAACGGACACCCTGCTGCTCCTCTTTATCCAGTGACTGGAGGGCCTCATTAGCCTGTGTGCACTAACAGCTTTCTTTAGGGACAGTGAGGTCCATGGGGATGCGGAGGCTAGAGGAAAGCTGGAAGTGATGGAGTTCTCCAGCTTTCATGCAGTGCAGCTTGACTTTATCCCTCTTGCCGCAATTCCAGCTGCCTTCCCCGCTGCTTTGTAGTCATTTGGGCTTTTTTTTTCCCCGCTTCTGGAAGCCCCGATGACAGGACTTCATTATTGAGAAGGTGGACCCAGATAGAAGCGCATTAGAGGGAGGAAAGTGCTGTGGGAGAGCCAGGAAAGGATGACTCGACGCCCACAGCAAGGCAGCCAACAGCGTGTGCTATCCTCGAAAGGTGTGGTCAGCAGTTTCTAGCCCTGAAATACATCAAGCTGTCAAGGAGGCAGGCTGGCAAGTCCCTGGGGCCCTCTCCATCTCAGTCTCCCCCTGGGCACCCCTTTTCCCTTTCCACCAGCCCCAGGAAGTTCTTAAAGGGCCACCCTTTAAAAATACTATTTTCCCCCAAGATTCTTTCATTATGGGAGGTGGAGTTCTTCATCTTTCTCTTTTAAAAAAATAGGAATTATAATTGCACTGTCTTTTAGGGTCACTAAAAGACTCTGATTGTAATTCAAACAATTATCCTGTCTCAGTGAAATACTTTAAACATATGAGGCAGAGATAGCAAGTACTTTTACACTGCACACAGCGTGCTAGGCACAGGGTGCCACTTATGTAACAGCTCTTATGTTTCTTAGGCATCCTATTTATTCCTCAGATATGATATTACTATTAATCTTCCTTTGACCAGTGAGGAAACTGAGGCAAAAGAGCTTAAACAATTTATTTGAAATCTGTGGGACCAAATATACAGTAGGTGTGGGAATTAGGAGACCAATCCGGGCATTCTGTGCTGTTACCCCTTACTGGCTTCATACGTGAATAGTAGTTCAGTCTCCCTTCAGGCCAGACCTGCGGCTGCTTCCACTTCTGCAGTGCCCTGGAGACTGGGGCAGGAAGAAAATGATACTATTTGCATTGAAAACTTACCCTTGCTAATTTCCTATGGTTCTTCCCCTTTCCATATTTGCAAACAGCTTGGTGGCATGTCCTCAGTTGCAGAGTCTCCACCTGCAATGGGCTTGTAATCACTTGGGCAATCTGTTAAAAAAAAATGAAGAATGAGACAATGAACGTGTGTGTGTGTGTGTGTGTGTGTGTGTGTGTGTGTGTGTGTGTGTGTTGTGGTGTGTGTGTGTATGTGGTGGGGAGTCCTAGGCGGATAAGTCCCACTGTTGAGATCCACAGGAAGTATCTATTTCATGAATACTGCATTCTACATAATACACTGAACACATTGTGGTAGCTCAATGATGCAAACTAAAGTTGGCGGTTTTGCTCTTTAAAAAACGTAAACATGAACAAAAGCACTGTCAAAATCATTTCTCTGTACCTATCAGCATTTGTGGGAGGTGAGCACCCATAATGACTGTACGTGACACTTCCCGTGTAAAAGTTCATCCTCTGCTTTCTCTCCAGGGACGCAACAAAATTCTCTTTTCTTCATAGTATTTAAAAATAAGGAAATTGGTGGTGACATTTTGCAATATTGTATGACAGCTGGTGAGTTTGGAAAATGATAATGTAATGGAATTAGGTGAAACTGCTGAAATTCTTATTTTTCCCCATGGAATTCAGCCAACATTTTGTTTTCTATGATTCTGCAGAAATAACATGAAACAAAATTGAACTTTCTCATCAGCTGGAGAAACTGCAGCTTCTGTTTATCTAGTTGTTATCACATACAAAATATTTTCTCATGGCTTGGAATTAGAAGGGAATCTGAACTTTTGATACTTATTGGAATTCTTTAAAAGCCCTTGCATGGTAGGGAAATACAAGTAGTAAATAAACAGCCACTAGGAAATTCTTTAGTGGGAAGTTCCCAGAAAGTGAAGAATTCAGGGAACGGGAGGGGATGTTATTAACAAAGAGACTGAAGCCCACATGGCAATGGTGGTAATTAAACAGCAGCAGTAATGCACCCCAAACATTCTCCTAAGTTTGCAGAGAGGGATGATCTGAGCACAGAGAACATGTAAGTGTGAAAAGCACATTAACCAGAGTGCTGACCCCTAGTGCAAACTCCAGTTCTACATGAACTGCTCAGCCCAACTGCCAGCACCTTCAGAACCCTTAAAAGCTTTGTCTTAACAGCATCACTTGTCTCCTCTGGGGCCCCATCCCAGTGGCTAAGCCAGACCTATTTTTTTCTTGTCTCTTCATAAAAGGAGCAGCTGGAACTTTCCTATCCTCCATCCCACTTCTCACCCAGCTTCTAAACCTGGGCTCACTTTAACAATACCTTCAGGATCCAGATGGAGAGGAAGATTCCTCCAGAGAGCTGGGATCT
This sequence comes from Nanger dama, assembly GCA_917880005.1. Taxonomy (NCBI): domain Eukaryota; kingdom Metazoa; phylum Chordata; class Mammalia; order Artiodactyla; family Bovidae; genus Nanger; species Nanger dama. The sequence goes on along the minus strand of CAKJTW010000132.1, from coordinate 147,527 downwards.
GGCCGGTCCTTCCTGGTGCAGCTGATTCCGCAGCCGTGGGCATGGCAACAGGAGGAGAATCAAGTCCTGCCAAGGTTTTTGTCCAGAACCCATTGGTTTAATGAAGGAACCATCTTCGTGTCTAGCTGAGAACTAAGCACCCCAGGAAAGTCCACTGCAAAATCCTCGAGGAATGGAAAGAGAACAGGTTTGAGAAGCTGGGTGATATTGAGGAGGTTCTCAATGAGAATCTTTTGTCTGATTATAAAAAAGTTTCAGTCATTCAAATCCATGCCTAATCAGTGCCCAGATACAGACAGATGGTCTTAAACTGGGATGCATGAAACCTCTAAAATTGTACATAAAGTTGTGCATGTGTGTGTGTGTAAGTGTCTTCCAGAAAAGAGAAACAGTGTCTTCCATTGTATTCTCAAAGGACTCCCCTCCCCCATGCCCACTGTCACCAAAGTTAAAAACCAGTGACTTAGAGACCATAGAATTTTTTTTCTCAAGTTTAATCTTACAGATTTTTAAACTTACTGTTTTTATTGAGATATAATTGGCATAATATTTTAATATTAATAAATATAGTTGCTTTGATAGTAATTTAACATTCATTTAATATAGTTGCTTTACAATATTGCAAAGCAACTATATTAAATAAATATTAAATTACTATCAAAGCAATATAGTTGCTTTATAATTTTGGGACTTCCCTGGTGGCTCAGTTGGTAAAGAATCTGCCTGCAATGCGGAAGACCCAGGTTCAATCCCTGGGTTGGGAAGATCCCCTGGAGAAGGGAATGGAAACACACTTCAGCATACCTTCCTGGAGAATTCCATGGACAGAAGAGCCTGGAGTGCTGCAGTCCATGAAGTTGCTAAGAGTCGGACACGACTAAGCAAACAGGCACACTTATAATGTGCTAGTTTCTGCTGTACGACAAACTGAATCAATGATATATACACGTATATCCTCTCCCCTCTTGGACCCCCCACCCCTACCCCTCGAGGTCATCACACAACACTGAGCTGGGCTCCCTGTGCTAGTCAGCAGCTTCCTGCTAACTGGCTACCTTACACACGGTGGTGAAAAGTGAAAGTGAAGTCACCCAGTCATGTCCAACTCTTTGTGACCCCATGGACTGTAGCCTACCAGGCTCCTCCCTCCATGGGATTCTCCAGGCAAGAGTACAGGAGTGGGGTGCCATTGCCTTCTCCAGGGGATCTTCCAAACCCAGGGCTCGAACCCAGGTCTCCTATAACTGACTTATAATATTAATAGAATTTTGAGCTGAAAGGAATCTTGGGGGTGATACTTAGTTCATTTTTGTTCCTTTAATTTTTTTTTTTCTGTATAAAAACTTGTCTGATTAACATGAAGTGTTTCATAAATATTGAAGTCCTGTTGGCCTTCCTCTTCCAAAACACCTTCCAGATGGGTCTAGGGAACTGCGTCATGGTGACCTAGAGCAGAGCTGTGAGTAGCGGGATGATCGTTCACCCGTATGTGCCAGCAGGATGGATGAGGGGGTGGCAGGAACATTCCTGTCCTGTCTTCTGGTTTATTTTCACATGCTACTTGGAGCACAAAGATGGGACTTCATGGTTTAGAACCCCAAGCTCCTCCATTTCCAAAGGAACTGATAAGATTCATTCTTACTAGAATTACCAGGCATAGTCCCACCAAAAGACTTCACGATTTTCATGGCCCTCCTCTCCAGAACACTTCCACATTTATTTCTTTTACTTTTCTGGTTAAAGCAGCTCAAAGATACACAATTTAAGATGATCATCATTTGAAAAAAGTTTCATTTGTCCAACACAAATACTGAAGAGAGAAATCACCTTGACACTTGGCACCCTTCACTGCAGCTGGGTTCACTCTTCCCAAGTCCAGGGTTTTCATCTGGTAAGTGGAAGTTATTTTCAAATTTCACTTATGTTGTTTTTGGCTGCACTGGCTCGTCCTTGCTTTGCCAGGGCTTTCTCTAGTTGCAGCAAGAAGGGACTGCTCTTCATTGCAGTGTGTGGGCTTCTCATTGCGGTGGCCACTCCTGTTGTGGAGCACAGGCTCCAGGGTTCATGGGCTTCAGGAGTGGCAGCACATGGGCTCAATAGTTGGCAGTCCGCAGGCTCTAGAACTCAGGCTCAACAGTTATGGACCATGGGCTTCGTTGCTCTGCAGCATGTGGAATCTTCCTGGACCAGGGACTGAACCCATGTCCCCCACGTTGGCAGATGACTTCTTACCCACTGGTAAGGAAACCACAGGACTCTAATTTTTACATAAGATTCCTCTAAGGTGAGATGGGAAGCAGGAGAACAGTCAGCTGATTCTTTTAGGAGGTAGGTCAGAAAGGAAGCCTTCCTGTTAAGAAGTAGAGTAGAAAGAACTTGGCCACCACTGGCTGTTAGGGCAGGGGTGAGGGAGAAGTTAAGGGTGACTCCCAGGCTTCTGACTTGGCAATTGGGGCACACAGAAGGGAGAGTATAGGGGAGAAATAAACGAGACCTACCTTGGATATGTTGCATTTGGATCCAGGTGGAGGATTTGGTGTGCAGCTTGATATGAGGATCTGAAGCTCTAAGGAGTGCATTGGGCTGGAGATAGGATTTGAAAGGCATTAGGATACCTGTAGCCTATACACCTACAGGAAGGTAGAGAAGAGGATCTCAAAAAGGAAAGCAGACAATGATGTCAAATATCTTAGAGAAGTCAAGTAAGAAAGAACCAACTGTCCACTGCCTTTAACAGTGAGGATGTCTTTGGCGGCTTTAGGATAAGCGGTTTCTGTGCGTTTGTATCACAGAAGCCAAATTGTATCTGTTGGAAGATTGGATGGACAGCAGAAAGTGTCAACATGGAATGGAGGTGACTCCGGAAGTCTGCATTAAAAAAAAAAAAATACAGTGATAGATGGAGGAGGCGTGGAGGATGGTGGAAGTTTTATTAGTTTTTAGGTTTGAGGACACTTGAACACGGCCAAGCGATGATGAAAAGAAACCAGAAGGAGGGAAAGCTTGAACCAGAAGGAGGAGAACAAATGAATCATTGATCAAACATTTCTGGATGGCAGTGGAGTCAATTCAGGAGCACTGTGGTGATACTGGCCGTGAAGCAACCATCCTCCAAGACCTCAGGGAGGGAAGGATATGGGTACAGATAAACTTGGGAGTCAGGGGCAGGGTTCTGAGGGAGTCCATGCTGGGTCATCTCATTTTATTAGTTAAAGGGAGTGGGATACTTGAAGTGAGTTAGGGAGCATAAGGAAAGTGGCCAAACTTTGACCCTACCATAGAGAAGAGAGGAAAGGTAAAACTTACCAGTGAAATAGTCAAGGTTGGCTTGAGGCACTGGGCGTCCAGTTGAGATGGGATATCCTAAGTGTGTATCCTAATGTAGGCACTGTTCTACCCAGCTGTGTGTGTGTCTCTAATGCTTGGCTACCAGTGTGTAGAGCTGGAGAAGGCAGATCCATCTGGGTTAATTCAGGGTTGAAGATTTATAAGACGGGAGAAACAGAAAGGGATGAGGAATCTGGGTTTTTCTGGGCAGAAAGTTGTTGAAGTGATGGATCACGGGATCTGGGCAAGAGAGGGAAAAGATGAAGCAGGAAAGAACTGATGCAAAGTGAAGGATTGAGATGAAAGGGAGCACTCAAGTTGATGAAGAGCTTGTGAAGACAAAGAACAGGTTCCTCAGAGGAGAGCTGGAAAGCAGGTCGGGAAAGATAGGGAAGTGTGATCAGAGAATGCCTACACTAAAATATGTTTTCCAAAACATTCTACCTCTATTTCCACATTGTACTGTGAAATCTAAAAGTGCATTACAAACAAAAAGGTAAATGTCTGGTAAATTACTTGTTATTTCGTATCATATGCCTTTGGCTCTCTTCCACGTGATAATTCAGTTCTCCTTTCATTGTTGGAGAAAAATGTGGACCAAGTCTTATTTCTCTGATGCTTTGACCATTTTATATCATTATTATATTAGTATTTTAAATGTATAATCTTGGGAAAGAAGCTAGTGTTTTCCATTTCACCCAGCAGCTGTTATAAGGATAAGCAAGACTTCAATACATCTGCTATCTCTGGCTTTGTCATTTCCCTAAATTTAAGTTGATTATAAGAAAATTTTAACTTACAGATCTCAAGAGGACAGATCACATCAATAGAGCCCACATGACAAGTGACTGATGGAAACAAACTGGATCCATGGGATGATGGAAAATGTCAGAAAGGCTGTGCACACCACTGTGACCTATTTTGGAGCTGAGCCAGAAACCTAGTTGGATATACACAGGCTAGATGGGCATCTCAGGTTGATAAGGTACAGGTTGCCTCCGTTCCGTTAAGGTTGCTTCTTTTATGCTTCTGGAAGAGATGTTAAGAATTAAGTGTGTACATAATTTGAACAAGTTCAATAGGAATATAAATATTTCCTTGTTATGCCTTATTTTGCTAAAATATGTATTTAGCAAGAATGCAGATTAGGTTGAAAAAGCAAACCGAATTTCGGGTAATGAATTAGAATTCCATTTGCAGAGCGAATTAACCTAAGAAATTGTGTTAGTCAGTAGGACTAAGGTGTGTTTTAAGAATCCTGTTCCACAGAACTATATGCAAAATGGATAACTAATAAGAACATGCTGTATAGCACAAGGAACTCTGCTCAGTGCTCTGTGGTGACCTAAATGAGAAGGAAATCCATAAAATAGTGGCTGCTAAGTTGTTTCAGTCATGTCCAACTCTGTGTGACCCCAGAGATGGCAACCCAGCAGGCTCCCCTGTCCCTGGAATTCTCCAGGCAAGAACACTGGAGTGGGTTGCCATTTCCTTCTCCAATGCATGAAAGTGAAAAGGGAAAGTGAAGTCACTCAGTTGTGTCCAACTCCTAGCAACCCCATGGACTGCAGCCTACCAGGCTCCTCTGTCCATGGGATTTTCCAGGCAAGAGTACTGGAGTGGGCTGCCATTGCCTTCTCCGTAAAATAGTGGATATATATATATATATACATATATATAAAACACAAGCTGCAATCAAGATTGCCAGGAGAAATATCAATAACCTCAGATATGCAGATGACACCACCCTTAGGGCAGAAAGTGAAGAGGACCTAAAAGCCTCTTGATGAAAGTGAAAGAGGAGAGTGAAAAAGTTGGCTTAAAGCTCAACATTCAGAAGATGAAGATCATGGCATCCGGTCCCATCACTTCATAGGAAATAGATGGGGAAACAGTGGAAACAGTGTCAAACTTTATTTTTGGGGGTTCTAAAATCACTGCAGATGGTGACTGCGGCCATGAAATTAGAAGATGCTTACTCCTTGGAAGAAAAGTTATGACCAACCTAGATAGTATATTCAAAAGCAGAGAGATTACTTTGCCGACTAAGGTCCATCTAGTCAAGGCTATGGTTTTTCCTGTGGTCACGTATGGATGTGAGAATTGGACTGTGAAGAAGGCTGAGCGCCGAAGAATTGATGCTTTTGAACTGTGGTGTTGGAGAAGACTCTTGAGAGCCCCTTGGACTACAAGGAGATCCAACCAGTCCATTCTGAAGGAGATCAGCCCTGGGATTTCTTTGGAAGGAATGATGCTAAAGCTGAAACTCCAGTACTTTGGCCACCTCATGCGAAGAGTTGACTCATTGGAAAAGATTCTGATGCTGGGAGGGATTGGGGGCAGGCGGAGAAGGGGACGACAGAGGATGAGATGGCTGGATGGCATCACGGACTCGATGTACGTGAATCTGAGTGAACGCCGGGAGTTGGTGATGGACAGGGAGGCCTGGCGTGCTGCGATTCATGGGGTCACAAAGAGTCGGACACGACTGAGCGCCTGAACTGAACTGATGTGTGTGTGTGTGTGTGTGTGTGTGGTATAGAGCTGATTCACTTTGCTGTACAGCAGGAAGCTAGCACAACCTTGTAAAGCAACTATACTGCAATAAAAATTAATTAAGAAAAACATATGAAGGCATATCAAAATGCATATAAACAGATAACTGAAATCATAAGCACTATGCAGTTTTGTGTTGCAATTATTTTCTTATTATTGAGTCAAGGTCATATGGATGTAACATATAGCGTGGTGACTATACTTAACACTATATCAAAAATCTGAAAGTTGCCAATAAAATAGACCTTAAAGGTTCTCATCACAAGGAAAAAAATTGTAATTAAGTGTGGTGATGGATGTTAAGTAGATTTATTGTAGTGATCATTTCACAATATATACAAAAATCAAATTATTATGTTGAACACCTGAAACTAATATTATTGGCAGAAGATAATGTTATATGTCAATGACATCTCAATTTAAAAAGAATCCTGTTCAGTTGTTTTATAGCTGGACAGAATAAAGATGGAGTTGACACATGTTTAAGGGCCACCAGGGTCTATGAAAAAGATAGTAAAAGTAAAAAGGCACGCAAGGGTTTATCTTTGGGTCACCACACTCAGGGTGCTCAGACCAGCTAGCAGTAAGGTTCTGGCTCCTTTGCCAAGCTTATCCCTGCAAGTTAAAAATAGGGAAAGTGTCTAGTCCATAATAGGCAGGTGGTTCAGACAGTAAAGAATTTGCCTTCAATGAGGAAGACCCAGGTTCAATCCCTGGGTCAGGAAGATCCCCTGGAGAAAGAAATGGCAACCCACTCCAGTATTCTTGCCTGGGAAATCCAACGGACAGAGGAGCCTGATGGGCTATAGTCTGTGGGCTCGCAAAGAGTCAGACACAACTGAGCGACTAACACTTTCACTTTCTGTTCTCATCCCCCTCTCTTTGCTACAGGTGGTGCTGCTGGTCCCTACCTCTCAAGGCATTAACATCATCTAATTCCGCGCTCATCAAACCACCTGCTAATGGTAATTTGCCTTCCTACGTAGACTTTTCCAAAAAAGATCAACTGCCTGGAATGCTTACATGAATATTCTAGTTTGCTTAGCCGTTTTGTCTTTCCTTGTAATTAATGGAATAATATTCTAGTTGTATTTACCAGTCTCTTGTGAGATGGCTAATTAGAGTGAGTTGCTGCCCCTCGTTCCAATGAATTTGGGGGAAAAAATGTAAAACTTTCCACTTTAAAGATGATAAGCAGGCCCAGATTCTACAAAGCACTGGCACTCAGAAACCCCCAGGTGATCTACTGTGAACTCTCTTCGACATTTTTTCTGTTTCAACAAATGCCATGCATGCCTTCTCAAATCATACACTGATAGGTTTCAGTGCCTAGAATTCCAATAAATTGCCTGTAACTCAATTAATCTTGACCATGGTGAGGAGCCTTGTGGTGAGGCTGTGGGGCTCAAACTCCAGTCTTAGCTGAGTGCTTGTAAAAATTCATATTCCTGGCTCTCCCCATAGAGATCCTGCCTCTGTAGATACAGGTAGAAACAGAGTCTGCATTTTTAAGCACAACCGAGTCTGATACACATAGTCGATAGACTACACTTTGAAACAAATGGTTTTAGATCACAGTTGTAGCTCATTTGTGACTATGCACCCTAGCCAGGGATATTTTCTGTTCCGAGTGCCATGAGTTCTTCCCCCACAGAGTGAAGCTTGATGCACCCAGAGGGAGGGAAGTGGAGGAGAAAAAGCCAGTGCAGAGTAACAACAGGGAGAAAGACATGGTAGCAACCTGGCAAAGGAGCTCGGAGACTTTCTAGTGGAACTCAAACTGCTTGCCTGAGCCCGGTCCCCATCATGGAGTGAGACAATTTGTCTGCCTGACAGATTGGTCCTGTTGCCACACTCCCTCACTCAGAAGCATATTTCAGTTTAAAGGGATGTTTCCTTTAATTTGGCAAAGGGCAGCTAATAATGGTGGCAGCGTGCTGTGTTGTAAGTGTGTAATTGGCACTCTAAGAAGCTTCTTTCTCTTTGTTCTAGAGGTCAACAACACTGGAACCCTCCTCCAAATTTAGTGCTGGAAATCTTTGTTTATTGGCATTTGGCAGTCTCAGCCAGAGAGCCACAGGACGCTAGTGTTAGCTGCTCAGTCATGTCTGGCTCTTCGCAACTCTATGGATGATAGTCCACCAGGCTCTTCCCATGGAATTCTCCAGGCAAGAATACAGGAGTGGGCAGCCAACCCTTCTCCAGGAGGTCTTCCCAACCCAGGGATCGAATCTCGGTCTTCTGCACTGCAGGCAGATTCTTCACTGTCTGAACCACCAGTGAAGCCCCATAGGATGCTAGCTGCTGCTGCTGCTTTGTTGCTTCAGTCGTGTCCAACTCTGTGCAACCCCACAGATGGCAGCCCGCCAGGCTCCCCCTGTCCCTGGGATTCTCCAGGCAAGAACACTGAGTGGGTTGCCATTTCCTTCCCAATGCATGAAAGTGAAAAGAAAGTGAAGTCACTCAGTCGTGTCCTACTCTCAGCGACCCCATGGACTGCAGCCTCCCAGGCTCCTCTGTCCATGAGATTTTCCAGGCAAGACTACTGGAGTGAGATGTCATTGCCTTCTCCTAGGGTGCTAGAGCAGAGGCTAATTCACAGAGTATGGTTTAGCCTCTCTCTCCTTATTTAAAAGATGGTGAAATTAAGATAGAGGGAAGACAGGCGATTCATCAATTCCCAGGGTCTGATGCAGGAAGAAGTGGAACTAGAAGTAGGTCTCCTGACCTTGTTGCAGAACACGCTGCTGCCTGCTCCAGAACCAGCTAACAGAAAGGTTCCTGCTGAGTCAGCACAGATGAGCTAGCGATAGATTGGCCCTGTATTTTATCATACAGGAAGCAGACACTACCAGATGCTTTGCACTTCGACTTCCTCCATCTGAGTCTACATAATTCCTTGCTACTTTAAGCAACCCACTTTTTGGGTCATCTTTTTTTTTTTTTTTTTAACAAGTAATCTTTCTAAGTCAGCATTCTTCCTAAACTAAGTGCAGTCGCCATCTAGTGGTTTGAAGATCACAATAAAGTTTCCTGTTGGGACTTCCTGGTGATCCAGTGGTTAAGAATCTGCCTTGCAATGCAGGGGACATGAGTTTGATCCCTGGTCAGGGAACTAGATCCCACATGCCTCAGAGCAACTAAGCCCATAGGCCACAGTGAAAAATCCCACAATTAAAGATCCTGTGTGCTGCAACTAAGACCCTAACACAGCCAAATGAATAAATAAAGAACTTTGAAAGAAAACTTCCTGTAGAAGCTGTGTAGGTAGGACAGTGGAACCAGAGAATTTTTACCACCTGGAAGAGAACCTGCTGGATCTGTGTATGCATTGGACACCTTCACGTTACACAAGAGAAAAGTGAGGCTCCAGAGAAGGAAGCAACTTGTTGAAGGCCTCACAGGTTAGTGGAATCACATGGAAAAAGTTGACAGTGTGAGCTTTGTCTGGTCCCACTCTCTTACAGAGCTTCCCACGTGGTGCTACCGGGAAAGAACCTGCCTGTCAATGTACGAGACGGAAAAGATGAGGGTTCAGTCTCTGGGTCAGGAAGATCTCTTAGAGGAGGAAATGGCAACCCCCTCAAGTATTCTTGCCTAGGAAATCCCATGGACAAAGAGGCCCGGCAGGCTAGAGGCCATGGGGTCGAAAAAGGGTCGGACACAACTAAAGTGACTTAGCACACCCTCCTGCAGAAGGGCAAGGACTTCTCGGGGGAGGGGAGGTGTTGGGCGCAGCTGAGCCTCCAGAAAGTCTGGCTGTGTGCCTGACACACTGTGCTCTGTGCCTGTGTCACGCATGAGTGGCTCCCTCCACACTCATGCCGCCAGCCTCCATTGTTTCTCCCCACAGTGCCATCAAACCAAAGCACTTCTCCACGCATAAGAGGCTCCATCAGTGTGGTCGGTGGCTGGACAAGCGCCTGCTTTAGTCGAAGCCCCTGGACAGGGTGCTTGGCTTGCAGCCGGCGGGGTGTGCTGGCTGCCTCCCCTCCAGCCGCACACTGCTGCTTCCCTTCTGGCTGAGCGTCTCTTTTCCAGGACTCCTAGCGTTCTGAATGAGCTTCCTGCCAGACAGCAAATCTAAGCATCTGCTTCCGGAAGTAGGGTGACTGCTCGGGCCTCATCCCCGTCTATTTATGACGGCTGTCTGCTTCAGGCAGTCCCAAAGAGGACACTTGGGGCAGAGCGCAGAGCACGGCAGACCTGCAGGAAGAGGCCTGGGCCGGACAGCCCCACCGGGAGTAGCAGTGGGCAAGGGCTTGGAAGGCTGCAGGTGGCCAGGGTGCCAGCGTGGCAGACTGTGGGTGGCAGTTTGTTTGTTTTTCCCTTTGTACTCCAAATAAGCTGAGGACTTTCTTTTTCTCGCTGAAATCCCCTGGGAGAAAATGGGGACAGGAAGAGTGGCAGGCAGAGGCACCCCCATAGGGAAGGTTTCTTATCCTGGGGTTCCTTGGAGGGCTTCCCAAGTGGGATGCGTTCTGAAGCCTCTAGAATTACACACACAGATTTTGTGTCTGTGTATGTTTTCTGTGACAAAGAGTTTCTCTCTTTTATCAGCTCTTCAGAGGAGTTCATGACCCAAACATGCCAAGAACCCCTGGTGTAAATATCAAATCCATCTCCAAACTCTTCAGAATGAACCAATTTTTCATCCCGTTCCGGAAGATTCAGCCACGAGTGTTGCTTTCTCTTACCACCCTTCTCACTCAGACCTGCTGTCATTTTTAAAAGGATGTGTACACATCAAAAACAAGTCTATAAGTAAAATCTTTCATTCTTTTACAATGGGTACATATCCAAGTCCCAAACTGAGGCAGGCAGAAAATATACATTTCTTTCACTTTTCTAAAATGGAAATTAACTTCTATCATGAGCCCTCATTCCATCCTTGTGTCAGAGACTTAATCTGTATGTTTGAGATTTTCTGTTTCTCTCTCTCTGCCCCAGGGGATTATGTTTCAGTTCTGGGTGCTCACCCTAGTATGAGGTGTGCCCAGACAGGACCAAGGCATTGAGTGCAATAGGAGGCATCTATCCTCCGTGTCATCTGTCCACAAAGGCATCTGCTGAGATCCACCTTCTGTCCCACTGAGCCCTTGGCCGTGGGACCACATGTGCCGCCCCTGAGCTGTCTATCTTCTAGTCCTGGCCTCGCAGACCTCCCTGCCACCTTTTGTTTTTTTGGCTGTGCTAGGTCTTCACTGGGGTGCCCAGGGCTCTTCGTGGCTGCAAGAGGGCTTCCTCTAGTCACAGCAAGCAGGGGCTACTCTCTAGAGCGGGTGCCTGGCGTTCTGTCTGCGGTGGCTTCTCTTGTTATGGGGCATGGCATCTAGGCGTGCCTGGGCTTCAGTTGCCCACCGCATATGGGATCTTGTTCCCAGACCAGGAACTGAACCCGTGTGCCCTGCATCGGCAGGCAGACTCTTAACCACTGGACCCCAGGGAAGTCCCCTTCCCTGCTGTCTTTATGATGAATCCTTGGAGCTGCTCATGGCTCTGCCCTCCTCAAGCTGAGGCTCTGTGGTCTGGCTTTTCTCCAGGGTGCACTGATCCAGGAAAAAGGGTGCTTTGGATCTCTCTTTGAGGTCCAAATTTACCAAATTTTCCAATTTGTTTTTCCAGAAGAAGTTGGGAAATTTTCACTTTATGTAAACTGTTCTGATTTTTAAACGTTGAAAATTAAATGTGCTTTGGAAAAAGATCACTCCAGGTCAAATGCAAAAACATCTGTGGCCCAGCTTAATCCCCAGGGCTGCCACTTTGTGCCTCTGCCCTAAAGGCTTAGACTTATGCAAACCAAAGCAAAGGCAACACTCCCCACCTTTTTTTTTTTTTTTCTTTCTGTTCTTGGATATGTCACTGCTCTCCCCCAGGCAATAAACACAGGATTGCCTACCTACTAGAACAGGAAAGAAGGGGGAAAGGGAGAAATCTGGGGGCAAAACATTATATTTCTAAAGTATTATCTTTCTTTACCTTGATACTGAGCTTTTAATGTAGGGTCTATATTTCATAAAAGTAAACTTCTTTTATGTCCAAGAAAAAAAGGCTCATCATTGCACAATATATTTTTGGTAATGTGATCCCACCCAGCAAATACTTTGAGTGGAATTACACAGCTTTCTATTGGGTGTCCTTAACGGCAATCCACTCCAGCACTCTTGCCTGGAAAATCCCATGGACGGAGGAGCCTGATAGGCTACAGTCCATGGGGTTGCAAAGAGTCGGACACAACTGAGCGACTTCACTTTCACAGTGATCATTTAATTTTAGTTTCCGAGACTGGATTAAATAAAAGAGACACCTGACGCCTAGAGGTAAGTGACTTGGCCTTGGCCACCTAGCAAGTCACTGCCAGCCGGACTCACAGTCACTGACTCTCAGCTCTTTCTGTTTAGCACCTCCTCCCAGACAAACCAGGGCCCTGGTGGGCACTGTGCTCGGCTTGGGGTGGGAGGAGGCTGTGGGTGCTGAAATGGAGTGCTCAACTCAAGGAGGGAAGACCCAAGAGGCTTGGCCCCAGAAGTCAAGTTACGGTGGGTGGAAACCAGAGGCCTTGATCATCAAAAGGGACTCAGGAGAAAGGGAGAATCCATGGACAAGAAGCAGGTCAAAAGCCAGGAGTTTGGGCTGGGCTTTCTGGAGGGGCTTGAGACCTTGGGTGGGTGGGTGGGTGGAAAGGCCCATCAGTGACATCAAGGCAACTGGGACATTTTGTATTGTAATTGGGACATTTTTTACCTGAAAGATCTTTCTTAAAACATGGTTTCAAATTATACTACTCCCTTAAAACTGTCCAAGGGCTTCCTGTTGCCTATGGGACAAAGTTCTAACTCTTTGCTTATTGAAATATTTATTTATTTGGCTGCACCAGGTCTTAACTGTGGCATGCAGAGTCTTTAGTTGTGGCATGCACGATCTAGTTCTCCGATCAGGGGTCGAACCTGGTCCCCGTGCACTGGGGTCTTGGAGTATTAGCCAGTGGCCCACCAAGGAAGCCCCACTAACCCTTCTTTGTAACTGTGCCCCCCTGTGCATTTCTAGTATTTTTCAACAGCATTACCCAACCTTTTCATACTCTAGCCCAGTGGTTTTTCCAACAGTATCGTAACTTGAATGAATGTGTGTTCCAATTGTCTAGAGAGCTTGAAAGAACAGATTTCTAGATCCCCATCCTCAGAGTTTCTTTTTTTTCTTTAATTTTTTAATTGGAGGGAATTTTCTTTACAATGTTGTGTTGGTTTCTGCCGCACAACAATGAGAATCAGTCATAATTATACATATATCCCCTCCCTGTTGAGCCTCCCCTCCCCTTCCTCCATCCCTCATCTCTAGACCATCACAGAGCACCTGGCTGGGCTCCCTGTGTTACACAGCAGCTTCTCACCAGTTATTTATTTTGCACACGATAGTGTATATATATATATATATATATGTCAATGTCCATTCTCAGAGTCTTAATTCAGTACATCTGGGGTGGGACCAGAAATTCTGTATTTCTCCCATGTTCCCGGGGGAGCTTGATGGTCTGGGCACTGTATTTTGAACACTACTGTTCCAGCCACGTGCTTGATTGCTCCCTGAGCCAGCAGCAGCAGCAGAGTGTCTCCTGGGAGCTCTTAATACTTAGACAAGCAGGTAGTCTGACCCACACCAGACCTATAGAATCAGAGTCTGCATGAAAAAGAGCCTCCTGTGATTCATATGATATTAAAATCTGAGATGTACCATTCTGGCCTAATAGTTCTCTACTCTGGCTACACCTTAGAATCACCTGGATAGATTCACAATCTCAATTTTAAAATTTCATGGAGGCCCGTGCTCCACCCTAAAGATTCTGATTTCATCAGACTATTGAAAGGGACAAGGTATCTGTCGCTTTAAAAGCTCCCCAGGTGACCAGTATGAATACAATCCTGTGATTATGTGAATACATAGCAAGGTGGAAAATGACTGCCCTGGCCTCACAGAATCACCACCACCGTACAGATGTCATGCTGCCGCCTTCCCTGTTGTTACTCTGCACTGCTCTCCCCTCAGCCTGCAGCAACACTTCTCCTCATCCTTCAAAACCCACGCTACCGAACCTCCTCTGTGAAGAGGTCCCTGGACTTTTCCCCCAGCAGAGTTCACTGCTCCTCTTTTAGGAGTCCACTCTTGGTGCACACCATTGGAGGTAGATCATATCAAACTGTAATCATGCATTTTGATATCTCTTTCTCTCAACAGAGAAAACTACGTTCTGAACTTCTTTGGGGCAAGGAATCTGGTTCATTTGCTTTTTTTAACTGTTTTTGTTCAGTTGGTCAGTCGTATCCAACTCTTTGGAGCCTCATGGACGGCAACACGCCAGGCTTCCCGGTCCATCACCATCTCCTGGAGCTTGCTCCGACTCATGTCCATTGAGTTGATGATGCCATCCAACTGTCTCATCTTCTGTTGTCCCCTTCTCTTCCTGCCTTCAGTCTTTCCTAGCATCGGGATCTCTTCCAATGAGTCACCTAGCTTTTGTTACAGTTGGTTCTTTGTACCTGGTTCTCTATGTTTCTGTCAGTGATTAAACTCAGATGAGCTGAATCAAGCTTTGAGAATCAAGTAAGTATCCTTCAGAAGTTCTCAGTCCCTCAATCAGCCCCACTGGAAACACCTACAACCCTGCCAAAACTTTACTGTCCACCAAAGAAAACAAAAGAAAGCAAAAGTGTGAAACAACAAACACCCCAGAATAGATGTGTGCATTATATACATGTCTTGTTTGCCTCAGAAGGAATAGCTGGGAACAGGTTGTAAGGGCAGGAAGTGTGTTGGTCTTGTTCCTTACTCTATTCCCCATGCCTGGGAAGAACTAGACTGAATGAATGGATGTTGAACAAGTGGTGACTGTAAGGCAGCTTACTTTCCTCCTTCTTCTTTCCCACGGATCATTCACAGCAGGGACTTTAAGCTCTGTTTTGAATGCTGTAGCTTATCCTGAGTCAGGATCACCAGAAGCCCCCAAAAGATGCTCTCGCTTTGGAAATTTACTGACTCCAACCACAGTTTTTGCAGGCAAAGTGTGAATCAACCTCCGGTAATATCCTAAGTGCTTCTTAGAGACATGGTAATCTTTTGGAACAACTTAAGACCCTAACTTCTTCATTATTCACCCTCACCCCAGGTACACAGAAACACACAGATGCCCAAGGGAAGAGCTCAAGTTATCCTGAGCTGTTGCACATTGAGCAAGACACACACACACATATGCACAGTGTGCATTACTAGCACACCAGGTCTCCACACTGTGCTCTGCCCTTAAGAACTCAGAAGTATTTACTGCCCTGTGGGCTGAGCAGCAGTGAATTTGACCATCTCTTGATGACAGCTTGTTTTGCTGAATCTCTGACAGAGAATGACAGAATTTTAGAACTGGAAGGGATCTTGGAGATCATTTGGTTTAACCTCACGTGTTTGATGGATGAAGAGGCTGAGGTCCAGAGACATGTCACTTGCCTAAAGTAACACAGCTCATTTTGTTGCTGAATAAGAGCATTAATTGGTGTCCTGAGTTCTTATTGTTGTTGTTCAGTTGCCCAGTCATGTCCAAATCTTTGAGACCCCATGGACGGCAGCATGCCAGGGCTTCCCTGTCCATCACCAACTCCCAGAGTTTACTCAAACCCATGTCCATTGAGTTGGGGATGCTAGCCAACCATCTTATTCTCTATTACTCCCCTCTCTTCCTGCCTTCAATCTTTCCCAGCTTCTGGGCCTCTTCCAGTGAGCAGGCTCTTCGGATCAGGTGGCCAAAGTATTGGAGCTTCAGCATAAGTCCTTCCAATGAATATTCAGAACTGATTTCTTTTAGGATTGACTGGTTTGATCTCCTTGCTGTCCAAGGTACTCTCAAGAGTCTTCTCTAGCACCACAGTTCAAAAGCATCAATTCCTTGGGTGCTCAGCCTTCTTTATGGTCCAACTCTGGTCACCTGAATTTTCTATTTATGTTATTACCAGCTCTAGACTATGCCTTATGCTGGGTCTTAAAGCACCTCATTTAGGAATGGCAAGTCATTTTCTGTTCCTTATGACAAAAAAGGACTTTAAAAGAGAGTTATGATCCTTAAAAAAATCCTTTTAGGTTAAAAGTGGGGTTAGGATGTGTTGAAATGCATTGGTCTCAGCTTGAAAGAACATGGTGAAGTTTTTTTGCACTTCAACTAAAAGAATTAGCCTCCGTTAAAGTTTTTCTCAAAGCGTAATTCTTTTTCCCCAAATTTATAACTTACAAAGAAACAAAACCAAAAAATGTCTCAACCAAACTGATTTATTCACTGTCTCACAGATACACTTCATATTTGTAGAATATCCTCTCCAGCCTGCTCCACACTTTTGGTCCTGGTTGACCACTATGCATATCTCTATATTTTCCCAGTTCAGTTCAGTTGCATAGTCGTGTCCGACTCTTTGCAACCTCAGCACGCCAGGCCTCCCTGTTCATCACCATCTCTCAGAGTTCACTCAGACTCATGTCCATCGAGTCTGTGATGCCATCCAGCCATCTCATCCTCGGTTGTCCCCTTCTCCTCCTGCCCCCAACCCCTCCCAGCATCAGAGTCTTTTCCAGTGAGTCAACTCTTCGCATGAGGTGGCCAGAGTACTGGAGTTTCAGCTTCAGCATCATTCCTTCCAAAGAAATCCCAGGGTTGATCTCCTTCAGAATGGACTAGTTGGATCTCCTTGCAGTCCAAGGGACTCTCAAGAGTCTTCTCCAACACCACAGTTCAAAAGCATCAATTCTTCGGCGCTCAGCCTTCTTCACAGTCCAACTCTCACATCCATACATGACCACAGGAAAAATCATAGCCTTGACTAGATGGACCTTAGTCGGCAAAAGTAATGTTTCTGCTTTTGAATATACTATCTAGGTTGGTCATAACTTTTCTTCCAAGGAGTAAGCATCTTTTAATTTCATGACTGCAGTCACCATCTGCAGTGATTTTGGAGCCCCCCAAAATAAAGTCTGACACTGTTTCCACTGTTTCTCCATCTATTTCCCATGAAGTGGGACCAGATGCCATGATCTTCGTTTTCTGAATATTGAGCTTTAAGCCAACTTTTTCACTCTCCTCGTTCACTTTCATCAAGAGGCTTTTTAGTTCCTCCTCACTTTCTGCCATAAGGGTGGTGTCATCTGCATATCTGAGGTTATTGATATTTCTCCCGGAAATCTTGATTCCAGCTTGTGCTTCTTCCAGTCCAGCGTTTCTCATGATGTACTCTACACGTAAGTTAAATAAGCAGGGTGACAATATACAGCCTTGATGTACTTCTTTTTCCTATTTGCAAGCAGTCTGTTGTTCCATGTCCAGTTCTAACTGTTCCTTCCTGACCTGCATACAGGTTTCTCAAGAGGCAGGTTAGGTGGTCTGGTATTCCCACCTCTTTCAGAATTTTCCACAGTTTATTGTGATCCACACAGTCAAAGGCTTTGGCATAGTCAAGAAAGCAGAAATAGATGTTTTTCTGGAACTCTCTTGCTTTTTCCATGATCCAGTGGGTGTTGGCAATTTGATCTCTGGTTCCTCTGCCTTTTCTAAAACCAGCTTGAACATCAGGGAGTCACGGTTCACGTATTGCTGAAGCCTGGCTTGGAGAATTTTGAGCATTACTTTACTAGCATGTGAGATGAGTGCAATTGTGTGGTAGTTTGAGCATTCTTTGGCATTGCCTTTCTTTGGAATTGGAAAGAAAATGGACCTTTTCCAGTCCTGTGGCCACTGCTGAGTTTTCCAAATTTGCTGGCATATTGAGCACAGCACTTTCACAGCATCATCTTTCAGGATTTGAAACAGCTCCACTGGAATTCCATCACCTTCACTAGCTTTGTTCATAGTGATGCTTTCTAAGGCCCACTTGACTTCACATTCCAAGATGTCTGGCTCTAGATGAGTGATCACATCATCATGATTATCTGGGTTGTGAAGATCTTCTTTGTACAGTTCTTCTGTGTATTCTTGCCACCTGTTCTTAATATCTTCTGCTTCTGTTAGGTCCAGACCATTTCTGTCCTTTATCGAGCCCATCTTTGCATGAAATCTTCCCTTGGTATCTCCAATTTTCTTGAAGAGATTTCTAGTCTTTCCCATTCTGTTCTTTTCCTCTATTTCTTTGCATTGATTGCTGAAGAAGGCTCTCTTATCTCTTCTTGCTATTCTTTGGAACTCTGCATTCAGATGCTTATATCTTTCCTTTTCTCCTTTGCTTTTTGCCTCTCTTGTTTTCACAGCTATTTGTAAGGCCTTCCCAGACAGCCATTTTGCTTTTTTGCATTTCTTTTCCATAGGGATGGTCTTGATCCCTGTCTCCCATACAATGTCACGAACCTCATTCCATAGTTCATCAGGCACTCTATCTATCAGATCTAGGCCCTTAAATCTATTTCTCACTTCCACTGTATAATCATAAGGGATTTGATTTAGGTCATACCTGAATGGTCTATTGGTTTTCCCCACTTTCTTCAATTTAAGTCTGAATTTGGCAATAAGGAGTTCATGATCTGAGCCACAGTCAGCTCCTGGTCTTGTTTTTGTTGACTGTATAGAGCTTCTCCATCTTTGGCTGCATAGAATATAATCAATCTGATTTCGGTGTTGACCATCTGGTGATGTCCATGTGTAGAGTCTTCTCTTGTGTTGTTGGAAGACAGTGTTTGCTATGACCAGTGCATTTTCTTGGCAAAACTCTATTAGTCTTTGCCCTGCTTCATTCCGCATTCCAAGGCCAAATTTGCCTGTTATTCCAAGTGTTTCTTGACTTCCCTACTTTAGCATTCCAGTTCCCTATAATGAAAAGGACATCTTTTTGGATGTTAGTTCTAAAAGGTCTTGTAGGTCTTCATAAAACCGTTCAACTTCAACTTCTTCAGCATTACTGGTTGGGGCATAGACTTGGGTAACTGTGATATTGAATGGTTTGCCTTGGAAACGAACAGAATTCTTCTCCTCTCTAAGTGTCTCTGGACTGCATTCTTTGCCTGAAACAATTTCTCCTTTTTCCTAACCTAACTTCCTTAACATTTGTTAGAGAATCTAATAATGTATATTAATTTTATTGTATATTAAGAGAAATATATTAGTAATATTTTAGACTCATGATTTCATAGTGGATTTTTTTTAAAGGTGATTTAATTGAAAGTTGTATCAGTTCATTACTGCTGCAAAACAAACTAGTCCAACAGAATAGTTTAAAAGAAGGATATTTTGTTGAACTTATGACTAGTAATTCGGGCTGGGTTCAGCTGGACTGAAGTCAGCTGGGTTCCTTCATGTGTGTGTGGTCAGCTGCAGATTTGCTAACTGTTTGGGGCTGCTGGCTGCTGGCTGTCAGCTGGAGGCCCTTCCTTTCCCTCCACATGATCCATTATCCCCCATTATGCTTGCCAGGCTCTTTGCATGCAGAGCCAGGGGTCCAAGAATATAGTAGAAACATGTAGAGTCTCTTGAGGCCTTTGGGAACTGGCACCATCACTCCTCCTGCATTCTATTGGTTGGAGCAACTCCCGAGACCAGTCCCTCCAAATGGGAGGAGCTATAAAGTCACATTGCAAGGGGCATAGATGCTGAGAGGGCCAAAGAGCTATGGACATGTTGCAGTTGATCTACTATGAAAGTTGATTTAAAGAAAAGTACAGAGACTTCCCTGGTGGTCCAGTGGTTAAGAATCCACCTCTCTTGAGATCTGACAGAAAACAACAAAATTCTGTAAACAATTATCATTCAATAAAAATAATAAAAAGAAACTCCCCCCAAAAAAAAAATCCACCTCTTGATGCAGGGGACACAGGTTTGATCCCTACTAGGGATGGCATCACCGACTAGATGGGCAAGAGTTTGGGTGAGCTCCAGGAGTTGGTGATGGACAGGGAGGCCTGGCGTGCTGCAATTCATGGGGTTGCAAAGAGTCGGACACGATTGAGTGACTAAACTGAACTGAACTGAGGGGAACTAAGATCCCACATGCCTCCCACAGCAACTAAGCCTGTGTGCGGCATCTCCTGAGCCCCAGTATCACAACTAGAGAGAAGCCTGCGTGCTGCAGTGAAGTTTCTACACGCCACAGCTAAGACCCGAGGCAACCAAAAATAAGATGAATATTTTTTAAAGAGAGAGAGAAAAGTGCAGATTGTAGAAGACTGTAGTAAAGACTGTGAAGTTGTTACCCAAATGGCTGAACAAAAATAAAAAATGCAATCCATCTGACACTTAATCACATCGCCTTGTAATTATTCTGGTGGGACCACCCAGTAGCACTAATTTGGAGTGCAGTTAGAATAGGGCATTGCCTATGTCTTGATCTTTTCAACTTGGGTTTCCAGAATTCTAGTACTCTTGCCTGGAAAATTCTATGGACAGAGGAGCCTGGAAGGCTGCAGTCCATGGAGTCGCTGAGGGTCGGACTCGACTGAGTGGCTTCACTTTCACTTTTCACTTTCATGCATTGGAGAAGGAAATGGCAACCCACTCCAGTGTTCTTGCCTGGAGAATCCCAGGGACGGCGGAGCCTGGTGGGCTGCCCTTCTGTGGGGTGGCACAGAGTCAGACATGACTGAAGTGACATAGCAGTAGCAGGAGCCCCATATAAGTCTTCCCTTCAGATCTCAGGATTGGAGTTGTCTGGGGGTGAGGTAGGGGGTGTGTTGGGGTAGAGGAAGATCCCAGAGGGCGTCTCACAAAATGCTTTCCTCCACGCCCTTCAGGCAGCACACACAGCGGTGGTGGAAGCTGGATCATCCCCGTGTCTCTGGACACCAGTATTTCTATCTTCCCATTACCGCTCTAGTTTGCGGCAAGTATTTAACATAGAGATCAAGTTATTCTTATTTAGCCACTGTGATATATCCACATTGAAGCCAGGAACATTTTTCTTGGGTACTACAACAATTAAAATTTCAGTTTAAGAAAAAATTGGTAATGTAAGAATGGATATTTCCACTATTACTGAGTCCTGCCTCAGAGGTGAGATGAGGGGGTGAAAGAGGGGGAAGCATCCTGGGCTTCAGAATGAAATGCTAAAATGAAGTTATAATACATTGAAAATATAGTTTCTATTAACTTAGATTTCCATAAGCAACTCTTTATTACATAACTAGAAAAATGTAATTGATCAGCTTTTTCTGAGAGAGACAATATAATCAAGTTGAATCTAAAACTGAAGGAAAAAAGAGGAAATGAACTCACAGAGAAGACACAGACTTTTCACGTATTATGTATGTGTTAGTTGCTCAGTCCTGTCCTACTCTTTGTGACTCTATGGACCATAGCCAGCCAGGCTCCTCTGGAATTCCAGGCTCCATGGAATTCTCCAGGCAAGAATACTGGAGTGGGTTGCCATTCCCTTCTCCAGGGGATCTTTCTGACTCAGGGATCGAACCTGAGTCTCCCACATTGCAGGCAGATTCTTTACTGTCTGAGTCAGCAGGGAAGCCCCTGTCAAATATTGGGTTGACCAAAAATTTATTCAGGTTTTTCCATATCTTATAGAAAAGCCCAAATGAACTTTTTTTTCAATTATGTATGCTTATATACATATATTATATATATATATATCTTATGTGCATACATCTATAATGTATATATAAATGAAATGACAGCAATACAAGGGAGAGGAAAAAGGAATTAGAAATATTTTGTTATTAAAGGTGTTTACACTACCCATAAGGCATTATAGGGTTTTTAAAAAGACTTTATTATGTATTGGAGTGTAGCTGATTAACAATGTTGTGATAGTTTCAGATGGACAGCAAAGGGATTCAGCCACACATATACACGTATCCACTCTCCCCCAAACTCCCATCCCATCCAGGCTGCCACATAACATTGAGCAGAGTTCCCTGGGCTACACAGTGGGTCCTTGTTGGTTACTCATTTTAAATATAGCAGTGTGTACATGTCTATCCCAACCTCCCTAACTATCCCTTCCCATATCCTCCCCTCTGCCAAATGCACTTTTTGGCCAATCTAATCCCTTCACAGTGAGTGACTGCAAATTGCCTGGTGCAGTGAGGGACCTCTACAGTCCTAGGAAGCACCCAGCCCATAGTCCTCATGACAGGCATTGTCATCAGCCAAAATGCTAAAACTGTTTCTTACGTAATGTATTTATTTCCTGCTGCTGCTGCTGCTGCTAAGTTGCTTCAGTCGTGTCCGACTCTGTGCGACCCGGTAGACGGCAGCCCACCAGGCTCCCCTGTCCCTGGGATTGTCCAGGCAAGAACACTGGAGTGGGTTGCCATTTCCGTCTCCAGTGCATGAAAGTGAAAAGTGATTTCCTAGGTCTGCCTTAACAAAGTACCACAAATAGGTGTGTCAGAACAACAGAAATTTGTTTTCTCACAGTTCTGGACACTGCAAATCTGCAACTGAGGTGTCAGCAGGGCCTGACTCCCTCTGAAACCTGTAGGGTAGGGATTCTCCTTAGCCTCTTCAGCTTCGGTAGCCCCAGATGTACCTTTGTATCTGGCTGCAGAACTCCAATCCTCTGTCCTTCACACCTGTTCACATAGTTCCCTCTGTGTGTGTCTTTCTGTGTCCAAATTTGCCTTTAAAATAAGGACACCAGTCATACTGGATTAGGGACCTATTTTGACTTGATTACTTCTGAAAAGACCCTCTGTCCAAATAAGGTCACATTCTGAGGTCTTAAAGGTTAATGGAAGCATATCTTTTGGGGGAACAGAATTAAACCCATGACAGATGGCATGGTGCTCTTTATTTGGAATAAGGAATTCATTTTTTTACCTAAAATTTGTAAACTTGCCTTGAAGATATATAAGTTTAAAATATACCTCTCAAAAAAGCTGTCTAGTTTTAAAAGGTCACAAAGGAAGTCTAAAGAAAAAAAAGGTTTACCAAAAAATAGGTGTAAGGTCAGACCCGGGGCCATGATGGGCCGCCCCTTCCCTCCCCCGCCGGCAGGGGAAGTCCCTAAGGGGCCTCCCAGATCCCGGGGACCAGTGACAGCATGGCCAGCTAAAGCTGCCCCACCTCCACCACGTAGAAGGACCTATCAGCCCGCGACACCTCGGCCCACAACCTATCCAAACGCCCCATCCATTAACCTGCCCGTCCCTCGCAGCGTGCATATATAAACAAACTTCTTCCTCGACCTGCCCCCTTAGGGTCCGGGAGCGCTTCGCCATTAAAGCCTGTTAGACACTCTTACGGTGTCCTGGTCGTCTTTTACTTAACAATAGGAAATATTTTACCATGAGAAAACTGAAAAAACAAGTTTTTAACATATTTGGAACTGCATCTTTGTTGTTGTTTAGTCGCTCAGTCGTGCCCAACTCTTTGTGACCCCATAGACTGCAGCATGACAGGCTTCCCCTTCATTATCTCCCTAGACTTTGCCCAAACTCACGTCCATTGAGTCAGTGATGCCATCCAACCATCTCATCCTCTGTCGGCCCCTTCTCCTCTTGTCCTCAATCTTTCCCAACATCAGGGTCTTTTCCAATGTGAGCTCTTCACATCAGGTAGCCAAAGTATTGGAGCTTCAGCATCAGTCCTTCCAATGAATATTCAGGGTTGATTTATTAGTGAAGATCACCTGGCAGATGGCTGTCTAATCATAAGAGATGTAAATGAGGGTTATTACAAAGACATTTAATTGTTTGCTATAGTCAGTATATCAACTAAGGGCCTTGTCTTTGTAACCCATGTGTATCTGGGGCCCCACCTGGACCCATCACCCTATGGTGCTATTGAGTGAAAAATGTATCCCTGGGTTAGGACAAAAAATATAATTGGAAGCACTTTTTTCAGTTTCCTTTGATGAAATTCTAAGGTGGGGAAATATCCCTCAGTTCAGTTCAGTTGCTCAGTCATGTCTAAGTCTTTGTGACTTCATGGACTGCAGCACACCAGGCTTCCCTGTCTATCACCATCTCCAAGAGGTTGTTCAAAATCACATCCATTGAGTTGGTGATGCCATCCAACCATCTCATCCTCTGTTGTCCCCTTCTCTTCCTGCTTTCAATCTTGCCCAACTTCAAGGTCTTTGCATCAGGTGGCCAAAATACTGGAGCTTCAGCTTCAGTATCAGTCCTTCCAATGAATATGCAGGACTGATCTCCTTTAGAACGGACTGATTGGATCTCCTTGCAGTCCAAGGGACTCTCAAGAGTCTTCTCCAACACCACAGTTCAAAAGCATCAATTCTTTGGTGCTCAGCTTTCTTTATAGTCCAACTCTCACATCCATACATGATCACTGGAAAAACCATAACTTTGGCTAGACAGACCTTTGTTGACAAAGTAATGTCTCTGCTTTTAATATGCTGTCTAGGTTGGTCATAGCTTTTCTTCCAAGGAGTAAGCGTCTTTTAATTTCATGGCTGCAGTCACCATCTGCAGTGATTTTGGAGCCCAAAACATAAAGTCAGCCACTGTTTCCATTGTTGCACCACCTATTTGCCATTAAGTGATGGGACTGGATGCCACGACTTAGTTTTCTGAATGTTGAGTTTTAAGCCAACTTTTTTCAGTTTATTTTGGTGAAATCCTAAGGTGGGAGAATATCCTTAATAAATAGTAAAAGGCCCAAGAGAAAGCATTCTCATATCTCCCTGTCTCCTAATGTAGACACTGGCACACACACACACACCCCATCAGTGACTTCTGAAGTGAATGCTGCTGCTTCTGAGTCACTTCAGTCGTGTCCGACTCTGTGCGACCCCATAGATGGCAGCCCACCAGGCTCCTCCGGCCCTGGGATTCTCCAGGCAAGAATACTGGAGTGGGTTGCCATTTCCTCTTCCAAAGCATCCAAGCATGCTATGTCACTTCAGTCGTGTCCGACCCTGTGTGACCCTATGGACAGCAACCCACCAGGCTCCTCTGTCCATGGGATTCTCTAGGCAAGAATACTGGAGTGGGTTGCCATTTCCTTCTCCTTCTGAAGTGAATGATTCCTCTCAATTTTTCCCTCCAACTATTTTTAATACCAACCATGTGCTTGACCTTCCTCTCTCTCCTTCCCTTTCTTCTTGAGCCCTTTATTATAGAGAATAACCGAGTCTCTCTGGTTCCTTTTGATTCTTCCCCATGACTGCCTGTTTCTCACGTGCTTCAGAGCAAAGCAGAGCCTGGGATCCAATCCAGCAAGTCAGAGTCACCCTCCTTAGAAGAAGAAGTGGGAGAGGCTGTGGCTACTCAGACATTAATATTTTGTCAGCTGCTTCACTTCTATATTTTTGGATGGTGTTACATTTTCAATATGAAGTGAGTGGTTTGTTAATATAAAGCAAGTGATTTTATTAATAAAAGCCACTTTCTTCCTGCAGCCATGAAATAAACTCTGAACTAATGTTTTAGACTATCTCTTTGAGCACCCAATGATTAACCCCCTGAGTGCATTCATATAAGAAGGTCTTGGGAAGAAGTGTGTTTGTGATCAAAGACAGTAGGGCATTGGTGACAGAGAAAAACTGGTAACTGAGAGACAATTTTTTTTTAATAAAATCATTAAAGGCATGGAGCATACAAGAATGTTAGCATAGTTCCCCAACTCCTGGATATTAGAGCTAAGCTAAAGCTTAGAACCCAAAAAGGAGGTATAATTCCAAACAGCAATTTTATAATTAGTCTGCATCATTTAAAGTTTGAACCTCGGGAAAATAGGTTTTTAAATGAAGTCATGAGTATCCATGATCTCATATGTGTTGAACTTTATATACCCTCCCAAAGCTTTCCAATAAAATGCCTAAGAAACGGCACAAAAGAGACAACACCAGACAGTAAAGAGAAGACCATGTGCTGTAGGCAAGTGGGAATTTCCACTAGAGAGAATTTCTGTGAACAGAAACACTGATGAATGTGCCCCCTCAACCCAATGATAAAGTTAGAGAAGGACTTTAGCTACCTCTTACTCTCTCACTCTCCGTAAATCTGAGATGTCTCTACTAGGAAAACAGGTAGCTGCCCGTCTCTGTCAGGGGGCTGTTTTGTGTGATAGGTGGAGGAATTGTGGAATCTGCCCCACACCTGCCCCATCATTTCTCCTTTTATATACTTTGGAAACTAAAAACTCCAAGTGTGCAGCACAGCCAGAAGCAAAGGACGTGTTTGTCTTCATCCAAGGGCCCTAAGCTGGGGAGGGTGGGGTGTAAGTTCACACGTATTTGCATTCATACTGTCTGAAAGTTCCACTGTTTATTTCTGTGGACCTAATCTGGAAAAGAGAAGTGTGGAAAGTACACTGATTCTGTCACTATTATTGCTATCAAACTGATTCTCCAAGCATTTGTAGTTACCCTACAAGGTGAGTTTCTGGGCTATAATCTGAAGATTATATTCCTCTTTGAATAATGTTGATATTAGGACATGACAGAATTTGGGGAACCTTAAAATAATGCCAAAGTGTCAGTATTACTAACGCATATTTTATAATAATAATGATAACACTTCACTACTTAGGTTTGTTGCTGGGATTCAGGGAAATCATGGAGGTGAAACAGCACGATACCTGACCCATAGCAGGTAGTATTATTTTTGTTATTAGGCTTGTCGGGAACATGGTTCACCCTTCCAGTATTTACACCAACACAAGTTAAAGCAGACTGACATGATCATAGATCTTATTTCTCATGAAAAGTTCCCAATAATTCCATGAATAGAGGCGGTCACCAGCTAGAAGCAAAGCACTGATTTCTTGGAGGAGTCTGAAACCACCAGAAACTTGCAGAAGTTGGCCTAAATGTCTCATTTTTCACACATTAGTTTTTGGTTTGGATTTTGGGTTAACCAGAGCATTTTGAGCAATGTATGTGGAAATATTATTCATAAGCGGAACCATTATTCTCCTCCACTCCCTGCTTCATGCATACATGGTTTGTGGCAGTTAGAGCTGCTGATAATGTAGGAAAAATAGAATACATAGGAGACAGAGTATAATAGTTTGGAGGTATATGTATGTAGAAATATCATACGTATACAATGGTATTCCTACATTAGATGGATATATTCCCAGTTTTCTAGTTGGTGGAAACCTTGGTTTTCCTAATAGGGAAAGAAAGTGGTAAGAAGCTAAGCAAAAACTCCTCTTTTCTGCAAAAGTGAAGGACATGGGCTCTGAGGCAGGAAATGAGAGATATGGGCCTCTCTGCCTTGCTGTCTTTTTGATCACTTGTTCCAGGCAAAGACAGCTGGTGAGCTGTGAGGAAACTCACGCAGCCCTGTGAGGAACTGAGAGGAACTGAGGCCTCCACTCAACAACCAGCACCAATTTAATAGCCACATGAGTGAACTACTTTTGAAGCAAATTCTCCAGCTCCAGTCTAGTCGAATCCAGGCTTCTCCAGATAACTGTAGCCCCAACTGACATCTTGACCACTTATGAGAGACCCCCAGTCAGACTCTTACAGCTGATTCACTCTCAAATTCTTGGCCCAAAGAATCTGTAAGAAACAATAAGTGTTTATTTTTTAATTTTTAGTTAAATTTATATTGGGATAAAATTAATATTACGTACAATTTACCATTTTCACCATTTTAAAGTGAAAAATTAGTAGTTTTTAGTATATTAATGACATGCATCTTTCACCACTACCTAATTCTGTAATACTTTCATCACTCCTAAAATAAATCATTTACCCTAAAATAAATCCTGTGCCTCCTGTTTATTCCTGACTGCCATCCCCTGAACATCACTAATCCACTTTCTGTGTTTATGGATTTGTCTATTCAGGACATTTCACATAAATGAAATCAGACGGTTGCTACTGCTGCTGCTGCTGCTAAGTCGCTTCAGTCGTGTCCTACTCTGTGCAGCCCCATAAACGAGAGCCCAACAGGCTCCACCATCCCTGGGTTTCTCTAGGCAAGAATACTGGAGTGGGTTGCCATTTCCCGTTTCCAACGTATGAAAGTGAAAAGTCAAAGTGAAGTCACTCAGTTGTGTCTGACTCTTAGCGACCCCATAGACTGCAGCCTACCAGGCTCCTCCATCCATGGGATTTTCCAGGCAAGAGTACTGGAGTGAGGTGCCATTGCCCTCTCCATCAGACAGTAGTTGGAGTAATTTATTATGCAGGAATAGATAACAGCTACCATTCTTCCTGTGCATAGAACAACTGACATGGAACAGATTCTTTTCAACCCAGTTTCATTGGTTTTGTACTTAGAGACAGTCCCTTCACAATTTCAAATAGATTGACATTCAGTCTTGTTAAATTTTTTTTTCCAGCTTTTTGTGATTTTATAAGAGTGTTTGTTAAATTTTAATAAAAGCTGTGAGTGAGGCTGTGTGTTAGTTATCCATTGCTACATGACAAATTACCACAAACGTGGCAGCTTAAAGCCATGCACATTTATTATCTCACAGCTTATGTGAGTCAGAATTGACTGAGATGTGTCTTCTGCTCATGGTCTCACCAGGCTACAGTCAAAGCATCATCTGGGGGGCTTGTTAAGGGAAGAATCTGCCCAAGCTCACTTAGATTTGGGGCAGAATTAATTTCTTTGCAGTTATAGGACTAAGGGTTCCAGCTTCTTCTCAGCTCCTGCCTGGAGGGTGCCCACACTTCCAAATGGCCACCCTCAAGGGGTCATGGGCTTCCCTACCATGAGCACTTACTTTTCCAAGCAAGCAGGCAGAAGCTCTAGGACGAGTGTGCCAGCCAGATGCAGTCTCATCAAATGTAACCGAGTCGTGGAACTGCCATCGCATCTCTTTGCCATATTCCACTGGTTAGAAGCAGGCCACAGGTCCTGTCCACATCCAGTGGGAGAGGGCTGTCCAAACATGTGAGCACCAAGAGACAGGGATCATGGCAGGGAAGCTAACACCTGAGTCTGCCACAGCTTGCAAACTGAATACCTTTTTAAACAGGATGTGGAGGATAATCTTGTACAGAGTCAAACTCTTTTTTCATTTTACCTTGTTTCTGAAAGACTAGAATTCATCTGATGGTACTTTTACTGTCTACTTTTACTCTCACATTTTATCATTTTTGATACAGTATTGTCTAATTTTCTTCCCACACACACACAAAAAAGATTTTGTTTTCTGAACCTTGCTCCAGCTCAAAAATGGAAAAATGAACTGCAGTCTAGAGCCAGCTTTAATGGCTCTGATGTCTCCATAGAGTCACTCTCCTGAAAACTTTATGAGATGATGTAGCGTAATGCTTATGAATGTGAGTTCTGGAGTTAGGAAAACTTGGGTTCAAGATTAGGCTCTGCCATTCACTTGCTGTGTCACCCAAGACAAGGGACTCAATTTCTTCATCTTAGCATAGACATAATAATAATAGCTATATTGTGGGGTTAAGAGTATTCAAGGACAAAATGCATAGCAAGTGTTTAACACACTGTTTTGTGTATTATAGGGCTTCCCTAGTAGCTCAGACGGTAAAGCATCAGTCTGCAATGCAGGAGACCGGGGTTCGATCCCTGGGTTGGGAAGATCCCCTGGAGAAGGAAATGGCAGCCCACTCCAGTATTCTTGCCTGGAAAATCCCATGGAGAGAGGAGCCTGTCAGGCTCCTCTGGGGTTGACTCCATGGGGTCGCAAAGAGTTATGTATTATAAGCACTCTATTGATGCAAACTTATAATAACAATAATGACAATAATAATAAGTATTATTGATCCAAAGGAGAGTTTAAAGAAGGAGGAAGCAATAAACAGTATGGCATAGAGGCCAGGCATGACAAGGGCTGAAGGATACCTAAGAGATGCAGCAACTGGAAGGCCACTGATGGTCATGGTAAGAGCTGCACCCGTGAATGGGGGTGTGACCAGAACTGTAATGCATAGGATGTGCAGAGAGGATGGGAAGTTAAGATGGAAAAGCAGATGAGAAGGGCAGAAGTTCTGAAGGAGGGACCATGAGGCCATATGCATGATATGCCCTTTACCTCTGTGTGCAGTGGGTGACAGAGTTCAGCTCACAAGAGAAGAATAACCAGCAAGTCCCCAGACCTGTGCAGGAGATTTGACTTTTCCTCTTTAGGTTAATATATTTCTAACTCTTTCTTACAAAAAATTTTAAAAATCCGAACTTCTATTTCTGGCTTCTCTGTAGTTTGCTAAATTACAGCTTTAAATATTTAAAGGTTTCCCGCATACACAACAAGCTGATGCAATGAGTGCAAAAAAGAAACTGATCTGTAAGAGGCAGGGGAGATTAGCAGGGGTTACAAATTCCCAGCTGGTGTGAAAATGAATGGTGGAGACTTTGAACATTTGAGGGAAATCAAGTGCAAGCCAAGGATGGTAGATTTAGAGATTTTAATATCGCACACTCAGTTGCAAACCCATTTGGCATGTGACCAGCTATCAGTATGGGTAAAATGGAGGCGCTGATGTTTATATTCTTTTCTGAGCTAGTTAGAGGCTTTATTTGTGTGGTAATAGGCTCTCCAAGCTGGAACAGTGGGGAAGACGCTTGAGTTTGTAATTTATTATTATTCCACCTAGCATTGTATTTTGTGCCAGCAGTCACACTTTACCCAAGAGCTTTCTGAAAATTCCAGTTCATCAGCCAGAGGGAAGAATAGCTCTTCAATGATAAGGGCCATGAGCTGAATGTTGTGCCTTTACCTTAAGGGGTGCAGGAAATATTATACGATGCAGTACCAGACATTGATAGAGCTAAAGAGTTGCCTTAGTTCTGTCCCTTGTGGGGAACTTATGGGAGCTTTAACAAGCTGTTACTGTGAGGCAGTAGGAAAGGTCCTGAACTGGAGTCCCAGAGTCCAATATCAAATCCTAGATCCATTGCTTACTGTGTAAACTAGGTCACTTCATACCCTCTCTAAGCCCATTTCTTCTGTGAAATTGGGCAGTTAAATCAATCTCATGAACAGTTGTACAGATGAATGAGATTATGCGTGTCTGGCATGTTGAAATTTCAATAGATTCCACCTGAATTTGGATTTATAGCACATCTCTACTTTCTATTCAGTAAATTGAATTCTTTCTGTGAATATAACCTGAGTAACAACTTCTAAGATCTATACTCCAAATATGGAGTAGTGAGTTTGCTGTTCAGTTGCTGCTGCAGCTGTGTGGCAGAACATGCATGGGGCAGAGTGGTGAAGTGATGTAGTTTTGCTGCCCAAGAAGGCAGGATTCCTGGCTGCACCTCTAAAAAAACCCACTGGGTGACCTTGAAAATGATATTGACTCTCTGAGCCTACTTTCTGGTTTGTAAATTACACCACAGGGCAGTTGCTGGTGTGGAACAAATACATTCTGAGTTTTCTTCTGTCTTGAATATTCCCAGTGTAGATAAGAAGTTCTTTATATAGTGGGCTACTGAGTCATACTTTTGTGCATAGTAATTCATTAAGAAACATTATTGCCAGGAACTCTATTCTCATGGAAGAATTTAGCAGCTTAGGAAATTCATTGACAATAAATGAATTTGTTAACTAAAATGCAATACAGTCCTATGAAGAAGACAATTTGTTTTTTATTATCATTTAAACGTATTAATGGCAACCCACTCCAGTATTCTTGCCTAGAGAATACTATGGATGGAGGAGCCTGGTGGGCTGCTGCCTATGGGGTTGCGCAGAGTCAGACACGACTGAAGCAACTTAGCAGCAGCAGCAACTGTATTAAAAAGGCCATTATCATTCACTTCCTGAATTCTGTTGCATGAACATTTGTTGATTTAACAAATAAATAGACGCTTGCACTCTATATCAGCCCTCTATGTGATTGTGTCAAACAGGAGCCTGGGCTGTTTGGAAGTTAGGGGATGTAGGAGGGGCTGTGTTCTGAGCACTTGCCTTTCTGTGATGCTATTTGGTACTGTGGTCCTAAAATACACCTTTGCCTGCAAGGATCCTGCAGGCTAATTTCAGCAGCTGGGAGTGTGCCCAGGCTGTCATGGGCTTTAAGGTACACTGCTGCAGGCAGTCACCAGCAGGCATCTGTCTCCAGATCTAGGGGAGCTCGGAGTGATGTGACCCCAGCCCCAGTATGGAGCCTAATGGAAAGTGATAAGTCATAGCTATGTATCGCAATATTGTTGTCAGAATAAATATGGGACTTGTTTAGAAGCTGTGTACACACACAGGAAAAGAGTTACCTGGATCACATAAGGATCAATGCTGACCTTGTTCAGGACCAATTACTGATGTAGGCTAGCAGGGAAATTACGCCTATGCTTTGAGATGCTTGGGGTCCTTATCATGGGGTCTTCCTCTAAGCCACCAATCTCAGACCTGGTTTCAAGTCCTACTGCTACTTATTAGCAGTGCGGCTTTGGGAAGGTACTCTTTTCTATAATAAGAGGTGCACTGAAACATACCAGAGGGATGGTACGGGGAGGGAGGGGGGTTCAGGATGGGGAACACATGTATACTTGTGGCGGATTCATGCTGATGTATGGCAAAACCAATACAATATTGTAAAGTAATTAACCTCCAACTAAAATAAATAAATTTATATTTTAAAAATTACAGAAAAAAACCCAAGAGGCTAAAAATAGTGCCCACTTCACACATGGTGAATATGAGAATTAAATGAAATAATGCATATTGTATGCTTTGTAAAGGGCTTTTCACCTAGTAAACCCTGAATTGTTATAATTATTCATGATTACTTTGTTATGATAATAAAAGCTGGGGGCTCAGAGAGAGCTGCCCAAGCTCGGCAGCTAACAGCTAACTGGTCGGGCCAAGCTGAGCACCCAGGTGTGCCTGCATACGGTTCCACCACACTTGGTGCAAAGGAGAGATGAGCGTGGGGACTCCGAGATCACCAACAGCAAAGACAGAACTGACTGACTAACACTACTGTGGAGCAGTCAGTTCTGGGCAGAAGCTTGTCTGTCAGGAGCAGAAGGAAGTGCGAATCAGCCACATGTATAATACAACAGTCCTTCCCACCCTTCTTCCCACAGGCTATAGAAAAACTAACCCTGGGCCTTGGCGGCACTCCTGAAACCAGACAAACCTCAGCAGACCTAGTTGTGAACTGAGGTTAAAATTGAAAAAAAAAAAAAAAAAAACACACACCAAGCAGTGCAATGAGTATAGCTCCTTTATTTTGCATAACTTCCCTTTTGTCTTCCTCTGTGCTGCTATCAGACTGCATGTCGCCACAGCATATTCTAGTAGGCAATCTCCTTTCAAATTTCAAATTCAGACTGCGGTACAAATGTCTCTGGTTTTCCTTCTCCCAAACATTCTGGAGTTGTTTTTTTTTTTTTCCACAGCCCTTAAGGTGCCAATGTGAAGCAAAGCTGGGCAGGGGGAAGTCAGGGCTTTAGCCTCTGATCTCTCACTGATGTTTTCTTCTTCTATTTTCTGTTCCTGTCTTATAGGAACTTTCCTTGGGTTACCTCTGAGTCCACTCTAACCATGGTGTAGAGGAAGAAAACTATGCCTTATCAGACATATAAGCATCATTTCTTACTTCAAAGGGAGATTTTAGAATTTATAATTTTTTTCTCTGCAACATTTGGCTTTCAAGTCTTTCTGGCTATTAAATTTTTAAAAAGACATTTGATGTGGTACTGACCTCCTCATTCCCTAGGACAGTATGACTCTTGGCCTATCTTTAGGGGAAAAAAATAACACCTTAATTACTCAGAAGTTACTAAAGAAATGATCAAAGATACTTACAATACATTATCCAAAAGACACTGGTTAAGATCCATAGTTATGCCATTAGGGTGGATCTTTCATTCATTCATTTGGGAATATTTAGAGACAGCCAATGGAGGCCAGGCATCAATGATGGCAATAAGCCACTTTCGCACTTTTCAGAGTCCAGATAACAGCACTGAGGTCAACCACAAATATAATCGATTTTCATAGAACCTTGGAGAAGCCTTGGAGAAAATGAGTTGGTGTTTTTCTGGACTATCTGTAATGAGAATAAAGATGCTTGCTTTTTGAGGAACCATTGCATCACGCCCTCTGTTCAGAGATGCTATCTCCCAACCCTGGCTGCATTTTGTATTGGTTATTTATTTTTGTGTAATAATTTATCCCAAACTTAGCAAATTAAAACAGCAGGTACTAAATATTTCACCTTGGGTCAGGAATTTGGGAGCAGCTTAGTCAGGTGTCATTGGCCCAAGGTGTCTCATACATATTTGCCATCAAGCTGTCAGCCATGGCTGCAGTCACCTAAAAGGCTTGACTGTGGCTGAAAACCTGCTTCCAGACTCACTCAGATGATTCTCGTCAGGCCTCAGAAGATCTGCTCCTAAGCTCACTCATGTGACCCTCTCTGCCAGCCAGGCAACCTCATGACATGGCAGGTGACTCCCCCAGAGTGAGAGCAAAAGAGAGTGTCCAGGATGGCAACCACAGTCTTTTATAACCAATATCATAACTGAGATCCCAGAACTTCTGAAGTATTCTGTTTGTTAGGAGCAAGTTAATAGATCCAGCCCACATTCTAGGGGAGGAAGTTACCCCAGGGTGTGAATATCAGTGAGTAGGGATTATTGGGCACCATCTTGGAGAGACTGTCTGGGGTAATTTTTTTTTTACCTGCTCTGAGTGTGTTTTAGTTTACAGATCACAGTATAGATTTCTATGATTTCCCCTAATTCTTTGGCATAAATGATCTCAGGCATTTAATGAACTGTTCACTACATTATGCGTTAGTCTCAAACTAGTTCAGGCAATCCAGGCAATCCATGATGCTGATGGCCTGCAGAACCAGTAGAAGAGACACTTCTTTCTAAGGTGTCTTCTTATTTTCACTTGTTTAAAAATATTTATTCAAGATAAATGCAATTTTTGGTCATTCTATGTAAACTGTTAAAATTGCATGTTTTCCAATTTATTACTTTTCTTTTTTTGTAAGGTGTCTTCTTATAAGCTTCCCTGGTGGCTCAGACAGTAAAAGTGTCTGTCTGCAGTGCAGGAGACTCAGGTTCCATCCCTGGGTCAGGAAGATCCCCTGGAGAAGGAAATGGCAACTCACTCCAGTACTCTTGCCTGGAAAATTCCATGGATGGAGGAACCTCGTAGGCTACAGTCCATGGGGTCGCAAACAGTCACTTACTCGCTTCTTATAAGCACTTGCTCTTTGCTACTGAGAGAGCATCTTGGGATACAGTTATACAATCTCAGGTGAACAGTTAATGGGATGAATTAGAAATACAGGGAGTGTTTCCAATGATGATTCTTGACCTGACATTTTAGGAGCTGTTTTAACCACAAATGCACTTGGACTTAGCACAGAATTAAGAATCAAGAAACCTGGATTTGAACTCCAAACTTACCTCTAGCTCTTGACATGGGGTAAGTTACTTTACCTCTCAGAGAATTTCTTTTCTTTATCTGGAAAATGAAAGCTTTGGCTAAACGGTCTCTAAGGGCTCTTCCAGCTCTTCCAGACTGTGCCTCTTCAGCACAGTTTTTCTTCTTCAGGAGGTTTGTTTGGAACCAGGGATGCTGTCTTGCTGCTGGTTGTGTTATTTGTTGGAACTGGATAGATTGTTATCACTTGGCAATTTTCTATTTTCATTTTCTATAAACTTCTAAGACATACTCCCACCAATCTTGTATGGGAAAACACTGAACATTTATTGAAATCTTACCATGTACAAGGCACTTTGCTAAGCACTCTATAGGCGGTCTTACAACAATCCTATGAAGTAGATATCTTTTATTCCATAGTTTATGTAAGAAGAAACTGAGGCTTACAGAATAATTTGTCAAGATCACAAGCTAATTATGATGGGAGCCAGAATTCTCTTTTTCATATTTTAGGGTTTTTAAAAAATTGAAGTATAATTGACTTACAAGATTAGTTTCAGATGTACAACATAATGATTCAATATTTTTATACATTGGGGAATGATCACCATGATAAATCTGGTTATCATCTCTCACCATACTAAGTTCTTACGATATTATTGACTTATTTTCTGTGTTATTCACTACAGCCCCATGACTTACTTAGTTTATAACTGGACCTCTTAATCCTCTTCACCAGTTCTGCCAGTTCTGCCTCTCTTTTCCCCTCTGCTAACCACTATTTTGTTCTCTGTATCTGTGAGTCTGTTATATTGTTTGTTCATTTGTTTTGTTTTTCAGATTCCACGTATCAATGATATCAAATGTTATTTGTTTTTCTCTCACTTGTTACCATTTAGCATAATACCCTGTAGGTCCATCTATGTAGTTGCAAATGTCAAGATTTCAATTCTTTTTTATGTGTGTTTATATAGTACCATATCTTCTTTACTCATTTATCTGTTGATAGATGCAAGTTGCTTCCATTCCTTGGCTAAATAGTGCTGCAGTTAACACTAGGGTGCATACATCTTTTTGAATTAGTGTTTTTGTTTTCTTTGGATAAATACCCAGAAGTTGAATTGCTGGATTGTATGGATATTGTATTTTTTCATTTGGTGATGGATACTTGGTGAATATCTTTTGAATTAGTGTTTCTGTTTTCTTTGGATAAATTCAGAAGTTGAATTGCTGGATTGTATGATATTCTATTTTTTCATTTGGTGATGGATCGCCATTCTGTTTTCCCCAGTGGCTGTTATCAGCTGACATTCCCACTAATAGCAGAAGATGGTTCTCTTTTCTCTATATACTTTTGAACATCTTTTATTTCTTGCTTTTTGGATGATAGTCATTCTGGGCAGATGTAAAGTGAAATCTCATCAGTGGTTTTGATTTGCATTTTCCTGATGATTAGTGATGTTGAGCATCTTTACATGGGCCTGTTGGTGGGACAAGAATGCTAAGGGTCAGTCTGGCTGGCTCAAAGCCAGGCCTTTCACCTCTAAGTTATCTCTTTTGTGCACCAGTTCCTTGGGTAACGCCTATCAGTCAAGGATCCACGATCCTGAGCAATGAAACTAATCAAAGTGCTCTGGCAAGTGCAATAGCTTAGAAATGCTAAGCACCCCATGGGAACGAGCAGTATTCTTTCCAGAATAAGCTTGTCATGTAAGGCTGAGACTTTGAGGAAGGTGGGTCTTATGAGCACATATCATTTTCTGACAAGACCCCTAAATGTGTGTTGCTGAGGAGAGATGGAAATCAAGTGTGTGTTTCTTTTTTTTTCCTACTGTGATTTCTTATTCTTCACGAATGAACATTTATTTGAAAATCTCTCCTCTATGTTTGGCTAGTAACAGAGTTACAAAGTGGAAATCCCTCTCTTGACCCCTTTGGCCCTCTTGGAGCTATAACCTTGTTGCCAGCAGGTCTTTCAAGGTAGACAGGATGGGACTCCCTGACGGTCCAGTGATCAAGGATCTGCCTTGCACTGCAGGGGACATGGGTTGGCTCCCTGGCTGGGGAACAAAGATCCCACATGCTGTGGAGCAGCTAAGCCTGTGCACCCTTACTGCCGAGTCCACGTGCTTAGGGGCCGCGTGGCACAGCTTAGGGGAGCTCACAGCCACTTCAGCTGCAGAGCCTGTGCACTGGAGAGCCACACACCACAGCTGCTGAGTCTGTGCTTGCCACAGCTAGTCTGCACTCTGCAATGAAAGATTCCATGTTCCACAACTAAGACCCTAGGCAGCCAAATAAAAAGAAGAAAAGCAGACAGGACTCTGAGGCAGATTTTTGTTTGTTATTTTGTTTTGTGTGGGCTGTGTGTGTGTGTGTGTGTTGGCTCCATTAGGCTGTTAGTCACACAACTAAATCTTAGAATTGAGTTTCACCCACAGCACACTGTAGAATAGTCCGTAGGAACTTTCACTGGGAGTCCCCCTAGCAAAGGCTGTCCCTGGCCCCTGGCTCTTAGCTCATGCTGATGTTGCAACTCAAGCTAGTTTCTGCTATGGGCTGAGAAGGAAGTGCATCAATTCAGCAGCTCTTGTTTCTAATGGGCTGTTTGGGGAAGGGCCTTTTGGAGTTGAAAGAAATGCTATTTTCTGTAGCCATTTATTTGGCTGTTGCAATAAGGAAAATTTCCACCGACGTGAAGAATCCATTGTAAAGATTTTATTAGATGGGAATGGCTGCACCAGAATGATGAAAACTGCAAAGCAGCATGTATAATCGCTAACATTTCTGGAGAATTTTGCAGGAGCTTTGCACATTATTTAAATCCTTTCACCAGCCTTGAATGATAGATATTATCTCCATCATGCAGACGATATGTAGAGTCTAACAGATTGTTCAAAGTAGAAATTCCTGTATCTAGGAAAGCTAAACTAGAACCCATATCTCTCAGAATCTAAAACCTGTGTTTTAGGCTACTGTGCAAATTACCTGCTTATAAGTTTGAACTTTTATATTGATTACATGTTGAAACATTTTGGATGCATTGGGTTAAAGCATATTATTAAAATTGATTTTACCTGTTTCTGTTATTTTTTAAAAGAAGACTACTAGAAACTTTAAAATGATGTAAGCTACTCCCACTATGTTTCTATTGGACAGTGTGAGACAACAGATGTATCACATACCCAGGAGATGCAACTGGGAAAGTTGATTGGATTCCAAGCTTGGAAGGCCTTGAAGAACAATTTTTGAATTACTCATAGTGTGCCAATATTGCCTACAGCTTATAGGAATATATTAATATAATGTCTTCACTCAAGGTTCATGGCTTTTATATTGCCTGGTAACTGTAACTTTTAACATTACCACATCCAGAGACTTCCCTGATGGTCCAGTTATTAAGAACCCACCTTCCAATGCAGAGGATGTGGGCTTGATTAATGGTTGGGAAACTAAGATACCACACGCAGTGGGGCAGCTAAGCCCATGCCACAGCTAGAGAGTAGTCTAGATCTTGCATGCCACAACTGAGGCTCGACATAGGCAAATAAATATTTTTTTAAAGGTCAATACCCACAATTGTTTGAGCAGTCACCTTTCCCAATTCTTTGCTTACTGTGTTTTATGAAGTAGTTAAATAGTTGGAAAAAGCTACCAGGAATGAAGGTAAGGAAACAAGAGGGCACAGTTCTGCAAGGGGATTAGGAGACAATTGCGTTGCTTCCATCTAAAAGTGATGAAAGCCAAGGTGCTGAGCCATTAATCCAGGGTGCACTCTCTAGCAGGCCTTTGGCAAGAAGAATAACACTTACTTAAGTGGGTCACAGGCTGACTGTTAATTTCCATTCATGGAATTTGCTTCATTTTCTGGTGTCTCAGTTAGCTCCAAGGTGATGCTTTAAATAGTTGTGAAGGCATCAAGGAGGTAGTCAGAGCTTCCAGAGTAGTCATCATTAACTTCTTTTTGTCAGTATTTCTCCACCTTCTGATGAGTCTTCAGCAGAATCTGGGCTCTTCTCCTGGAATCCAACCAGCAAGCTGTTATCAGAATTGTCCAGCCACTCCTGAATACCACTGCCAACGAACTGGGAAGAACTGTGCAGGGGGAAACGCCAGCCTTGCTGAGTCAAGCAACTTTTTCAACCCAAAGCTGACTCGTAATTGTGGTGGGATTCATGAGACTGTATTAGGTTCACTCACCCCAGATCCAGGTCCACGCAGAGAAGAGCCAGCAGTCAGGCTGTGCAGGCAGCAGGAATGGTACTAGCCCTCTGAATTCTGGGGTTCCTTTGGTGTGATTAGAGTGTGAATGAAAAAGAGAATAAGAGCTGAGGGTTGATAAAGGCTGTGCTACCTACACGCTTATGCTTTTGATTCAGATCTAGTCTGGATGAAGATGAGCGGTCCAGTTTAAATAGTCCCCAAAATAACTCTCATTTGAAAGTTCAGTTGAATCAGGGCTTTGTAGACAAATGAGTTGAAGTTGAGCCATGACCCTTCAAGTTAATGGCTGCATGATTTTGGCCAAATCACTTTACCCTTCTGAGCTTCAGTTTGCTCATCTGTAAAATTGGCATATACAAATTCCCTTCTGGGGTTGATGTCAGAGTTACCTGACATATGCATGTGGCCTCCAGCACAAGTCATGCAAGTCATGCTAACTTTCTCCCTTCAATGTGTTTTATTATTAAAGCTTTGGTATAAATAAATACCTTTGTTGTGAAATTGAATTCCAACCTTTGGAACTGATCATGCTTACTCTAGAATTTTTTTAACTACTTGACTTTGGAGATTGTCCCATTTTGATGATGATGATGGTGATAATGATGATGATGATGATGGATACTTATCTGATTTTTTTTTTTTTTTTTTGGTCATACCGCTCAGCCTATGGAATCTTAGTTCCCCAACCAGGGATTGAACCTGGACCACAGCAGTGAAATTGTCCAGTCCTAACCACTGGACCATCAGAGAATTCCTTAATGAAAACGTATCATTTATTCAGCACCTACCCTGTGTTATGGCAATGCCATGGACAGAGGAGCCTAGCGGGCTACAGTCCATTGGGTTGCGAAGAGTCAGACACAAATGAAGTGACTTAGCACACAGTCTGTGTTAAGTGCTTTTTATATGTTATCTCATATAATCATCACAACCCCATGAGGCAGGTATTATCATCAACATTTATAGATGAAGAGTGAGGTTAAGAAAAAATAAGTGACTTATTCGAGATTATAAAATTAGGTACAGAAGACCTGGGATTTAAACCCAGGCCTGTCTCCAATACTATCATGCATGCTTAACCAGTATGTTACGTTGTATCCATTCTATCTATTAGTTCACCTTATTTTTCCTCAAACCAAAAGATTTTCTGTGTCCATAAAAGGTATAAAAATGTGCTTGAAAAAGGAACCATTCCCAACTTTAAATATCTTTTATAGTCTGAACTTACTTGATATATTGAAACAAAAATTTTAATTGATAAGACAATCAAGAAATCATTTTGATGAAAGAAAATTGAATTTCTTATTCTACATGGAAATTAAGATAATAAATGTAATTCTGTGGAGAAAAGAAAATAAATTATCTTCAAACCAAAGTCTAAAAGAACTAATAGAGCTATACACAATTTATAAATAATTGCAGTACTTAAGGTTTATGAAAATGT
This sequence comes from Nanger dama, assembly GCA_917880005.1. Lineage (NCBI taxonomy): Eukaryota > Metazoa > Chordata > Mammalia > Artiodactyla > Bovidae > Nanger > Nanger dama. Next base: position 106,761 of record CAKJTW010000132.1, on the reverse strand, counting down.
TCAAAAATTTATAGACATAGAAGATTGTGTTCTTTTAAATTCCAAATGTTACTTTTGTATAAGAGTACAAAAATTATATAATACTCACTTGCTATCATATTGCAGGATATGAGAATGTTAAATAAATATGAGAAAACTGAGAATATGAAAAAAATTGAGAAATTAAAGTAAACAATTCTATTTCTGAGGCCAAAGAAATATTTCATATAACTAAAGGGATAAACCACTGAGCATTTTTCATGGTGGGGTTGGGAAGGAAATTCCATCTGTCAAGTTGACACCATTCAAGGCTGTTATTTGCTATTGCCAAGAGAGTTTTATTTTTTATTAGAATTCCTTTTCTTCAGTTTTGCCCAAAAGAACAAATGTCATTCTAATGCCACTATTGTCAAATGCATTTATTGCTTGGATTTACTTTTCTAAAATTTGCCCTCTCTTTCTTAAATAAAGGTACATCTCTCTCTAGGATACGAAAAGCCTTGATTTTTTTTTTTTTTTACTGAAGTATACTTGATTTACATTCTTGTGTTAGTTTCTGGAATATAGCAAAATGATTCAGTTTTATATATATATACATACATATTCTTTTTCATATGGTTTAATAAGTTAATAAATTACAGAATATTAATGATAAATTACAGGATACCCATTACTTGGCCAACAAAGGTCCGTCTAGTCAAGGCTATGGTTTTTCCTGTGGTCATGTATGGATGTGAGAGTTGGACTGTGAAGAAGGCTGAGCGCTGAAGAATTGATGCTTTTGAACTGTGGTGTTGGAGAAGACTCTTGAGAGTCCCTTGGACTGCGAGGAGACCCAACCAGTCCATTCTGAGGGAGATCAGCCCTGGGATTTCTTTGGAAGGAATGATGCTAAAGCTGAAACTCCAGTACTTTGGCCACCTCATGCGAAGAGTTGACTCATTGGAAAAGACTCTGATCCTGGAGGGATTGGGGGCAGGAGGAGAAGGGACGACAGAGGATGAGATGGCTGGATGGCATCACGGACTCGATGGACGTGAGTCTGAGTGAACTCCTGGAGCTGGTGATGGACAGGGAGGCCTGGCGTGCTGCGATTCATGGGGTCACAAGGAGTCGGACACGACTGAGCGACTGAACTAACTAACAAACTAACTACAGCTCCCTGTGCTATATAGCAGGACCTTGCTGTTTATTTGATAGTCTGTACCTGCTAATCCCAAACTCCTAATTTATCCCTACCTCCTTTTCCCTTTGTTAACCATAAGCTTATTTTCTATGTCTGAAAGTCTATTTTTGTTTCACAAATAAGTAATTTTTGGCAAATTTTAGATCCTACATATAAGTGATATCATACATATAAGTGATAAGTGTTTGTCTTTCTTGGACTTGTTTGCTTAGTGTAATAATCTTTAGGTCTATACGTGTTGCTGTAAATGGCATTATTTCATTCTTTTTTATACTAAAAGCCCTATTTTTACTAATGGTGAGATTATTTAGAATAAGTATAGCCTGTTTGAACAACTGGCTTATCAATGTAATTCACATTAACTACCTCAGAGGAAAATTTGTAAATCTCATGTTGCTATAATATATAGCATCTTTTCTGTTACATTTGATAAAGGCTATTTTTAAAGCAAAAGAGGAACCATTTACCATTTTATCTCATTATTCTACTGAAATGTCCCAGTGATCTGGAAGTTGCTTACTTCATGACTTTACTCGTATCTCTAAGAACCAATGAGCATGCTTCCTTCTTGAAATGCTGTCTTCATTTGGCTTGAGACATCACTTTGTCTTAGTTCTCCTACTCCACTGGTCATTCAAGTCCTCTTTATCTTCTGACTCCTAAGTGTTGAGCCCTAAAAACCTTTTCATTTCTTTCTCTTTATTTATTCCCTTTGTAATACCATCCCCAGGCTCTTAGCTTTGAAAGCATCTATATGTCAGTGATTCCCAAATTTACATTTCTAGCCCTCTTTTCTAAAGAGGACTCATGATCAACCATCTACTCAAATCTACACTTAAATATTAGTCAGGATCTCAAACTTAACCGGTCTTGAATCAAACTCCCAATTCTCCACTGCCATGCCCCATCTCTCCACTGACAATCCTCTTTGTACCGTTTTCTACATCTCAAAAGATGTTAGCTCTGCTTTTCTAGTTGTCCAGCCAAAACTACATTTTCTGTCTTCCTCTGATACTCCACATTCATCAGTAAACCCTATTGGTTTTATCTCCAGTATGTGCTTAGTTGCTCAGCGTCCGACTCTTTGCAACCCCGTGGACTATAGCCTGCCAGGCTCCTCTGTCCATGGGGATTCTCCAGGCAAGAATACTGGAGTGGGTTGCCTTGCCCTCCTCCAAGGGATCTTCCCAACCCAGGGATGGACCCAGGTCTCTCCTGCATTGCAGGCAGATTCTTTACCAGCTGAGCTACCAGGGAATCCTAAATGTACTTTTGTTCTTTGTTTTCAAAGAGCACTTCAATCTACAGAATTCTTAAGGAGAAACAAAGCATCGCACACAAAAACCCAGATGTGCTCACTCTCTGTGTCCTCACGCACAGCTGGCTGTCTCATTGCAATTAGTTAAAACTGCTAAATTAAACATTTTAATGAAACTGATTTACTAATTTTGCCTTCAATATACTATTTATCAAAAATCTGAGCACTTTTCACCACTTCCATTGCTCTTTACCTGGTCTAGGCTTCCAATGTATTTTAATCCCTCACCTGAATTATTTCAAAACTCCTAGTTGGACTCTCTTCTTCCTCCCCCACTACACTCTGTTCTCCATTTAGAGGTGAGTATAATCTATTTAAATTGCAGGTAAAATCAAGTTACTCTTTCACTCAAAACTTTTAAGGGCTCCTCATCTCATTCAGAGTAAAATCCAAAGATGATATGACCTGCCCTATATAACCTTTTGGGCTATAACCTTTTTGTCTCTTAGTACGTTCACTGGATTCGCAAGGCAAAAATACTGAAGTGGTTTGCCATTCCCTTCTCCAGTGGACCACGTTTTGTATCTCAAAGAGTCGGACATGACTGAACAACCCAGCAACGACAACAACAACCTAACCTACCCCTCAGCTACCTCTCTCACCCCACACTTTCATCTCTTGCTCCCTGAGTTCTTGACTCTTCGTATGTACTCTGTTCCAGACATACCCCTAGAACAGATTTCCTAGAACAAATACCTTTCTCACTTTTCAACGTTATTTGTTCATGTGTTATCATTTAGAAAATATCTTCCCTGAGTATTCTTCCCCTCCTCCTTGGACTTCCGGTATCCTTTATCCTGTCTTATTTATCTCTGTAGCACTTTTACCACCTGACAGAATATGTATTCACTTGTTTGTTTTCTCCAGTGGAATATTAGCCTATATTCCAGATTCCAGGAATGGCATGCTAGATGATTCCAACCAAGCCTCCCACTTGAAGACAATTTAAAAACTGAAACACACACACATTCTCATAAGCATCAGAGACCTAACGAGATATTAAGAGAGAACAAGGAAACAATCAGAGCCCTTTTGGACAGGATGATTTACTAATGATGAAAAGAAAAGTGAAAGGTAGAGCTTCACTGAGACATTAGGAAATGACCCACTCTGTGCTCCAGAACCCACGGGCTGAAATTTGGCTCTGAGGCAACTTGCTGGAAGCATTTGAGACACAGAGCTAAGCTTTTGAGAACTCAGATACATGAAGATTGGGGACTGTATCCATCTCCTTCAAAAACAGTGAGGCCCTAATATAATATCCCCTTTTCTGACTTGAAACACTCAAGGGCTACATCCCAGAGGCACAGGATCTGGATTTTCGTCTAACCTGCACAAAACCCTCAAATCTTGTTCCCTAGACTGCTCATCTACTTGGGTGTTTGGTAGGGGAAAATACTTTGTGGAAGAAAATAACATCATTCTAGGTCTCAAATTATCACCAAATGTTATTTTCATTTGTCCAGCAAACTATTAAAGGCTATAAAGCAAATGAAAATTCAAGACAAATGGCAACTAATATAGTTCTAAACCAACTAGCCACTCAGCATATGAAAAGTTGCTCAGCATCGTTAGTCATCAGAGAGATGCAAACTAAAACCACAACAACATACCAATACCCATCAAATAAGACATAAAGAAGTCACTGATAACACTGAATGCTGGTCAGGATACAGAGCAACTGGAACTCTCATGTATCACTGGCAGGAGCATGAAATGGCACAACCATTTTGGAAGACAATTTGTCAGTTATTTAAAAATTCAATGTACACTTCTCTTATGACCCAGCCATCCCACTTGTAGGTATTTACCCTAGAGAAAATAAGATATGTAAATACTTATCCAGTGGTAAATGGATAAGTAAACAACCATAAACATAAAATGGAGCATACACCAATAAAGATTAATTTAAAAACAAAACAAAAAAACAAGGCTTCCAGGGTGACTCCAGCTGATTCCAGGTTAAGAATCCACATACCAGTGCAGGAGACATAGGTTCAATCCCTGATTCAGGAGTATCTCGTATACAACCTCGTAGCTAAGCCCATGCGCCACAACTACTGAGCCTGTGCTCTAGAGCCCGGGAGCCACGACTGTTGAAGGCCTCGCGCCCTAAAGCCCGTGTTCTGAAACAGGAGAGGCAACCGCAGGAGAAGCCCGAGCACCGCAACTAGAGAGAAGCCCACGCTTTTCTCTAAATAATAAATACAATTTTAAAAAACAAAAATATACAATGGAATGTAACTCAGTAATATCTACTGAATATATTATTTAATATTTTTAAATTATTAAATAAGCATAATATTTAACCTGCAATAATACTACATATTATTTTAAAGAGAGAGTTCTTTGGTAGAAAGCCACGTTGACCCTTTCGACACTGGTCTGATGTTTCGGTCGCCTCTGTGGGCGGGGTGAGAATATACAGAAGCTCTTCAGAGCTCCTCAGAGCAGGAAGATGGTGAACCCTGCCCTCAGGGAGGGCAGCAGGCCTTTCGCTTCGCATTTCTCCTTCCACGTAACTCTCTTCCTTCTCATCTGACGTGGTGCTCCTTCAGCCCTCCCCACTGTCACCTGTGGCTGGGCTCATGGTCCCCTCTGGTATCAGACAGCCAAGGATGTTTTCACAGCAAGAGCATTTGCTGTGGGGTCAGCTGCCCCAACACTGTGGCCAATATTTCACATCCCCTGGAGCAGGAAGGAGAAAGAAGCTTGTAACTTGAGGGCAAGACCTTGGTTTGTGCATTTGTAGGGACCCATCATGGCCAAGCACAGAGTCTTAGTTAGACTTGCTGAACGCTCAATATATGTTTGCTTTGAGTCCAGATTTGGTTTCTTTAAAGATACTAACTGGTTCCTAGCATCCTCAAGTGTAGTGAATGCAAGTTAAAATTACTCTGGCAGGGGTGTGTGCTTAGTTGCTCAGTCGTGTCTGATTCTCTGTGACCCCATGGGCTGCAGCCCACTAGGTGCCTCTGTCCACGAAGATTCTCCAGGCAAGAATACTGGAGTGGGTGGCCATCTCCCTCTCCAGGGGACCTTCCAGTCCAGGGACTGAACCTGTGTCTCTTGCATCTTCTGCATTGTAGGCAGATTCTTTACCACTGAGCTACCTGGAAATGATGTCCTCAGTTTAAGAATATCAACTATGTAATATATGTTCATTCACTTATGAATTCAACAAATATTTACTGAACATCTACTATGTCCTAGATCTATGCCAAATTATTTAGTATCCCTTAAACAAGGGATACACAGGAAATGGCAACCCACTCCAGTGTTCTTGCCTGGAGAATCCCAGGGATGGGGGAGCCTGGTGGGCTGCCGTCTATGGGGTCGCGCAGAGTCGGACATGACTGAAGCGACTTAGCAGCAGCATCCAAGAACAAAAATCAGTCATTAATTAAAAGTTTCAACAATATATATTGACCTTTGCATATTTTGTTTCCTAGTGAATTTAATTTTTCCTCTCATTTTCTTTTTCCTGTAAGGGAAAAAGATGTTTTTAGGCACAGATACCCTGGAACAGTGATTGATGGCTCACTTTCCTGTCCTAGGAAGCTTAAAGGAATTGGTTCATTTCTGTGAGTAACAGTAGCTCTCCATGGTGGGGCATCTAAATATGGGCAGATTGTTAAGGGTGTGAGTGTTAAGGGTCTGGGGAGCCTGTGTGTTGATAACTTCAGATCATTTATCTAACCTCTCCTCCACGCCTGTGACTATCAGCTTCTTTAATGTCTGCTTTACCCTGAGGGAAGAAAGTTTCCCACTCTTACTTTCTTTTTCTCAGTAGCAAAGATTCTATTGTTGACTTTCCTGTTTTTCACTCTCTCAAGTTTTCACTGAAACAGTAACTGAATTCAGGAGATTAAAGATACACAGGTGACTTGTCTATTGTTAACTGTAGATTGTCTGCACCCTCCTACTCTCTCCCCCCAGAACACAAGTACTTCTTTCTTCTTGTGTGCTGATGATTTTCATGTGGTTTTGTTTAGTCTAGGATACCGACATTGATTTTTAAAAATCAAATTATTGTTGGGATTCCACAGAAATGACACATCTAATAATGTTTAGAGACTTGGACATGGACAATAGAATCACGAGCCATTTCTATCGATGCTAGGTGGTGATTAAATCACTTCAGAATGTTTTGCACTTGATAAATTTTGCTGTCACTTCAAAAAAAAAAAGTAGACAATGTCATAGGACAGAAAGCAAACATTCGTACGTTTCTGTTATAAATCTCCCCCAGTTGTCTAGTTTCCACAAGCATATATCACAGCTATGATCTTGGTGGTTGTGGAGGGCACAGTAGGAAAAAAGAGGGGTGGAGGGAATGTTCCAGATAGCGGCCAAGAGATGTCCGTTGCTGGGATTCAGGTACATCTGATATGTCCGCCTGGAGGAGTGTTAACATGGTGCACTAGGGACCTCCTGAAGAAAAAAATTCCTAAAGGAAAGGGCAAAACCAGCAACAGGCTTGGCTAGTAAAAAGGCCACAGGGGTCAGAGATGAGGTGAGTCTTCTGAGTATTTCCTGTTAGTGAAGACTTTGGTCACTGGGATCCAGCCTTCTACTGGCCATCTGCTGCGGCTCAAGCATTCCCAGGAGGAGTCAGATCTCCAACCCCCACAGTGTAATTATGTTAACAAACCAAACTTTGTTCCCTGCACCCTCTTGCAGTAAAGCCAGTCTAAGGACCCTGGGTTACTATGAAGAAAAATGTAGCATTTATTACAGGAGGCCAGGCAGAGTTCAGGCAGCTAATGTTCAAAAGGCCTGAACTTCTGCTTGGTCCCCCACAGTAAACGCTACACTTTTCTTCACCACAACCTCATGTGAATAGTTTGGCTTTACTGAAAGAGGGTGAAGGGATCCAAGTTTGGTTGAGTAGCAAAGAGTCAAATCCTACTCCTGTTCATGGCTCTGGTTAAACGTCGCTTATCTGGGGTTGCCTTCCTTGTCCTCCTCAAGTGGCTCACCCATCATATTATCTGCCCTCACAATACTCTGCACTTCTCTTTCTTAACACTGCACAGACGATCACCAGGGCCTGTGCAAGGACCAAGCCTGAGTCCTCTTTATTTTACTGGGTCCTGGTAAGCCAGAGGTTCTTCCACCATCCATCTTCACTACAGAGCCACCAGGGAAACCCTCCATTTATCTTGATTTGGAATAGTAAAGAAATGTGACCCTATTACTAGTTACATTTTTGAGTTTGAAACTAACGTATCAGAAGTTTAATCAATAAGAAGCCACATGCAGGGTCAATTACTTTTTATATGACCCAGAAAAGAATGCAAGCCTCAGATAACCAACACATGCACATGACCTTGCAGAAATCTCAGTGCTAATAAAAATGTTAGTGTGTAGAAGAGAAAGAGGCTGCATACAACTAGATAAATGATGTTCAACCTGGTTTTAGAAAAGAGGGAGGAACCACAGATCAAATTGCTAACATTCGCTGGATCATCAAAAAAGCAAGCGAGTTCCAGTAAAACATCTATTTCTGCTTTATTGACTATGCCAAAGCCTTTGACTGTGTGGATCATAATAAACTGTGGAAAATTCTGAAAGAGATGGGAATACCAGATCACCTGACCTGCCTTTTGAGAAACCTATATGCAGATCAGGAAGCAACAGTTAGAACTGGACATGGAACAACAGACTGGTTCCAAATAGGAAAAGGAGTACGTCAAGGCTGTATATTGTCACCCTGCTTATTTAACTTATATGCAGAGTACATCAGGAGAAATGCTGGACTGGAAGAAACACAAGTTGGAATCAAGATTGCTGGGAGAAATATCAATAACCTCAGATACACAGATGACACCACTCTTATAGCAGAAAGTGAAGAGGAACTAAAAAGCCTCTTGATGAAAGTGAAAGAGGAGAGTGAAAAAGTTGGCTTAAAGCTCAACATTCAGAAAATGAAGATCATGGCATCTGGTCCCATCACTTCATGGGAAAAGATGGGGAAACAGTGGAAACAATGTCAGACTTTATTTTGGGGGGCTCCAAATCACTGAAGATGGTGAATGCAGCCATGAAATTAAAAGACACTTACTCCTTGGAAGGAAAGTTATGACCAACCTAGATAGCATATTCAAAAGCAGAGACATTACTTTGCCTACTAAGGTCCATCTAGTCAAGGCTATGGTTTTTCCTGTGGTCATGTATGGATGTGAGAGTTGGACTATGAAGAAGGCTGAGCACCAAAGAATTGATGCTTTTGAAGTGTGGTGTTGGAGAAGACTCTTGAGAGTCCCTTGGACTGCAAGGAGATCCAACCAGTCCGTCCTACAGGAGACCAGTCCTGGGTGTTCATTGGAAGGACTGATACTGAGGCTGAAACTCCAGTACTTTGGCCACCTCATGCGAAGAGTTGACTCATTGGAAAAGACCCTGATGCTGGGAAGGATTGGGGGCAGGAGGAGAAGGGGACAACGGAAGATGAGATGGCTGGATGGCATCACCGACTCGATGTTCATGAGTCTGGGTGAACTCCGGGAGTTGGTGATGGATAGGGAAGCCTGGCATCCTGCAGTCCATGGGGTTGCAAAGAGTCGGACATGACTGTGTGACTGAACTGAACTGAACTGAACCCTTTGTGGGAGCTTAGGACCTGTGCGTATCTGCCAGCTGTTGTATTTAACTCTAGAAACATTAGTACTTTTAAAAATAATATTGCTCTACTTAACTCCTAGAGGAGAACTTAGGCAAAACACTCTCCGACATAAATCACAGCAGGATCCTCTATGATCCACCTCCCAGTATACTGGAAATAAAAGCAAAAATAAACAAATGGGATCTAATTAAACTTAAAAGCTTCTGCACAACAAAGGAAACTATAAGTAAGGTGAAAAGACAGCCTTCTGAATGGGAGAAAACAATAGCAAATGAAGCAACTGACAAACAACTAATCTTAAAGATATACAAGCAACTTACGCAGCTCAACTCCAGAAAAATAAACGATCCAATCAAAAAATGGGCCAAAGAACTAAATAGGCATTTCTCCAAAGAAGACATACGGATGGCTAACAAACGCATGAAAAGATGCTCAACATCACTCATTATCAGAGAAATGCAAATCAAGACCACAATGAGGTACCATTTCACACCAGTCAGAATGGCTGCGATCCAAAAGTCTACAAGCAATAAATGCTGGAGAGGATGTGGAGAAAAGGGAACCCTCTTTTACTGTTGGTGGGAATGCAAACTAGTACAGCCATTATGGAAAACAGTGTGGAGATTCCTTAAAAATTGCAAATAGAACTGCCTTATGACCCAGCAATCCCACTGCTGGGCATACACACTGAGGAAACCAGAACTGAAAGAGACACATGTACCCCAATGTTCATTGCAGCACTGTTTATAATTGCCAGGACATGGAAACAACCTAGATGTCCATCAGCAGATGAATGGATAAGAAAGCTGTGGTACATATACACAATGGAGTATTACTCAGCCCTTAAAAAGAATAAATTTGACTCAGTTCTAATGAGATGGATGAAACTGGAGCCGATTATACAGAGAGAAGTAAGCCAGAAAGAAAAACACCAATACAGTATAATGACACATATATATGGAATTTAGAAAAATAGCAATGATGACCCTGTAGGTGAGACAACAAGAGACACAGAGGTATAGAATGGACTTTTGGCCTCTGAGGGAGAGGGAGAGGGTGGGATGATTTGGGAGAATGGCATTGAAACATGTATACTATCATATAAGAAATGAAGTGCCAGTCTATGTTCAATACAGGGTACAGGATGCTTGGGGTGGTGTACGGGATGATCTGGGGAGATGGTGTGGGGTGGGAGGTGGGAGGGGACTTCAGCATTGGGAGATCGTGTACACCTGTGGCTGATTCATGTCAATGTATGGCAAAACAAATACAGTATTGTAAAGTAGAATAAAGTATTAAAAAAATTTTAAAAAGCCAAAAAAAAGACTAGTCATATGTTATTAATGTCTCCAACTTACTGAATAATATGGGCTCATTTTTATATTAAAAATTTTTTTTTGAAAAAAAATATTGCTCTACTTAAAGCTTATTGTGAGTGTGTATTAGAGACTGTTACTTATACCCCAACATCCATTCTTCCTTTTTTACATAGAAATATAATTATTGGATGGACAGAATCAAAAGTACATTTCCCTTCCTCCTTTGCAGTTCTGGATGTGGAAACATAACTAAATCCAGGTGAATGGGATGTGAGCCAAAATATTGTGTATTCTGGAGACCAAAGAAGTGAGCCTTTCACTCTTTTCCACATCTTTACTGGAAAGTAGGAATGATGGCAAAGGCTGGAGATGCCCTCTTGGACACCACGTGCTAAAGCAGGCAGAGCATCAGAACAGAAGCCAGGTCTCTGACCATTCCAGGGCCACCACAGCAGTCCCAGATTACTTAGTCAAACTTTAATAAGAGAGCTAAATGCCTTATTTAATCCAGGGTTATTTTGAGGCTCTCTGTTATAACATCTAAAATGTGAACTCACTAACATGAGCATCTTCACTGATGAAGATGATCACACAGAGAAAGGCAAGGTAATGTAGGAAAAAGAGCAGTGGACTCAAAGTGAGACTAGGGAGAACCCTGGTGGTCCAGGGTTATGAATCCACCTTCCAATGCAGGGGACGCAGGTTCTACCTCTGGTCAGAGAACTAAGATGCCACGTGCTGCAGGGCAACTAAGTTCTCCTGCCACAACCATTGAGCCTACACACCTAAAAAGAGAGCCCTTGTGGTACAACTAAGACCCGACTCAGCCGGATAAATAAATTGATTAATTTTAAAAGATAATGTTGCTAGAGACTTAGCTTTGACTTTACTTCTAGTCAGCTTTGTGACCCCAGGAAGGTCTCTATATTTGTGTGGGTGTCCTTGTCCATAAAATGAGGTGATTTTTATACAGTTAAAAATAAATTATTAAAACTTGCAAGTGAAAAGCATCCAGTTTCAAGAGTACTTCACTCTATTCATTTCCATTGGTAAAGGAACTCAATAATACTTTAAGATGTATAAAATGGAATCTTTGGTGCTAGCTTTCTCTAATAAAGTAAGATGCAATCATCTTTAGTGGCTATGTCATTTGCACAGGGCTAAGAATTCCGTATATAACTCTGTGAACCTGCATGCTTAGTGTGTCCAACTCTTTGTGATCCCAAGGATAGTAGCCTGCCAGGCTCCTCTGTCCATGGGATTTTCCAGGCAAGAATACTGGAGTGGGTTGCCATTCCCTTCTCCCGGATGTCTTCCCAACCTAGAGATTGAACCCACGTCTCCTGCTTTGACAGGCGGATTTTTACCTCTGAATTCCCTGTAGACTAGCTTTTTAAAGACCTTTCCAGTAGATGCCATTATCATTCCCATTTCACATATAAAGAGCCCCATGAGGGTAAGTACCTAGCTCTGTCATGCAGGTAGTGAAGTGTTGGAGACAGGAGTTAGGCTTCTGGGATCAGAGTGCCGGAGCTCGGCCACTGCCACCCTGCCCCGTCACTATACCTAACGAGCACTTGTGAAGCATTTCAGGAAATCAGTGGTATTCACTGAAGAGCTTGGCCTTTGTGACTGGGAGGCATTGTGACTGGAAGACATTCGAATACTTTAAAATGAATAAACCACTCTTAAAAATGTGCTCACTGGGTTAAGGTGACATGTGGAGGAGTCATTGTGAAAGGAACACAGAAAGAACTTGAGCTAACAGTGAAGCACGTCTGCCAAACGCTGAGAAGAGGATAAGCAGCTCTCAAGAACCGATGACCTGCAGCACTGGGTGGCACGATCGCTGGGCTCCAAGGACGCAGCCTCCTGGATCTGGCTGGCAGCTGTGATTCAAGGAGGGCCTGGCTCCAAGATGGGCTGTTTCCCGCCTGATGCGCTTCGCACAGGCACATCAGAGAAGCTAAGCCTGATGGACTCTGAACATTGCTTGTGGGTTTTTTTTTTTTCCTGGCAACAAAATTAAAATTGCACCTAGGGATTTATCCACCCTTTTGCTGATCTCGATGTGAACCATGCAGTGAAATCCCCATACACAGCAGTGACTGTCTCCCAGGGAGTTGCTTAAAATGCGGCTGAGCACAATGGAAGCATCAAGTCTTGTTGAGTCAGCACACAGAATTAATCTCTGAAAGTAACTAAAGAATTCATTACACTCTGTAAGATAAATAAATGCAGAGTATGGTAAAGTCAGAGATGTTCAGCGCAGCTGCTTTAGAAGGAGACATCTTGGGGAAGGATATTCTTGGGTAACATTTTTAATGCCACTCTGGTACCTTGTTTGATTGCAAAAATGCTTGGGGTTTCTTTTTATTTACGTGTATTTAATATGTGAGGTTTCTAACTTGCCCCTATTTACCTTCCATTCTTTTAACACTGGGAAAGGAAAAGCAAAGTATCTTCGCTGTTTTTTTTTTAAGCTCTTAGAAGTACAAGTATATTTTTTAGTGAAAGTTGCTGTCATGTCCAACTCTTTGAGACCCCATGGACTGTAGCCTGTCAAGCTCCTCTGCTATCCGTGGAATTCTCCAGGCAAGAATGCTGGAGTGGGTTGCTATTCCCTTCTCCAGAAGATCTTCTCAACCCAGGGAAAGAACCCGTGTCTCCTGCATTGCAGGCAATTCTTCACCATTTGAGCCACCGGGGAAGCCCAAGTATATTTTTAAGTAAATATGAAATTCGAAACTATCTCACTCTTTAAAGCTACTACAAAATAAGGCTCTCTGCTTTTCACCCCATCCTTAGCTTTATTTTTACCTTGACTCTGAATTTCATGCTTTGGCTTTTTTTCTGAATTTGATTCAAACCATCTGCTTGGAATCACCAAGAAGGCTTATTGCAAAGTTGTTCTGAGACTCTGGAGTAAAGGATATCAGATCAGGGAATGTTTGTCTCCCAGTACCCAAGGAAATGAACAAAAATATTGCTTTTCAGGAGGCCAAAAATTCATCAGCAGCAATCAAAATAGAAAAATGATAAAACTTCATGTAATAAAGTTTGAAAAGTAGCTCTTAATCTTGCTTATACCACAACGCTCACTCCCCAGGAAGAGAAGTGAGAACAGGCGAGTCAAAAAAATTCTGATACTCTGAATTCACCTTGATTTGAATAGAAGTGGCCAGAAGGTGAGTGTGGAAACTCTGAATGTGGGAACTGCTCTCTGCACCACTGTGGATCCCAGCTGAGGCTAGAGGGGCTGACAGGCCTGGCTGTTCTCCAAGGTCGTTGCTGAACTGGAGGAGCCAACCAGAGCCCATGGATTAGGAGACCCCTGGCCCTCACTGGGAAGACTGCCTGGGGAAAGAACATTCACTGTGACTCAGAGAATGTGGTTTAGGATCCCAGCAAGAGCTGCAGGCAGGTCCAGAGGAGTTCCTCTCTCAAGACTCGAGCTGCTGAAAAGTAAATAGAAAATGACATCCAGCCCCCAAGTTGCCGTCCACTGGTCTGATAGTTTCCAGGGAAGGTTCAAAGGAGGTCAAGGAGAACTACAGTAGGTCAGAGAAAGTGAAGAGAAGCAGAACTGCCCACTTATAGCTTGACAAATAAAAATAAATGGCATGTAAAGAAAAAAAATCATGTCAACTTTGTTAATCTGTTAGAAAGAAGGGAGAGAGAGAGAGAAAACCAAACATGAAGGAGACAGCCTGGACTAAAACAAAACCCAAAGAACAGAAGAAAACTCACCAGATTGTTTTGTGCTAAAGAAAAACTTTAAAATAATGCTATCAATAAATAAGAACTCAAAGACGAAGTGCTGAAACAACATGAAGAGATGAAAGAGACTTGCAAGGCTAAGGAAACCCATCAGAACCAAAATAATACTATTATAGATCTAACAAATAAATTAGAAATCAAAGAGTGGTCTAGACACAACTGAAGAGTTACTGGCATTGAAGAACACCTTAAAACCATCACTATGAACACAGCAGAAGACTACCAAGAAGCTAAAACAATTAGGGACAAAATAAGGTGTTCAGTTCTAAATGGCACAAAACAAAGATAATTATTGTCCCTGAAATAGCATACTCAACAATAGGAGATAAAAATTATTCAGAAATACAATGAAGGAAAATTTCCCTGAAATGAAAGAATGGAATCTGCTATCGTAGTGGTACACCATATACCCAGAGACTATTTGATGTATAACAATAGACATTGATTAAGATATTTAACTTCAGAGATAAAGAGAGGTTTCCTGAGGCATCCGAGCAGAAAAGGCTAGTTGCCTACAATGGGGAAAGGTCAAACTGGCTCCCTCCTTTTCCACAGAAGATGGGTAAGCAATATCTACAATTTCTGCAGGAAACAATGTAAGAGCCAATGATGTTATACTAAGCCAAAAGGCAGACATTTCTAAATACAAAACAAAATAACGAAAGGAAGGGGCGGGGGAAGAAAAAAGGAAAGAATGAGGAAAACAGAGCCCATTTTAAATGCACACATTCACACATTTCTTTGACAATAAAAATCAAGCCAATCAACAGATAAGGTGAAATCATCTAATTTGTCTTTCAACTTTTTTTTCTGAAGTTGTCAAGGATTAAGTTTTCAAAGGAAACCTCTCCTATTTCAGGGCATCAAGGAGGAGGAGGATTGGAATGTTGGGGATAGGGAGTGGGAAGTAGGTGAAAAGGAATGAAAGCATAAAAGTCAGTCTTTCTTAAGGTCTTGCATCAGTCTAACCCTGCCTGTGCTTCAGAGCCTCATAGGGTAACATGAAAATAATTAGCTCTGCTTTGCAAGGTTATTGAAAGGAGTAAGAGAGAAAAGGCATATGAAGACCAATAGGACCTCTGTGTTCTAAGTGCTCAGTAATTGTAGTCTCTTTCCCACCCCCATCCGTTTCTATAGCCCTAAAAGCTGGTGTTGGTTTTGTTTTGTTTGTTCACTCAGGCTCACTTTCCATTATGCCACTGTAGTTTTTCAGGTTGAGTAATTTATGGCTTAATGTAAATATTTGCTAGCAAACTCTTCATAAATCAGCCTGGAGATAATCATGGGCTTTGGCATTAGAGCTAGATTTCAGTCCTGGTTTGCCCCTCTCATATATATAATGAGAAAGTCTGGAGGATAAGAGAGAAAAGAACGGAAGCAATACTTGAAACCATAATGACTGAGAATTTCCCCCAAATTAACGTCCAACAGAAAACCACAGATCCAGGAAACTCAGAATGTATTAAACAGGATAAATGCCGCCCACCCCCCCCCACCCCCACCCCACCCCACCCCCGCCATTCCACAAGCAACACCTAAACATACCTTTTTCAAACTGCAGCAAATCAATCTAGAGGGGAAAAAAAAAAAAAAAAAACACTTTCCTGTAGAGGAACATCTGACTTCTCAGAAACCAGGCAATCAAGAGTAGAGTGAAATATTTAGTGTTTTGAGAGAAAGAGAAAAAAAACAAGAAACAAACACCAACCTAGAAATCTGTATCCTGTGAACTTACCCTTGAAAAGTGGAGAAGTACTTTCTTAGATGAACAAAAATGGAGAGAATTTGCTGCCAGTAGACCTGCCTTGAAAGAAATGTTAGAAGAAGTTCTTCAGAGAGAAGAAAAATGAAACATGTCAGAAACTGGTGTCTACGAAAGGAAGGAAAGAGCATTAGAGAAGGAGTAAGTGAAGGTAAAATAAAAGCTTCTGGTTTTCTATTCTTAATTTATCTAGCAGATAACAGTTTGAGGAAATAATAGCAATGTATTCAATGATTACAGCTTATATACAAGTGAAATGAAAAACAGCAATGATATAAGGGGTGGGAGGGAAGAACTGAGAATATTGTGTTACTCTAAGGTATTTGTGCTACCCATGAAGAGATATAGTGTTATTTGAAAGTAGACTTGGATTACTTGTCAACGTATATTGCAAATTCTAGGGCTCAAGTGGTAGAG
The DNA here is from genome assembly GCA_917880005.1 of Nanger dama. Taxonomy (NCBI): domain Eukaryota; kingdom Metazoa; phylum Chordata; class Mammalia; order Artiodactyla; family Bovidae; genus Nanger; species Nanger dama. The sequence goes on along the minus strand of CAKJTW010000132.1, from coordinate 90,372 downwards.
AATCTGCCTGACAATGCAAGAGCCACAGGAGAAGTGGGTTCAATACCTGGGTCAGGAAGATCCCCTGGAGGAGGAAATGGCAATCCACTCCAGAGCTCTTGCCTGGAAAATCCCATAGACAAAGAAGCCTGGTGGAATAATCCACAGGGTCGCAAAGAGTTGGACACAAGTTGAATACTGAGCATGAGTACAAGTATTCCATTGTATATATGTGTATGTATATATACTTGTATACTTATATGTGCGTGTAAGTATATACACCACATCTTCTTTATCCATTCATCTATTGATGGACACTTAGGTTATTTCCATCTTGGCAATTGTTACAATCTTGGCAATTGTAAATAATGCTGCTGTGAACACCGGGGTTCATATGTTGTTTTGAATTATTGTTTTTCCCTGATATATACCCAGGAGTGGAATTGCTGGGTTGTGTGGTAGTTCTATTTTTAGTTTTCTGAGAAAGCTCCATACTGCTTCCACAGTGGCTGCACTGAATTGCATTCTCACCAACAGTGTACAAGGAAGGGTTCACTTTTCTGAACATTGTCACCGGCATTTATTTTTGTTCTTTTGATGATAGCCATTCTGACAAGCGTGAGTGATATCTCATTTTGGTTTTGATTTGCATTTCCTTGATGACTAGCTATATCGGGTGTCTTTTCATGTGCCTGTTGGACATCTGCATGTCCTTGGAAAAATGTCTATTCAGGTCTTCTGCTCATTTTTTAACTGTTGTTTGTTTTCATTTGTTTGTGGTTTTTTTTTTTTTGATGTTGAGTTGTATGAACTGTTTATATATTTTGGATATTAATCCCTTATCAATTTCAATATTTGCAAGTATTTTCTCCCATTCAATAAGTTGTTTTTTATTTTGTTGATGGTTTCTTTGCTGACCAAAAGCTTTTAAGTTTAATCAGGTCCCATTTGTTTATTTTTGCTTTTATTTCCTTTGTTTTAGGAGATGGATCCAGAAAAATATTGCTATGATTTAGGTCAAACACTGTTCTGCCCATGTTTTCCTCTAGGAGTGTTGTGGTTTCCGTCCTTACATTTAGCTCTTTAATCCATTTTGAGTTTATTTATTTGCACTAGGAAATGTTCTAATTTCATTCTTTCACATGTAGCTGTTCTGTGTTTCCCATACCTCTTATCAAAGAGACTGTCTTTTCTCCATTGTATATTCCTGCTGAATTGTCATGCATTAGTTGCTTGTTTAAGTGCATGGTTCTATTTCTGGACTCTCTATTCAGTTACATTGATCTGTTTTTGTGCCATTACCATACTGTTTTGATGACTGTTGCTTTGTAGTATAGTCCGAAGAGGGAGAATGATTCCACCAGCTCTATTCTTCTTTCTTAAGATTGTGTTGACTATTTGGGATCTTTCGTGTTTCTGTACCAATTTTAAAATTATTTGTTCTAGTTATGTGAAAACTAGTTGTTTTTTTTTAATAAGGATCACATTATATCTATAGATTGCCTTGAGTAGTATGGTCATTTTAACAATATTAATTCTTTCAATCCAAGAATACAGTATATCTTTTCCATCTCTTCATGCCATCTTCAGTTGATTTCAACAGAGCTTTATAGATTTCCTAATATAGGTCTTTTACCTTTTTAGGTAAGTTTATTCCTAGGTATTTTATCCTTCTTGATATGATAGTAAATTGGATTGTTTCCTTAATCTCTCTTTCTGATAGCTTAAGTGTATAGAAATGCAACAGATTTCTGTGTATTAATTTTATATCCTGAAAGTTTACCAAATTTATTGATGAACTCTAGTAGTTTTCTGATGACACCTTTAGTATTTTCCATGTATAGTATCATTTCATCTGCAAACAGTTTCACTTCTTTCTTTCCAATTTGAATTCCTTTTATTTCTTTGTCTTGTCTGATTGCTGTGGTTAGGACTTCCAATACTATGTTGAATAAAAGTGGTGGGTCATCCTTGTCTTATTCCTGATCCTAGAGGGAATGCTTTCAGCTTTTCACCATTGAGTATGATGTTAGCTATGGGCTTGTCATGAAAAGAAACCTACTTTAAATATAAATATAGATTAATAGTATATCTTTCACACAGAATTTTCCTCTGCAATCCAGACTCATATGTCCAACCACCTACCTGACATTGCCTTTTTTAATATTCAAGAACCCTTTTAATCATCATAAAAACCATGACATATGCACTATTATTATTCTTATTTTGAAAACTAGAAAACTGAGGCTCAGAAAAGTGCATTCTGTAAATTTGCATAACTGATTAATGTTTGATGGCATTGAAACCCAGAACTCTCTGTCCTCAAATTTCATGCTTTTCCTCAATTGATATTATTGCCTCTTAAAATTTACATCAGAGGAATGGAGGTAGCGTGCTTGAAATAATAATAATAATAATAATGATAGCTATTACTATTAAGAAATGGAACCAGCATATTTGAATAGGAATAAATCAACATTCTAGAGGCTTCCTTGGTAGCTCAGCATGTAAAGAATCTACCTGCAATGCAGGAGACCTTGGTTCAATTCCTGGGTCGGGAAGTTCCCTGGAGAAGGGATAGGCTACCCAGTCCAGTATTCTTGGGCTTCCCTCGTAGCTCAGACAGTAGAGAATCCACCTGCAATGTGGGAGACCTGGGTTCAGTCCCTGGGTTGGAAAGATCCCCTGGAGGAGGGCATGGTGACCCACTCCAGTATTCTTGCCTAGAGAATCCCATGGGCAGAGGAGCCTGGTGGGCTACAGTTCATAGGGTCACAAAGAGTCAGACACAACTTGAGAGACTCCACACAGCACAGCAACACTCTAGACAATTCAAAACTTAGACAATACAGTAGAATCTTAGGATTGGATGGGATTTTGAAGGTCATTTGGTCCATCCATCTTTCTTTCTTACTTGGTTCTGGGACATTTTGAGGACATAGTATTTTTTTTTTTTAAGAAATGTTTTTCATTCAAAGGGACTAATATTGCTTTTTCTGAGCAACGAGGAGAGAAAAGAAACCACCTTAATATTATTTCAACTTCTGATTCCAGTTCTGTCTGATGACCTGCATCCATGATTTTTTTAACCTTGTAATTTGTGCATTATGAACCCTCTGTTGATTTCTCTCTTAAAAAAAAAAAAAAATTCATTTGGATTGAGGTTCTCTCACTTAGTTGATACTGCATTTTGGGTGTCTCAAGCCATTTCATAGTAAACAGGTTGAATACTAAAATTCATCATTTTCTCTGCCAAGCAGGCCCTCTCCTGGTGTTCCCTTTCCCAATGATTCGTACCGCCATTAGTCCAGTTATGCCAGTCAGAAACTTAGGAGTCACCCTGGCTTCACCCCTCTTTCGCGTCCCACACCTTGCTGCCGTCGCAGCCAGTCCTATGCACTACCTTCTGCAGAGCTCTCGACTATCCTTGTCTCTCCACGTCTACTGGCACCGCGTGAGTCAGCCTCTAGACTGTATTGTTGGAGAAGCCAAGTAACTGGTGGCTCCGCTTTGGTTTTGTTCCTTCCATTTTGTTCTCCACAGTGCAAAGCAATCTTTTAGACACAGGAATTCAGTGATCTCCTTCCTTGCTTAACATCCCACAGTGGCTTCTCATTGCTCTTGGAAAGGTCACATCCTTTGACCACTGCCCCGAAGTGCTGCATGGTCCCTCGGCCTTTCGGTGCTTGAGACGCATCATTCTCCCTCCCATGGTGGGACCTCAGTACCTGCAGTTTCCTCAGTACACGCTCCAGACGCTGGCAAATGAGAAATGCTCCCTGCCGGGTCAGTAAACAAAGTATATTTCAGCTGTCAGCCACTACCGCTGCCCCCAGTGGTGCACCTTGTGGAGGCTGAGGATGGGAAAGAAAAGGATACTGGTCCTAGATAGCTAAGGTGCCCATCAAAGGAACTGTTTCAATGAATCCAGCATGTTCCCATACATAGAGAAGCACTAAATTCATTAACTTTAGATGTCTGGTTTTCTTCAATTAACGGTATTCTTTTGATGGCTCAGTGGTAAAGAATCTGCCTGCCACTGCAGAAGACACAGGAGATGTGGGTTCAGTCCCTGGATTGGAAAGATGCCCTGGAGAAAGAAACGGCAGCCCAGTCCAGTATTCCTGCCTGGGAAATCCCATGGACAGAGGAGCCTGGCAGGCTGCAGTACACGGGGTCACAAAAGTGTTGGACACAACCTATCGACTAAACAACCATCTTTTGATGTTCCAACTATTAATTCCTGGTCTTTGTTGAAAAACTCTTATATATTCTGATTCCTCCCTTACCTCTTCAGAGAGGCTCCTAAGAGCCTGCCTTCTGGGCTTGAAGTCCTCAGAGAGTCCATGAAATAAAACATAATTTTCAACTTTTTGGTTGTTGTTGTTTGTTTGTTTGTTTTTGGTTAACACACTCTTTCCTATCCTTTTCACTCAGTTAACTAAGACTCTGTGTGTTGATTTTATATCTTGCAACTTTACTGTATTCATTGATTAGCTCTAGTAGTTTTCTGGTTGAGTCTTTAGGGTTTTCTATGTAGAGGACCATGTCATCTGCAAACAGTGAGAGTTTTACGTCTTCTTTTCCAGTTTGGATTCCTTTTATTTCTTTTTCTGCTCTTACTGCTGTGGCCAAAACTTCCAGAACTATGTTGAATAGTAGTGGTGAAAGTGGGCACCCTTGTCTTGTTCCTGACTATAGGGGAAATGCTTTCAATTTTTCACCATTGAGGATGTTTGCTGTGGGTTTGTCATATATAGCTTTTATTATGTTGAGGTATGTTCCTTCTATTCCTGCTTTCTGGAGAGTTTCTTTCATAAATGGATGTTGAATTTTGTCAAAGGCTTTCTCTGCATCTATTGAGATAATCATATGGCTTTTATATTTCAAATTGTTAATGTGGTGAATTACATTAATTGATTTGTGGATATTGAAGAATCCTTGCATCTCTGGGATAAAGCCCACTTGGTCATGGTGTATGATCTTTTTAACGTGTTGTTGGATTCTTATTGCTAGAATTTTGTTAAGGATTTTTGCATCTATGTTCATCAGTGATATTGATTTGTAGTTTTATTTTTGTGGCATCTTTGTCAGGCTTTGGTATTAGGGTGATGGTGGCCTCCTAGAATGAGTCTGGAAGTTTACCTTCCTCTGCAATTTTCTGGAAGAGTTTGAGTAGGATAGGTGTTAGCTCTTCTCTAAATTTTTGGTAGAATTCAAGCAAAGTCTACAAGCAATAAATGCTAGAGAGGGTGTGGAGAAAAAGGGAACCTTCTTACACCATTGGTGGGAATGCAAACTAGTACGCCACTATGGAGAACAGTGTGGAGATTCCTTAAAAAACTGGAAATAGAACTGCCTTATGACCCAGCAATCCCACTGCTGGGCATACACACAGAGGAAACCAGAATTGAAAGAGACATGTGTACCCCAATGTTCATTGCAGCACTGTTTATAATAGCCAGGACATGGAAGCAAGCTAGATGTCCATCAGCAGATGAATGGATAAGGATGCTGCGGTACATATACACAATGAAATATTACTCAGCCCTTAAAAGAATACATTTGAATCAGTTCTAATGACGTGGATGAAACTGGAGCCGATTATACAGAGTGAAGTAAGGCAGAAAGAAAAACACCAATACAGTATAGGAACACATATATATGGAATTTAGAAAGATGGTAACAATAACCCTGTATGCAAGACAGCAAAATAGACACAGATGTATAGAACAGTCTTTTGGACTCTGAGGGAAAGGGAGAGGGTGGGATGATTTGGGAGAATGGCATTGAAACATGTACAATATCATATAAGAAATGAATCACCAGTCTAGGTTTGATGCAGGATACAGGATGCTTGGGGCTGGTGCACTGGGATGACCCAGAGGTATGGTATGGGGAGGGAGGTGGGAGGGGGTTCAGGATTGGGAACACGTATACACTCGTGGTGGATTCATATTGATGTATGGCAAAACCAATACAATATTGTAAAGTAATTAGCCTCCAATTAAAATAAATAAATTTAAATTAAAAAGAAAAAAAAAAACTAGGACTCTGCCTCCTAATACAAAAACTCAAAAGGAGAAAAAGCCATTTTTCCCACTTCCGGGCAGGCACATGATCTTAGCCTGGACAAGCACATCAGTCTTAAGGGAAAGTTGCAAAAGCACGAGGCTGATTAGCGATTATTCTTGGCTGTGCAGAGGGAGAGTTCAGTGTCGTGATGACAGGGGTCAGTCATTAGGGGGCAGGTATCAGCTCCTGTAGCAGAGTCTTGACTCCTGTGGTTCCTGCCTTAGTCTGGTTCTTTAACATTTCTATCAATTCTATTTCATTGTTTTTTGGTTTGTTTTATTTTGCTTTGCTTTGTTTTGGCCACCATGTGGCTGGCTTGGGCCACTGCTGGAGGCCTGGGCTCGCTCCCTGGACTGCCAGGAAATTTCTTCATTTCTGTCAATTCTATGAGCCATCTGATCCTCTTGTAGGTTTTTTTTCTACTTAACTAGAGTCAGTGTCGTTTTTATAATCAAGAATCCTGATGAGTAGTAACAGTGTGATTCGTTTATTAATGACTGATGACTTATCTGCAGGAGAGGGTGTTCTCTGGTTATTTTGCCCATCATTGTATTCAGAGACCAACAGCACAGTGCCTGGAATATAATTAGGACTCAGCCAATGATTTTCACATGAACAGATAGATTCCTCTCGATATTTCAGGAACACTTTGCCCTGATTGACTATATTGTAATCCTGGTTTTGCCTTTAAGGACGCAGGCTTTGTCTTATTCATCTTTGTGTTTTGCCCAGGGACTGATTCTGCCTGACACATAGTAGATGTTCCAGGTGTGTATGTTGATTAAATGGAATCCACAGGTTAACTGGTTTGAACAGATGGCTGGGAGATGATTATCTTAGCGTCACATGCCAAATTCACATCTCTTTCTTCCCTCCACACCCCACCCCACCCCATCCCAAGCACTGGAAGTAGGTCATATGCCAGGGTACCCTTTGTACTTATTTAGTTGACTCTATACTTTTCTTGATTAAAAGGTAGCTACCAGAATAGGTCAGATTAAAGATTCCAGTTGTCGCGGGAGCTCAGCATTGGAATTCCAAAGAATGTATGTATATTTTTGTCACTGTCGTTACTCAGCGGACCTTGTGGATTTCTCACCTCTATATTTAAAAAAAAAAAACAAAACTTCATTGAGGTATAACTTATACACAGTAAAATCCAGCAATTTAAAGTGTATACTTTACTGAGTACTAACAGACGCATGCTGCTCTGCAATTGCTACCACAATCGTGATACAGAACATCTCATCATGTCTCTTTGCAGTCAGTCCTCACCTCCCCCTCTCAGCCCCTGACAATCTCTGATTTCCTATCTATCCCTGTAATTCCACCTTTGTCAAAATTCAGACAAGGGACTTCGGCAGCATGCAGTCTTTTGTGGCTGGCTTCTTTCACGCAGCATAATACTTCGGAGAGCCTTCCTGGTTCGTTCTTGTATCAGTAGGTTACTCCTTTTAATGCTGAGTCGTATTCCATCACCGGGACATAGGACCATTTCCTTACCCATTTACCAGCTGATTCATTGGGGTTGTATTCAAGGCTGGACTATTATGAATGTACCTGGTATACATATTTGTGTGGACACATGGTGATTTCTTTCGGGTAAATCTAGGAGTGGGATTACCAGTTTAACTTTCTAAAAAACTGCCAAACTGTTTTCCAAAGTGGCTATACCACTAGGCATTTCCACCTCCAGCATATGACAGTTGTGATTGATTGGCATCCTTGGAACACTCCACGTTACCATTCGTTTTAAGCACTGTGCTGTGTTTAGTTGTTGTCATTGGGTTGTTTGTTTGTTTGCATTTCCCTCATGCCAAATGATATTGAGCATTTTGTCAATTGTATTCTTTGGTAAAGTGTCTGTTTCAAATATTTTACTCACTTTTAAAATCAGATTTTTTTTTGTTATTATTGAGTTATAAATGTTGCCATGTGTGTTAAAAAACAAAACCAAAAACAAACCTGCTCGTATTTGGACTGGAATTCTGTTGGCTCCATAGATCAATTAGCAGAGAATTGTCATCAAAAAAAATATTTAGTTTTTCTATCTGTAAACATGCTATCTATGACTTTGCATTTATTGTTGTTGTTCTGTTGCTCAGTCGTGTCCGACTCTTCTCAGTGCCATGGACTGCAGCACACCAGGCTTCCCTGTCCTTCACCATTTCCCAGAGCTTGCTCAAACTCATGTCCATTGAGTCAGTGATGCCATCCAACCATTTCATTCTCTGTCATCCCCTTCTCCTTCCTTCAATTTTTCACAGCATCAGGGTCTTTTCCAGTGAGTCAGCTCTTCACATCAGGGAGCCAAAGTACTGGAGCTTCAGCTTCAGCATCAGTCCTTCCAATGAATATTCAGGGTTGATTTCTTTTAGGATTGACTGGTTTGATTTCCTTGCAGTCCACAGGACTCTCAAGAGTCTTCTCCAACACCACAGTTTGAAAGCATCAATTCTTCGGTGCTTAGCCTTCCTTATGGTCCAACTCTCACATCCATATATGACTATGGGAAAAACCATAGCTTTGATTAAATGGGCTTTTATTGGCAAAGTAATATCTCTGCTTCTTAATACGCTCTCGAGGTTAGTTAAAGTTTTACTTCCAAGGAGCAAGCATCTTTTAATTTCATGGCTGCAGTCACCATCTGCAGTGATTTTGGAGCCCAAGAAAAAGAGTCTGTCACTGTTTCCATTGTTTCCCCATCTATTTGCTTTTTCACTCTCCTCTTTCACCTTCATCAAGAGGCTCTTTAGTTTCTCTTTAACACTCTGTTATTTTCATTTTAATGTGTGCAGGATATGTAGTGATGTTCTCTATTTCATGTTGGTGAACTGGGACCTCTCTGTAATTTTTCTCAGAGTACATGCCGAGTACATCATGAGAAATGTTGGGCTGGATGAAGCACAAGCTGGATTCAAGATTGCCAGGAGACATATCAATAACCTCACATATTCAGATGACACCACACTATGGCAGAAAGTGAAGAAGAATTAAAGAGCCTCTTGATGAAAGTGAAAGAGGAAAGTGAAAAATTGGCTTAAAGCTCAACATTCAGAAAACTAAGATCATAGCATTTGGTCCCATCACTTCATGGCAAATAGATGGGGAAACAGTGGAAACAGTGACAGACTTTATTTTGAGGGGTTCCAAAATCACTGCAGATGGAGACTGCAGCCATGAAATTAAAAGACACTTGCTCCTTGGAAGAAAAGCTATGACCAAGCTAGACACCTGATGCAAAGAACTGAATCATTGGAAAAGACCCTGATGCTGGGAAAGATTGAAGGCAAGAGGAGAAGGGATGAGATGGCTAGATGGCATCAGCGACTTGACGGACATCAGTTTGAGTAGACTCCAGGAGTTGGTGATGGGCAGGGAGGCCTGGTGTGCTGCAGTCTTCCTTCTGTTTCTATGAATATTTTCTTGATGTACTTGAAGCTCTGTTATTAGATACATATATATTTGTCATTATCAAATCTCTCTCTTTGTCCCAGATAACATTCCTTGATCTGAAATGTACTTTGTCTGAAAATATTGGTGTTTGCATGGTGTCTTTTCCATCCTTTTACTTTTAATCTATGTATTTGTGTTCATACCATTATAGTGTATGCGGGGCTCCACTTTCACACACTGGTATTGTCTCCCAAGACACTGATGCTCTGTTTATTTCTCTCAGTATTTTTCTGTGTCCCTCATTTATGGTAGTTTCTATTACTGTGTTTCAAGTTTACTCATCTCTTACTCTACAGTGCTTAAGCTGTTGCCAATGTCATCTGTTGAATTTTTCATTTCAGAGATTGTAGTCTTATTTTCTAGAAGTTCCATGGTTTTCTTTTTTATATATCATTCAGTTTTCCCCTGTTCATTCTTACATTTTTTCTACCTTCTTTAATATATGAAGCGATTTATAACAGCTTTTAAAAACATTCTTGTCTGCTAATTCCACTGTCTCTGTCATTTGGGGCTCAGGTAATTTTCCCCTTTGGTTATGGATCTTATTTTTTCTTCTCCTTCATATACTTGGTAATTATTTTTAAATTGAATCCTGGATATCATGCTGTTTACTTTCTTAGATGATGCATTTTGTTGTATGTCTTACATAATGTTGGCTTTCTTCCTGATTGTTTCAAGGCTTGCTTTAAAGCTTTGTCAGGCTGACCATACTGTAAAACAATCACCCTTCAATTAAAATAAATAAAATTTTTGAAAAGAGCCTTGTTAGCCGGGATCCAGAGTAGCCCACTACCAAGAAGGCAATACCCCCTCAGGTCACTATCTGATGTCTTTTGTGTTTTGCGATGTTTTCACCATTGCTGGTAGGAATATGAACCATTCCCAACCCTGTGTAAGCTGCAGGCATGTTCGGCACATGACTTCTTGGACTTATCTGTTCTCAAATGGTTTTCCCTCGTGCACGCATAGATCATTGCTCCATTACTCCAGAGCTCTCTCTCGGTTAGTCTCCTCCTCTCGGAGAGGGACTAGCTACCTCGGCCTCCGCAGACTTTAACCTCTGTGTCCTCAGCTCAGTGAGACTGCTGCTCTCTGGGTTGTCACTTCCTATACTACAAGCTGGGGCTTCCCAGGTGGCACTAGCGGTAAAGGACCCACCTGCCAATGCAGAAGACACAGGAGACACAGGTTCCATCCCTGGGTGGGGAAGATGCCCTGGAGGAGGGCACAGCAACCTGCTCCAGCATTCTTGCCTGGAGAACTGCATGGACAGAGGAGCCTTGCAGGCGACAGTCAGGTCCTCAGGGTCACACAGAGTTGGACATGACTGAAGCAACTTAGCACACACGCATATACTACAACCTAGAAACTTCCAGGCAGAAAAATGGGAAATGGGACAATTGTAGGGCTCGCCTCATTTATTTTCTTTCTCTTGGGGGTTACAGTCCTATGTTGCCTAGCATCCAATGTCTGAAACTGTTACTTGATACATGTTATCTGATTTTCTAATTTTTTAAGGCAGAAAAGTAAATCCAGTCCCTGTTACTTCATCATGGCCACAGGTAGGGTTACATACACATTAGTTTGGACTAACTTAATCCTTCAACTCTCTGTACACACAAAGGTGCAATTTTTTTGGTCTAGAATTTAATGATTAAGGACATATATGGGATTGGGTACCCCATATAATGGCTACTTATGCGCTGATCTGTTACTGTTCTTGTAAGATTCCAAGCATGTGCTCAAGCCACCGCTGCCCAAAAGCAGGAGTAAAATGGCTACAACAGTCCTTGCTCTTAAGGAAAAAGGGAGGAAATGTGGAGGAGCTGGAAGGCTTTGAGCAAATACTGAAAATGTATTTGTTCCACTCATGAGGAAGGTTGGAAGCTGGAACGAGCATAACAAAGGGTTATGAGCGTTCACCGAGTGCTTGAGGCTGGGAACGGATATACGTCTGCCTTGAGGCATTCGAAGGCTTCCTTCTGACCACCTGTTTCTGGGAGCAAGGACTGTTGTTTCATGATAAGACTCCCTTTAGAGTTTCGCCAAAGCTATGTTATGTCTTGGGCGGTGGGAACTGTATTTTATGCTTAAACGCTTTGATGTTTATCGAAAAAGGCTACGTGCAAGTCTGCTTTATGCTCTGTTCCCTGAGACCATAAAACTGCGCAGCTGGATAATAAACTTTGTCAGTCCACTAGAGGCTGTCCCTGAGTGTTCCTTTCAGAGCGCCGTTCTCGGAGCCTTACATATGGGTACCATAAATTTGAAAGAACCAGGATCAGAAATGATTTCAACATAATGTTTACGATAACTCGGATGACCACACTACTGGTGGGAAATTATATTAACCTGAGTTTACTGCTCTGATTTCTTGTCTACAACTGTGAATATATTATTAGAATGGTTTAGAAATGTTGAACATAGTGTGGTGGCTCCATTAAAGTATAAGAAGCACCCTGAAGAATGGTAGGAGTGGAGTAAGAAGGCTCTGATATTCTTTTTGTTTCTGGGCTATTACCAAATTTGCTAGAGGGATTATGAGAGCTGAAGTGGTAGGAGACCCCATCAATGGTGTCCTTTCAGCAAGACTGAAGGTTGGGAGGGGAAGGAAGGAGAAAGTCAAAAGCCACTATCCACTTCCCTGACTTTTTAAAATTTTTAATCAGATGCACTCGCTTCTTGCATTGAGAGGTGGCTCCTAACACAAATGATGCTGGATTTAATGGATGCTCAGATTGAAAAGAGAGACACTAGTTGTGTCTTGTCAGCAATTCCAGAGATGCCTTATAATGGCAACTACCAGCTTCTGGTTGCTAAACACTGGCCTTGCAGCTTTTACTATAACCATCTAATTTCTAATTTCAGAGAATATTTTAATTGGTTGACTTTGACTTATTTGGAGTTTTCAGAATCCACATAACCTTGCATAATAATCTTAGGGATTTTGAAATCTGTGTCTCAAAATAGAGCTGGGAAAAAAGGAGGAGTAGAATCTGTGTTGGTTTTAAAGTCCACTTGAAGCAGGGGAAATTTACAGAGTAGGCTGCTTTCTGGACTCTCCCAGCATCGTTGCTGATTTTGCACTTTGGGGAACAGATTGTCATCTCAGTGTCGTCCGGTTGTTTGTTTTAAATGATCTGTTCAGAACAAAATATGCCCTGTTAAGAAAACCCTGGGCTAAACTCTTTTACCAAAACACTTTCTATGTCATACTACAAGATGAGATTTGCTACATCAATAGTATTTTAGGAAGATCAGCTACAATTGATAATGAAGTGCCCTAGATGCTTGAAAAGATATTAGAGATCTAATGCATTAAAAAGCCGTTCATCTCCAGCTTTGTAATATTTTGAAACAGGGCCATCTAGTGGAACTATGAAACCATGAATGCATCCTCTAAAACCTTATGTTCAAGTTTTTAAATAAAAATAAAACTAAAAATTTCTATCTTAAAAATTTTTAAATCCTTTTCAGTTCAGTTCAGTTCAGTCACTCAGTCGTGTCCGACTCTTTGCGACCCCCGTGAATCGCAGCACTCCAGGCCTCCCTGTCCATCACCAGCTCCTGGAGATCACTCAGATTCATGTCCATCGAGTCAGTGATGCCATCCAGCCTCATCCTCTGTCGTCCCCTTCTCCTCCTGCCCCCAGTCCCTCCCAACATGAGAGTCTTTTCCAGTGAGTCAACTCTTCGCATGAGGTGGCCAAAGTACTGGAGTTTCAGCTTTAGCATCATTCCTTCCAAAGAAATCCCAGGGCTGATCTCCTTCAGAATGGACTGGTTGGATCTCCTTGCTGTCCAAGGGACTCTCAAGAGTCTTCTCCAACACCACAGTTCAAAAGCATCAATTCTTCAGCGCTCAGCCTTCTTCACAGTCCAACTCTCACATCCATACATGACTACTGGAAAAACCATAGTCTTGACTAGACGGACCTTAGTCGGCAAAGTAATGTCTCTGCTTTTGAATATGCTATCTAGGTTGGTCATAACTTTCCTTCCAAGGAGTAAGTGTCTTTTAATTTCATGGCTTCAGTCACCATCTGCAGTGATTTTGGAGCCCCCAAATAAAGTCTGACACTGTTTCCCCTGTTTCCCCATCTATTTCCCATGAAGTGATGGGACCAGATGCCATGATCTTCGTTTTCTGAATGTTGAGCTTTAAGCCAACTTTTTCACTTTCCTCTTTCACTTTCATCAAGAGGCTTTTAGTTCCTCTTCACTTTCTGCCATAAGGGTGGTTATTGATATTTCTCCCGGCAATCTTGATTTCAGCTTGTGTTTCTTCCAGTCCAGCATTTCTCATGATGTACTCTGCATATAAGTTAAATAAGCAGGGTGACAATATACAGTCTTAACGTACTCCTTTTCCTATTTGGAACCAGTTTGTTGTTCCATGTCCAGTTCTAACTGTTGCTTCCTGACCTGCATACAGATTTCTCAAGAGGCAGGTCAGGTGGTCTGGTATTCCCATCTCTCTCAGAATTTTCTACAGTTTATTGTGATCCACACAATCAAAGGCTTTGGCATAGTCAATAATTTTAGTCCCTTTAAACCCCAATTAACTGTTCTTTATATAAGTAATCTGACAGAAATAAATATCTGGACACTCAAATCCTGTTCTAATTAATTTCTTATAATCTGTGGAAACACATTCAATTAAGTTTCTGAAAGTTCATACCGCCACACCTTCCACCATGAAATCTCACTGAAGAATGAAGAAATGTATATGTTGGACAATCTGAGAATTAAACAAGACAAGGTATGATATAGAATTAAGAAATATTTGCTATAAGTGGAACTGGAGATGAACCATCAAACACAGTGTTGAAATTGCAGAAGGTGTCAAAGAGTGTTTCCTTGGACTATTTGAAGAGAGCAGGCCTCCCCTCCAAATGAGATGGGGCTCTTGTCCACCAAATGCATTTTATCCTCTTCCTGGAAACTTAGCTAAATTTTGCAGCTTTCCTTCAGGTGGAGTCCTTTGATCTAGTTCTGGCAAATGAAATGTGGATACGTGAGACCTATACCCTTACCCTTTCCAGGCCTGACTGTTGAAATCCTTTGCACCACCCTCCCTTTTCTCTAGTCTCCTCTGCCCCACCCTCACCACCACCATCTGCTGGTGCTTTTCTCATTGCCCACACAGAACATGAGTGCTTTTCTCGTGCTGAGTGTTCCAATCTCTGCCTTTCAATGGAGCCTGCCCCTGCCCCCTGATTCCCACAACCTATAATGACAGTGACATGGGCATGGGGATATGCTCTTATCATTTTAAGCCAATGAGACTTGATGATTATTTGTTCATTACCCTGATAAATACTGGAGAGAAAAAGCAATGGAGGGGGAAAAAGAACATGAAGTGAGAGAAGGACAATAAGGTCAAAATTTCCTTCAGATATATTGAGAAGTGTTCCCTTTTCTCCAGGTTTCAGAGTAAGCACATGGTCAATGAGTTCTGAAAACACTTAGCAGATCAGTTGGACGTAGAACCACAGAGTGCCTCCAGGTAGGGCTGGAGCTGATGAGGTCAGGAAGATGGGCTGTGGGTGGAAATGATGAAGGTGGGTGCAAGATGCTTCCCACAGCTTGAGACATGGTGACTGCAGTGTGAAGTGTTTATAATATGGGAAATGGGGAACAAGATTTGTCAGCTTTAGCCCTCAGACTCTTATGTGATTATGCATCATATCAGGCTAATTAAACTTTTCCATTAACTCTTTTCAAGATGTCCTGCAAGATGTGGTTCCATGCCTGCCTCCATGTAGTAATTGGCGTTCCAGGTATATTCAGGCTAGGTAGAGTGGGTTATCCCCAGAATCCTTCACCTGAGCCACTGATGGAAGCAATACTTGGCACAGGTTTTAACACATAAAAAGTCTTTTAAGTGAGCAAAAAAAATAGAAACCACTGAATCACAGAGGTCAAAGTTTTGCAGAGGAGCTGGGACTGAACTGAACTGTGGGCTGGGAGACAAGGAGGGAAGCATGCCTGGTGGCAGAAAAGAGGGAGGAATAAATACGGAGATGTTGTTGAGGAATAGAAAGGCAATTGGTCCTATGGGATTGAGGTAGAGAAAGAGGGTGAAATTAAGCTGCAAAGAGAAGATGAAGGCAGGTGACTAAGAGCCTTGAAAACCATCACAGAGTTTTGTATTTGAAGCCAGATTGGATGAGCCCAAGGTCCCAGGCCGATCAAATACTGTCCTTGCTCAGTCATTTGTTCTGGTGTCTGCCATCTTTCATGTTTCCCCAAGGCACACTCATGAGCATATCAGACTGAGAGAGGATCTGACTAGATACCCTGCTCCTAAATCTAAACACTCAGAGATAATGAGAAGTCCTAGACTGTGCTTCTTCCTGGAGTACCCTCTCTCCCCGAGTGCCTGATGGTGCCATGCCAGCCTTCAGGATCCTGCTCTGTGGCCTTCTGCCCTGCGAAGCCTGCCTGAAGCCTTGTCCAGGAAGCTGACCACTCCCTCCCCTTGTGCGGCCACAGCACCAGATATAAATCACCTCTGAGGAGGATTAAATGCATGTAAAGTACTTCATTTTTAAAATATTTATTTTTGTTTATTTAGCTGCATGCATGCCCAGTTATGTCTGACTCTGAGACCCCATAGGCTGTAGCCCATCAGGCTCCTCTGTCCATGGGATTTCCCAGGCAAGAATACTGGAGTGGGTTGCCCTTTCTTCCTCCAGGGGATATTCCTAACCCAGGGATCCAATCTGTGTCCCTTATGTTTCTTGCATTGTAGGCAGGTTCTTTACCACTGAGCCACCTGGGAAACCCATATCAATTTTATCTCTTGCTTATTGCACGTTTTTATTACTTACCTGGCTCCTGTACTAACTGTGGATTCCTTGAAGGCAGGATCTGTGTCTCATTTAACCCTCTATTCCTGACTCTGAGAGCAAGCCCTGCCATTTCTTGGGTGCTTAAGATGAATATAGGGTAAATGCACAGATGGATGGATGAATGAAAAGTATGAAGGTTTGTTTCCCCAAGGTTGGAGACTTCACTCACACAGGCAGCCATTACATACTCTTATTTGTCTACACAACTGTCTTCCTGTATTAGACTGTAAGGCTCCTTGAGTCTTATTCACAAATTTATTCTCAGCACATTTCAGTATCTGGCACATTTTGGGAAGGAAAAAATTGTTCTCTGTTCTTCTAGGTTCTTCTGGCTGGTCTAAGAACTAAATTGACATGAAGTAGATTAACAGGAGAAAATCAAACAAAATTTAATAACGTGTATGTGGAGAGGGGTTTCCCCAGGTGGTGTTAGTGGTAAAGAACCCTCCTGCCAATGAAGGAGACATAAGAGATGCAGGTTCGATCCCTGGGTCAAGGTGATCCCCTGGAGGAGGGCATGGCAACCTACTCTAGTGTTCTTGCCTGGAGAATCCCATGGACAGAGGAGCCTGGCAGGTTACAATCCATAATGTCACACAGAGCTGGACATGACTGAAGCAACTTAGCCTACATGCATACATGCCAGAGACTCAGGAAAACTGAATAACTCCCAATGTAAGTGAAGACCTCACTTTAAATACTGACCCAGGGATTGAACCCGGGTCTCTTGCATTGCACACAGATTCTTTACTGGCAGATTCTTTACCATCTGAACCATTAGGAAGCCCACCTTAAATACCATGTTTACCTGAAGACAAAAAAGGTTTAAGACTTCAAAGGGAAGGAGAGCTATCCACACGGAGATGGAAAAGCAAAAGTTTAGTAAGCAAATGCTTGATGGGCCATGCTGCGTGAATGAGAAAGTGTGGAGAATAGCAATAACTCTTTGGGGATATGACCACTGCATCTTCATGCTCATGAAATGCACAAGCACAGAAAAGAGAACAAAGTAGCCATCTGAGCATTCTCCCCACTCCTCTCATTATAGAAACCCATGAATACACCAGAG
Organism: Nanger dama; assembly: GCA_917880005.1. NCBI lineage: Eukaryota > Metazoa > Chordata > Mammalia > Artiodactyla > Bovidae > Nanger > Nanger dama. Next base: position 72,936 of record CAKJTW010000132.1, on the reverse strand, counting down.
CAGGTGTGGGAGATCAAAGACAACTCGGGCACAACCGAGAAATAAAAACGTTATTTCAAAAACTCAAACAGAAGAGAGCTATATTTTCATAATGATGAAGAATTTTAATGTTAATTAAAATTTTAAACAGCATTTTCCTTTTTATTACTAATGGGACCTAAAGACCCATATCAGATCTAGTTAAGTAAAAGTGAAGACAGGGACTTCCCTGGCTGTCCAGTGGGGAAGACTCCGTGTCTCCATTGCAGGGGGCCTGGCTTCCGTCCCGGGTTGGGGAACTAAGGTCCCACAGCCCACGGGGCACCGCCAAAGGAAAAAGAAGCTAGTTCTCACTCTAGTCCCCCAAAAGCACACAGCTGCTCTCATGACTACAACCTTACTGTGCTTTTCTCCTTACTTTATTTCCTGTTGGTCATTATTAACTTTACAGTTTATATATATTAATAGCATATACTTTTAAAATTTATAATTCATATATGCCTATAATACATGGTTATTGTTTTTAAGAAATAAACTGATATGATATTACAATAGTGTTTTTCAAATGTGAGTAATGTAATAATCCCTTTTAAAGAAGGGAAAGCAAATTATTTCATATTCCTAGAATAAAGTAATTTTCATGACTACTTTCCTTAAATATTCACAAACAAGAATTACATAAAACCTGTCTATATTGTGCTTCAACTATAAAGCATAAATTAACTTACAAATAAAAAATAACAAAAATTAATAAAATTCAAATAATGGATATGTTGTAATTAAAAAAAAAACAGTGATACTGGGTTGAATAATGGAGAGTTGTATTTGGAGTTTTCTGCTTCATTGCATATTGCCTTGATTTTGAACATACTGGAATGTTGCATCATTGAGCATTGCTTTTTATTTTTCCTTTTAAACAATGATACTAATTTTAACCAATTTGTTGTTTTGTTGGGCTGATCTGTCAATAGCATGCACCAAACTGCAATAATAACATAATATTCTAACAACAAGAAGGCATAAGGAAAACCTTTTCTTTTGTCTATTTATTACCTCATCTACTGAATAAATTGTTGCTAGTAAAATAGACAAAGATAGGATCTTTACTGTGAGGTGCTATATGCTGTTAGCTGGCTCCACTTGCCACTTTTCTACCCCTCCTGACTGTGAAGCCTTGTTTACAAAGTGTCTGTAACATCACTTGGCCTTCACGTGGCTCCCATACAATTGTAAACACACATGCACATTTGGGTATATGGTTATAAGGTAATCACTGAGGCAATGGAGAGTATGCTCACATTATATTTTTTAAATTATCATTGAAATGAAAACATAAAATTTAGAAACTCTTGCAGAGAATTGGAGGATACCTTCTGTGTTACAGAGATAATGGTTTTTATCAATCACTCTTTCTAGGCTGATTTCTGATTGGCATCACTTGCCCCTGAAAGTGCAGGCATCCAAACAGATGTAAAAACGTGATCAATGGACATTGTTGTCTGCTACTACTGGACATTGTTGTCCAGGACTACTAAATGCCTAATATGTCATACAACTTAGTCTGCTCTACTCATCTCAGAAGGAAATTAAGACACTTGTAGTCATGGCAACTGGGAGAAAGCAATAGTACCCCACTCCAGTGCTCTTGCCTGACAAATCCCATGGACGGAGGAGCCTGGTGGGCTGCAGTCCATGGGGTCGCTAGGAGTCGAACACGACTGAGTGACTTCACTTTCACTTTTCACTTTCATGCATTAAACCCGCTCCAGTGTTCTTGCCTGGAGAATCCCAGGGACGGTGGAGCCTGGTGGGCTGCCATCTCTGGGGTCACACAGAGTCAGACACGACTGAAGCGACTTAGCAGCAGCAGCAGCAGCAACAGCAGCAGCAGTCATGCCAACTAGGCTCCATAGGTGGTTCAGCTCAATGTTCTGTCTCTGGCACACCCTTCTCCCTCTGTTAGTAATGAACTTCCCCATGAGGTTGCTCACTATATTAGTTTCTGTACACCTCTGAAACACTAGTTAGAAATTTGTAGGCAAATGTAAAGAAAGCTGAGTGCTGAAGAATTGATGCTTTTGAACTGTGGTGTTGGAGAAGGCTCTTGAGAGTCCCTTGAACCGCAAGGAGATACAACCAGTCCATTCTAAAGGAAATCAGTCCTGAATATTTATTGGGAGGACTGACGCTGAAGCTGAAACTCCAGTACTTTGGCCATCTGACGCAAAGACCTGACTCACTGGAAAAGACACTGATGCTGGGAAAGTTTGAAGGCAGGAGAAGAAGGGGATGACAGAGGATGAGATGGTTGGATGGCATCACCAACTCAATGGACATGAGTTTGAGCAGGCTTCAGGAGTTGGTGATGGACAGGGAAGCCTGGCGTGCTGCAGTCCATGGTGTCACAAAGAGCTGGACACGACTGAGCGACTAAACTGAACTGTGCCCTCTTAAGCACCTTCAGAGATTTTTCTGACCAACATAAGTAAGCGTGGTTTTCCCCTATCCCCTTTTAGAAATAATGATGCCTTGTATAGCAGGATGATACAATGCTCTTTAAAGCGGAAGCACAAGATGAATGAATCTTACTAGGATATAAAGGATTTTACAGGGAAAATAAATATTTTTTCAACAGTAGTCTTAAGCAGTACTTAAAATGAAGACAATACAAAGGTTTTAAATTTTTGATTGAAGGAAGGAAAGGGAATGTGGATGTGGAACTCTCATCTCATTTCCTGCTGGCAGACTCAGAGAGGTGCAGGGGTGTTGGTGGGGAGGTGGTTTGCTGCACGCATTTCAGCCTTCTGTCCCACACCATCTAAAATCCACTGCCTCCATTTCGTGTCTGCCCCAACTAGTGCACTTGTAGCAGTCAAACTGAACTGGGTTTTAAAACTATAGCTGGAAATACAGAATCTTCTTATTGTGTACTAAGTTGCTTCAGTTGTGTCTGACTCTTGGCAACCTCATGGACTGTAGCCTGCCAGCCTCCTCTGTCCATGGGGTTCTCCAGGCAAGAATTCTGGGGCAGGTTGCCGTGCCCTCCTCCAGGGGATCTTCCCAACCCAGGGATCGAACCCACATTTCTTATGTTTCCTTCTTCGACAGATGGGTTCTTTACCACTAGCACCACCTGGGATGCCCACAGACCCTTATTAGATGGATTCAAAGTTGAAGAGGTAAGTTTATTGACAGAAGACAACTTCTCACTTTATCTCCTGACCCCTTATTTTCCCTGCCCGCTGTTCCTTAGCTCTTTCCCAGCCTTATGGGCTTGTTGCTGCTGCTGCTAAGTCGCTTCAGTCGTGTCCGACTCTGTGCGACCCCATAGACGGCTGCCTACCAGGCTCCTCTGTCCCTAGGATTCTCCAGGCAAGAACACTGGAGTGGGTTGCCATTTCCTTCCCCAATGCATGAAAGTGAAAAGTGAAAGTGAAGTCGCTCAGTCATGTCCGACTCCTAGCGACCCCATGGACTGCAGCCCACCAGGCTCCTCTGTCCATGGGATTTGCCAGGCAAGAGTGCTGGAGCGGGGTGCCATTGCCTTCTCCATATGGGCTTGTTAAAGAGACCTTATATAAAACCCCATTTGTTAGATTTTATGATTTTTCAGAAAGTTAGAGTGTCCTCTTGTGGGAATATCAGGTAGTTATCCAAGTGCTGCTAACCATCTAAATTTGTATAACTTTTCCCAGGTGTGTTGAGAGGGACAGGCTCCCCAACTGTGCTTTGTTTTCATTTAACTAATCTCGATGGATTTCACAGCTATAGGTAAATGGAAAGGGGTGGAAATATGGTAGGCATTAACCAGTGGAATAAGATCATATTTTCCAAAACAATACTGATTTCTTTTTTTTCCCCCTTTTTAAATGTGGTAGTGGTGGGAAGTGGGGAAAAGTGTGGTAAATTTCCAGAGCGAGTCAGAATGAGGACCTTCTATTCAAGAAACTACTAGATGTCTTTAATTTTTGGTTGGTTGTTTAGTTGCTAAGTTGTGTCCAAATCTTTTGTGACCCCATGGACTGTGACCTGCCAGGGTCCCCTGTCCAAGGGATTTCCCAGGCAAGAATACTGGCGTGGGTTGCCATTTTATTTTCCAGAGGATCTTCCCAAACCAGGGACCGAACTCGCATCTCCTGCAGCTCCTACTTGGCAAGTGGATTCCTTACCACCGAATCATCAGGGAAGCCCTGTCTTTACTCACAAAGAAAACACTTATTTAGGCTATCAATGCCTTACACAACCCCTCTGGGGGTAATTAAACACTCAGGGACTTACACAAATATGACTATCAAATGATTGTATCTCATCATAATAGAGATGAGAGCGCTCACCTAAGCTGTTGTAAGACAAAATGAGGGCTAATAAGAGCTTAAAGACACAATTTGCTTACTACTTCAAGGCATAAATCGTTTAAAATATTTCATATACAAAGATTAAATAAAAAGTAATTATGATAATTTAACTTTAACCCATTAAACCTTAGCAACACCTTATCACTTTTCTTTTTTATTTATTTTATTTTAAAGTTTTGAGTAGGGTGTGGTGGTAAGGGGAAGGGCAAGGAACACGCAAAGGCAAGAGAAAAAAGAGGTGATGGTGGTGGGGGGTGGGACGCAGGACCCGGAGAGAGGGGGGGGGGCCGCCCCCCCACTCTTCCTTGGGGAAGGGCAAGCGAAAGAAAAAAAGGGGCGGGCAGCTACCTTCCTTTTTATATATTTATAATTTTGAAATTTTAAAATTGAACTTTAAATTTAAAACAACAACAAAATAATAAAATAGAATAGAAAATAATTTTTTTTAAAATTTTTAAAAAATTTTTAATTTTTCCATTTTTTTTTTTTTAAAAATATTTAGACAAGTTTTAGGTTTACAATAAAATTGAGAGAGAAAGTACAGAGGTATATGCCCTGTTTTCACACATGTGTAGCCTCCCCCAATATCAACATCTCTCACCAGAATAGTGACCTTTTATTATAAAAAAAAAAATAAAAAAAAAAAATATAACACATAATACATTTTTTATATTTTTTTTTTTGTGGGGGTTGGGGGGGGTTGGGAAAAAATTAAGATAACACATCATCATTATTATAATTTTAAAAAAAATTTTTTTTCCCCCCCCTAATTCCCCCTGCCCGCTCCCCCCCCCCCCCCCCCCCCCCCCCCCGCGCCCAGGGCCCCCCGCGCGGGGGGGGGGCGGGCGGGGACCTCCTCTCGTCGTTCCTTTTTCTCCTGCATTTTCTCATATGGAATATTTGTAAGAGTAGGGGGCGCAGCAGAGGGCATGCAGGCAGAGCTTTTTCTGCTAGGAACACAAATATTCGACTCCTACTGTGCTTCCGGAGACATTCTCTTCGCACCTAGGTGGGGACCAATTTCTGCGTCGGACCATCCCGTCTTTCCTGTTTTTAGTCCGTCGCTTCCGTCCGGAGTTGCTTTAAGTTCCCGCTGTGAGTAGCTACTTCCGCCAGGAGTCCTTAGCGTCTTGGACTTGGGAAGTGGCCCTGGGCGGCCTTCTCCTTCTCTCAGCCTGGCTACCCGAAGCCAGATCTCAGGGTGGAGGCGGCAGCGGCTGGGCCTGTCGCAGAGCGTTCTTTTTGCCCAAGTCCTGGCCCTGAGGTTACTTAGAGGTGCTGGAGAGGCGCCCAGCCTGGCCCAGCCCGGGCCTTCCCCGGGCCAGTGACAGTGGCCAGAGGCCTCGCCGCGCCCACCCCAGCCTGGGGCGGGGGCGCGGCCGCCGAGCCCGGGTCCCGCCCCTACTGCCCGCTGGGCGCGGGATCGGTGCCTTCAGCCCAGGGGCGGTGGAACCGTTTTGCACCTCTGGGACTCCGCAGTCCCCTGGCACCGGCCGCTGGAGAACATGGAATTTGCTGAGCTGATCAAGACCCCTCGGGTGGACAATGTGGTGCTGCACCGACCTTTCTATCCGCCCGTCGAGGGGACCTTGTGTCTGACTGGCCACCACCTGATCCTCTCCTCCCGGCAGGAAAACACAGAGGAGCTGTGGCTTCTCCATTCAAACATCGACGCCATCGACAAGCGGTGAGTGCTGGTCCCGTCCGTCCCCTGTTCTGCGCGCAACTCAGATGCTTGTCTGCGGAAACCCGTCCTAGCGTTTTCCTTGGGTCTCCTCGCCCAACCAGTCAGCAGAACGACCCTCGCTCTGGCCTAGTCTGAAGATTTGAGTTTTAGAAAGCTGAAACCAAACAGTTCAGATACCGGGTTTCCATTCATTCTGATTGGGTTACCGTGTGGCTGTTACCGTGATTATCATTTTTGGTACATAACACTATTTGGATGGATTTGCAACGTTTTCATTTTAAATTTCTTTTCCTTGCACCATCATATTCCTTGAATGTTAATTGCTTATCATAGTTCATGAAGTTGTGAGCGAATGTGATTACAAAGTCTTTATTTGCAACTTTTGAGGGAAACTGAAAGAATTCAGTATATAGTGTCTAAATTCCACAAACCCTTCTCTCCTCCTCTCGGAAATGTTCGGTTTATCATATTTCTCCTTGTTTGTTACCTCTGGATCATCAATTTAAGACTTCCCATTTTGGAAGATTCGGTCAGTTCAGTTCAGTCGCTCAGTCATGTCCGACTCTTTGCGACCCCATGAATCGCGTCGCAGCACGCCAGGCCTCCCTGTCCGTCACCAACTCCCGGAGTTCACTAAAACTCATGGCCATCGAGTCAGTGATGCCATCCAGCCATCTCATCCTCTGTCGTCCCCTTCTCCTCCTGCCCCCAATCCCTCCCAGCTTCAGGGTCTTTTCCAATGACTAAGTTCTTTGCATCAGGTGGCCAAAGTATTGGAGTTTCTGCTTCAACATCAGTCCTTCCAGTGAACACCCAGGACTGATCTCCTTTAGGATAGACGGGTTGGATCTCCTTGCAGTCCTAGGGACTCTGAAGAGCCTTATCCAACACCACAGTTCAACAGCATCAATTCTTCGGTGCTCAGCTTTCTTTACAGTCCAACTCTCGCATCCATACATGACCACTGGAAAAACCATAGCCTTGACTAGACGGACCTTTGTTGGCAAAGTAACATCTCTGCTTTTTAATATGCTGTCTAGGTTGGTCATAACTTTACTTCCAAGGAGTAAGCATCTTTTGGAAGATTAGAATGTGTTCTATTTTCTTTACTCTCTGTGTTTACAAAGGTATTAATTAATTGACTTTTTTTTTTTTTTTGCACCCCATGCTCTCTTTCCAGGGTAGTGTCTCAAGAGGCTAAAAGTTATAGTTCATCTGTAGTCAAAATTATCATTTCCCCAATGGTTTTGTGTACTTTAGCCAGAAGGTAATTTGGTCATCCAACTTAGACTAAAGTGTAAATGAATGACAATAGTTTTTTTGGTTAGCTCTCAGGAGAATTTGGAGGTGAAGAAGATTCCCAAAGTGGTTATGCCTTAAAAGAACTATAATTGTAAACCTTGCGTACAACCTATTTTTCCTATTTCTAATAGGAAAAGTTAAACAGTATGACTAAAGTGATGATAGATTTATTTTCAAGCAGCAGACTCCTGTTTGACTCCTGAGATCACCTCCTGTGTAAAAGTTTTTAGTGTTCCTTTTTTGCCTTCATGGTGGTGGTGGTTAGTCACTCAGTCAAGTCCGACTCTTACAACCCCGTGGACTGTAGCCCACCAGGCTCCTCTGTCCATGAGATTTCTCAGGCAAGAATACTGGAGCGGATTGCCGTCTCCTTCTCCTGGATCTTGAAGACACAGGGATGGAGCCCTCCTCTCCTGCTTGGCAGGCAGATCCTTTGTAGCTGAGCCCCCAGGGCAGACCCCTTTGTCGTGTATGGCAGTCCTCGTTCCAACCCTAACCTAACCTACTTTTCCCTGCTCAGCTCTTGCCATTCTCTTTCCTGAACCCGTTTTACCAGTCAGCCTCACTTTTCATTTTGGTTCATCCATGTCCTGTGTTCTCTCACGTCTCTGTTTTACTGACGCGCTCCCTTCTGCCTCGAATGCTTGCGCCTTCCAAATGTGTTAAACACTCATTGAATGCCTTATGTTTCCGACATTTTGTGAAACATTAAAGACAGCACGATGAATAAAATGTAGCTGTTGCCTTGCAGGAGGTTTATAGGCTATCGTCGGGCCGTCATCCATCTATCAGTATTCAGTTTAACCATTTCAGGCTGACACTCGTTACACACAACTAAAAGTAACCCTCCTCCCCTAGAAATCCTATAGCTCTTCATACCTCTCTCATAAATATTTGTTAAAATTTGTGTTTTGATAGTTACGCATGTGTTAGCTCTTTGAAGCCAGGGCAGGAATTTGGTTAATTTTTATCTCCATCAAAGCTCCTATCTGTGGCATGGGCAGATAGGCACTTAGGAAATAAAAGACTTAACCACTGAGTAGAGAGTGGTGACATAGAATACAAATTACAGTTTCTCCATGCCATCAACTCTTTTCTTTCTTTTTATCTCTTCCTGTGGTTTGTTTTCTGTTTTGTCATTTGATATTTACCTAGCATTTACCACATGCTGGGCCTGGTTGGGCTTAAATGAATGTTTAAGGTAAGGACCTTTTAATCCTTAGAGAAAGGACAGATTGTACACACTTTTACCTGGGAAGCAGCATGATGTAATGGAAAGAGCGTGAGCTAGGTGGTAAGATCCGAGTTTGTTGGGTTGTTGCTTTCAGAAAAGAGTTACTGCCTTGTGTCTTCTGTATGGTGAGCACTGCCTGGGCTGTGGACAAGCAGTGGTGGCTGAGACAGGTGAGGAGCTCGTATACTGGGGAGGAGATGGACATTCAAATAAATCAACAAATAAATAGGTAACAGCCTCAGGCAGTAAGTGCCAGGAAGGAAAGAAAGTAAGCTGTGAGGATGGAAAGTGCCTGGAGGCAGTGTGTTTAGAAGGAATGTTTGAGAGGACAAGTGACTTTTGAATTAATGAAGGGAGGAAGCCTGCACTGAATATCAGAGGAAGGCCAAGCTCCAGCCAAAGGGAATGCGAATACAGAGACTTGAGACAGGAGCACGGCTGGCATGTGGGAGGAAGAACCCAGAGGCCAGTGTGGCAGGAGGGCAGCAAGCCAGGGGTAGGGCACGAGGGGCCCTGGGCGACCACAGAAACTGTGTTTGCAGGGATCAGCAGTGGCCAGGTCTTGTGGGGGCCGAGATGCCACTGTGATGGTTTTCATGGGAAGCCTTGCAGGGCTGAAAGCATGAAAGTGTAGCAGTTGATAGATTTCTAGAAGATGATTCTGGTCACTGGCAGAAAATGGATGGTAGAAGGGCAAGAGTGGAAGCAGAAGGCCCAGGTAGACGGTTGGGTAGTTCAGGTGAAAGATGATGCTGACTTAGGAGTGGAGGCAGAAGTAGTGTGAGCACCCGTGGTCAGGTTTGAGGTGTATTTTAATTAATTTGTTAATTCGGGGCTGTACCGGGTCCTCACTGTTGCCCACCGGCTCCTCCTCGCAGCGGCTTCTCCTGTTGTGGAGCGCGGGCTCCGGCAGCTGTGCGCTTAGGGTTAGTTGCTCTGTGGCGCCTAGAATCTTCCCAGACGAGGCATGGAAACCGTGTCCCTTGCGGCCGCTTCTTAACCGCTGAACCACCGGGGAGGTCCTGGATGTATTTCGAAGGTTTAGCTGCTGTGAATTTGTAAATGGGATGTGAGAGGAAGAGCAGGCGTGAAACTGACTCCTTCAGCTCTGCCTCTCATTAGTTGGGTGTCCTTGGGTGAACCGCCTAACCTCCCCAAACCTCAGTGTTTTCCCGTGAGGAAGAAAGCCCCTCATACCCAGTATATTTGAATATTTGACATGCTTGTAGAATATGTTCATGTACAGTGCTCACAGAATTTTATTAATCTCTTCCGTAGACAAGGTTGTACGCAAGGTTTACAATTATAGTTATCTTTTATTTTTATGGTAGAAAGTTGAGTTAAATCCTACTCGGTTGATGACTCGTCATTTTCATGATTGGCTCATTACAAAGTCTATTTTGTGTTTGTTGGTCTTGTGCAGCCCTAATTTTCTCTCTTTCCACTTTGTCCTCAAGCACTACAGGCAACTATGTCCAGTGTTGCAGCTTGTCCTCAGATAGGTGTATATCACTATAAACTGTAGAGCACTGGTGTGTGTAGGTGTGCACACGTGTGCACGTGTGAGTTCAATTTACTGAAGTAGGATTATGTCATAGATTTTGTTCTGTGTCTCAGCATTTTAAGTCAGTACTCTTTTTCCAAGTTCTCTTCCTGTTGCTGTATGTACACCTGTCTCACTGCTTCTGATCGCAGTGTTAAACTCGAGAGTGCCTGTGCTGTGCTGGGCGTAGTTGCTCAGTTGTGTCTGACTGTGACCCCACGGACGCAGCCCGCCATGCAAAGTGCCTACAGAGGCTCACTCATCCCACCCTCCAGATAAGCTCCAGCTCCCTACAGGCTAACAGCTCTGGTAAACGTCCTCACTCAGGTCCCTTTAGTCTTCAGCTGAGTTTCCCTGAGACCGTGCCTAGGGTGGGCTCAGCCAGAAAGCCGACGTGCGGTCACTCACAGAGAATGCCAGATGGCTCTCTAAAATGCCCGTTTCACTTTGCCCCCCCACCATGATTCTTATTTCTACCATGTTCCTACCAACATTTGGTATTGTTCTCCTTCAAGTTTTTGCCAAAATGATGACTGGGAAATGGTGTCTCTTTTGTTTTAATTTGTGCTTCTCTCATTACCAGTGAGTAAGTATTTCTTAGTAGAGTGTGCACGCAGAGACTTGAGACAGGAGCGTGGCTGGCATAGGAGGAAGGAGAAAGGCCAGTGTGGGAGGAGGGCAGTGCGCACAGGGAGACGGCAGAAACTTCAGCAGTGGCCAGATTGTGTAGGGCCTGACATGCCCACTGGGTTTTCATGGGGAGCCTTGGAGAGCTGAAACCTTGAAAGTCTAGCAGTTGATAGACTTCTAGAAGATGATTCTGGTTGCTGGCAGAAAATAGATTGTAGAAGGGCAATGATTTGTTAGCACATCATTAAATTTTTTTCTCCTTTCTGTGGACTGCCTGTGAATTTCCTTGGCCCACTTTTTAGAAACTGGGTTTGTTTGTTTGTTTTTCCGGCCAGTTCCTTATATATTCTGTAGATATTAATTTTTCACTTAGACATTACAAATATCTTCCCCATATATCTCACCCGTTTGTTGACTCTTGGGTGGTGCCCTTTGATTTTAATGCACAATCTTTCAATATTTTGTGGTTTGTGCTTTTCAAGTGTTATTTAAGTCCTTCCTTATTTCAGGATTACTAGGATTTTCTCCTAGATTTTCTTCCATATTAGCTTTATAGTTTTACTCTTCATTTTTAGATCTTTAATCCATTTTGATTCTACATTCATTTCAAGTGTGATAAGAATCCATCTTTGTTTTTTTCCTCCATCCAGCAAGCCAGTTTTCCTAAAACCATCATCTAACAGCCTATCCTTGACTGATTTTTGTCACACATCAAATGGCTTTATGCGTATATGTATATGTAATATATAAAGCTTTGGCTGCATTTTGGTTTTCTGTACTTTATAATTTCTGTCTGTACTTTATAATTTCCCTTGTGATTTGTTTTTTGCTCTGTTGGTTATTTAAAAATGTATTAATTTTCACAATTTGAGAGTTTTTATTTGGAGTATAATTGCTTTACAATATTGTCTTAATTACTGCTGAACAGCAACATAAATCAGCTCTAAGTCTCTGTGTGTCCCCTCCCTCTTGAGTCTTCCTCCGCCCCCACCCTACGCCTCTAGGTCTTGGCAGGCACCGAGCTGAGCCCCTCGTGTTATTTGGCAGCTTTCTACTAGCTGTCTGTTTTACACTGGCAGTGCAGTATGTCGGTTGTACTCTCAGTTTGTCCCACCCTCTCTTTCCCCCTGCTGTGTGCAAAAATTCAGTCTCTACATCAGCATCTCTATTCCTGCCCTGAGAATAGGTACCATTTTTCTAGATTCTGCATATATGCATTAATATGCAGTATTTGTTTTTCACTTTTCTGACCTACTTCACTCAGTATGACAGACTCTGGGCTCATCCACATCACTACGATGACCCGATTCCATTCCTTTTTGCGGCTGGGTAGTACTCCACTGCATATGTGTACGCATCTTCTTTGTGCATTGGCCTGCTGGTGGACATCTGGGTTGCTTCTGTGTCCCGGCTGTTGCACATAGTGCTGCAGTGGACACTGGGGTGCGTGTGTTTTTTAAATTATGATTTTCTGAGGGTGTGTGCCCAGTAGTGGGATTGCTGGGTCATATGGTAGTTTTATTCCTAGTTTCTTAAAGAACCGCCATACTCTTTTCCATAGTGGTTGTATCCGTTTACATTTCCATCCACAGGGCATCTACATCGTCTCCATTATGGTTAGTAGACTTTCTGATAATGGCCATTCTCACTGGTGTGGTAATACCTCATTACAGTTTTGATTTGCTTTTCTCTAATAATGAGTGATGTTGAGCATCTTTTCATGTGTTTGTTGGCCATCTGTATGTCTTCTTTGAAGAGACATTTATTTAAATTTTTGCCCTTTTTTTATTGGGTTGTTTTTTTGAAACTGAGCTTTATAAGCTGCTTGTATATTTTGGGGGTTAAGCCTTTGTCAGTTGCTTTATTTGCAGTTATTTTCTCCCATTCTGAAAATTGTCTTTTTGTCTTGTTTATGGTTTCCTTTGCTGTGCAAAAGCTTCTAAGTTTAATTAGATCCTATTTTTTTTTTTTTTTAATTACTCTAGAAGTTGTGTGTCAAGGGGATTTTGCTGTGATTTATGTCAAAGTGTTCTTTTTTTTTTTTTTCCTCTAAGAGTTTTATAGTATCTGGCCTTACATTTAGTTCTTTAATTCATTTTGATTTTATTTTTGAGTAGGGTTTTAGAAAGTGTTCTCATTTCATTCTTTTACATATAGCTGTCTAGTTTTTCCAACACCATTTATTGAAGAGAAGCTCTTTCCTCCATTGTATGTTTTTGCTTCCTTTGTCAAAGATAAGGTGCCCATAGGTGCATGAGTTTATCTCTGGGCTTCCTGTTTATCTACATTGATATTTCTGTTTTTGTGCTATTACTGTACTCTGTTGATTACTATAGCTTTGTAGTATAGTCTGAAGTCAGGAAGCTTGATTACTCCAGCTCTGTTTTTCTCTCCCAAGATTGCTTTGGCTCTTCAGGGTTTCCATACAAACTGTAAAATTTTCTGTTCTAGATGTGTGAAAAATGCCATTGGTAATTTGATAGTAACTGATTGGATGTGCAGACTGCTTTGGGTAGTATAGTTATTTTCACAGTGTTCTTCTAACCCAAGCGCATGTGCTGTGTCTCCATCTGTTTGTGTCGTCTTTGATTGCGTTCGTGGTTGTCTTATACTTTTTTGTGTACAGGCTTTTGTCTCCTTAGGTAGGTTTATTCCTAGATAGTTTATTCTTTTTGTTGCAGTAATAAATGGGATTGATTCCTTAATTTCTCTTTGTGAGCTTTCATTGTTAGTGCATAAGCATGCAAGCGGTTTCTGTGTATTAATTTTGTATCCTGTGACTGTGTTAAACTCATTGATGAGCTCTCGTAGTCTTCTGCTGGCATCTTTAGGATTTCCTATGTATAGCATCATGTCATTTGCAAACAGTGACGGTTTTACTTCTTCTTTTTCAGTTTGTATTCTTTTTATTTCTTTCTCTTTGATTGCCATGGCTAGGACTTCCAAGACTACATTATAATAGTGCCAAGAAGCCGCACTCTTGTGTCTTTCCTCATCTTAGGGAAATGCTTTCAGTTTTTCACCATTGAGCAAGTTGTTTGTTGTGGATTTGTTGTGTATGGCCTTTATTACGCTGAGGTAGACTCCCTCTGTGCCCACTTTCTAGACAGTTTTAATCATACCTGGGTGTTTAATTTTGTGTTTCCTTGCATCTATCAAAATATTATCATATGGTTTTTATTTTTCAGTTTGTTAATATAGTGTGTCACTTGGATTGATTTATGTATATTGAAGAATCCTTGCAACCCTGAGATAAACCCCACTTAATTATGGTGTATGATCCTTTTTAATGTGATGTTGGGTTCTGTTTGCTAGTTAGATTCTGTTTGAGGATTTTTGCATCTATGTTCATCAGTGATATTGGCCTGTAATTTTCTTTTTTGTGTGTGATATCTTTGGTTTCTGTATCAGGGGAATGGTGGCCTACTAGAATGAGTTTGGAAGTTTTCTTTTGTCTGCAGGTTTTGGGAAGAGTTTAAGAAGAATAGGTGTTAGCTCTTCTTTGAATGTTTGATGTTAAGAGAATTCTCCTGGGAAGCAGTCTGGGCTTGTGCTTTTGTTTGCTGGAAGATTTTTGATCATAGTTGTTTTTTTTTTTTTTTAATTATTCGTTTGTCTCAATTGGGTCTTAGTTGCAGCATGTGGGATCTAGTTCTTGATAAGGGACTGAACCCCCGGCTACCTGCACTGGGAGTGTGAGTCTTAACCCCTGGACCACCAGGGAAGTCCTGATCATAGTTTTGATTTCAGTGTTTATGACTGATCTGTTCGTATTTTCTCTTTCTGGTTCAGTCTTAGAAGGTTGTACTTTTCTAAGAATTTATACATTTCTTCCAAGTTGTCCATGTTGGCATATAATTGCTCAAGGTAGTCTCTTAGGATTCTTTGTATTTTGCAGTGTCAGTTGTAATCTCCTTTTTCATATTTCTAAGTTTACTGATTTGAGTCGTTCCTTTTTTTTCTTAAGGAGTCTAGCTGACGGTTTATTTATTTTGTTTATCTTCTCAAAAAAACAGCTTTCAGTTTTATTGATCTTTGCTGTTGTTTTCTTCATTTCTTTTCCATTTATTTCTGCCATGATCTTCATGGTTTCTTTCCTTCTACTTTTTTTTGAGGGGGTTCTTTTCTAATTGCTTTAGGTGTAAGGCTAGGATGTTTATTTGATATTTTTATTGAGGTAGGGTTGTATTCTATAAAATTCCCTCTTAAAACTGCTTTTTCTGCAGCCCAGAGCTTTTGGATCATTGTGTTTTTGTTGTCATTTGTTTCTTAATACTTCTTTATTTCCTCTTTGATTTCATCAGCGATCTCTTGGTTATTTACAAGGATACTGTTTAGCCTCCATATGTCTGTATTTCTTTTTACAGTTTTTTTTTTCCTATAGTTGATGCCTAATCAACTCATAGGATTGTGGTTGGGAAAGGTCCTTGATATGATTTCTGTTTTATGAAATTTACTGAGGCTTGGGTTTTATTACTGATTTCTGACTTCATCCCATATGGTCAGAGAAGACGCTTTGTATAATGTCTATCTTTTTTTTGACCACGCTCTGTGGCATGCAGGATCTTAGCTCCCCCACCAGGGATTGAACCCATGCCCCCTGCAGTGGAAGGGCAAAGTCTTAACCACTGGACTGCCAGGAAAGCTGCCGTATCTGTCTTTGTAAATATCTTGAGACTTGCTTTGTGGCCTCATATACAGTCTGTCCTGGAAAATTTTCTCTTGTGGGTGTGTGTCGTGTTGGGTAACGTGTGTATATCTGCTAGGTCTAGTTAGTTTAAAGTTAGTTTATTGTGTTAAGTCCTCTGTTTCCTTATATGTATCTGTTTGTTCTGTCCATTATTGTGAGTGAGGTATTAAGGTATCTATTATTGTAGAACTACTTTTCCATTTACTTCTGTCAGATTTTGCTTCATATATTTGATTTTCATTAGATGTGTAAATGTTTATAATTGTTATACTTTCCTGTTGTGTTGAACCTTTTATTGGTACATAATATCCCTTGTCTCTTACAACCATTTTTGATTTACAAACTATTTTTTCTAACATTAGTAGTCTTTCTTTGCTGTCTTTTGGTTGTTGTTTGCTTGGAATATCTTTTTCCACCATCCCTTCAATTTCAACTTGTCTATATCTTTGGATCACAAATGTGTCTCTTATGAGAGTATATAGTTGGATCATATGTTTTTATCCACTCTGTCAATATCTGTCCTTTAATTGAAGAGTTTAATCCTCTTGCATTAAGCTTAATTATTTGTCATTGTGCTATTTGTTCTGTAGATGCCTTAAAGCTTTTTTGGTTCCTCATCTCCTGTGTTAATGTCTTTTATTGTGTATAGTTGATTTTACGGCAATGAAATGTTTACAATTTTTTCATTTACTTTTGTGTTTATTCTGTAGCTGTTTTCTTTATGGTTACCATGGGGATTAAATTTAACATCCTACAGTTAAAATACTCTTAATTTGAATTGATACCAACTTTACTTCAAAAAATAAAAAAGTCCACTCCTTTATAGCTCTGTCCCCATCCCTTTCCATGGATGTCATAAAATTATATCTTTATGCTTTGAGCCTGAGGGTGTAATCTATTTCTTTAAAAAGTTATTAGTCTCTTAAATCATGTATAAAATAAAACATGCAGTTACAGGCCAAGTTATCGTAATACTACCTTTATAATTGCCCATGTATTTACCCTTTGAAATCTTATTTCTTCATACAGCTTCAAGTTACTGTCTAGTGCCCTTTCATTTCACTTTGCCGGATTCCCATGAACCCTTCTTGTAGAGCAAGTCTAGTGGTCAGAGGCTCCCTCAGCTCTTGTTTATCTGGGAATGCCTTAATTTCTCCCTCACTTTTGAAGGACAGTTTTGCAGGCTATCAGATATGTAGTCGATAGATAGAGTGCCTGTACATGTTTCTAGAGCAACACTTTATAGGAGCCAAGATGGGAAAAGAGGACCCTGTTCTTGAGGGATTGGGGGCAGGAGGAGAAGGGGACGACAGAGGATGAGATGGCTGGATGGCATCACGGACTCAATGGACGTGAGTCTGAGTGAACTCCGGGAGTTGGTGATGGACAGGGGGGCCTGGCGTGCTGCGATTCATGGGGTCACAAAGAGTCGGACACGACTGAGCGACTGAACTGAACTGAGGAACATGTACACAGCTGCCTGCCACTTGGCTAGGGCTGGGGAATGGGTAGCTGCTCTTATTATTAAGAGCTGAATTTATCCAAAACTAACTGCAATGTATTATCCAAGTCTTTCTCTGGAAGTTTACTAAACATGAGTGTTCCAGAGTAGTTACATAGAGAGATTCTGGCAGTACAGTTGTTATCCAGGTGGGAAGAGAGATTCTTTCTTCTGGTTCCACTGTCTTCCAGAGTCCTTTGCTTTTACTGAGTTACGAGGTTTTTGTTTGTTTTTAAGTGTATTGTGGTACAAGTCCTTTATCAAATGTAAGATTCACAAATGTTTTCTCTCAATCTGTGGTTTGTCTTTTTATTCTCTTTCACTGTGTCTTTCAAAGAGCAAACATTTAAAGACATACAATTTATAGTTCTTTTGTAGACTGGGCTTATGATATCTTATCTAAGAAATCTTTGCCTAACCAAAGGTCACAAAGATTTTCTCCCATGTTTTCTTTTAGAAGCTTTATAGCTTTAGGGTTTTGGATATATGATTCAATTTTAGTTGGTTTTGTGTATGGTTCCTATAAAGATCCAAAGTCTTTTTCCGTATAGCTATCTCATTGTTGTGGCACCATTTCTTGAAAAGCCTGCCCTTTCTTCAGTGAACTGTTTTGCTCTCCTTTGTCCATATATAAGTGAATATGTTTCTAGACTTTCTTCTCTGTTGTGTTGGTCTGTTTGATGCCATTGCTGCCACAATGTTAAAGGATCTTTAAATTATACAGTGTTAGATATCCAATTTTGTTCTTACTCATAGTTGTTTTGGTTATTTGAAGTCACTTGCATTTCCTTGTGAATTTGTTTTTTTTTTTTTTTGATTTTGATTTTGAAATAACATGTTTATTAATTTATTAAGTACTAACACATATGTGATTCTTAGCCAGAATACGGAGCTGGAGGGTGTTCTTCTATACTGAAAAATCAACTACATAATATGGTACATTATGTGCAAATGTAAATACTGAAAAACTCTCCAAAAGTTTAATCAAAATCTGCTTTGTTTGCTAATGATTTTCCCAGAAAACCACTGAGGAGAACACCATGAATCTCTTCAGAATTAATGTTTATAATGGCAGTTTTGATTATGTTGATCCAAGTAATGCAGTGGTGGCAAGTTGGGTAAAGGCAAAGGTTTACTTTTCATTTCCCCAAATGTCGTCTCACTTGATTTAGGAGGGCTTGGGAATACCCAGGAATTATCTTCCAGGGAATTTCTGCTGTAAGAGTTGTGTTCCTGAAAGTTTGTGCCATCGTGAGGAATGGATCGCTCGTGATCTGTCCACAACTGGAGAGCTGCCTTCTCCGATAAAACCTCTGCGTCTCCTGGTAAGGGGGAAGGCGTGGCATGGCAGAGAGTTCTGCCATCTGGTGAGAGGGGGCATGTCTTCTGTGAGCTGCAGTGAAATTCGACCAGTGCAGTTTTGTGCTGTCTTTACCCAGGTCTCCCATGCATCCTGCTGGGGTGCACGTTGCCTTTCTTGATTGCAGTCGGGGTTTTCAGCTTTCTCAGTAGTTCGGCTTGTACTTGAGTCACCAGATGCAAATTAGACATTTCTCTCTTCGGTTCCCAGTATGCACTCTGCATGTTGTCACTTGAAACGCTCAGTCTCTGCAGATCTCTGCAGTTCAGATTGTCTTCCGGAGATGGATCCGTTTGTTTGGCTTTTTGTAGCTCTATTTTGAGATCTCTACATTCTTTCCTCATCAGTTCCAGTTCCTGTTCCAAACCATGGATCTTCAGTTCGCAGCTTAACTTTTCCACCTCCCAGTTTGATGCAGGAGGATTTAAATTTCTTATCACCTGCTGAGTTTCCACCTCTGTCCTCAGCTGGAGGAGTTCTACTTCTTTAGATTGTAGCTGTTCATTCAACACTTTCAAAGATTCAGAGTTGTCTTTATTCATTTTATCCAGTTTGCTTTTCAGATTATCTCTATCAATGCAGACCTCTCGGTACGCGTGATAGGCTTTACTTACTTGTTCCCGTCCCACAGAACTTGTTTCTTCACCCTTTCGAGCTCCTATAAGCTTTTCTTCCAAAATTCTGATTCTTTCTTTTAAGAAAGAGTTCTCTTTCTCTGAATCCTTAAGTCTTTTTTTTAATGTCTTCATATGCAGTGACGAGGGCAAAATGTGAAGCGACAGATTCATCTCCTGAATATATTGAGACTGGAGTCACTGGGCCTCTCCTGTGGGCTTTCTCGTGATTCAGAATACAGATGTCATCTTCCACCAGTGCATCCATGACAGCCAGAACACAGGCTCCGTGGGGCCGCCCCCAGGGCCGCCGAGTTTCGATTCCCCAGTGTTTGGAAACGGACCGAAAACAAACCGGGTCGCCAGGGGTCACCGCGGGCTTCCGGTTTCCTCGAAGACACAGCCGCTTCCCTGACGAATGCAGCTGCTCCGGGAACGCTGCGGAGGGACTCCCATTTCTCCTGCCTCGGCGGGGCCGGGGCCGGCGCGGCCGGCGAGTGGGCTGCGGCCCGGAGGCTCCGGAAGGTGGGCCGAGCGGAGGCCGAAAAAGACCGGCTGCCCGGCCTCGTCAGCGCCCGCCCGGGCGGCGCGCCGCGCAGGGGAAGCGCCGCCAAAGGGCCGGCGGGAGGGCGGGCGCCGCGCGCCCTCCTTGTGAATTTGTTTTAATTTACTTATTTATTTTTGGGTACGCAGTGCAGCTGGTAGGATCTTAGTTCCCCAACCGGGGATTCAGCCTGCACTTGCTGCAGTGAAAGCACAACATCCTAACCACTGGACCACCAGAGAATTCCTCCATGTGAATTTTATTTATTGTTTTGTATTTATTTTTTTGTTTACTGGAATACAATTGTTTTACAATGTTGTGTTAGTTTCTGCTGTACAGCGTGAGTCAGCCATATGTATACCTGTGCCCCCTCTGTGGATCTTCCCTCTGTGGACCTCCCCTCCCCTCTCCCTCTCCCTCCCCCCCCCTCCCCCCTCCCCCCCCCTCCACTCCTCCCCTCCCCCCTCCCCCCCCCCCTCCCCCCTCCCCCTCCCCTCCCCTCCCCCCCCACCCCCCCCCTCCTCCCCCCTCCCCCCACCCCCTCCCCCCCCCTCCTCCCCTCCCCCCACTCCTCCCCTCCCCTCCCCCCACCCACCCCCCCCTCCCCCCCCCTCCACCCTCCCCCCCTCCCCCCCCCTCCACTCCCTCCTCCCCCTCCCCCTCCACCCCCCTCCCCCCCCCCCCCTCCCTCCCCCTCCCCCTCCCCCCCCCCACCCCTCCCCTCCCCTCCCCCCACCCCCCCCCCCCCCCCCCTCCCCCCTCCCCCTCCCTCCCCCCCCCCCCCCCCACTCCACTCCTCCCCCTCCCCTCCCCTCCACCCACCCCCCCCCCCCCCTCCCCTCCCCTCCCCCTCCCCCCCCTCCCCTCCCCTCCCCCCCCCCTCCCCCCCCCCCTCCCCCCTCCCTCCACCCCCCCCCTCCCTCCCTCCCCCCCCCCCCCCTCCCCCCCCACTCCCTCCCTCCCCTCCCCCTCCCTCCTCCCCCCCCCCCCCCCCCCCCACCCCCTCCCCCCCCCTCCCCCCTCCCACTCCTCCCCTCCCCTCCTCCCCACTAGCCCACCCAGGGTCAGCAGCCTGAGCTGCGCTCCCTGGGCTTCAGGGCAGCTTCCTGCTGGCTAGTTGTACCCATGAGAGCATATATATGTCAGTGCTACTCTCTCAGTTTGTCCCCCCTTTGCCCCTCCCAGCTGTGTCTACAAGGCCATTCTCTGTCTACACCTCTGTTCCTGCCCTGCAAATAGTTCAGCAGCACCATTTTTCTAGACTCCCTATGTATGCATTAATATACAGTGTTTGTTTTCCTGTTTCTGACTCGCGTCACTCTGTATGACAGGCTCTAGGTTCCTCTACCTTAATAGACTGACTCAGTTTCATTCCATCTTATGGCTGAGTGATATTCCCTGTTTATTTGTACCACGTCACCTTTATACGTTTCTCTCTCGATGGCCATCTGGGTTGCTTCCGTGTCCTGGCTGTTGTGAACAAAGCTGCATCTGCATGAGCCTTGGGGTGCTTATGCTTTTGGGGGCTATGTTCTTCTCAGGGTATATGCCTAATAGTGGGATTCTTGGGTCATACGGTAGATCTGTATTTAGTTTCTTAAGGAGCCTCCATACTGTTCTCCACAGTGGCTGTGCCAATTCCCACCACCACTGTAAGGGGTTTCTTTTCTCCACACCTTCTCCAGCATTATTGTTTGTAGATTTTTTTGAAGATGGCCATTTTGGCTGACGTGAGATGTGATACCTTATTGTGGTTTTGATTTCTATTTCTCTAATAATTAGTGATGTTGAGCATCTTTTCTTGTGTTTGTTAGCTATCCGTATGTCTTCTTTGGAGAGATGTCTGTTTAGGTCTTTTGCCCATTTTGATTGGATTATTTTGTATATATAGAGAAAGTGAGCGAGAGAGAGCTCCTGTTGGCTGTTTGTATATAAGGAGATTAATCCTTGGTCAGTGCTTTGTTTGCAAAAGCTTTCTCGCATTTTGAGGGTTGTCTTCTTGTTATGGTTTCTTTTGTTGTGCCAAAGCTTTTAAGTTTAATTAGGTCTCAATTATTTATTTTTTGTTTTTATTTTCATTATTCTAGAAGGTGGGTCAAAAAGATCTTGCTGTGATTTATGTCAAAGAGTGATTTTTTTCTGTTTTCATCTAGGAGTTTTGTAGTATCTGATCTTACATTCAGGTCTTTAATCCATTTTAAGTTTATTTTTGTGTATGGTGTTAGGGAGTGGTCTAATTTCATTTGTCCAGATTTCCCAGCAGCACTTACTGAAGAGGCTGTTTTTCTGCCTTGTGTGTTCTTGCCTCCTCTGTCATAGGCTAGGTGATCGCGCGGGCTCGGGTCTGTCGCTGGGCTTTCTGCCTTGCTCCGTTGGTCTCTCTGTTTTTATCTCAGGACTGTGCTGTTGATTACTGTAGCTTTGCAGCGCACTTTGAAATTGCAGAGCCTGGTTCCTCCACCTCTTGTTTTTCTTTCTCAACTTTGCTTTGGCTATTCGGGGTCTTTTGTGTTTCCTTACAAATTGTAGATTTTTTTGTTCTAATTCTCTGAAGACTGCCATTAATTTTGATAGAAATTCCATTGAATCTGTAGATGGCTTTGGGTAGTAGCAGTTGAGTTCAGTCGCTCAGTTGAGTCCAACTCTTTGTGACCCCATGGACTGCAGCACGCCAGACTTCCCTGTCCATCACCAACTCCCAGAGCTTGCTCAGACTCATGTCCCTTGAGTTGGTGATGCCATCCAACCATCTATCCTCTGTCGTCCCCTTCTCCTCCTGCCCCCAATCTTTCCCAGCATCAGGGTCTTTTATAATGGGTCAGTTCTTGGTATCAGGTGGCCAAAGAATTGGAGCTTCAGCATCAGTCAGTCCTTCCAAGGAATATTCAGGACTGATTTCCTTCAGGATTGACAGGTTTGATCTGCTTGCAGTCCAAGGGACTCGCAAGAGTCTTCAGCATCACAGTTCAAAAGCATCAATTCTTCGGCATCAGTCATGGTGTATTTTTTCACCTTATTTGTGTCCTCTTTCATTTCTTTCATCAGTATTCTGTGGTTTTCTGAGTACTGGTCTTTTCTTTCCTTAGGTAGATTTATTCGTGGGTATTTCATTCCTCTGTTGTGATGGTAAATGGGATTGCCTCCTTAATCTCGCTGTCCGTGCATTCATTATTCTGACTGCGCTGGGTCTTTGTTGCTGCGTGTGGGCGCTCTCTATTTGCAGTGCATGGCTTGTCCTTGCGGCGCCTCTCTTGTTCTGGAGCTTAAGCTCTAGGCTCCTGGGGTCCGGTGGGGCACTGCGTGGACTCAGCTGTTGTGGCTTGCGGTCTCCCGAGTGCTGAGCTCTAGGCTCCTGGGGTCCGGTGGGGCACTGCGTGGACTCAGGTGTTGCGGCTTGCGGTCTCCCGAGTGCTGAGCCTGGCCCTGGGGCCGGGGCCTGCGTGCCGGTGGCGCGCGGCCCGGTGCTGGCTCTAGGCTCCTGGGGTCCGGGTGGGGCACTGCGTGGACTCAGGTGTTGTGGCTTGCGGTCTCCAGAGTGCTGAGCTCTAGGCTCCTGGGGTCCGGGTGGGGCACTGCGTGGACTCAGGTGTTGTGGCTTGCGGTCTCCAGAGTGCTGAGCCGGCCCTGGGGTCCGGGTGGGGCTGCGTGGCTCGGTGTGTGGCTTGCGTCTCTCGAGTGCTGGCTCAGGCTCCTGGGGTCCGGTGGGCCTGCGTGGCCAGGTGTTGGGCTGCGGTCCGGTGCTGGCCCGGCCCTGGGGTCGGGGGGCGGCACTGCGTGGCTCGGTGTTGCGGCTGCGGTCTCCCGAGTGCTGGCTTGGCAGCTGTGGTGCACAGGCTTAGTTGCTCCATGATTCGGGGGATCTTCCTGGACCAGGGATTGAACCTGTGCACCTGCATTGCAGGTGGATTCCTAACCACTGGACCACCAGGGAGGCCCTGTGCATTAATTTAGTATCTTGAAACTATCAAACTCATTGATGAGGTCCAGTAGTTTTCTGGTGGAATCTTTAGAATTTTCTGTATATAGTAACATGTCATTTGCAAACAGTGACAGTTTTACTTCTTCTTTTCCAGTTTGTATTCCTTTTTCTTTCTTTTTCTTCTCTGCTGGAGCCAGGACTTCCAAAACTGTGTTGAATAAGAGTGGTGAGAGTGGACATCTTTGTCTTATTCCTGATCTTAGGGAAAATGCTTTCATAGAAATTCTGTTTTTCACCATTGAGAATGATGTTTGCTGTGGGTTTTTCATATATGGTCTTTATTATGTTGAGGTAGGTTCCCTCTGTGCCCATTTTCTGGAGTTTTTATCATAAATGGGTGATAAATTTTGTCCAAAAGCTTTTTTTTTTTTGGATCTGTTGAAATGACCATATGATCTTTATTCTTTCATCTGTTAACATGGTATGTCAAACTGATTGATTTGTGTGTTTTGAAGACTGTGTGCATTCTTGGGATAAACTTCACTTGAGCGTGATGTATGATCTTTTAATGTGTTGCTGTGGTTCTGTCCTTAAGTCGTGCTCATCTCTTTGGGACCCCACGCACCGTAGCATGCAAGGCTCCCCTGTCCATCAGTATCTCCCAGAGTTTGCCCAGATTCATGCGCATTGAGTCGATGATGCTATCTAACCATCTCATCCTTTATCACCCCAGTCTCCTTTTGCCTTCATTCTTTCCCAGCATCAGAGACTTTTCCAATGAGTCAGCTGTTCACATCACAGGTGGCCAAAGTATCGGTGCTTCAGCTTCAGCATCAGGCCTTCCAATGAATATTCAGGACTGGTTTCCTTTAGGATTGACTGGATTGATCTTGCTCACCAGAGGACTCTCAAGAGTTTTCTCCAGCACCACAGTTTGAAAGCATCAGTTCTTTAGTACTCAGCCTTCTTTATGGTCTAGTTGTCACATCTGTATGTGACTATTAGAAAAACCATAGCTTTGAGTGTGAGTTCCTTTGTCAGCAAAGTGATGTCTCTGCTTTTTGATATGTTGACTAGGTTTGTCATCGCTTTCCTTCCAAGAAGCAAGCATCTTTTACTCCGTGGCTGCAGTTACTGTTCACCTAAGTGGTTGTGGCACACTGGCCTAGCTGTTCCATGGCATGTGAGGATCTTCCTGGACCAGGATTGAACCCATCGCCCCTGCGCTGGCAGGCAGATTCTTAACCACTGGATTACTAGGGAAGTCCCAGCCAGTTGTGATTTCGATCCAGATTGTGGTGAATCTCGTGACAAATGAACTTGGTGAGAACTAACATCTGACATCTTAATATTGAATATCCTGACTTATGAACGAATCTGTTACTCCATTTGTCTTATTTAGGTCTCAAATATTCTTCAGCAGTGTATTTTTCACTCTAGGTCTTTTACATCACTCGTTAGCATCTCTCCTATGTATTTCATATTTTGATGCTATTTCAAGAGGTATTTTTACAATTTCAACCTCCTATTGCTTATTTGTATGAGTCAAGTTTTTAGCTTTCTGCATTTTATGCCCATTGCCGTCTTAGGGCTTGCCGCTCTCAAGGTTAGCTAGTTTCTTTCGAATTGTTGCTTTGTTGTTGTTCAGTCGTGTCCCACTCTTGCAACCCCATGTGTAGGCCACCAGGCTCCTCTGCCCATGACATTCTCCAGGCAAGAATACTGGAGTGAATTGCCATTTCCTTCTCCAAGGGATCTTCCTGACCCAGAGGTTGATCTTGAGTCTCCTTCTTGGTAGGTCGATTCTTTACTGCTGAGCCACTTGGGAAGCCAGCTTATTTCTAGAGAGAGCAAATAATTTGCTTACTAGCCTGCCATTGATATGCAAGCTATTGATTTTTGTATATTTTTGTATCCTTCAGCTTTACTAAATTCATTTACTTGAATAGCTTTTTAAAAATATTTTTCTTCAGATTTTCTAAATAGGCAATTGTTATCTACAGCTAAAAACAGTGTTCTTTCTTCCATTTCAACCTAGATGCCACTTATCTTGTTTTCTTGCCCCGTAGCACTGGGTGTAACCGGTAGTACAATGTTTTTATTTTTAAAAATCTTTTTTAAAAAAACATTTGGCTGTCCTGGGTCTTTGTTGCTGCTCATGGGCTTTCTCTAGTTGCAGCGAGAGGGGCCTGCTCTTCAGTGCAGTGCACAGGCTTCTCATCGCGGTGGCCTCTCTTTCTGCAGAACGTGAGGCTCCAGAGCGCTCGGGCTTCAGCAGCTGCGGCCCTTGGGCTCCGCAGTCGTGGCTGCCAGGCTGTAGAGCGTGGCTCGTGCCCGGGCTTCGTTGTTCCACAACCCGCGATCTTCCCAGACCGGGGATCGAACTAGTGTCCCCTGCATTGCAAGGAAGATTCTTAACCACTGGACCACCGCGAAAGCCCCTGGTTCCACAGTGTTGAAAAGAAGTGGTGAGAGTGAAATCTTAGTATTATTCCTGGTGTTCATGAGAAAGCATTACCATTAAGTATACTCTTAGTGGTAGAGTTGCTTTTGGTAAATGCTGTTTTTCAGGTTGAAGAAGTTCACTTCTGTTCTTAGTTGGCTGAGAGTTGGGTTGTTTTGTTTCATTTTAAAATCTTGAATGGCTGTTGGATTTTGTCATGCATTTTCTGTATCCGTTGAGATGAGCATATGGTTTTTCTTTTTCAGTTTAATACGGTAACTTATTTAGTGAAACCTGCCATGCATTTCTGGAATAAACCTCAGTCACTCATGATTATCGTTCTGTGTATTGTTGGATTTACCTTGCTAATGTTTTGTTTAGAAATTTTACATCTAGTTTATGAGGGCTGTTGGTCTGTAGTTGTCTTGTCATGCCTTTGGTTTTTTATTAGGAAAATGCCAGACTTTAGTTGTGAATTGAGAAGTTAATGTCTCTTCTTCAGTTTTCTAGAAGAAGTTTTCTTGACTTGATAGTATTTTTTCCTTAAATATTTTATGGAATTCATCAGTGAAGCCACCCAGGACTGGAGTTTTCTTTGTGGGAAAAATTTTAATGAAAATTTCATTTATCAGATAAGGAATTAACTATGTTATTTGTTCTTGAATGATCTTTAGTAGTTTGTGTCTTCTTTGGAATTTGTCCATATCATTTACGTTGTTGAATTTACTGGTGTAAAATCGTTCCTAATAGTCCCTTAGTATTTTTTAGTGTCTGTAGAGTCTATGTGATTGTACCCTCTCTCATTTCTGACACTGTTAGATTGTGACTTTCTTTTTTCCTGATCAGTCTGTCTAGAAGATTATCACTCTTAAATGATCTTTTGAAGCCGTCCTTTTTGCTTTGTTTTTCCCTACAATCTTCTCTTGTCTCTTTCATCAATTTTTTCCTCTCTTATCTTTGTTATTTAATATTTTCTGCTTTGGATTCAACTTGCTGGTATATTTCTAGTATAATGGAATCTGAGGTCACTAATTTGAGACCCAAATTTTCTTCATTAATTTCCTTCTTTCCTAACATAGATGGTCTTCTCAGACTGTCAGCCCCACCCAAATCTTCTCTCCCGACACTATAACTTGGAAAATCTCAAAACAGTACTTTGGAGCAGTCATCAGACTCATCCCAGAGATCTTTCTTCGATGTCTTAAAAATTGTTGTTTGATGTTCAGCGTCTTGAAAACAGTTCTTCCTTATATTTTGCCTCCTTATTTTGGTTGTTTCAGGTACTACGGTAAATATGGTCCCTGAAATTGAAACTTTGCCAGAAGTGGAAGTGACAAGAATATAAATTTTCAAAATATACTTTATAAGAGGAATTCCACTGTGTTGATCAGTTGTGGATATCTGATGGAATTTTCTTTGCTAGGATTTGACCCATGTTGATAACTTTCGCTTATCCAAATTCAGAGTGCAGTGATGTTGGGCATGGGGGTACTTAGAGAATTCAGGAAGAGTAGCTGTAGGAGTCTTCTTCCTAAATTAGGCACAGTATAAATAAAATTACCAGTTCTGGATCAGTATAAGAAATCATAGTTTAGGGAATATTCACAAGTTTTAATGTGAAAAAATTGGGGCAACTGGTGGCAAAGCAAAAGGAAAACTAGAACTATCAAAAAGTGTAGACAAAAGAAAACAACAGGAAAAGGAAGACAAAAATCCCAGCTAAGGTAAAATAAATTTATTCAAAACTTACTGATAAAAAATTTATGATTAGATATGGCATTTACTCTGAAGTTTTCCTTAACTTAGAAGAGATATTGCAAGTTAATAGGTTTTAAAGACTGGAAAAAAAAGATATTTATTTTTCAAATCAACTGTTGCAAATTCGGAAGGAAGTAAAATCTGAAATGAACTCTTTTCCTATGCTTCAGAAATACCTCTATACAAACAATACATCAACTATAGATTTATTTTTCTTATTCTTTGAAGTAAGACTCCTAATAATCTTCACTAAATGAATTGGCCTAGTGTGAATGACTTTATATATTAAAAAAGTTTAATATATGTATATTAAGTAATTCATGGCTCAAATCTTAATGATGGAGGCATGAGATTCTTCCTTCATTAAACTAATAATACAGGCACACAGCAGAGGTGTTGCATGTTTGGCAGTCTGGAGACTACCTCAATAAACCACGTGAATTTTTTGGTTTCCCAATGCATATCAAAGTTGTGATATGCTATACTGTAGTCTGTTAACTGTGCAATAGCATTATATCTGAAAAAAATTATATTTCAATTTAAAAATACTTTATTGGTAAACAAAATGCCAGTGATCATCTGAGCCTTCAGTGAGTTGTAACCTTTTTGCCAGTGGCGGGTCTTGCCTCAGTGCTGATGAGCTCTGACTGATCAGAGTGGTGGGTGCTGAAGGCCGAGGTGGCTCTGACAGTCTCTTAACATGAGACAAGAGAGAAGTTTGCCACGCTGATTGACTCTCTCCTTTCACGGACAGTCTCTCTGAAGGGTGCAGTGCTGTTTGATAGCACTTTTCCCCACAGTAGAACTTTCCTCAAAATTAGAATCAGTCTTCTCAAACCTTCTTGCTGCTTTATCAGCAAAGCTTACATAATATTCAGATTTCCTTGTTGTCATCTCAGTAGTCTTTACCAGGGGTGGCCTCTGTTTCAGGAAAACACTTGGTTCAGCTCCTTATCCGTTAAAGCTTTGTCACGAGACTAAGCAGTCCACCCGCACCTTCACATGCTGCTTCCGCCTCTCTTGCTATTCTGCCACATCTGCAGTGACTTCCCCCACTGAAGTCCGGAACCCCTCAACATCATTCACGGGTTAGAATCAACTTCTTCCAAACTCCTGTTAATGTTAATGTTTTGACCTCTTCCCGTGAAGCACGAATATTCTTAAGGGCATCTAGAATGGCGAATCCTTTCCAGAGGTTTTCAGTTTACTTGGCCCAGTTCCGTTAGAAGAAGCACTGTGTGCGGCAGCTGTAGGCTAATGAAATATATTTCTTACGTAGTAAGATTTGAAAATCAAGTCGGAGCCACAGTCTCCAGAATGGGCACTGTGTTAACCAGCATGAAAACAACGTGCATGTCATTGTATGTCTCCATCAGATAGGAGGTGACCAGGTCCCTTGTCGGTGAGTAGTAGTGTTTTGAAAAGAATCTTCCTTTCTGAACAGTGGATCTCAACAGAGAGCTTGACGTATTCAGTAAACCCTGTTGTAAACAGATGTGCTCTCATCCAGGCTTTGTCGTTCCATTTATAGAGCACAGGCAGAGTAGATTTAACATAATTTTTCAGGGCCCTCGGACTTTGGAAATGGTAAATGAACATTGGCATCAGCTTTAATCCACCACCCACATTATCCCCTCAGAAGAGAGTGTGTCTGCCCTTAAAATCTTGGAAGCCAGGCGTTGACTTCTTTCTAGCTGTTGGAGTCCTAGACGCCTTCTTCTTCCAATATAAGGCTGCTTTTTTTAAAGTTTTATTTATTTTTGGCTGCGCCGGGTCTTCCTTGCTGGGCTGCGCTTTTCTCTGGTTGCGGCGAGCAGGGCCTTCTCTTCATTGCCGTGCCTGGGCTTCTCATCGCGCCGACTCCTCTTGCCGTGGAGCACGGGCTCTAGGGTGCACGAGCTTCAGCAGTTGTGGCACGGGAGCTCAGTAGGTGTGGCTCCCGGGCTCTAGGGCACAGGGTCAGTAGTCGTGGTGCATAGGCTTAGTTGCTTCACAGCGTGTGGGATCTTCCTGGACCGGGTATCGAACCCCTGTCTCCTGCATTGGCAGCTGGATTCTTTACCACTGAGCCACTAGGAAAGCCCTAGGCTCTTTTGTCTACATTGAAAATCTGTTGTTTGATGCAGCCACCTTCATGAATTACCTTAACTGTATCTGGATAACTTGCTGCTGCTTCCAGATCAACATGCTGCCTTCCTTTTATGTGATGGAGACAGCTTCTTTCCTGAAATCTCATAAACAAACCTCTGCTTGCTTCAGACTTTACTTTCATAGGTTTCTTTCCTGTCTCCATCTTTAGAGAATTAGAATTATGGCCTTGCTCTGGATTAGGCTTTGACTTAAGGGAATGTTATGGCTGACTGATCTTAAAACTTTCTATCAGCACGTAGGCTTTTTTTGTTTTCTTAACATTCTTATTTTCACTAGAGTAGCAGTTTTATGGCACCCCACTCCAGTACTCTTGCCTGGAAAATCCCATGGATGGAGGAGCCTGGAAGGCTGCAGTCCATGGGATCGCTGAGGATCAGACGTGACTGAGCAACTTCACTTTCACTTTTCACTTTCATACATTGAAGAAGAAATGGGAACCCACTCCAGTGTTCTTGCCTGGAGAGTCCCAGGGACGGGGGAGCCTGGTGGGCTGCAGTCCATGGGGTCGCTGAGGGTCGGACATGACTGAGCGACTTCGCTTTCACTTTTCTCTTTCATGCATTGGAGAAGGAAATGGCACCCCACTCCAGTGTTCTTGCCTGGAGAGTCCCAGGGACGGGGGAGCCTGGTGGGCTGCCGTCTGTGGGGTCGCACAGAGTCAGACACGACTGAAGCGACTTAGCAGCAGCAGCAGCAGTTTTAGTTTCCTTCAAGGACTCTCCTTTGCATTCACAACTTGCTAACTATTTGGCATAAGAGGCCTAACTTTTGGCCTATTTCAACTAACATGGCTTCCTTACTAAGCTTAACCTTTTTTAGCTTTTGATATAAAAGTGAGATGTGTGACTCTTCCTTTCATTTGAGCTCTTAGAGGGCATTATAGAGTTATTAATTGGCTTAATTTCAATATTGTTGTGTTTAAGGAAATAGGGAGGCCTGAGGAGAGGGAGAGAGATGGGGAAACAGCCAGTTGGTGAAGCAGTCAGAAGACACTTACTTATCAGTTACGTTTGCCGTCATATATGGACGTGGTTACTGGTCCCGCAGTACAGCTACAGCAGTAATATCAAAGATCACCGATGACAGGGCACCGTGACAAGTGCAACAAAATAGCAACAACAATAATATGGCCTGGAATACTGTAACAGTTACCAAAATGTGATGCAGAGAGCCGAGGTGAGCAAGTGCTATTAGAAAAATGGTGCCAACAGACTTGCTAGACACAGAGTTGCAACAAACATTCAATCTTTAAAATCCACACTGTCTGGGAAGCTCGATGAAGTGAGTACAATAAAGCAAGATCTGCCTGTATAGCTGGTGATTACGACTAACCCCTTCTGTTTGCAGAATAATCATATACTTTGAGTTGGGAGTATATATGTCCTTAAGCATAATTTATGGTTTTCTTATAGATTTGTGGGACCACTGGGTACCATCATCATAAAATGTAAGGATTTTCGAATTATTCAGTTGGATATTCCTGGAATGGAAGAATGTTTGAATATAGCCAGTTCCATTGAGGTAAGTGTTTTGGAAATAAAATGTGATAAAAGAAGGAACTTTATTTTCTGATTCACTGTAACTCTTATGTTTCTTTTTAGATAAATATCATTTGAGTCATGTTCTGTGACTCAGATCTGGAAGACTGAATGCAAAGCCTTACCCTGAATCATTGTTACAGGAATGTAAAAAGATTTTATTGACTTAGAGCAGTTATTAATGTTACTTATTCTTCTGGGTTCATCTATGTTGTAGCATGTGACAGGATTTCCTCCCCTTTTAAGGCTGAATAACATTCCATTGTGTGTTTATAAATGTTGAGACTTTTGAAAATCTTACTTCTTTGGTCAAGCAAGTAATTAACACCAATGATTGTAGTCTTTTGTTTGTTTTTAGTAAATTTGAATTTCCATATATCATGTTTGCTTGAGATAGGATGTGTTCATTTTATATTTATAGAAATGGTAGTGAACATATGTCCAGATTACAAATAATAGAAATTTTACTTGGATAATTTAGTGTTTAAATTGAATCAGTTCAGTTCAGTCACTTAGTTGTGTTCGGCTCTGTGTCCCCAGGAACCACAGTACTCAAGTCCTCCCTGTCCATCACCAACTCTCGGAGTCCACCTAAACCCATGTCCATTGAGTCCGTGATGCCATCAAACCGTCTCATCCTCTGTCATCCCCTTCTCCTCCTGCCCTCAATCTTTCCCAGCATCAGTGTCTTTTCAAATGAGTCAGCTCTTCACATGAGGTGGCCAAAGTATTGGAGTTTCAGCTTCAGCATCAGTCCTTCCAGTGAATACCCAGGACTGATCTCCTTTAGGATGGACTGGTTGGATCTCCTTGCAGTCCAAGGGGCACACTATTTTCTTTCCCACTTTAACCAACTATTTTGGTATATACTCATTTTTTAAATTGCTTTATTTTAAATCATTACCACTAAATTATAGCAGTTAACTTTATGTTTATAGTATTTTCTAGATAATTAGAGAGACACATTGAGGTTTTTTTCCTTCTATCTTTTAGTGCCTAATATGGGCTTTGTGTGCAGAATAACTGCCATTGGCTTAACTATTAAAAGGAGATAGAAAGTCTTAAACCTGTGACTAGGATTTCCTTTGGCTTCTAAACAAAAAAGCAGAAATAGAGAAACTGTTATGGTACTGAGAAAACAGCATGTAGTATTTTTTTTTTCTGCTTTTGCGAAATTTTTCTTATGAAAACAAGAAGATGAGCTGAACACTCTGTGTTACATATTCATCATTGGAAATAACATAGGAACGTTGACTTGGCTGAATTTGTTGACATGAGTGAGAATCGCACTGTACCTTCTAGGCTGTTGAAAGGAAATGTTCTTTGGGCCAGGTAATGCCACTCACCCACTTCAGTTGAGCATGTTATTATTTTTTTTTTTCAGTTGTGGGGTTGGGTTTTCACTGACTCATGCACATTTTTTTTTCTTATCCCTTTTATAACTTGTGAGATAGCCGGTGGATGTTGGTGAAATTGCCTGTGGTGAAGAAACGGGGCAAAAAACCTATTACCCGACTCTGATGGCATTTACGTAGCCTCGTTAGCATTTGACACTAATCAGTTGCTTATTTAGCTATACAATTAAATATTACGTAAAACTCTGTAGAAACTGACTGACTATGGAGAAGCCCTTATGGCTGAGAAGAAGCTGCAAATTCTGAGCCACTCTTGTAACGTGGCCTTGGAAAATGAATGCTCCGTTGATTGTTTTCCCAGCATGGGACATGCACACCGTGACCTTGGCCTCTAGCCTTTTCCTGGCATCCAGTTTTCCTCTGTCCCTCCATACAGCTTGATATAATCTGGTAGTAATAAGTGAATTCTTATAAAGCATAGTTGAGCTATTCTTTGTTATCAAAATTCATATACTCAAAATCTGCTACCCTAAGTAGAATCCCACTGGAAGAATAACTGGCAAGTGCTCAATTTTCTAAATTATAGTAGAAAGTCTGATGAACCATTTTTTCTGTGTAGTTTCGGTTGTCTTTTAGGGTTGAAATGACTTTATTTCTTTGAGCATTAATGTGTTTAAATGAAAAGTTCTGTCTCTAGCTACATGAAATGTAATCATGACAAGTCGAGTGCTTATTGCCTGCTGGAATGTTTGTGAACAGTTCAGTTGCTCAGTCGTGTCCGACTCTTTGCGATCCCATGAATCACAGCATGCCAGGCCTCCCTGTCCATCACCATCTCCCGGAGTTCATTCAGACTCAGGTCCATCGAGTCTGTGATACCATCCAGCCATCTCATCCACTGTCGTCCCCTTCTCCTCCTGCCCCCAGTCCCTCCCAGCATCAGAGTCTTTTGCAGTGAGTCAGCTCTTCGCATGAGGTGGCCAAAGTACTAGAGTTTCAGCTTTAGCATCATTCCTTCCAAAGAAATCCCAGGGCTGATCTCCTTCAGAATGGACTGGTTGCAATCCAAGGGACTCTCAAGAGTCTTCTCCAGCACCACAGTTCAAAAGCATCAGTTCTTCGGCACTCAGCCTTCTTCACAGTCCAACTCTCACATCCATACATGACCACAGGAAAAACCATAGCCTTGACTAGAAGGACCTTAGTTGGCAAAGTAATGTTTCTGCTTTTGAATATACTATCTAGGTTAGTCATAACTTTTCTTCCAAGGAGTAAGCATCTTTTAATTTCATGCCTGCAGTCACCATCTGCAGTGATTTTGGAGCCCCCAAAAATAAAGTCTGACACTGTTTCCACTGTTTCTCCATCTATTTCTCATGAAGTGATGGGACCAGATGCCATGATTTTCATTTTCTGAATGCTGAGCTTTAAGCCAACTTTTTCACTCTCCTTTCACTTTCATCAAGAGGCTTTTTAGCTCCTCTTAACTTTCTGCCATAAGGGTGGTGTCATTTGCATATCTGAGGTTATTGATATTTCTCCCGGCAGTCTTGATTCCAGCTTGTGTTTCTTCCAGTCCAGCGTTTCTCATGATGTACTCTGCATATAAGTTAAATAAGCAGAGTGACAATATACAGCCTTGACGGACTCCTTTTCCTATTTGGAACCAGTCTGTTGTTCCATGTCCAGTTCTAACTGTTGCTTCCTGACCTGCATACAGAGTTCTCAAGAGGCAGGTTAGGTGGTCTGGTATTCCCATCTCTTTCAGAATTTTCCATAGTTTATTGTGATCCACACAGTCAAAGGCATTGGCATAGTCAAGAAAGCAGAAACAGATGTTTTTCTGGAACTCTCTCGCTTTTTCCATGATCCAGTGGATGTTGTCAATTTGATCTCTGGTTCCTCTGCCTTTTCTAAAACCAGCTTGAACATCAGGGAGTTCACGGTTCACGTATTGCTGAAACCTGGCTTGGAGAATTCTGAGCATTACTTTACTAGCATGTGAGATGAGTGCAATTGTGTGGTAGTTAGAGCATTCTTTGGCATTGCCTTTCTTTGGAATTGGAATGAAAACTGACCTTTTCCAGTCTTGTGGCCACTGCTGAGTTTTCCAAATTTGCTGGCATATTGAGTGCAGCACTTTCACAGCATCATCTTTCAGGATTTGAAACAGCTCCACTGGAATTCCATCATCTCCACTAGCTTTGTTTGTAGTGATGCTTTCTAAAGCCCACTTGACTTCACATTCCAAGATGTCTGGCTCTAGATTAGTGATCACATCATCATGATTATCTGGGTCGTGAAGATCTTTTTGTATAGTTCTTCTGTGTTTTCTTGCCACCTCTTCTTAATATCTTCTGCTTCTGTTAGGTCCATACCATTTCTGTCCTTTATCGAGCTCATCTTTGCATGAAATGTTCCCTTGGTATCTCTAATTTTCTTGAAGAGATCTCTAGTCGTTCCCATTCTGTTCTTTTCCTCTATTTCTTTTCTTTTCTTTTCTTTTTCAAAAATTTTAAAGCATTTAATATAAAAACACACAAAAAGTTGTTTTTTAAAAATATTAATAAAATTGATGGAGTCTTGGCAAGGCATATTAAGAGTAGAGCTTTTCCTCTATTTCTTTGCATTGATCGCTGAAGAAGGCTTTCTTATCTCTTCTTGCTATTCTTTGGAACTCTGCATTCAGATGCTTATGTCTTTCCTTTCCTCCTTTGCTTTTTGCCTCTCTTCTTTTCACAGCTATTTGTAAGCCCTCCCCAGACAGCCGTTTTGCTTTTTTGCATTTCTTTTCCATGGGGATGGTCTTGATCCCTGTCTCCTGTACAGTGTCATGAACCTCATTCCATAGTTCATCAGGCACTCTATCTATCAGATCTAGGCCCTTAAATCTATTTCTCACTTCGACTGTATAATCATAAGGGGTTTGATTTAGGTCATACCTGAATGGTCTAGCGGTTTTCCCTACTTTCTTCAACTTGAGTCTGAATTTGGTAATAAGGAGTTCATGATCTGAGCCACAGTCAGCTCCTGGTCTTGTTTTTGTTGACTGTATAGAGCTTCTCCATCTTTGGCTGCATAGAATATAATCAGTCTGATTTCGGTGTTGACCATCTGGTGATGTCCATGTGTAGAGTCTTCTCTTGTGTTGTTGGAAGAGGGTGTTTGCTATGACCAGTGCATTTTTTTGGCAAAACTCTATTAGTCCTTGCCCTGCTTCATTCTGCATTCCAAGGCCAAATTTGCCTGTTATTCCAAGTGTTTCTTGACTTCCTACTTTTGCATTCTAGTCACCTGTAATGAAAAGGATATCTTTTTGGGTGTTAGTTCTAAAAGGTCTTGTAGGTCTTCATAAGACCATTCAACTTCAGCTTCTTCAGCATTACTGGTTGGGGCATAGACTTGGATAACTGTGATATTGAATGGTTTGCCTTGGAAACGAACAGAGATCATTCTGTCGTTTTTGAGACTGCATCCAAGTACTGCATTTCGGACTCTTTTGTTGACCATGATGGCTACTCCATTTCTTCTGAGGGATTCCTGCCCGCAGTAGTATATATAATGGTCATCTGAGTTAAATTCACCCATTCCAGTCCATTTTAGTTTGCTGATTCCTAGAATGTTGACGTTCACCCTTGCCATCTCTTGTTTGACATGGATTTAAAATAATGATTGTTCCAATCACCATTAATATAGTATGAAGATTCCTCAAGAAATTAATAAAGGATCTGTCATTATCCAGCAATCCCACTTCTTGGTGTATATCTGAAGGAAACAAAATGATTGTTTTAAAGAGATATCTGTGCTCCCATTGCAGCATTATTCATCATATTCAAAGAATATAAAAACCTAAGTATCTGTTGATGGATGGATGAATAAAGAAAACTATACACACAATGCGTGCACACATGTACACACATACAATAGAATATTATTCAGCCATCAAAAGGAAAGCAGTCCTGCCAGTTGAAACAACTGCATGAACAATGGCGTGAACAAACAGTGGATGAAACTGGAAGGCGTTGTGCTAACTGAAATAAGCCAGACAGAAAGACAGATAATGCATGGCGTCACTTATATGTGGAATCTCAAAAATAAAAGAGGGAAACACATAGAAACAGGGAGTAGAAAAGTGGTTTCCTGGGGCTGGGGGTGGGTGAAATAGGGAGAGGCTGGTGAAAGCTACAGATGTTCAGGTATAAGACCTGAGAATCTAATGTATAACATAGACTATGGTTGATAACACTGTATTATGTAACTGAAATTTCCCAAGAGTAGAACTTAAATGTTGTCAAAAGCAACAACAGAGGGTAAATATGTGAGGTGATGGATGTGTTAATTAACTCAAGGCGGAAACTCTTTTCCAGTGTGTTTGTGTATCAAATCATCACATTGTACGTTAGAAATATTTTAGATTTTATTTATCAATTTATACTACAGTAAAGCTGAAAAAAATTTTAATATTGCAAAGAATATTTTTTAAGTAGTAAAATAATAACATTTAAAAATTAAATAAAGGTTCTACTGACCTGATCTTTCTGTGACTTAGAGGGAGGTAGCTTTACTCTGAGAGCTTGGGGATGTTAACATGATGTTGGGCCCCTTGAGCCCCTCCAGCTGAGTGTCTCCAACATTATAGCAGTTTGAATTGTGCTAATTCATTTTGGTGCCTTTGTTTTTCTAGCCATAGAAATGCTTTCTAAAACTTCCCCGTCAGAAGGATGAAACTGCCAGGTGACAGGGGACCTTCCATCTCACAGTTCCTCATCTAGTCAGGATTCCCTGGCGTTGTACTTCAGATGACCTGTAGGCTCACTTTGGGACCACGGAGTTACTGCCCCGGTTTGAGAGTGTTTAGCGTAGCATGAAGGTGTGAGGGCATCTGATCACGCTAGGAATGGAGGGAGTTTCACATTGATGGAGGCTGCTGGGGTCCAGCCCCGGTGGATCCAGGGAATTCAAGCGGGGACAGCGTTGGCGAGGAAAGACTTATTTATTTATTAATATAAGATTAGATTAAGAAGAAATAGTATAGTAGGAAATTTAGGCAGAAAAAAAGAGGCTGAATAACTTGGTTACGTGGAAAGCCAATAAAGGAACTCTACGTTGGGCCACCGGCTCCCATTTGAATATGGGAGAGTGCCCCGCCTTGGGCTCTCTTTCTTACTCATCTTAGAGGCCGGGACAAGTAAGTAGACATGATGAGCCTCGACATTCCAAGGAAATTCAGCCGAAAAAGGGGAGAAAAGAATGACATGGGGAAGCCCAGCATTGGTGCAAGACTCCAAAAACTATTTTTCAAAATCAGCTTATATACCCCAAGTTGTACATAATGGAATATGCAGAGTTATGCAGGGGCCGCAGTCCTGACCCTTTCTGTAGATCTTCTTGTCTACAGGTGATTTACATTATCTTCTGACCAGGAGGCTTGCTAACACTTTTTGGCTCTCTTTCTTAATGAATGTTAATCTCGGTTCCTCTGAAGTGTTTTTCTTTAATCTGCATCTCCTTAAAGCACTAAAGTTACATCTCTATAGAACAAAGGCACAGTGGGTTATAACAAAGAAGGTACTCAGCTTAAAGATCTTATGTTGCTACTTGGTTTTTCTGTATACCAACTATATCAACAAATAAAAGATATAAAAATTTGGCAGCAAGTATTGGCTCAACAAATGAAACCTTTAATCAGTCCTATTCTAATGATTTTGACTCCTCAGAAGCCCCTACATTCCTAGGATGTTTTAAGCTTCCTGTGCCTCCAGCGGTCAGGAGGCCTCAAACAATCTCATGTGCAGCTGTAGAGTCCTGCAGGCAGGCTAGAAAGCCATCAGAGGGGTTTTTGGATTGAAACACCCTTTCAAATGCAGAAGACTAAAGCCTTGAGTTGACTTTTTCCCGGAGAATATCAGAAGAGTGGAAAAGCGGAGTGCAGAGGCCGGCAGATTCTTATTTTGGAGTGGGGGGTGGGGGAGGTGGATGCTCAGGAAATGCCTGGGGAACCCCAGAAGTTTGATCACGCCTTGCGTATGCCAGACTCCCTTCCACGTGACCCTGTCACGGGCGGGATTCCTCACACTGGCTCCCATCAGGAGGCTATGTGGAGCATACAGCAGCTG
Organism: Nanger dama; assembly: GCA_917880005.1. Lineage (NCBI taxonomy): Eukaryota > Metazoa > Chordata > Mammalia > Artiodactyla > Bovidae > Nanger > Nanger dama. The sequence continues at coordinate 34,217 of CAKJTW010000132.1, read as the reverse complement.
AAATTAGAGTTTGCTATGTGTCACGTACTGTTCTGGTCCTGCTGCACACATCCTCTTAATGCCTCAACGGCCCTAGGCATTGCCCTGTGAAGTTATTTCCTCCATTGACAGCTGAGGCATGGAGTGGCCGCATTACGTGATACCACTGTTGGCCCTGGCATCTGGAATTTGAGTCCGGCAGTCTGACTCTTTGGCTACTAAGCTTTTTTACAATTGCTCAGAAGCTGTGGTTTTAAGTGATTCACACATGTAGTTAATAGCTGGGTTTTGAGCCAAGGCCTTACTGATTAACTGCAGCCTGTTCTCTAATCCCCAGAAATATTTGGACCTTTTCATTAGGCCTTATTACATGGTCTCATGAAGAAGTCTTTTTCATTTTTCATCTAGAATAGCTATGCACATGGTTTTGTTCTTTTGTTCATTCAGCAAATGCTAATTGAGTGTTATGTGCCAGACACCGTGTTAGAGGCTGAAAATAAGGTATAATTGTATCTAGTGATAAATATAATGTTAGGGAAATGTACTAGGTGTCCATCATTTTAGCCCATATTTGATGAATATTATTTTGGCAATTAGAAAATGTTTGGAATTGTGACACGTTCCTTTCTTCTTTCTTTACTTCTTTTTTCCCCTAGGCATTATCTACCCTGGACTCCATCACTCTGATGTACCCTTTCTTTTACCGGCCGATGTTTGAAGTGATAGAAGATGGCTGGCATTCTTTCCTCCCTGAGCAAGAGTTTGAACTCTACTCTTCAGCTGTGAGTAACTTTTGAGAGAATTAATGGGTAATCAGGTGAAATGGTGAAAATGGTGAAAATGATCGCTTCCTTTTGACAGATAAAAGAAGTAGCTATTAGCTCTTAGAGCTGCAGCCTCTGCCACTCAAAGATTTGCATAATTGTTCTCAGTGCTACAGCTTAAGTAATTTTCCTTCTAGTAGATTTGCTGATAAAGCATTAAGATCTTCATAAAGATAGTCCTGTTTTAATTTGGGGGTGTTTAAAAAGTGTTCCATAGAAGCAGTTTTATATGTAGTAATTAGGTTCTGAGCCATCCCCCAGAAGTCTGTTGAACTCACTGTGTACCCCAGAGAGCATTAGAAAACCATGTATATCGATTTCCTTCTGTGGGATAGTTTTTGTGATTTCATGATTTGGATTACTAAGACCGGTGTACTTCTCCTTTGTCTTTGGACATGGGGCATCTGTTTTGGTGGATTCTAGCATTCTCCTCTTGATGGTTGTTCAATAATTGTGATTTCAGTGCTCTCTCAGGAGGAGCTGAGTGCATGTCCTCTTACTGTGCCATCTGGAACCAATCCCTGAGTGGGACTCTACTTACAAAGGTTTTTTGATTGCACCAAAAGAGAAACATTTGTGTCATGCATTGAGTGTGCCTTCCCTTTCACTCTTGGCTGGCCAGAATATACAGATACCTCAAAAAGAAATGGGCTGTATCTCATTAAGAAACAACCTGGAGTTGTCCAATAAATAGATGCTTTTGGTCTGCAAAAAATTTTTTTTACTTTTTCTACTATACTTGTGTAAGTGGGTCCTAAGAGGATCGAGAAATAGGGACCAGTGCCATGAAATTTAAAGAATAAAGATGTCCATAGCAGCAAAGTGAAAAAGAAGGGGAATTTTATATTCTTGCGTATAGAGTATTTTTATATAGCTTGTGCTACTTGTATTTACATTTATTTTCAAGGTCTTCATAGCATTAAAAACTACATAGTAAACATTCTCAAATACATGATGCTCTTCTTTCATATCAGTTGACTACTACCTGACAGCTACCTTAGAGGAATCCGTAGTTACTTCCTAGGTGGAAAACAGCAGTCTGAATTTGATCAGGAAGGGAGATGTCTGGATGATTTTCCTGGCTATCCAAAAAATAGTGTAAATTATTCATCTTGTAGTTAGGTGCCATACGTGAATCACTCTAAGTCTACGTTCCACAAGCCAACGCTCCGATCAGTCTCCTGTTCTGTTCAGAAGTCCTGGGTGCTGACAGCACCCATGAGGTGACTGTCCAGCTTCTGCTTGTAGTCTCTAGCGCAAGAGGATCTGCAGCAGCACAGTGTCCCAGTCGGTTACCTTCCTGACGCTGAGCTGACGTCCCTGCACTCAGACCCCATGTTTCTGATGTGGCCTGTGGTACTCAGGTTGCCTTATTCCTCTACTGTAAATCGTTCTTCAAATTAAGAAGTTTTATGTCCCCACTAAGTTTTCTTTTCTATAGATTAAATATGAGTATTTACTTCAGCCTTTTCTCATACCACTGAACTCAGGGCCACACCCTGTCTCGATTGCTTTTCTCGGCAAGACCTTCAGTTTGTCACTGATTCTCATAAAAGATACTACTCATAACATTTAGTGTAGACTGGAACTATTGCTGATACTTTAAGGTATCCCAAGGTTGCACTGGCCTCTTTCAGAATTAAATTACTAATGAAGGCACAGAGGAAATGACATTATTAGATTTCCGTTAGAGCAAAGCAATTCTGATGAAAAATGCTGGGAAACTGCTTCGGAGGCTACTGAAGTAATGATTGGATCAGTAACAGAGGGGTTATAGTGCAGAAACTTTCAGGAAGTGGAATTAAAAGGAGTTGGTAACCCACTCATCGGATGTGAGAGGTAAAACAGGCAGTGGCGTCTAGGTTTTACTGCTGAGATGGGGAAGACAGAGAAATGTGCATGACAGGGAGTGAGTTGAGTTCAGTTTTGAAGATGGCAAATTCGAAGGGCCTGTGTGGTGCACATCATTGAATATGTATAAGAGATAGTTTAGAGCTTGAGAGATCTCTGTTAAAAATGAAAATCAGTGTATACATTGTGTACATTGTGAGAATCACAGGCAGAAGTTGAGATTACTGAGGGAAAACATCTAATGCATCTAATGTCAGTAGGGACCAAGGACTAACCATGTAAGGACGAGTGGAGGAAAATGCCAAGGGAAGAGCAAGTTTCAAGTAGGAGGCGGTCACCAGTGTGAAAGCTTCTTTTTGTTGTTTATTGTCTCCTGAGGTAGAATACAGGTTGCTAGAATATAAGCTTTAGGAGGCTGGGAACCATGTCATTCTTGTTCCCTACTGCATTCTTAGTACATGGTTTGCAAGCAGTAGGTATTTGTCAAGTCAGTAAATACAGGAATGTGTGCATTTGTGCAGGACAGGACAAAGGTATGATAAGTCTTTATATCACTGAAATCCTCCATCAGGTAGACATATATCACTTCATCAGTATTCCTTAAGGAAGGTTTTTTGATCATATAAAAAACTTTCTGAATAGTATTAGCTAGTCCCTACTTCTCTGTTATATCCGAAAGAGATATGTGGTATTGAGAAGACAGAGTACTCAAACTATCCCTCAAATTATTTACATTGCATCCCAGATATTAATGTTGACTCCTTGACTTTCTGGGACTTTGTTTCCATGTCTGTAAAATCAAAGTGTTGGACAAATGATCTGTAAGAGTTCCTCCCCTTTAACATACTTTTATTCTAGGATATAATAAAATACTATTTCAGATGCTTTGCTGAAATGCACATATACAGTATATATATGTACTTCCCTAGTCTACCACTTTAGAAATTATATACAAAAAGGACGATGATAAGGTAATGGTTGAGTAGCCCCTGTCTGACAAGATCTCCTCAGATATCAGTGACTAACTATGAATAAAGCAGAAAAACTTGAAGCTCTGATGAGTGAACAGAAAGCAGCGTATTTTAGAGAGAGGGGAGGAGAAACTTAGAGGAAGTGAACGGCAGAGTAAATTTCCTTTGGGGGGCTTTGTCCTAAAGTCCGCACAGTTAACAGCATTGATGGTGCCGGACAGCTAACAGTCTAATGGAAAGCCTGCCTTCTCTCTGGTGGGAGGAACCAGAGAGCCACATGAGCGGAACCTTGATTCTGTATGGAATCCTGAATCTCTGGCTGACTCTTGAACCATTGCTTGAGGCAGTCAGAACTAAGATCAGAGTTGCCGTGCATCTCAGATGTTATGAAGTTTGTGGTTTGTCTGAACATGCTCAGTCACTCACTCACTCCCTTCAGTGGCTCAGTTGTGTCCGACTGTTTGCGACCCCATGAATCGTAGCACGCCAGGCCTCCCTGTCCATCACCATCTCCCGGAGTTCACTCAGACTCATGTTCATCGAGTCGGTGATGCCATCCAGCCATCTCATCCTCTGTCGTCCCCTTCTCCTCCTGCCCCCAATCCCTCCCAGCATCAGAGTCTTTTCCACATGAGGTGGCCAAAGTACTGCAGTACTGCAGTTTCAGCTTTAGCATCATTCCTTCCAAAGAAATTCCAGGGCCGATCTCCTTCAGAATGGACTGGTTGGATCTCCTTGCAGTCCAAGGGACTCTCGAGAGTCTTCTCCAACACCACAGTTCAAAAGCATCAATTCTTCGGCGCTCAGCCTTCTTCACAGTCCAACTCTCACATCCATACATGACCACAGGAAAAACCATAGCCTTGACTAGATGGGCCTTAGTCAGCAAAGTAATGTCTCTGCTTTTGAATATACTATCTAGGTTGGTCATAACTTTTCTTCCAAGGAGTAAGCATCTTCTAATTTCATGGCTGCAGTCACCGTCTGCAGTGATTTTGGAGCCCCCTAAAATAAAGTCTGACACTGTTTCCACTGTTTCCCCATCTATTTCCCATGAAGTGATGGGACCGGATGCCATGATCTTCGTTTTCTGAATGTTGAGCTTTAAGCCAACCTTTTCACTCTCCTCTTTCACTTTCATCAAGAGGCTTTTTAGCTCCTCTTCACTTTCTGCCCTAAGGGTGGTATCATCTGCATATCTGAGGTTATTGATATTTCTCCCAGCAATCTTGATTCCAGTTTGTGTTTCTTCCAGTCCAGAGTTTCTCATGATGTACTCTGCATATAAGTTAAATAAGCAGGGTGACAGTATACAGCCTTGACGTACTCCTTTTCCTATTTGGAACCAGTCTGTTGTTCCATGTCCAGTTCTAACTGTTGCTTCCTGACCTGCATACAGATTTCTCAAGAGGCAGGTTAGGTGGTCTGGTATTCCCATCTCTTTCAGAATTTTCCACAGTTTATTGTGATCCACGCAGTCAAAGGCTTTGGCATAGTCAAGAAAGCAGAAACAGATGTTTTTCTGGAACTCTCTCGCTTTTTCCATGATCCAGTGGATGTTGTCAATTTGATCTCTGGTTCCTCTGCCTTTTCTAAAACCAGCTTGAACATCAGGGAGTTCACGGGTCACGTATTGCTGAAGCCTGGCTTGGAGAATTCTGAGCATTACTTTACTAGCATGTGAGATGAGTGCAATTGTGTGGTAGTTAGAGCATTCTTTGGCATTGCCTTTCTTTGGAATTGGAATGAAAACTGACCTTTTCCAGTCTTGTGGCCACTGCTGAGTTTTCCAAATTTGCTGGCATATTGAGTGCAGCACTTTCACAGCATCATCTTTCAGGATTTGAAACAGCTCCACTGGAATTCCATCACCTCCACTAGCTTTGTTCGTAGTGATGCTTTCTAAGGCCCACTTGACTTCACATTCCAAGATGTCTGGCTCTAGATTAGTGCTAATTCCTTGTAAAACACTCTTCAAAGGTGTTTAACAGAATGCAGATTTTCTGCAACATAAAATTCACAGTGAATATAGGATATAATCCAAAATTGAGTCAGGATATTATGACTGATTCTCAAGAAAAAGAGACTATCAAAAAAAGACAAGAAGACAGTCAGCAAGTACCAGTTCCAAGATTCCTCAGATGTTGAAATGTTTTATCATTCAAGGTCTTTAGAACAGCTGTTTAAATTGCTCAATTTTCCATAAAGGTAAATATATTTCAAATGAGAGACAAGACAGGAAATCTTAACAGAGAAATAGAAATGCTAAAAGAGTCAAATGAATCTCTCAGCATTTTTTGAAAATATATATCTGAAATAAAATATTCACTTTGTTAAATAGCAGAGAGGAGATGACAGGACAGAATCAGTGAAATTGAAGCGAGAGCAATAGAAATTATTTGGAGAAATAAAGATGAGAAACTGTGGGAAAACGAGCCTCAGAAACCTGTGGAGCAAAATGTCTAGCGTGTGTGTAATTATAGACCCAGGAGAGAATAGACAATAGGTAGGAAAACTATTTAAAGAAATCATGTTCAGAAGCTAAAACTTTGATCAATTTTATACGTTCAAAAAGTTCAGCAAGCCCCAAACAGGATGAGTGTGAGAAAACTCATGCGATGCACATGATAGTCAAATTGTCAATGGTCAGAGGAAGATCTTGAAAGTTGCCAGTTAAAAACAGCACGTTACATGCAGAGATAATCCAGACGACCATGGACTGTTCATCGGAATTTATGGAGACTACATGATAAAACTTTTACATTTTAGATTTTATTTATTTTTAAAGAGTTTCTTTAGCTGTGTCGGGTCTTAGTTGTGGCGCGCGGGACCCTTAGTGCACCGTGTGCAGTCTTTGCTGTGGGCCACGGGCTCTCTAGGTGTGGCGCGTGGGCTCCGAGGCATGTGGGCTAAGTAGCTGCAGCGGTCCAGCTTAGTTGCTCTGCAGCTTCTTCCCTGACCAGGGATCAAACCCTTGACCCCTGCGTCATCACAGGGCAGATTCTTAACCACTGGACCACCAGGGAAGTCCCAACAAAACTTTTATTAAAAAGTACTGAAAGGTAAAAAGCCTATCAACCCTGAATTCTGTATCTGGTGAAAATATCTCACAAGGAAGAAGGTGAGACAACATTTTCAGATAAAAGAAACTAAGAACTTGTCACTAAGACAAGTCCTTCACTATAAGAAATGTTAAAAGAAGTTATTCAGACTAAAGGGAAATAATACCAGAGGGAAACCTGAATATTCAAAATAATGGAAGAATATTGTAAATGGTATAGTTAAATATAACAGGCTATTTTTTCTTTTTAATGTCTTTAAAATATGTATGATTATTTAAAACAAAAACTATAGCACTGCCTTTGTGGTGTTTATGGTGTGTGTAGAAATGTTACACAGAAACTATGTCATTAAAAAGGGTGTGGGGTGGCTAAATGGATCAGTTCAGTTCAGTTGCTTAGTCGTGTCCGACTCTTTGCGACCCCATGAACCACAGCACGCCAGGCCTCCCTAACCATCACTAACTCCCAGAGTCTTCCCAAACCCATGTCCATCAAGTCGATGATGCCATCCAGCCATCTCATCCTCTGTTGTCCCCTTCTCCTCCTGCCCTCAGTCTTTCCCAGCATCAGGGTCTTTTCCAGTGAGTCAGCTCTTCGCATCAGGTAGCCAAAATATTGGAGTTTCAGCTTCAACATCAGTCCTTCCAAGGAACACCCAGGACTGATCTCCCCCAGGATGGATGGTTGGATCTCCTTGCAGTCCAACGGACTCTCAAGAGTCTTCTCCAACACCACAGTTCAAAAGCATCAATTCTTCGGTGCTCAGCTTTCTTTATAGTCCAATTCTTACATCCATATCACTGGAGAAACCATAGCCTTGACTAGACGGACCTTTGCTGGCAAAGTGATGTCTCTGCTTTTTTTTTTTTTTTAAATTTAAAAATTTTAAACTTTAGTCTACGTTACAATACTGTATTGGTTTTGCCATACACTGACATGAATCAGCCACAGGTGTGGGAGGGGGCTTCGGTATTGGGAGATCGTGTCTCTGCTTTTTAATATGCTGTCTAGGTTGGTCATAACTTTCCTTCCAAGGAGTAAGTGTCTTTTAATTTCATGGCTGCAGTCACCATTTACAGTGATTTTGGAGCCCAGGAAAATAAAGTCTGTCACTGTTTCCATTGTTTCCCCATCTATCTGCCATGAAGTGATGGGACTGGATGCCATGATCTTTGCTTTTTGAATGTTGAGTTTTTAAGCCAGCTTTTTCACTCTCCTCTTTTCACTTTCATCAAGAGGCACTTTAGTTCTTTGCTTTGCTTTATGTCGTGAGGGTGGTGTCATCTGCATATCTGAGGTTATTGATATTTCTCCCAGCAATCTTGATGCCAGCTTGTGCTTCATCCACCCTGGCATTTTGCATGATGTATTCTGCATATAAGTTAAATAAATAGGGTGACAATATATAGCCTTGACATATTCCTTTCCCAGTTTGGAACCACTCTGTTGTTCCATGTCCAGTTCTAACTGTTGCTTCTTGACCTGTATATAGGTTTCTCAGGAGGCAGGAAAGGTGGTCTGAGCAATCACTTAAAAATGTTAAGAGATATGATTTAAAGTTAATATATTAAAATGCTGTTCTAAAAAGTAATTCAAAAGAAAGTGGGAAAGAAATAACAATAAAAAATGAAGGGGCAAACAAAATAAATGCTCTAGTAAAATCCAGCAATATCAATAGTTAGTATTACTGAGCTTAACATGCCAGTTAAAACACAGAGATTGTCAGAGTGAATTAAAGGGAAAAAGCAAGGGAGTTCTCTGGTAGCCTAGTAGTTAAGATTCCAGGCTTTCACTGCTGAGGGCCTGGGTTCAGTCCCTGATCAGAGAACTGAGATTCTGCAAGCCGTTGATGCAGCTAAAAAAAGAAAAAGTAAGATTGAAATATATGCTGTATACAAAAGTACATTTTGTGTTCTTATTTTTGAATAATTTTTATTGGAGTATAGGTTCTCTACAATGCTGTGTTAGTTTCTGCTGTACAGAGAAGTGCACCAGCCATTCTTGTACATGTATCCCGTTTTCTGGATAGCCTTCCCATTTACATCACCATAGAGCACTGAGGTAGGGTCCCTGAGCTGTACAGTAGCCTCTCATTCGTTACCTATTTTCTACATAGTAGCAATAGTGTATATACGTCAATCCCAATCCCCCAGTTCCTCCTACCCCCACTCTCCTCTTAGTGTCCAGTGATCAAGTTTCATTCCTTTTTATAGCTGAGTAATATTCCATTGTATATATGTACCACTGGGTTTTTTTTTCAGCTTGTCCTATTGTTATTTGGAGGCTGTATTCAGAGGGCCTAACTAGATAACTTTTGCCGTGAGTTATAAAGTCTAGAGAGCCTGTTATAAAGACAACTCACATTTTCTTTCTTAAGATGGTAGTTTTATTTGTTTATTTGCACATGCATTCTTTTTTTTTTAACTTAATTTTTTTTAATTGGAGGATAAGTGCTTTACAGGATTGTGCTGGTTTTAATCAGGCGCAAGTGTGTCTGTGCGTCCGCTCCCTCCTGAGGCTCTCTCCCCAGCGCCCCAGCCCTGCCAGGCTGTCGGGCGGGGTGTCTCAGCGCCGGCGTGGCCCTCATGCTGCAGAGCAGCGCCCCAGCGCCCCAGCCCTGCAGGCTGTCGGGGCGGGTGTCTCAGCGCCGGCGTGGCCCCCCGTGCTGCAGAGCAGCGCCCCAGCGGCCCAGCCCTCCAGGCTGTCGGGCGGGTGTCTCAGGGCCGGGCGTGGCCCCGTGCTGCGGCGCGCCCCAGCCCTCCAGGCTGTCGGGCGGGTGTCTCAGGGCCGGCGTGGCCCCCGTGCTGCAGAGCAGCGCCCCAGCGCCCCCGCCCTGCAGGCTGTCGGGCGGGTGTCTCAGCGCCGGCGTGGCCCCCTTGCTGCAGAGCAGCGCCCCAGCGGCTGTCTCTGCACACGGTGGTGTGTGTGTGCCAGTGCTGCCCTTTCGCTTTGCTTCCTCCTCTGTATCCAGGAGACCGTCTATGCTTCTATCCCTGCCCTGCAAGTTAGTTCATCAGCGCCAGTTTTCTAGGTGCCATACACACACATTAACATGCCGCAGTTGTTTCTCTTTCCGTATAACAGGCTCGTGGTTCATCCACCTTGCTTCAGCTGACTCAAATCCGTTCCTTTTAATGACTGATACTCCATTGTGTACATGCATATATGTATGTATCACAGCGTCTTTATCCTTTCCTCTGTCAGTGCACATCTAAGTGGCTGGTGACTATAAATGTGTGCAGTGAACACTGGGGTACGTGTCTTGAATTATGGTTTCCTCAGGGTATATGCCCAGTAGTGGGATTGTTGGGTCATATGGTAGTTTTCACTCCTAATTTTTAAAGGGATTTCCACACTGTTCTCTGTAGCGGTTGTATCAGTTTACATTCCCACTGATAGTGCCAGAGGGTTCTATTTTCTCCACATCTTCTCCAGCATTTAGAGTTTGTAGATTTTTTTTGATGATGGCCATCTGATTGGAGCAAGGTTGATTACCTCACTGTAGTTTTGATTTGCGTTTCTCTAACAATGAGCATTGTTGAGCATCTTTTCCTGTTTGTTGGCCATCACGGGCTCCAGGGCACAGGGGCTTCAGTGGATGTGGCACGTGGGTTTAGTTGCCCTGTGACACATGGAGTCTTCCCAGACTCGGGGCCAGATCTGTGTGCCCCACATTGGGAAGCAGATTCCTCGCCACTGGACCACCAGGGGAGTCCTACGTGTGTCTTTCTGAATTATAGTTTTCTCTGGATAAGTACCTGAGGAAGAAGTAAGTGGGGTTTCTGGGTCATATGGTAGTTTATTTTAGTTTTTAAGGAACCTTCATGTTGTTCTCCATTGCAGCTGTACCAGTTTTTATTTCCAGCAATAGTGCAAGAGGGTTCCCTTTTCTTCACATCTTCATCATCGTTTATAGCTGATGGCCATTCTGATAGGTAAGAGGTAATATCTCACTGTAGTTGGATTTGTATTTCTCTGATAACTAGTGATGTTGAGTATCTTTTTGTGTGTTGGTTGGCCATCTGTATGTCTTCTTTGAAGAAAGAGCTATTTAGGTCTTGTGCCCATTTTTTGACTGGGTTGTTTTTTTGTTCGTTCGTTTGTTTTTTATATTGAGCTGCATTTGCCAATATTTTCTCCTGCTCTGAGGGCTGTCTTTTCATATAGTTCATAGTTTCCTTTGCTGTGCAAAAACTTCCAAGTTTCATTAGGTGCCATTTGCTTACTTTTGTTTTTATCTTCATTACCGTAAGAGATGAATCCAAAAGATACTGCTGCAAATTATGTCAGAGAGTGTTGTGCCTGTATTTTCCTTGAAGAATTTTATAGTGTCTGGCCTTAGATTAAGGTCTTTGATCCATTTTGAGTTTATTTTTGTGAATGGTATTAGGTAGTGTTCTAATTTCATTCTTTTACACAGTTGTCCAATTTTCCCAGCACCACTTTTTGAAGAGGCTTTTTTTCTCCATTGTATATTCTTGCCTCCTTTGTCGTAAATTAGGTGACCAGATGCACATGGGTTTATCTCTGGGCTTTCTGTCCCTGGAGTTCCTTTGGTTTATGTTTCTGGTTTTGTGCCCAGACCATACCCTGTTGATTACTGTAACTTTGTAGTATAGACTGATGTCAGGAAGCCTGATTCCTCCAGCTCCGTTTTTCTTTCTCAAGATTGCTTTGGCTGTTCAGGGTCTTCTGTGTTTCCATACAAATTGTAAAACTTTCTGTTCTAGTTCTGTGAAAAATGCCATTGGTAATTTGATAGGAATTGCAATGAATGTTTAGATTGCTTTGGGTAGTATAGTCATTTTAAAAATATTGATTCTTCCAGTCTAAGAACATGGTATATATATCTCTCCGTTTGTGTCATCTTTGATGTTTTGCCTCCTTCGGTAGGTTATTCCTAGGTATTTTATTCTTTTTGTTGCAATGTTAAATGGGATTATTTCCTTAATTTCTCTTTCTGATCTTTTATTGTTAGTGTATAGGAATGCAAGAACTTTTTGTGCATCAATTTTATATCCTGCAACTTTACTAAATTCATTGCTTAGCTCTGGTAGTTTTCTGGTGGCCTCTTTAGGATTTTCTATATATAGTGTCATGTCTTCTGCAGACAGTGACAGTTTGATTGTTCTTTTCCAGTTTTTATTCCTTTATTTTTCTTCTCTAATTGCTGTGGCTAGGACTTCCAAGACTATGTTGAAAAACAGTGGCGAGAGTGGACACTCTTGTTCCTGATCTTAGAGGAAATGCTTTCAGTTTTCACCACTGAGAATAATATTTGTTGTGGGTTTGTCATATATGGCCTTTATTATGTTAACATAGGTCTCTCTGTGCCCACTTTCTAAAGAGATTGTTTTTTAATCATAGATGGGTGTTGAATTTTGTTGAAGACTTTTCTGCATCTGTTGGGATGATCATGTGGTTTTTATTCTTCTGTTCATATTGTTTGACTGGCATATATTGAAGAATCCTTGCGTCCCTAGGATAAATCCTACTTAATCATGGTGTATAATCCTTTTAATGTGTTGTTGGGTTTGGTTTGTTGAAGATTTTTGCATCTCTGTTCATCAATGATTTTGGCCTGTAATTTTTTTTTGTCTGGTTTTGGTATCAGGTGGCCTTGTAGAATGAATCTGGGGGTGTTCCTCCCTCTGCAGTTTTTTAGAAGAGATGGATTTAGAATATAAAGAGACAGATTGAAAATAAATGGGTGGAGAAAATTTGCCATGAAAATAATGAGTATCAAAAAGAAGTTGCTTTATTAATTTCAGATTAAGATGAAAAACTTCAAGACACAGAATATTATGAAATAAAGAGATCATTCCATAATGATAAAATTGATCAGGATGATACAATGATATATATGTTTATAGCCTAAACTGATGAAAATAAAGAAAGTTCTGTGGTCATAGTAGATTGTTTAAACTGCCCTCTCAGCAAGTAACTGAACAACTAGACTAAACAAAACAAGTAGAAAGAGAATCTGAACAGCACCATCTGAGATAGTACTACTCCTGACTTCTGCAGAATAAACAGTATGCAAGAGCGCATGGAATTATCCAAGAGAGAACATATGCTGGCCTGTTAAACAAATTTCAAAGGCTTGAAACCATGCAGAATATGATCTCTGACCACAGAGGAATTATATTAGAAATCAGTTAGTCCTGGTGGCTCAGATGATAAAAGAGTCCGCCTGCAGTGCAGGAGACCCGGGTTCGATCCTGGATTGGGAAGATCTCCTGGGGAAGGGAATGGCACCCCACTTAAGTATTCTTGCCTGGAGAATTCCATGGACAGAGAAGCCTGGTGAGCTACAGTCCATGGGGTCACACAACTGAGTGACTAGCAGAATACCCAGAGTATTTCTAGATTAAAGGAAGTACTTGTAAATAGTCTATAAATCTGAATGGAAATTAGGAAATATTTTTAGCTGAATGATAATATCAAAATTTGTAGACTACAGCTAAAGCAGTGTTTAGAGAGACACGATGTTAAAGCACTTATGTGAAATAGGAAAAAAGGTCTAATAAGTTCACCAACTTAAGCTCCAGCTTAAGAAACTAGGGAAAAAAATGAGCAAAGTAACTTGAAAGAATAAAAAATAAGAGCAGAAATCAGTAAAATAACTAGAACTAGTAAGTTTAGCAAGATTGCTTGGTATAAGTGTTCAGAAACTAATCAGTGACACGACTGAGCGACAGTCTAAAAACGAACAGAATGCTTAGTAAGAAAGTTAACAAAAGGGCAGGATCTGTACACTGAGAAACACAAACATTCCTGAGAGAAGTTAAAGGACATCTAAATAAATGGAGATATATATTCATGGATTGGAAGACAGTATGGTTAATAGTGGACTGAGTTATGTAAGGGACCCAGCAGTGAATATATTAGGCTTTGTGGGGCACGCAGTCTTTGTGCAGTTACTCCACTCTGTTGTATCATGAAAACATAATACATCAGTGAATGAGTGGTGCTGTGTTCCAAAGGTATTTTATAGGAATACCTGAATTATTGTGTTTCATCTTCTTGTATTTCCTAGATACTGCATTTTGTTTACAGATTGAATGTTTGTGGCAATCCTGTGTCGAGCAAGTCTTTACGTGCCATTCTTTCCAACAGCTTTTGGTCACTTCACATGTCTCTTGCGTTTTGGTAGTTCTCAATATTTTGAATCCTTCACCAGCAGAAAGATTACAACTCACTAAAGGCTCAGATGATGGTTAGCATTTTTTAGCAATAAAATATTTAAAATTAAGATAGGTACATTTTAATTTCTAAAGACATGATGCTGTTGCAAACTTAATAAACTATAGTATAGTATAGTGTAAACATGACTTGCACAGGCATTGGGAAAGCAAGAAAATGTGTGACTCGCTTTAGGGAACCATTCACTTCATTGCAGTGGTCAGGAACCAAACGAGCGCTGTCTGCAAGGTATGCCTGCATTTACGAAACAAGTAGGGGACTGAATCTAGTAGTAGGCCTGAATCTACCATGTAGACAGAACTTAGTCGGGTTTAGACTAGCGGTAAAGCTGCTCTCTAGGAGGCACTGGCCACACACATTCAGAGTCTCTCCTCATTGGATGTAGGGCTCACCCTCGTATGAGAACTAGGATGTTCATCTCTCAAAGAAATCATCACTGGGCTCCACACTTCACCCACATCAGGAACTGAAAGATCCTTTGCCATTAAATATTTCAACAGGCAATACAAAACTGGTACCGATTTCTGTGGCCCCTTGATGGTCCAGATCCTGGGGAGATATTCTTAGAGTGCAGCCCAGTGTCTTATAAAGACAGACAGGAAGTGGCCTGATTCCAGAATCCCAGGCCTCCAGCAGGAGGTGGACACTGGAAGCCTTCTGGAAAAGTTTATTATTTATCAGAGTAAAAATATACTCTTGAAAAAACAAGCATACTAGTTATTATTTGCAAACCTAAAATACTCTTAAAAGCTCGGCACCCTGATCTTTGCGGTTCACATTGGTGGCTTTGTCTTCAGATTTTCTGAGTAGAAGCAAGCCATCATTTCAAATTAGTTTCTTCTAATTCTGCTTTTTGTTATTGTATGAATGAAAGATCACACTTGACAAAAAATTAGAAGAAATTCCTGCAAACAATAAGTGACTCAAAGAGCCCACAAGCTGCATGTACTTTGTCTTCTAACAGATTCCTTTCTCTCCCTAAAGAAATCAGAAAAAACTGGCCTCCTAGGTTTTTATTTTGCTTCTCTGTTCAAACTGAGCTAAAATGAAATTGATAATCATATCAACAAGCAAGAGTTATGAGTTTTGAGATGTCATACCAGGGTAACAGGAGCTGAAGAAAATGGAACATTCCTACTCTGCTGGTCGGCAAACCACATCCTTCAAATAAAGCTTAGTTTCTAATTGTATTTAATTACCACAGTATGTGGTTCCATGAAGTAGGAACCAAGAGTCTAAATATAGCAGGCAATGTGTGAAGACAAATTTGACATCCCATATGTGGGAGTAAAAGCTACTTGTTTTTCCAGCAGTCGTATACAGATGTGAGTGTTGGACCAAAAAGAAGGTTGAGCCTGAAGAACTGAAGCTTTCAAATTGTGGTACTGGAGAAGACTCTTGAGAGTCCTTTGGAGGCATGAGATCAAACCAGTCAATATTAAAGGAAATCAACCCTGTATATTCATTTGAAGGGCTGATGTTGAAAATAAAGCTCCAGTATTTTAGCCACCTGACGCAAAGAGCCAACTCAATGGAAAAGACCCTGATGCTGGAAAGATTGGGGGCAAGAGGAGACGGGGATGATAGAGGATTAGATGGTTGGATGGCATCACCAACTCAATGGACATGAGTTTGAGCAAACTCTGGGAGATGGTGAAGGACAGGGAAGCCTGGCATGCTGCAGTCCATGAGTTCCCAAAGAGTCAGATGCAACTGAGCAACTGAAGAAATGTTTGTCACAGCTTGTCTTCCAAGGAGCAAGTATCTTTTAATTTTATGGCTGCAGTCATCATCTACAGTGATTTTGGAGCTCAAGAAAATAAAGTCCATCACTGTTTTCATTTTTTCCCCATTTATTTGTCATGAAGTAATGGGCTCAGATGCCATAATCTTAGTTTTCTGAATGTTGAGTTTTAAGCCAACTTTTTCACTCTCCTCTTTCACTTTCAACAAGAAGCTTTTAGTTCATCACTTTCTGCCATTAGAGTGGTATCATCTGCATATCTGAGGTTGTTGATATTTCTCCTGGCAACCTTGATTCCAGCTTGTGTTTCATCCAGTGTGGCATTTCACATGATGTACTCTGCATATAAGTTAAATAAACAGGGTGACAATATACAGTCTTGGACGTACTCCTTTCCCGATTTGAAACCAGCCCACTGTTCCATGTCCAGTTCTAACTGTTGCTTTCGACCTGCATACAGGTTTCTCAGGAGGCAGATAAAGTGGTCTGGTATTCCCATCTCTTCAAGAATTTTTCAGTTTGTTTTGATCCACACAGTCAAAGGCCTTAGTGTGTCAATGAAGCAGAAGGAGATGCCCTCCTGGAATTCCCTTGCTTCCTGTGTGATCCAATAATTGTTGGCAATCTCTAGTTCCTCTGTCTTTTCAAAACCCAGCTTGTCCATCTGGAAGTTCTCATTTCATGTACTGTTGAAGCCTAGCTTGACGGATTTTGAGCATGACCTTGCTAGCATGTGAAGTGAGTGCAACTGTACAATAGGTTGAACACTCTTTAGCACTGCCCTTCTTTGGGATTGGAATGAAAACTCACCTTTTCCACTCCAGTGGCCACTGCTGAGTTTCCAATTTGCAGGTATATTGAGTGCAGCACTTTAACAGCATCATCTTTTAGGATTTGAAGTAGCTCAGCTGGAATTCCAACACCTCCACTAGCTTTGTTCATAGTGATGCTTCCTAAGGCCCACTTGACTTCACATTCCAGGATGTCTGCCCCTAGATGAATGACCACATCTTTGTGGTTACTGAAGTCATTAAGACCCTTTTTGTATAGTTCTGTGTATTCTTGCCATCTCTTCTTAATATCTTCTGCCTCTGTTAGGCCCTTGACATTTCTCTCCTTTATTGTGCCCATCTTTGCATGAGATGTTCCCGTGGTATCTCTAATTTTCTTAAAGAAATCTCCAGTCTTTCCCACTCTATTGTTTTCCTCTATTTCTTTGCATTGTTCACTAATGAAGACTTTCTTATCTCTCCTTGCTATTCTCTGGAACTCTGCATGAGGTATCTTTCCCTTTCTCCTTTGCCTTTCGCTTCTCTTCTTTTCTCAGCTATTTGTAAGGCCTCCTCAGACATCCATGCTGATCTGTTACAGTTCTTTTTCTTGGGGATGGTTTTGATCACTGCCTCCTGTGCAATGTTAAGAACTTCCATGCATAGTTCTTCAGGCACTCTGTCAGGTTTAATCCCTTGAATCTATTTGTTGCTTCTACTATATAATCTAAGGGCTTTGATTTAGGTCATATCTGAATGACAGTGGTTTTCCTTACTTTCTTCAGTTTAACTCTGAATTTTGCAATAAGGAGCTCATGGTCTTGTGTTTGCTGGCTGTATAGAGCATCTCCATCTTTGGTTCCAAAGAATAGAATCAATTTGATTTTGGTATTGACTATCTGGTGATGTCCATGTGTAGAGTCGTCTCTTGTGTTACTGGAAGAGGATGTTTGCTATGACCCGTGTGTTCCCTTAAAAAGCTCTGTTAGCCTTTGCCCTGCTTCATTTTGTACTCCAGGGCCAAACTTGCCTGTTACTCCAGGTGTTTCTTGACTTCCTACGTTTTCATTCCAATTCCCTGTGATGAAAAAGACATCTTTTTGTGGTGTTAATTCGAGAAAGCCTTGTAGGTCTTTACACCACTGTTCAACTTCAGCTTCCTTGGCATCAGTGGTTGGGGCATAGACTTGGATTACTGTGATGTTGAATGGTTTGCCTTAAAGATGGAGCGAAATCATCCTGTCATTTTTCACAGAATATCATCTGTACTTTTTGACCGTTTAAGAAGAATCACATGAAAAGATGTCAATATTGTTAAATACTAGAAATGCAAATCGAAACCAGAGCAACTTATCGCCTCACTCCATTCAGAGTGGCCAGTCTCAGAATCTCTACAAACAGTAACCACTGGTGAAGGTGTGGAGAAAAGGGAATGTTCCTCCCCTAATCCTTGGAATATGAACTGGTAACAGATACTGTGAAGGATGATGCGATGGTTACTGAGGCAAAGAAAATGAGGTTAGAATACTCTCAAACACCATACACAAAATAAACTTCAAATTAAACATCTACATGTCAGGATGGAGTCTATGAAAGTGTTGACGAGGATAGCCAAGACACACAGTAACATAAATCACAGCAAGGTCTTTTTGGATACACCTCTTAGGTGAATGAAAAATAAACCAAAAATAAGAAAATAGTACCTAATTAACCATAAAAGCATTTCCACAACAAAGGAAACCCCAAATGAAAGGCAACTGCAACCTGAAATGGGAAGAAATATTTGCAAATGAGGATACCCATAAGGAATTCATCTCCAAAACAAAGAGCCCCATAAAGCTCAATATCAAAAACACAACAACCCAAGACACAAAGGGGCAAAACACAGAAGTGCGCATTTCTTGGAGGAAGACACAGCTTGTGATTAGGCACATGAAAACATGCTCAGCGTTACGCATTCTTCAGTTCAGTTCAGTCGCTCAGTCGTGTCCGACTCTTTGCGACCCCATGAATCGCAGCACGCCAGGCCTCCCTGTCCATCACCAACACCCAGAGTTCACTCAAACTCATATCCATCGAGTCGGTGATGCCATCCAGCCATCTCATCCTCTGTCGTCCCCTTCTCCTCCTGCCCTCGATCCCTCCCAGCGTCAGGGTCTTTTCCAATGAGTCAATTCTTCGCATGAGGTGGCCAAAGTATTGGAGTTTCATCCTCAGTATCAGTCCTTCCAGTGAACACCCAGGACTGGTCTCCTTTAGGATGGACTGGTTGGATCTCCTTGCAGTCCAAGGGACTCTCAAGAGTCTTCTCCAACACCACAGTTCAAAAGCATCAATTCTTTGGCACTCAGCCTTCTTCACAATGCAACTCTCACATCCATACATGACCACTGGAAAAACCATACCTTAACTAAATGGACCTTTGTTGGCAAAGTAATGTCCTCTGCTTTTGAACATGCTATCTAGGTTGGTCATAACTTTCCTTCCAAGCAGTAAGTGTCTTTTAACTTCATGGCTGCAATCACCATCTGCAGTGATTTTGGAGCCCCCAAAATAAAGTCTGACACTGTTTCCCCATCTATTTCCCATGAAGTGATGGGACCAGATGCCATGATCTTTGTTTTCTGAATGTTGAGCTTTAAGCCAACTTTTTCACTCTCCTCTTTCAACTTCATCAAGAGGCTTTTTAGTTCCTCTTCACTTTCTGACATAAGGGTGGTGTCATCTGAATATCTGAGGTTATTGTTATTTTTCCCGGCAATCTTGATTCCAGCTTGGTCCAGCTTGCTTCTTCCAGCCCAGCGTTTCTCATGATATATTCTGCATAGAAGTTAAATAAGCAGGGTGACAATATACAGCCTTCACATACTCCTTTTCCTATTTGGAACCAGTCTGTTGTTCCATGTCCAGTTTGAACTGTTGCTTCCTGACCTGTATACAGATTTCTCAAGAGGCAGGTCAGGTGATCATCTCTCAGAATTTTCCACAGTTTATTGTGATCCACACAGTCAAAGGTCTGGCATAGTCAATAAAGCAGAAATAGATGGTTTTCTGGAACTCTCATGTTTTTTCCACGATTCAGTGGATGTTGGCAATTTGATCTCTGGTTCCTCTGCCTTTCTAAAACCAGCTTGACCACAGGAAGTTCGCAGTTCATGTATTGCTGAAGCCTGGCTTGGAGAATTTTGAACATTACTAGCGTGTGAGATGAGTGCAACTGTATGGTAGTTTGAGCATTCTTTGGCATTGCCTTTCTTTAGGATGGGAATGAAAACTGACCTTTTCCAGTCCTGTGGCCATTGCTGAGTTTTCCAAATTTGCTGGCATATTGAGTGCAGCACTTTCACAGCATCATCTTTCAGGATTTGAAATAGCTCAACTGGAATTCCATCACCTCCACTAGCTTTGTTCATAGTGATGCTTTCTAAGGCCCACTTGACTTCACATTCCAGGATGTCTGGCTCTAGGTGAGTGATCACACAAAGGTAAATCAAATGTTCAGTGAGATATCACCTCACAATGGACCAGACAGCCATCTCAAAACACCTACAAAAAGATAAGTCTTTTATTGGCAGGCAGGAGACTAGTACCTCCTGGGAAGCCCTATTCCAATGGGAAAAGGAAAAATGAAAGTACAGGAAAAGGTTAAGAAAAAAGAAAGTGGGGCAAAAAGAAATGCTGCTGCCTTGTGGCCATATTGGTAATTACAACTATAAAAGCTGTGTTGACTAGCACTTAATATTCACAAGATCCTGGTGTAGGGGTGTGGGGGTATAAGTAAACAACAACTGCCCTCCAGGAGTCTCCTAGGTCACTGGAAAGAATTCATAACTGGGTAGATAGACAACCCTCAGAACAGGAAAATATATTTCTAGTTGAAGATATCCACAGGGAATTTGTGTCCAAAACATAGAACCAGCTCTTGCAACTTAATATCAAAAAGTCGAACAACCCAAGAAATCACTGGGCCAAAAATCAAAATGGATATTTTTTCTAGAGAGGCATATGGAAAAAGAAATGCAAGGAGGCCAAATGGTTGTGTTAGGAGACCTTATAAATAGCTGAGATAAGAAAAGAAGAGAAAGGCCAAGGAGAAAGGGAAAGATACATTTAACTGAATGCAGAGTTCCAGAGAATAGCAAGGAGAGATAAGAAAGCCTTGTTATGTGAACAATGCCAAGAATAAGAGGAAACAATAGAATGGGAAAGACTAAAGATCTCTTTAAGAAAACTGGAGATACCAAGAGGACATTTCATCAAAGATGGGCATAATACAGGATAAAAGTGTCAAGGACCTAAAGGAAGCAGAAGAGATTAAGAAGAGGTGGCAGGAATACACAGAAGAACTGTACAAGAAAGTTCTTAATGACCCAGATAACCATGATGGTGTGGTCACTCACACAGAGCTAGATATCCTAGAGTGTGAAGTCAAGTGGACCTTAGGAAGCATTACTATGAACAAAAGTAGTGGAGGTGACAGAATTCCAACTGAGCTATTTCAAATCCTAAAAGATGATGCTGTTACAGTGCTGCACTCAATTTGCCAGCAAATTTGAAAAATTCAGCAGTGGCCACAGAAGTGGAAAAGGTCAGCTTTCAGTCTAATCCCAAAGAAAGGAAATGCCAAATGTTCAAATTACCATGCCATTGCACTCATTTCACATGATAGCAAGATTATGCTCAAAAATCCTTCAAGCTAAACTTCAGCAATGCATGAACCAAGAATTTCCAGATGTACAACCTGAATTTAGAAAAGGCAGAGGAACCAGAGATCAAATTGCCAGCATCTGCTGGATCATAGAAAAAAGCAAGGGAATTAAAAAAAAAATCTGCTGCTTCATTGATTATGCTAAAGCCTTTCACTATGTAGATCACAACAAAGTGTGGACTATTCTTGAAAAGTTGGGGATACCAGAACATGTTACCTGCCTCCTGAGAAACCTCTGTGCATGACAAGAAGCAATGGTTAGAACCGGCCATGGAATGGACTGGTTCCAAATTGGAAAAGGCGTATGTCAAGGTTGTATATTGTCATCCTACTTATTTAACTTATATGCAGAGTACATCATGTGAAATGCCAGGCTGGATGACTCACAAGCTGGAATCAAGATTGCCAGGAGAAATATCAACGACCTCAGAAATGCAGATGATACTACTTTAATGGCAGAAAGTAAAGAGGAACTAAAGAGCCTCTTGATGAAGGTGAAAGAGGAAAGTGAAAAAATTGTCTTAAAACTCAACATTCAAAAAAAGAAGATCCTGGCATCTGGTCCCATCACTTCATGGCAAATAAACAGGGAAAAGGTGGAAACAGTGTCAGATTTCATTTCATTTCATTTCATTTCAAATCAATGTGCACTATTCCTGCAGCCACAAAATTAAGACATTTGCTCCTTGGAAGAAAAGTTATGACAAACCTAGACAGGGTATTAAAAAGCAGAGCCATGACTTTGCCGACAAAGGTCCATATAGTCAAAGCTATGGTTTTTCCAGTAGTCATGTACAGATGTGAAAGTTGGACCATAAGGAAGGCTGAATGCCTAAAATTGATGCTTTCAAATTGTGATGTTGGAGAAGACTCTTGAGAATCCCTTGAACTGTAAGGAGATCAAACCAGTCAATCCTAAAGCAAATCAGCACTGAATATTCACTGGAAGGACTCAAGCTGAAACTCCAATACTTTGGTCACCGGTGAGAAGAACTGACTCATTGGATAAGACCCTGATGCTGGAAAAGATTTGAGGGCAAGTGGAGAAGGAGGTGATAGAGGATGAAATGGTTGGTGGCATCACTGACTCAATGGACATGAGTTTGAGCAAACTCAGGGAAACAGTGAAAGACTGGAAAGCCTGGCGTGCTGCAGTCCATTGGGTCACAAAGAGTTGGACATGACTGAGTGACTGAACAACAGCAACCAATACAAAAGTTAAATCCACTAGATGCTGTGGAGAAATGGCAACCCTCCTCCTCCATTGCTGGAAATGAAAATAGGTGGAAGCCAATACAGAGGCAGTGTGGTGGTTCCTTGAGTAATGAAAATGAGAATGAAATTAGAACATTCCTCAAACCATACACAAAAGTAAACTTCAAATAAGACCAAGATCTGAATGTAATGATGGATACTATGAAATTATTGAGGTAACTATAGGTGGGACATGCTGTGACATCAATTCCATCAAGTGCTTTTGGGAACTACCTCTCAGAATAATGAAAAGTTAGAAAACAGGGCCAAATTAATCTTAAAAGCATTTGCACAGCAAAGGAAACCTTAAACAAGAGAAAGACAACCCTCACAATGAGAAAACATATTTGCAAATGAAGATACTCACAAGGAATTTGTGTCCAAAACGTAGAAACAGCCCTTGTAGCTTAATATCAAAAAGAGAAACAGCCCAACAAATCAATGGGCCAAAGATCAAAACGGATATTTCTTCCAGGAAGGCATACAGATTGCCATTAGGCACATGAAAAGATGCTCAGCATTGCTAATTATTAGAGACAGGCCATTCAGAAGTCCAATGAGTATCACCTTACATTGATGAGACTGGCCATCTCTGTTCAGTTCAGTGGCTCAGTCGTGTCCGGCTCTTCGCGACCCCATGAATTGCAGCACGCCAGGCCTCCCTGTCCATCTCCATCTCCCGGAGATTTCACTAAAACTCACATTCATCGAGTCAGTGATGCCATCCAGCCATCTCATCCTCTGTCGTCCCCTTGTCCTCCTGCCCCCAATCCTTCCCAGCATCAGGGTCTTTTCCAATGAGTCAACTCTTTGCATGAGGTGGCCAAAGGGACTCTCAAGAGTCTTCTCCAACACCACAGTTCAAAAGCATCAATTCTTCAGCGCTCAGCCTTCTTCACAGTCCAACTTTCACATCCATACATGACCACAGGAAAAACCATAGCCTTGACTAGACAGACCTTTGTCAGTGAAGTAATGTCTCTGCTTTGGAACATACTATCTAGGTTGGTCATAACTTTTCTTCCAAGGAGTAAGCGTCTTTTAATTTCATGGCTGCAGTCACCATCTGTAGTGATTTTGGAGCCCAAAATAATAAAGTCTGACACTGTTTCCACTGTTTCTCCATCTATTTCCCATAAAGTGATGGGACCGGATGCCATGATCTTTGTTTTCTGAGTGTTGAGCTTGAAACCAACTTTTTCGCTTTGCACTTTCACTTTCATCAAGAGGCTCTTTAGTTCTTCTTCACTTTCTGCCATAAGGGTGGTATCATCTGCATATCTGAGGTTATTGATATTTATCCTGGCAATCTTGATTGCTGCTTGTGTTTCTAGTCCAGCATTTCTCATGATGTACTCTGCATAGAAGTTAAATGAACAGGGTGACAGTATACAGCCTTGACGTACTCCTTTTCCTATTTGGAACTAGTCTGCTGTTCCATGTCCAGTTCTAACTGTTGCTTCCTTGCCTGCATACAGATTTCTCAAGAGGCAGGTTCGGTGGTCTGGTATTCCCATCTCTTTCAGAATTTTCCACAGTTTCTTGTGATCCACACAGTCAAATGCTTTGGCATAGTCAATAAAGCAGAAGTAGCGGGCAAACTGAGCGCAGGCGGCGGCGAGGCGGCGGCTGCAGTGGCGGCACAGTGACGAGGTGGCAGCGGTGGTGAGGCGGCGCAGTGGTGCACTGAGCGCAGGCGGTGCGGTGGCGCACTGAGTGCAGGTGGCGCGGTGGCACACTGAGCGCAGGCGGGCGGGCGGCTGTGCGCAGGCGCACTGAGCGCAGGTGGGGCGGGCGGCTGTGCACAGGCGCACTGAGCGCTGGTGGGGCGGCAGCTGCACGTGGCGCACTGAGCGCAGGCGGGGCGGTGGCTGCACGTACGCGCACTGAGCACAGGCGGGGCAGGCGGCTGCGCGCAGGCACACTGATCGCAGGCGGGCGGTGGCTGGGCGCAGGCACACTGAGCGCAGGCGGGGCGGTGGCTGGGCGTGGCGCACTGAGCACAGGCAGGGCGGTGGCTGGGCACAGGCGCACTGAGCGCAGGCGGGGCAGGCGGCTGCACGCAGGCACACTGATCGCAGGCGGGACGGCGGCTGGGTGCAGGCGCACTGAGCGCAGGCGGGGCAGCGGCTGCACGCAGGCGCACTGAGCGTGCTCGTGAGCAACTACAAGTCTGAGGTCACGGGCAGTGGCCAAGAGTGCCAGGCTGCGACAGCTCAGGAACGGCCGAGAGTACCCTGTGTCTGCCGGGAGGAACTGCCCCGTGTCTGAGGTGAGTGGCGGCCGGAGGAGCTACCCCGTGTCCGAGGTCGGGCGGCGGCTGGGAGCTACCCCATGTCCTAGGTCAAGGGCGGCCGGGAGAAACCACCTGGAGCCAGAGGCCAGGGGCGGTGACCCTGAGGAGCCATCCCAAGCCCGAGGCCAGGGGAGGCCTCTGGGAGGGGCCATCTCTAAACCTCTCCAACAAAAAGTTTAGAGAGGGTGTGAAGGGAATGGACCCTTCCTACACTCTTGTTGGGAGAGTGAAATGGTACATGAGCTAGGGAGAACACCATGGAGGTTCTTTAAAAATATAAACATAAAATTATATGAGGACACAGCAATCTTATGCCTGGGCTTCCATCCAGAGAAAGTTAAAATTTTGAAAGACAGCAGTTCCCCTGTGGGATCACTAGGTGGCACTAGGTACCATAGCAAAGACATGGAGCAACCTAAGTGTAGAAGGACAGATGAATGGATAAGGAAGATGGGGGTACATAGATGCAAAGCAACATCACTCAGCCATAAAGAAGCAGAACATAATGCTATATCCACCCTTAGAACAAAAAGCAGAGATGATCATATCAGGAAGTGAGGGACACAGGGAGAGATATTACCATATGATATTACTTCTAGCTGAAATCTAAAAATGGATACAAATGAACTTCTTTACTAAAGAGAAACAGTCTCACAGATTGAGAAAAGAAAGGTGTGGGTCAGGGAGAAAGCAGCTGTTTCAGTCTAACATAGGGAGGGTAATATTATAAAAAGAAGCCACCAGGAACCCCTGTGTAACACAGGAATCCTATTCAACACTCTATAGTATCCTGCACTGGAGAAGAACATGGAAAAGAACATATGTAGATCTACGTATAGGCGAGTGTAGTTGCTGTAGATCCAAAATGGAGGGAAAAAAAATAACCCACAACCTTGTCATTCTACTATAGACTCCAATTCAAATTAGGGCATAAAAACACAAAAAAGGAAAAAAAATAAAGAATGGTGACTCTCGCTCTCATGCCACCAGTAACCTGGCCTGGTGTCACATCCCTAGAGCCTGAGCAGGCTTCAGTCTCAAGACTGAAAGCTCTCAGGAAAGGTGGAGCTGGAAGCAGGAAATGTGCTCCGTACAATGGACCTAGAGGGCCTCTTGCTATCTGCATGAGCACCCAATCTCCAGATCCAGGTGGGCTCAGCTGCAGCAAAACCACACCCACTTCACCCCCAAAATGGTGGAGCCTCTAGGCTGCAAAAGCTTTGCACGGTCCCCTGGGCACCATGTGTCCCCTATTTCCCAGCTCCAGCTTCTGTCCTTAGGGCTGCCCCACTGACAGATGATAGCACCGAGTGGTTTTCCAAAAATTGGTGTGTCCTGGGGATAAAGGGTAAGGGGGAGGAGAAAAGAGACCCAAGCCTTGGGTGTTTCTTCTGGCACATTCCCCTTAGTTGATGATCCAGGAGCAGAGTTTTCCATAAGACTCATTGCCTGAGGAGCAGAGTTGTACAGGAAGTCAAGCTGTTTCCTTAGAACAGCTTTCCAGAACACCTTTAAAACAGGTGCTCTCGGGCTCTGAATATTCACAAGCCGGGTTGGTAGGGGAGGGTGCTGTAAATGACACTCGCCTTCCATTCATGTTCTGGGGTAAAACATCAGAAAGGAATTCAAACAGGGCCACCTTTCAAGAAGTTAATTTTAAAAGGTAAACGATACTCACACTGTATAAGTTCGAAAAGCACCAGGAAAGGTACTCCTGCTCACTAACTACTAAGCCCAGGCAAAAAACTCCCAGGAGAAACCCTCTCACACAGGTCAGAATGGCCACCATCTAAAACACCACCTACAGAGAATCCATGCTGCAGAGCACGGAGGCAAAAGGGGAATACTCCTGCACTCTTGATGTGAATGTAAACCAGGTGCAGGCACCGTAAAAAGCAGCAAGTTTCCACAAAGGTTTTGCCTCTGTTTGTCCTTGCCAAGATTATTCCCTGGAGGTGTTTACGAGAGATAAAGACTGGCTGCTGCTGCTGCTGCTCCTGCTAAGTCGCTTCAATCGTGTCGGACTCTGTGAGACCCCATGGACTGCAGCCCACCAGGTTCCCCCATCTCTGGGATTCTCCAGGCAAGAATACTGGAGTGGGTTGCCATTTCCTTCTCCAACGCGTGAAAGTGAAGTCGCTCAGTCATGTTCAACTCTTTGCGACCCCGTGGACCGCAGCCTACCAGGCTCCTCTGTCCATGGGCTGCTCCAGGCAAGAGTACTGGAGTGGGGGTGCCATTGCCTTCTCCACAAAGACTGGCTACTTACTCTGTTTCTGTCGTTACTTCAATTTCCGAGAGCAAACAGGGGGCTGGTTGTAAATTCCTCAACTGGAGCCCACCTATCTGTTGCCTCAGGAAATGCAGAGAGGAGGCTGGCTGATTGTGAATTTCCAACCTGGAACCCATCTATCTCCTACTTCACTGGTTCCTTGAACAGTGAAAACAAGAATGAAATTAGAATATTCCTGAACACCATATACAAAAATAAACTCCAAATAAGATAAAGTTCCCACCTTAGTATGGCTCAGTGGTAAAGAACCCACCTGCCAATGCAACAGTCTCAGCTTTGGATCCCTAGGTTGGGAAGATTCCCTGGAGAAGGGAATGGCAACCAACTCCAGTATTCGTGCCTGAGAAATCCCACAGACAGAGGATCACGGACTGTAGGTGGGCTACAGTCCACGGGATCTCAGAAAAGCCAAACACAACTTAGCGACAGATTTTCAAGATAAAGATCTAAATGTAAGGTTGGTCTCTTGTGATCCCATGGACTGTAGCCCACCAGGCTCCTCTCTCCATGGCATATCTCAGGCAAGAACACTGGAGTGGGTTGCCATTCCCTTCTCCAGAGGATCTTCCTGCCCCCAAATCTCCTGCCTTGCAGGTCGATTCATTTACTAACTGAATCACACGGAAACCCTACTGCCTGGAGGCAGGTGTTTATAAAGTCCTCAACCCAGGCATTGCTGGGAAAGGCTGGCCGGCTCTCCCAGGTCAGCCAATCCTCACCTATCAAGGGCTCATAGTTGCAGAAAATGGGGCTTGTTGTGCTGGCCAGGTGCAAGAAACAGAAGTGTGGTCCTGAGAATCAGGATGGACATGTGGCGACAGCCCTGGCTTGATAGCTAATCATTTTTTTCTGGGCCATGAGTGGGACAGAATTTCAAGGAGACCTTCTCCTAAGGAGAGGAACCCTGGAGTCAGGGAGAGGAGGAGAGGCAGGTGGAGACAGAGGCCCAGGGCCCTGGGTGCAGTGGAAGCTTCTGGAGGCCACACAGAGTGAAGTGAAGGGTCACCAACCTGTCCAGGAGTGGCTGTTAGTTAGTCCAGATCCTGCTCTCTGGTGCTCAGGGCCAGCTCTGCCCAGGAAGAGGGCTGGGGGTGCTCTGCAACAAGGCTTCTGTGCATGGTTCTGTGTGCTGAGCCCTGCCCAGATGGGTCCTGTGCCTGGGGAGGGGTCTGCCCATGTGAGCCCTGTGCCCTGGGAGGGACATGTGAACAAGCTATTTTTCTTTGCAGCAGGCAGAGAGTTGCTTAGGATGCAGATTGAAAGCAGCCGAGGGTAGAGGTCAGGAGCAGGGTCAGGGGTCCCTCGAGTGTAGCCATGCAGGAGTTCCAGCTCGCAATGTTTGCCACATGATACAAGATGTTTCATAAGGGCGCTAATCTCATTTGTGAGGGCCCCCCTGCATGACCTAATTACTTCCCAAAGGCCCACCTCCTAAGACCATCATATTGGATGTTAGGATTTGACACATGAATTATAGACAGACACAAACATAGCCATGTTCAACAAATATTTGCCCAGTTTCCTCTTGCCAGAGCTGGGACCATGTAAATGACTGAGCCCTTGAGAAACTCAGTCTAAATAAGGAGATGCTCATGGGAACAGATATTTTGAAGAAGAGTGACAAGCAGTGTGATAGTTGTTTGTTGTTCAGCCACTAAATCATCTCTGACTCTTTGCGACTCCATAGATTGCACCACACCAGGCTTCCCTGTCCTTCACTATCTCCTGGAGTTAGGTCCGATTCATATCCGTTGAGTTGGTGATGCTAGCTAACCATCTCATCCTCTGCCACCCCCTTTGCCTGTTGCCTTCAAACTTTCCCAGCATCAAAGTCTTTTCCAGTGAGTCGCTCCAAGGGACACAGTAGCTCTGAGGAGGGGTCCCTAAAGCTCTCTGGAAAAGCCAATCAGTCTTCCACATAGGTTGGGATGTTGCTCTGGGATGAGGAAGAAGAACGTTCCAGGCAGAGAAATCAGGATGTTCAAAGGCAGAGAGAAGTTCCATGTGGAATGGAACATGAAAATCAAATGAATGCCTTCAAATCAGTTAATTAAAAGATTGGATATTCATGAGGCTGAAATTGATGGTAAAGGTGACATCTTTGGAATAGTTAAAACTTTGATTTATTGAAACTATCTACATTGTTCTACCACCTCCTGAACACACACTCATGCAACACACACACGTGTGTGTACATTGTGGAATACGCCAACCCTTCAGTAGTCAGCATTTCAAAAAAAAAATTCATTTGTCAACTTAACAAATACTGCCTGAGCATCTAGGAGATAATATGTCTACTCTCACGGATTTGGCATTCCAGTCGGAGATATGAATAATAAACTGGTAAACAAATGTACAAGATTTTTCTCTGTGGAAAGTGCTATGAAGAAAAGGAAATAGGGTGGTGAGATGCCCAGTGATTGGGCATCACTAGTTTAGTGGAGAGAGTCAGGACAGGCCTTCTGAGGAGGTGATACGTGAGTCCAGACTTAAAGGATGGGGTAGAGCCACCCATGCCAAGAGATGAGGAAAGAGCCTGTCTGGCAGAGGGAACAGTGAGCACGAGGACCATAACGTGAGCACAGGCTGTGCGTGGTCAAGGAACAGAAAGAAGATGCATGTGGTGAGGGTGCAGTGGGGCAGAGGAAGAAAGGGTGTGAGATGAAGCTGGAGAGCTTCTGAGGCCCAAATCATTCAAGGCTTTGAGGGTCGAGGTGAAGACTGGAGTGTTACTCCCAAAACAAGAGAAGCCACTGAGGAGTTCTGTGTGGGAAGAAATATGATCTACTTTCCCAATTCGTTTCTGTCGAAAATCATTCATCATAAAACCAAAAAAATCAAATTGGACCTCATCAAAAATTTTATCAAATTCTCATCAAAGACACTATTAAGAATATGACCAGATAAGCCTTAGACTGGGGAAAAGATTGGCAGTACCTGTGTCTGATGAAGAACTTATATCCAGAATATATGAGGAACTATTACAGGTAAACCATGAGCTCTCCCTCCCCAAGAAAGACAATGGCAAAAGACTTGTAGTTCACAAAAAATACTGACAGATGGAATAAGGAAAATGAAAATTGAAGGCACAGTGAGAAGCAGTATCACACCTACCAGAATAGTGAAAACAGACTGATGATGTAAAGTTTTTGCATCGAGAGAAACTCACCATGCACTGTGGATACATGGATAAAAGAGGACAACAATGTTGGAAAATCATGTGGCAGTTTCTAATAAAGTTAAGCACACACATCTGCCCTTGACCCGGCAATGCCATTCATGGGTATTTACCCAGGAAAAATGAAAACATGTTCACACACACGCACAACTCATACAAGAATGTTCATCGCAGTCTTTACTTCATAATGGCCATCAATAGGAGAAAGGTGTGTTCATACAATGGAATAGTGTTCAGCAATGAAAAAGAAGGACTTACTGATATACACAACAATATGGGTGAATCTCAGAAACATTATGTTAAGCAAAAGAAACCAGACGCAAAAGAGTACATATGGTATGAAGTCCAAGAAGAGGTACTACTGATGTATGTTGCTGGAAATAAAGAAGTAGTTGCCTGGGACAAGGGGGGAATTGAAAAGAGACAAGAGGAAGCTTTGGGAGTGACGAAATGTTGTATATCTTGCTCTGGATCATGGTTACCTAAGTACATACAACTGTGAAAGTTCACAGAATTACATGCTTGACATCTGAGTGTTTTATCATATTCAATTTTTAAAAAGAGGTCTATTTTTTAAAAGAAAGGCATGTATGTCTTGCCTTGAACTGTCAAGGGGCCTTTGTGAAATGTGATGTAGTGTTTTAAAACAGTTAGATTCAGCATCAGACACACTGGGTTCCAGTGCAGCTGCAGGACCTTGGAAAAGTCACTTAGCTTTTTTCCATTTCCACCTCTGCAAGTAAAAATAATCTAAATCACAAGATGGCTATAAAGATTACATGGAAAATTGATGTTAGTCTTTAAATCAGTACCTATAACCTGGAAAATTCTCAATAAACTTAGCTATTTCTAAAAAAATCTTTTAAATAAACTGTAATCCCGGGAGCAGCTAAAAATATATTCTGTTCTGCTTTGCAAATAATATCATATGCAAATTAGGACAGATATTCCAGAATCAAAAAGAAGCACCGGAAAACAATTAAGTTAAAGCATAGGTGTACTCGGTGGAGAAGCCTGTAGACACAGCTGGTAGCTATTACTTGTGATTATTACAAGAAAATCTGGCACTTTCTGTGATCATGCACAAATCTGTCTTCGTCATGTCCTACCTCATCTTTTTACCCAGTGTCAAAAGGGAAGGGAAAGGCTGCTTGGAACAAGGACTAAAAGTAAACAAGCCAGGATTATTGGAGGTGCTCAGCTTCAGCCTTTCTAAGGAAACTCCCATTTTCACCTTTCCAGAGGGCTCCATGACAAATTATTTATTCAGCTTCAGGACTCATCTGAAGTTGAGAAAAGAATTAGTGGAGAAGTAATAATGGAATTGAAATATATCTTGAACCTGTCTGCTTAATCCCTAATCCTTGCTAAATCATCTTTCATCTCTCTTGGTCGGATCCACTTTTGAGACAGAGAACCCACTAGGGCCTCCCTGGGAAGACCCTCCTCTTCTGTCCTCTTGTCTCTGCTTGGAGAGTCCTGAGGAGCCAGCCCACTGCACAGAGTATCCTCCTCCTCTGGGACTTTGCTGGCAGATCCAGCTAGTCTGCGACAGCCCCTCTCCCAGGCTATGGTCCAAAGGCTCCATCCTGGTTACCCGCCACCCCCCCACCCCCCACCAGGTATTACAACGAGCTAGTCAAGAAAAATGAGATCAAGGACAGCGAACGCTCCCCGACCGCACCGGGCAGCAGGGACAAAGGATAGCGGCGGCCTCGAGCTCCCAGGCAGGGTACACCCAGGGCCCCAGGCCTCGATTTCGGGTCTTCCGGGCTCTCATCTTCACCGTCTTGGGTGTCTTGCTGTTGGTGAGTTCCTGCCACGAGTCCTGGCTCCAAAGGCGCTCTTGGTGGCCCGGAAGAAGCCCGAGGGCACCTAGCAGGGCAAATCCTGGCAAGACCCGCCGGAGCAAGTCCAGTACCCGCCATGTTGGTGGGGGCCCTAGAGGAGCGCGGATCCCTGGCATCTACTCGCTGCCCGGAAGAGCTGGCTCCCTGGAGCGCCTGACCTCTAGACTGGCCCCAGGCCCCGCGAGCATCAGATGGTCATTTCTGTCCTCTCCCTTCCCTTTTCCCTCTGCTGACCCTCCTCACTCTTTTCTCTCTCTCTCTTTTTCTGTTTTGCACTGCATTTATCTTCTAACCCATGTCCTTTGTAAATCATTAAGTGTAGGCCCCATCTTCCCCGGACCACTGCCTTAAGCACCCTTACATTTCCTTTTCTCTGAAAGAAGAACAACTTCAAAATTGCTTCCAGCTCCTTGTACTTTATGAATAGAAACCATCAATCAACTCAGCTTGGGTCAGAGTCTCACCACTTTCTTTCAGTGGGGAGGTGAAGGCTCTGGGTGTGGTTCGCCACTGCTGCTGCTGCCGTCGCCAAGTCGCTTCACTCGTGTCTAACTCCATGCGACCCCATAGACGGCAGCCCACCAGGCTTCCCCGTCCCTGAGTGTGCATTTTTAAGAAACTCACAGTGAGGAAAAATGTGCACACTTGGCACTGCTTTCTTGCATTGTTTGGAGGCTCTTTACAAAGTTGCTTATTGGTTCAAAGAAAAAAAAATTAAGGGTCTAACAAAGTTACAGGAATGGTGAAAATATGCATCTTTCATTGAACAAATTAATACCAAAAATCTGGAAAGAGCATTTTGTATTTGCAAGAAGTATAGAATTAGTTTTTAAAGTATCGGTTTGTAATAGGTAGGACTCATATTGAACAGTACTTGATGAATGGGTCTGGGTGCCTGTCAAGTATCCAGTGTAGCCATGTGCATTGTCTGTTGGGTAACTCCTTAGAAGTGGAATTGCTGGGTCATTGGGTTAGATGATTTTACACTTTTGTCTAGATAATGACAAACTGTTCTCCCAAAGAAGACTGGGCCATTTTAACTCACACCAGGAGTCCACAAGGGTGCCCTATTTCCCTGCACAATGAACTGTAACACTTTGCCAATCTAAGAAGTGAAAATGGGGCACCATAGTGCCATGGTTTTGATTCTTCCATTCCAGGAGATTGTTTCAAGCATCCATGAGATTGCTGAGACTGGGAGTGGATAACCAGGAGACCCTAGATTAGCTCACAGGGGAGGCCACAAAAATACAGACAATAAAAGAACTAACAAAAATCTTTACAAAAATTCCTTCAAA
The DNA here is from genome assembly GCA_917880005.1 of Nanger dama. Lineage (NCBI taxonomy): Eukaryota > Metazoa > Chordata > Mammalia > Artiodactyla > Bovidae > Nanger > Nanger dama. The sequence goes on along the minus strand of CAKJTW010000132.1, from coordinate 933 downwards.
CAACAGGAGTCCTTCACTAGTTCTTCTAGAGCCAACATAACCCTAATACCTAAACCTAATGGAAACAATTGAAAAGAAGAAAAGATACTTTTCAATACCCTTCCTAAAAACAGAGGCAAAATTCCTTTACAAAGCAAATAGTAAACTAAGTTCAGGAAGATTTAAAGAAGAAAGCATACCATGACCAAATGGGGTTAATCTCAGGAGTAAGTATTGGATTAACATCTGAAAATCAGTCAGTGTTTTTCACTGTATTAACAGTATGGAGGCTTCCCTGGTGGTCCAGTGGTTAAGAAACTTCTGTGGTGTGAGAGATACCCGTTCATTCCCTGGTCTGGGAGGATCCCACATGCCTGGGAGCAACTGAGCCCATGTGCTACAGCTGCTGAGTCCCCAGGCTGCAACCACTGAAGCCTGTGCACCTGGAGTCTATGCTCCACAACAAGAGAAGCCACTGCAATGAGAAGCCTACACATGGACATCAAGAGTATCCTCCACTTGCCACAACTAGAGAAAGCCTGCGTGCAGCAACAAAGACCCAGCACAGCCAAAATAAATAAATAGGTCTTTAAAATCTATGGCAGAAAACATCACAATATAGTAACTATCCTCTAATTAAAAAGTTAAAACACGCACACAAACCAGTGTAACGGAGAAAATCTATAGAGAAAAAAATAAACAGCTTAACAGATGCAGAAAAATAATTTGAACTGTCACGTAACCCCCTGTAATGAAAAGGTGGAAGTTGCTCAGTCGTGTCCCAACAGTTTGCGACCCCATGGACTGTAGCCTGCCAGGCTCCTCTGTCCATGGAATTCTCTAGGCAAGAATACTGGAGTGGATTGCCATTTCCTTCTCCAGGGGATCTTCCTGACACAGGGATTGAACCTGGGTCTCCTGTGTTGCAGGCAGATTCTTTACTGTCTGAACAAA